>OY728123.1:133774005-135024005 GCA_963277665.1 Viscum album | reverse complement strand
ATCATAACCATACCATCAAGGCCTCATTCCAAGACCATAAATAACCATTTTTTCAAGGCCTCGTGCCAAGACTGTAGTTTGTCTCATGAGACCTGCTGATGCATCGAGGGGTTATTACAGGCCATATCCATCACAAAAAAAGTCCAATTCATTCATCATATGAATGGGATGAACATAATAAATATTTACATTCATATTAAATATATCATTTTAAATTTAAATAACTTTCCCGAATCATTAAACATAAACATTAACCATTCAGAGTAATGTGGTGAATGGTATCAAGATAGAACATCCTTAATAAAACTAATATGAAACCCTTCAATAACGTTTTTTTGATGATATGATAAGATATAAACCTATACGAAATAAAATATTCATCAAATTATATTTAAATAAATAAAGATACTTCTAAATGAGACCATTGGGAAATTCTTGAGGAAATAATCCGTAAAACACTCCAAAGTGTCTCATACCACCTTGAAACATTCAAATCATAATCCCAAAGAATATAATGAGTAAAATGAAACTCTTGATATGATATAACAAGTTAAATTACATAAAAAACATGCAATTAATAAGTGGGGAACAAGGAAAATATATCATAAAAGTTAAAGTGATGTTAAAAAAATCTATTTAACTTTGGAAAGAAGGGTTCTTTTGGAAAATCATTTTTATTTTTCATAAATCTGGTTTTAAAAATGTATATCCTATAAATTAAAATGTAAGGAAATTGATATTATATTTGAGGCATAAATTATATCCCACATAAGTTAAATCATGTAATAAGTATTTTTAAATAAGATTTAAAATTGAAGCATTTTAGTGCAGTTTACGGAATTCATTAAAGAGATTTTAAAGAAAAAAGGAACGTTTGATTTCATAAAACAATAAATTAACCAAAATATATTTTTTCATGTTAAAATGTGGGATTTTATAAAGTTAAATCTGGATTAAAACATATTATATAGTGAACTTCAAAATAGGTAAGAATTTGAGAAGTTCCTTGAATCAGGCTTGCATTTCGGAAGAATTTTTAAAAGATTCTTTTAAAACATATTAATTCAAATAAAATAAAGAAGTTTTTTATTGGAAAAGACATATAGAACATTAAAATATAATTTATTAGTATTACATAAGAATAAATAATAATTTCATTGATGTTATTAGAGAATAAGAGAAACTCGAATGAAAATAGAAGTTCGGGTAGAAAATACTTACAACTTTGTAATCAATTAAATCATGTGCCCCAAAATTAATAATAATAAAATGACACATTGAATATCATGAAAATAAATATATTCATTTTATTAATCATCAATGGGAAGTATACATACACCATATACAAGTAATAGTAGTGAATATTGAATATCTCACAAAAAGTGGAAGTGAGATGGGGAAAGCCCTTACCTTAAGTCTGATGGTGTTCTTCACATGATCTTAGTGTCATGGATAAAAAAAGTAAATTCATTAATTAATATATCCCAAACCTATTATTTATGAAATTTATTTATTATAGCTTTATTAATTTTATTCACGGTCTTCTTGATGGGATTAAAATGATCAATTTTCTTGTTTGGGAGCGTTTTCTTCCTTGGTATTCATGACCAGTTTACTTATATACATGTAAGGATAAACTTGTAAGATGAGAATGGTTGCCCATAATAGAAGTTTTAATTTATTTGTTAGTATATATAATATTACATGGTTATAAAATTCATTTGTTAATTGAGAGTGAAGATGAATCATTATAAAAAACATTAATGATAATTGTTTGGGTTAATGGGTAGTTTTTGATCACAACAAACACATTTTGACTAAGAAATTAACATAATGTATAAAAATAGATTCCATAACTTAAATAAGTTATAATACATAAATTATAGTATTTTTAAACCATAAAAAAGGTTTCATGACCATAATTGATGAAAGTAATAGAAATTGAAAACCTGACATCCTTGAATGTGATAAATTAACACATCCCGGAGAGTGTTTTCATTTCTAGTATAAAAGAAGGGGAAAGGATAGATGATGCTGAATTATTCCATTATAAAAAAAACATTATAGTACACTTATGTTACTTGAGTTATCATAAAATTTTGATTAAATGAGGTGAGGAAATAAAAGGAAAAGAAAGGAACTCGAAAAAGTTGATAAATCCCTTATGAAAATTTGGCAGCCTAACGGTGTGACTTAAAAAGTCATAAAATATTTTGATGAGATAAAATGGTTTATATAATAATTATTACATAATATGGATAGTAAGGGTGATATGTAATGATATATACCAACATAATACAATTTAAATTAAAATATAATAACATAAAAAGAGTGCTTGAAAAAGAGAAGGGTGATAGATTCCCTTACCATGTAGAGTAACTCCTAAAACTTGAAGGTTCAGACCTTGGGGGTTTGGAGAAACCTTGGTAGGACTTATAGGGAGGTATAACTACCATATATTCGAGTATGATAAATTTTTAATGATGTAAAATGAATTAATGGGTGGGTATTTATAGTAAAAGGGAGGGAGTTTTTTATTAATTTAAAAGGAGACCACATTAGTGGTTTTTGACAAACCATGGGTTTGGGCATGGTATTTTCCAATGGTATTGTCCACTTGGGACACCTCATATTATATTTTAGTGTAAGAAAGTCTAAAATAATTTTATATTAATTATTACATCATTATGATGTCATTAAACTTACCGAAAACTCAAAACTGTATTTTCACTATTCACGAAAAATTCATGTATTTTAAAAAAATCCCAAAAATTCACCCCAACCATTTTTCAGTGTTTATATTTAAATAATGAAATAAATTTTTTAAAAAATAATTTTCTAAATATTTTTAAATTAATTTTTATATAAAATCATAATTTATTCCAAAAACAACAACTTTAAAATTATAACTCGTTTTATACCACCTTGAAATTTTAAGAAAGGTCTCATAAAATTATCTTATAACCATAATAAAATAAAATAACAATTTATGATTACATTTTTTGAAAATAAATTTCCATTTTAATTTATTAAATCAATCATAAAATTTCAATTAAATTATTTATCACTTACAAAAATACCAGTACTTATACTATGGTCATTCTGTCACTTATAAGATGTCTAAATTGTATTTATACATTCATGGTTGAAGTTTTTATTTTTTGGTTGATTTACTATTCATTTCTATTCATAAGAGTAACATTACTATTCATAAGGGTATATTACAATTCATATGGGTATATTACTATTCATCAAAAAACTAAGTTGATTCTATCAGACTAAATATTTTAGTGAACTCAACCGTGTATACTAGTTTTTGGAAATTCAAATTATAGAGGTGGAAATATTATGTTTATTGGTAAGGTTATATTGATGATTTGTTTTGTAGAGACTCAGTGTTTCATGCATTATATATTAAATCTATTTTTAAATTCTTGGATTGTTACATTCTCCCCTCCATACAAAACTTTTGTCCTTAAAATTTGAAATTCAACATCGAAAGTTAATGTTTGATACATGAAAATTCCCTTGTGGGAAACCCACATCAGGAATATAGTTAAAATATCCTCTTGATAATAGGGAAAGAGAAATGCATCAGTTACGAAAAAACTACACATTATAATTTGACAACATGGATATGGAAGAATAATAAAACCATCATGTTTTGATGGAAACTGATATAGAACATGCTTATATAAAAGATCATTACCAAAAAACCTTAAACTACAGTTATGAAAAATTTCATTGATATATTGAAAAAAATGATAATAAGAATTTTTTTTATTTAAGACTCTTTTCCAAGAGTTGATGAATTATTCCACTCTATAAGAGTATAAATATACATTTCTATTTCATAAACGCAATCTTATTCTTTGTTTGTTCCTTGAAGTATATATACTTCATCTGTTAGCACATGTTGCATGATGTAGTGACATTAACCTCTAAAACCTTATACAATAATCAACTTAAACCATTTCAAAAATGGTTTAACTTTCCAAAATATCATGATCTAATACTTTAGAATCATTTCCATATACATCCTTTCTAGATCCATATACACGGGGTCCTTGGAAATTATCATTTTGTTTAGAACTCAATGATCTATCCTGCTCAATGCATCTCCTACCTTATTTCTTTTAATCAACATGAAGCATCCCTAAATTTTCACATTCCAACCATGTGAATATCTTCATCATGTGTCCTCTTTAAATATGGTTAAACTCAAATTACAATAAAACCTTATTGGAAACATGCATCCATCCTTACAAATTCTATTAGATATATTCCTTATATCCAAAAATATTGTAAAATCTATCAATGATAGCCTTGACCTCTTGTCGACAAGTCAAAAATCAGTTTTGAGGTAGTCAGTACTTCTCCAAATCAATTATTTCTTCATCATTAGAAATATATTAAGGGTCTTCCTTCCCTCAACCATATAATTTCCCAAGATATTAACTTTATATTGAGTCACTTATCCTTGGTACAATTAATCATACGACCTCAAATACTTAAAGAAATAGTACTGAAATAAAATCCGCTTATATTCCATAATTCTTATTACCATTAAATTGATGATAAAATATTCAAATGACATGATTCATGAAGAGTAATATTAATCATTCCACTTCATCTTCGGTGGTATCATGACTTGATCATTATCTAATAACATCATTTGGGGAATATTCCTTTGACACTTGGGACATTGATTTGCATAGTGTCTCATCACCATACAGTTGAAGCATTATACATTGGAGACCTTTTTCTTTCCCTTGTAATTACAAAATTGGTGTCATTTTTCTCTAAAATTATATCAATCTACCATTTCCTTTAATAATTTACCAAGGTGATTCATTCTAAAGTTATCACATGTGGGAAAATACTTCTTTCCCTTCTTCCCTTTATCTCTGTTTTTCTTTGCCATTATCTTCTTCTTTTACTTCCCTTCAAATCCATAGGACTGAGAGAAATCATTACATTCCTTGTGGACACATTATACTATTTCCTCATATGATGAGCATACTTGGTAGACTATCTTACTTTGAAATTATCCCTTAATACCATTATATATATGATCCTTTTTACTTTTTACAGCACTTGCATTGGTGAGGTTCTCATTCCTTCTGCTTGGATACATTTCTAATCAATTACATATTATATATTATCTCATAAAATTATTAACTCTCTATGAATCTAAACATGTTATAGCATATAACATAAATTCATGCATCGTAAATATAGAACCATATATACTGGTTACATTGGGGTAATAAATCCTTTATAATGGTGAGTAAATAAAATGTGAATTATCCAAAGCATTTCCCCCAGGGGTATCAAACTAGGTGCCCAGTAAGGCCCATTGTCTTGTACCAGGTTACCCTAGGTCAAGCCCGAAACACCTTGTTGGAGTTGTTACTCCTAGGTAAATCTGTGCTAAAACCACATCCACATGTAGTATCATGACATGGACTTATTTGTTAGGAAGATCCAAATAATCTAATCCTTACCAAATTTCTATGATGTTCTTGTATGTGTATTATAAAGTCTATATTCGTGTTTTTTTCCCTAATCTGCATTTTTTAAATATAGTTTCCATGTTTTCTACTAAACTTCCTTTGATACCAACTGTAATGCCCTGACCCCAGTTTCCCATAGTCGATCCATTATTTCCCTACATTGGCGTGATTACAAGGAATCAAATCCTGAAGGAATAAAAAGATTAGTAGTTTTGGAAAACTAGAAACATACATAAGTTTAACATTAAAACTTGAAATGAAAAACAATATAAAACTCCTTTGATAACATCCAAAACTCCTAGTTTATCTGTGTATGTCATTCATAATATACTTCTTCACAACCTGGGGTAAAATAAAACATGTGAAAGGGGTGAGCTCAGATGCTCAGTATGGGTAAAAAATACAGTAGAATATATAATAAACATTATCATTAAGTATGGTGAACAACTAGAAACATATTCCTTTAAAAATAAACTTGAATACATTATATAAGGAATAAGAGCTAAATAAATAATGCCACAATAAAGCTCTATCATAGGTATTCTACTAGTCGAAAGAACACATGAACTTTTAATTACTAGTTAATAATGAGGGAATAAAAAATGTGAGACAATGTACCCATACCGTCAAGGCCTCATTCTAAGACCATACATAATCATTTTGCCAAGGCCTCATGACAAGACCGTAGTTTATCTCATGAGATCAACCGATGCATAGAGGTGCTATCGTGAGCCCCACCCATCACTTACTAAGTCCAAATAATTTCTCATATGAATGGGGTGAACAAAATAAATATATATATATTTATATTGGAACTATCATATGAAATGTAAATAACATTCCCCCAATCATTAAACATAAACACTAACCATTCAGAGGGATGTGGTGAATATTACCAAGATAGTACATCCATAATCAAACTAATCAGAAACCCTTCGATAACGTATTGTATATGATATCATAAGATATAAACCTCTATGAAATTCAAGATTCATCAAAGGATATTGATGTAAATAAATATAATCTTAAATGAGACCATTGATAAATTATTGAGGAAATAATCCTTAAACATTCCAAAGTGTCGCACACTACCTAGAAACATTCAAACCACGATCCATTAAAATATCATGAGAATAAGGAGACTCTTGATATGATATACCAAGGGGAAGTACATTATAAGGCATTAGCCTTAAAAATTACATAATCTTGATTTAGGTCAAGAATTTTACATTGAGGATATTTTCAGTTATAGAGCCTTAGAGAATTAGGCCATATCTATTACATTACATCTCAAAAATTACAAAGTAGACACTTCTACACTATCTAATTTTTTTTATAAAAATATAAATCATTAAATAAAAAATAAATATTTTCTTGATATTAATCTTCCTAAATTATTCCTTTCTCTTACCCTTCCTTATACCCTGTGAAAAACATGTAAAAAACTTGGGATGAGCATAAAAATCTCAGTAAGTGATATAAAATAAAGAAAGAAAACATTAGTCCATGAATACATAAATCAAAGAAGTCATACTTTTCAATCATAAACATAATCTATTTAACATACCTCATGAAATCATAATATTTATTAATGAAAAATAGAAATCATAAATCACAATGGAAACTTTTGGAATCTATAACATACTAACATTGTAGCACTCAGAGCTACATAGGGAGTTATGTTAGGAATACCCATCACAGTATATTCCTGAAATATATTACGAGAAACATTAAAGTTTACCTCCTTCGAGTTACCCAATGAATTGGAGATCAATCTTGGTATCACCCAACCTAGGTTTATCATGGAACCACATTTATACTTAAACAATTCCTAAGAACTGTAACATAATCATAACACATAAAATAAACATAAAGGAAAGATAACATTTCCACATTGCAATAAAAATATATCATTTCTACATATTGATATATTAAATGTTTTTCCAAACCATTTTCAATACCAAAATATGTAAAAAAATATGGTTGTTATTTTCCTTTTAAAGACATTTTAGCTTATTAAGGAATCCAATTATCAAAGAATGCTTGCAGCGGTGGAAAGGTCGTTGTCACCACGTAAGTTAAAAAGAAACATTCATTTTGTCATTTAGTAAAATGCTTCATAGAAAAGAGATTTCATTTTAATGAAATTAAAAGTAAAAGGGGTATATACACCATATAAAAGAAAGTCGTGTATAAATCAAAATAGACTCAAGGAAAGGAGATTGACACGCAGTCCCTTACCTTGAGTCTGAATCGTCACATATGTTCATTGTTATTCCTAAATAATAAACATAAGTTAATTTCTACTTTATTAAGAACATTTTTCAAGTTTATTATTCCTTTTAAATAACTTATTACCTTGTTATGAACATTACATAATTTTGTAAGTTAATATTGGTCATTTTGTCGATATTTGGTACTTGTGTCAAAAATGAACTGATTATAATTACAAATTATCTGTGTCCTCAAAAATAAATTATCTCCGCAATGATATTCATGATTTAAATATCATATATATCTAGTATATATTTATTTATTTATAATATTACCTAACATTTGGAGATAATAAATGAAATGCACCGTTCATGGAGACGGTAAGCCATACGTACGCATGAACGCTACTTTCCTTTCTTTTTCATATTTAAAGGAATGAAAACTAAATGATGAATAAGTATATTATAATTCCAGTATAATATTATATTTTATATATGTTACATAATTTCATTAACTCCATCCTTTATATGTTCCATGTATGGAATGAACGAGTCATATCACTTTAAGGGGGTAGTAGTCCATACTTCCACAAATGAAATTATCACATTTACACATTATGAAAAGAATAAAGGTATAATTGAAATAAAAAAACAAAATCATAGAGAAAATATAAATATAATACATATAATATATAAATATAGTGTCATCATAATGGCCACCATGAGATGTGGTAGGGGAAAATTGAACAATCATCGCTTTGTGAGGCAGTAGTTCAATGTCCACAGAAACAGTATGTTCATATCCATTAGATGGAGGTGTGTGTAAGTGTAGTAAGAATAATTATCATAAAAAATACTTGTATATTAAGGATACTGGATGTTTTATGTGATCAAATAATAAAAATAGAATAGAGAGTGAAGAATTAAAATAATGGAAAGGAACTTTAGAGAAGATGTTGCGTCTAAAACGTGTAACTCCCTTTGATTTGAGCCAAAACACTTTCTTGAATTGACTTCTGCCATAGTTAAGGCTTCTATGAGGAAGATAGAGATGTTGGGAGATTATTTGGGCAGATTTTGGATGATACAAGGGTCTCTAGAGGTGTTATTAAATGGGTAGAGGTGATTCCATTTTATAAGAGGGAGGAGGGGAACTTTAGGAATGTTTGGAAGTATTATTTATTATAAAATGATTTCCAGTATAAAATGTTCCCAATGTAATTTATTTAAAATATAAGATTCTTTGGGGTCTAGAAACTCTCAAATAATATGTTTTAGACAATTATAGGGCACAAATGTAACCTTATCTTTTAGCTTTAAGGCTTAGTTAACTAATTTAACTCTTACCACGTCTTCTTGAATATTCATACTATATGGTTAATATATTTACTATAAAATTACAATATAACCTCAAGTGGTTCATTAATGACATTTTCAACATTATCTAAGTCATTTTTCCTAATATTATATTTTTAGGACTATTATATCATTTTATAAAATAGTATTTGTTTTAAAAGCTCATTTATGTTATTTTTATACTATTCATATCATAACTTTTTAGAAATCCATAACAACTTTATTATTTTGAAAAAACTTCATTAATTAAAATATAAAAAGTCATAATCATCCATAAAATTTATTTATGTCATAAAAAGTTCTAAAATAAATTCATTTTAATATTTATAATCTCATTTATCTAAATCGTTCATTAATATGGTAATCATTACATCATCATTGTTTCATAAATATATTTATTTATTTGATGTCTAAAAATTATAAATAAAATACCATGATTTAGAAAATCATATTATCTTTATAATGACTGTTTATAGTCAAATATATCACTTATATAACCCCATATAAAAAAAATTTTAGTAAAAAATAATTGTTTATATTTTATTTTTCCTTACTTTAAATTAATTCTTATAAAATGTGATTTTCACATGAAAGTGGCTCCATGGGGTCCCGAAATCGACCCAAGGATATCCATGGTCAGACATATTTAATCTAATAGTATTATAACATGTATTAGGGTAGTTTAATATTATTATAATATTATTTTTATCCTTATTTACCAGATTTACCCTTTAACCATAGTAAATAAAATATTTACTGAAGTTACTATTCGTAATGTCTAAAAATAAAAGGTACCTATTTACACTATATGGACCTCCAAATTCCATATATGGAATCAATTTTTCCAAATTCAAAACACAGAAATTTTAGAAATTATTTTAAAATTAATTTCCATTGTCAAAACCAAAAAAGCGTGTTTCTAAGAAGTAAAAACTACCAAAATATTGACATGTTTTTATGTCCAATTTATCATTGAAATTACTTCCAATGACAAATATTGGATTAAATAATAAAAATTTAATCCAATTACACTTTAAAACCAATTAAAAGAACAATATTACTATATAAATATATTATATAAAAAGAAAGTTTTGACATAAATGTGTTATTTTCACTATTCATAAAAAATGAACTTTTTTAGAAAAATTCCCAAAATTTTGACAAAGTAAATTTTTATGTCCTTCTTCTAAAGAATAAAATTATTTTGTCAAATAAAATAGATAAAAGTGAAAAAAACTATATTTAAAAAGGGTTCTCCATCAAAAGGTGGTAAAACTACCTTTTAAAAATATTAGAGTATTTAGGCTTTAAATTGGATTCATTCACATTTTAAGCCTATAAATTTTATTGGATAAGTTTAAAAACATTTAACAAACATGTTTAATCATAATATAGTTAGTTTTTTTCATTCCCACCAACATAATGACTTGGCATTAACTACCATTTAAAATAATAATATTATATTATTATTATTATTTCAGTATGACTCAGCATTGTGTGCAACATAAGATTTCAGAGAAACTCATTATTGTGTGCTAGGTACGCCATTGAACATAGCATCCCATTTAAAGTAAAATTAATATTAAAATCACAAATATTAATAAATATGAAAATTTCATATTCTTTATTTACCTGGGATGTTACATCCTTCCCCCCTTTTGGAAATTGTGTCCTCAAAATTTTATTCACTTGTCAAATAAGTGGGGGTATTTATCCTTCATAGAATTTTCAGATTCCCATGTTACCTCTTTAACCATATGGTTATTCAAAAAAAAACCTTTACCTGGTGAATTACCTAATTTCGCAACACTTGCTCTCTTTGGTCAAGAATCTGGACTGGTTATTCCCCATAAGAAAGATTCTCTTCCAACTGAACTACCTCTAGACTCAAAACATGAGATGGATATGACATATACTTTCTCAACATTGAACATGAAAAACATTGTGTACATAGGATAAAAATGGAGGTAAATCCACTTTTAAGGAAACTTATCCAACTTTCTCCATGATTTCAAATGGTATAATGAACCTTGGACTCAGCTTTCCCTTCTTACCAAAATACATCACACTTCTCCATGGAGAAACTTTATGAAATACAAGATCACCTACCTCAAAATAAAGATCTATCCTCAGGTTATCCGCATAACTTTTCTTCCTACTATGAGCTGTTCTCATGTTCTTCTGAATCAACTAAACTTTTTCTGCCACCTCTTCTACCAATTCTAGTCCCATCAACTTCCTTTCTCCAACTTCATCCCAAAAAGCTAGTGTTCGACACTACTTTCCAATTAATGATTAAAATGGTTGAACCTGTATACTAGAATGAAAATTGTTATTATAAGAAAACTCAACCAAAGAAATATGTTTCTCCCAACTTTCTTGATAATCCATTGAACAAGCACATAGCATATCTTTCAAGGTCTGAATTGTTTGTTCTGACTGTCCATCTAATTGAGGATGAAAAGATTTACTAAAATTTAGTTCAGTTCCCAATGACATTTGAAGTCCCTTCCAAAATTTAGAAGTGAAACTAGGATCACGATTAGATACAATAGAGAGGGGAAATCCATGTAACCTGACTTTATCATTAATATATAATCGAGAAAGTTGATCTGGAGATAGAGTATATCGAATAGAAATAAAATGAGTAGATTTATTCAATTCATCAACAATAACCCAAATTTCATAGTAACCTTGAGAATTCTTTGGTAATCCCACTATAAATACCATGGAAACATTTTCCCACTTCCACTCTAGCATTAGAAAAGGTTGAATCACCCCTTTCAGTAATTTTCATTTTGCTTTAACATGTTGACAAGTTAAACACTTCACAGTAAAGTCAATAATATCTCTTTTCATTCCGTCCCACTAGTAATACTCTCGAATATCTCTGTACATTTTAGTGCTTCTAGGATGAACTAAAAATAGAGAACTATGAGCTTCACATAGAAACTATTTCTTCAATTGTGAATCACAAGTAACACATAACCTCCTTCCAAACCTCAAAACACAGTCTTTATCAATGTTAAATTTAGGTAACTTATGCTTCTGAACCAATTTTACATTTTTTTGTAACTCACTATCTTCTTTCTGTGCTTGCTTAATTCTGTCTAACAGAGATGATTTCACTACCACCTGAAACAAAACAAAGGAATTTCTTGCATTGAAAACTTCCAATCCAAATTTCATCAAATCAAAAACCAAAGGATCTCATTCCAAACGTAGCATGTATAATGTCACATTACTCTTTCGTCTCAAAGAATTAGCAACTTTATTTTCCTTTCTCAGATGGTAATAGATCATGAAATAATAATCCTTGATTAATTATAGCCATCCCCTCTATCTTATATTCAATTTTTTTTGAGTGAATATATACTTCAATCTATTGTGATCAGTATATATTTCACAATTTACTCCATATAAATGATGCCTCCAAATTTTTAAATCTGAAAACAATAGAATCTAATTACTAATAATTTATAAGGTAATTTAAATCATGAGGTTTCAAAAGATGTGAAGAATAATCAATTACCTGAACATTCTTCATAAGGACACAATCAAGTCCTTTCAACAAAGCATCACTACAGATAATAAATTCACCATTTCTAGAAGGAAGTGCCAAAACTAGATCATTCACCAATCTTCTTTTCAATTACTAAAAACATTCATCACATTCTTTTTCTATATGAACTTAACACCTTTTAAATTTTACTTAGTCAGTGGGCTAGATAATCATAAAAACTTTTCAGAAAACCTCCAGTAATAACCAACTAAACTAAGAAAACTATGAATATCGGTTATATTTTTGGGTCTTGGACATTCTTTAAAAACATTTTTTAGCAGGATCAATAGTTATACCATATTTAGAATCAATGTGACCAAGGAAAGAAATTTGTTGTAACCAAAACTCACACTTTCTGAATTTACCATACAATTCCTTTTCTTTTAAGGTTTTCAAGACAACCCTTAAATGACTTTCATGATCCTCTTTAATTTTAGAATATACCAAAATATCATCAATAAGCACAACCACAAACATATCTTAGAACTCTCAAAAAATTCTAATCATATGATACATGAATACATTAGGTGCATTAGTTAACCCAAAAGGCATAACTACAAATTCATAATGGTCATATCTAGTACAAAACACGATCTTCAGAATGTATGCTTCTTTTACTTTCAACTGATGGTGCCCTGACCTTAATTCAATCTTTGAAAAATACTAAGCTCCCTGGATTTGATCAAACAAATCATTGATATTAGGCAAAGGATACTTTTTCTTAACAGTTATGTTATTCAAGGTTCTATAATCAATGAAAAGTATCATTGAGCCATCTGTCTTTTTAACAAACAAGATAGGATCACCCCATGGTGATGTTATAGGTTGAATGAAACCTTTATCTAATAACTCCCAAAATTTGTTCTTTAACTTTAAAAGTTCAATTTGATCCATTCGATAAGGTGGTTTTGAAATTGTCTTAGCATCATAAACTAAGTCAACTATAAATTCAAATTCTTGATCAGGTATTGTACCATGAAAATCATCAAGAAAAACATCATGATACTCATTGACCACTGGTACATCATTAAACTTAACAGTTCCTTTGTTTTCAACAATATGAACAAGGAAACACTCACTTCGTTCTTTTACTATTTTCTCATCTTCCTGATATGTTATCAAAAATAAAGGTTCACTCTTGTACACAAACTAAAATTATTTCTAAAAAGAAACCTCTTTAACTCTATAATCAATCTTAACATGGTAAACATAAAGCCAATCCATACCCAAAATGAAATCAAACTCTACTAGAGGTAAAAAAATAAGGTTTTCATGTATATTCTTTCCATATACAAGGATAGGAAGGTTCTTATAATTTATTTTTGTCTCAACATTTCTCCTAGGTGTTTTTACCACAAGTTCAGGATTTGTATCTTGATATGGAATTCCAAATTTACTAGAATTTTTCTTAGAAATGAAATAACGTGCAGACCCTGAATCAAACAACACATTAGCATAATATGAATAAACAAATAGTGTACCTGATACTACTTCATTTGATGGGCCAACATATGTTGAAGTAGTTACAAAGGATTTCACCACCCATTTCTTCTTTTAGTCTGGCTGCTTTCCTTCATTTGAGTTCTTCATGAGACACTAATTTTCATAATGAACTATTTCATTTCACTTAAAACATTTTACCGACTATAAATCAGATTTTTTCTCACCATTACCCTGATCTATTTCAGTGTAATTACGAGTCTTATGTCCCATTTTACCACTTTGGTAGCACTTACCAAAATTCAAAAGGCATTACCCAGTGTTCTTTTTACCACAATTTTCACAAACTGTAAACTTCTGTTTCATATCAAAAGACTTTTTTTAAGAGTTCTTCCCTTTTTTCTACCACCTTGACCTCTTATTCTATTGTTTTTCAAGGAACACCTGGTCATCAAAAAACTCCATTTCCACCTTCTCTGCACATCAAACAAGTTTTTCATAACTTTTGAACTCACGAGAAGATAAACCCCTTAAATAATTTTGCTTTAATCTTGAGTAAAAATAATTGATTTTACAATCAAGATTTCATATGAAATTTGGAGCATACCTTTTCAGTCGAGTGAATTTTGCTTCATAAGTAGCCACTGAGTCATCCTCCTACTTTAATTCTAGGAATTTCTTTTCCACCCTAAGTCGAACCGCCTTAGGAAAATATTTCTCAAGAAACTTACCTTTAAATTCATCTCAATCAAGAGCAGTGATCTCCTCACTATCCATGATATTTTTAACCATCAACCACCACTGATCAGATTCACCTTAAAAATGGTTAATAGCAAGACTAACCTTTTGATGTTCTGAACACCCCATGACATCGAAAATATTTTCCAGTTCTTTAATCCACCCTTCACCTAGAACAGGGTCATATGATCCTCTAAATGATGGTTGATGTTGTCTCATGAAATGCTACATTACATACATGTTCCTCTATGGTTTATTTAGATGATCTCATGCACAGATACCACCACCATTTATATCCTGAGTCAACTGTTCCATCACTGTAACAAATTATTCAGTTTTAATTATGACCATCTCAGGTTGCGGATTTGGAAGGTTGTTTTCCTCTTGATGTCGTCCCATCATAGTTGTCATGCTTCCTCTACGGAAAACTATTCTAAAGATAGAAATATCTTAGGTGAAGCAACATGGTAATATTCGAATGCTATATTATTTCAATCTTACCGTAAATTAATTAATTTAACAATGTCTTAACTCCTAAAGTTGTCTAAAACGACCTATGATACCAACTATAAGGCCCCAACATTAAAAATTACATAATCTTGAGTTAATTCAAGAATTCAACATTGAGGATATTTTTTGGTTTAGAGTTTTATATAATTAGGCCATAACTATTAAATTACATCTCAAAAATTACAAAGTAGATACTTATACTCTATCCAATTTTTTTCATAAAAATAAAAATCCTTAAATAAACAAGAATTCCATTCTTGATATAATTCTTCCTGAATTTTTCCTCTCTCTTACCATTCCTTATACCTAGTGAAAAACATTTCAAAAACATGGGATGAGAATAAAAATCTTAGTAAGGGATATAAAATAATTAAAGGAACATTAGTCCATGAATACATAAATCGAAGAAGTCATGATTTTCAATCATAAACATAAGCTCTTTGACATACCTCATGAAATCATAAGATTTATGAATAAAATATAGAAAACATAAATCACATAGTTAACTTGTGGAATCTATAACATACTTACATTGTAGTTTTCATAGCTATACAGGGAGTTACATTTGGAATACCCATCATAGTATATTCCATAAACCTATTAGGAGAAACATTAATTTTTACCTCCATCAAGTTACCCAATGCATTGGAGACCTATCTCAGGCTCACCCACCCTAAGTTTATCATAGAACCAACCATATACAAAAACAATGCCCAAGAACTATAACATAATCATAACACATAAAACAAGCATAAAAAAATATAAAATTTCCATATTTCATAAAATTATATCATTTCCAGATATTGATATAATAAATGCTTTCTAAAACCATTTTCAATTCCAAAATACATAAAAAGGGTATATGGTAGTTATTTTTCTTTTAAAAACATTAAGACTTTGTAAGGAAGCCAATTATCTAAGAATGCTCGTTGCAACAGAAAGGTCATCGTCACCGCATACGTTAAAAAGAAACATTATTTTTGTCGTTTAGTAAAACAATTCATAGAAAAATAATTTTCATTGAATGAAATTAAAATTCAAAGAGGGTTTATACACCGTATAAAATAAAATCATGTATAAATCAAAATATGCCTCAATGAAAGGAGATTAAGATGAATTCCATTACCTTGAGTCTGAATCATCACGTATGATCCTTGTTATTCCTAAATAATAAAATTAAGTTAATTTCTACTTGCTTCAAAACATTTTTCAAGTATATTATTCCTTTTTTATCACTTATTACCTCGTAATAAACATTACATAATAATTTAAGTTATTATCGATCATTTTGTTGATATTTGGTACTTGAGTCAAAAATAAACTTGTTATAATTACAATTTATCCAGGTGTTAAAAAATAAATTATCTCCAGAATGATATTAATGATTTAAACATCATATATATCCAATATATATATATATATATATATATTTATAATAGTACATAACATTTGGAGATGATAAATTAAATGCACCGTTAATGCAGACGGTAAGTTGTACGTACACATGAACACTACTTTCATTTCCTTTTCATTTTTAAAGTAATGAAAACTAAATGATACATAGGTATATTATAATTCTAGTATAATATAATATTTTATATACATTACATAAGTTCATTAATTCCATCCTTTATACATTCCATGTATAGCATGAATGAGCCTTATCACTTTAAGGGGCAGTAGTCCACACTTCCTCAAATGAAATTATCGTATTTACACATTATGGAAAGCATAAAGGTATGATTTAAATTGAAAAATGGAGTCATATATACAATATAAGTATAATATATATCATATATAAATATATTTTCATCATAATGGCCACCATGAGAGGTGGTAGGGGAAAATTGAACAATAATCCTTTCGTGAAGCAGTAGTTCTCCATCCATAGAAATAGTATGTTAATATCCATTAGATGGATGTGTGTGTAAGTATAGTTTGAATAATTCTCACAAAAACATCCTAGTATATTTATGATAATGTTTTTGAAATGTAATCAAATGATAATAATAGAATAGATAGTGAAGAAGAAAAATAATGGAAAGGAACTTTAGAGAATATGTTATCTCTAAAATGTGTAACTCCCTTTGTTTTGATCCAAAAGACTTTCTTAAATTTCCTTTTACCTAAGGTAAGGCATATAGAATAGAGATATGTATATTAAGAGATTATTTGAAAGATTTTGGACGAGAAAAGTGGCATGAGAGGTGTGATTAAATGGGTAGAGGTGATGCTCTTTTATAAGAGGGAGGAGGGGCAGTTTAAGAAAGTTTGAAAGGATTATTTTACAGTAAAATTATTTTCTTTTTTAAATGGTCCCAATGACTTTTATTTCAAAGATAAGATTATTTTGGGTCTAAAACCTCTCAACCAATTGGTTTTAGATAAGTCTTTTTCAAAAATTTAACCTTATCTTTTAGCTTTAACCCTTAGTTAACTAATTTAACTATTACCATGTCTTTTGGTATATTCATAATATATGGTTAATATAGTTACTATAAAATTCCAATAGAACCTCAAGTGGTTAATTAATGACATGTTCAACATTATCTAAGTTATTTGGCTGAATATTATATTTTTAGGACTATTATATCATTTAATAAAACAGTATTTGTTTTAAAAACTCATTTATGTCAATTTTTATATTATTCATATCATGACTTTTTAAAAATCAATGAAAACTTGATTATTTCAAATAAAAACTTCCTCAATTCAATGATAAAAAGTCATAATAATACCTAAAATTTGTGTATGGCATAAAACATTTAAAAATATATTTATTTTAATATTTATAATCTCATTTATCTAAATCATTCATTAATAAGGTAATCACTACATCATCATTGTGTAATAAATATATTTATTTATTTGATGTCTAAAAATTATAAATAAAATACCATGTTATAGGAAATATTTTTAGATTTTTAATTACTATTTATAGTCGATTAGATCACTTATGTGAACCAGTATAAAAATTATTTTAGTAAAAACGATATGTTTATGTTTTATTTTTCTTTACTTTAAATTAATTCATATAAAATGTCATTTTCACATAAAAGTGGCTCCATGGGGTCCCAAAATCGACCCAATGATTACCATGGTCGGAAAGATTTCATAAAATAGTATTATGACATGTGTTAGGGTAGTTTAATATTATTATTATATTATTTATTACCCTTATTTACCATATTTACCCTTTAACCATGGCAAATAAAATATTTACTAAAGTTACTATTCATAATGTCTAAAATTAAAAGGTAACTATTTTCACAATTTGGACCTCTTGATTCTAAATATTGTATCCATATTTTCAAATGAAAAACATATAAATTTCATAAATTTATTTAAAATTAATTCTAGTTGTCAAAACCAAAAAGTGTGTTTTTAAGAAGTAAAAACTACAAAAAGATTGATATGTTTTTATATCCAATTTCAATGTGAAATTACTTCCAATGACCAAAATTGGATTAAATGTTAAAAATATAATCCAATTACACTTTAAAACAAATTATAAGGACAATATAAATATATAAATAAATTATATTAAAAGACAGTTTTGACTTAAAAGGTTGTATTTTTCACTATTCATAAAAAATGAACTTTATCAGAAAAATAACAAAAAAATTCCCTATGTAAATTATGATGTCCCGCTTCTAAATAAAATGTTTTTTTCAATAAAAAATATAAAAGTGAAAAAAATATATTTGAAAAGGGTTTCAATCAAAAGGCGGTAAAACTACCTTTTAAAAATATTAGAGTATTTATGCTTAAAATTGGATTAATTCTCATTTTAAGCCTCTAAATTTTATTGGATAAATCTAAAAACATTTAACAAACATGTTTATTAATAATATATTTAGTTCTCTCTATTATTTTTAATACAATGTCTATGCATTAAATCCCATTTAATATAATAATATTATATTATTATTTTTTAGTATGAATCAACATTTTGTGCAACATAAGATTTTAGAGAAACTCATTGTTGTGTGTCAGGTACGCCATCAAACATAGAATCCCCTTTAAAGTAAAATTAATATTTAATTTACAAATATTAATAAATATGAAAAATTCAAATTCTTTATTTACCTGGTATGTTACATACATACACCACATTCAAGGAATAAGTGGTGAACAAGGAATATATATCATAAAAGTTAAAGTGAGGTGAGAAAAAACTATTTTACCTTGGAAAAAATATTTCTTTTGAATAAAAAATTGTATTTGCCATAAATATGGATTAAAACATTTATATCCCAAAAAAGAAAAGGGAAGTACATTTATATTAAATTTGAGGCATAAATTATGTCCCACTGAAGTGAAATCAAGTAAAAAGTGTTTTTAAAGAAGATTTTGAATTAAAACATTTTAGTGAGGTTTAAGGAATTCAATAAAGAGATTTTAAAGAGTAAAGAAATGTTTGATTTAATAAAACCAGAAATTAAAAAAAATATTTTTCATGTTAAAATTTGTGATTTTAGAAATATAAATCTAACATAAAACATATTATATAGTGAACTTCAAAATATGTAAGAATTCGAGAAGTTCCTGGAATCGGGATTGCATTTCAGAAGAAGTTTTGAAAGATTATTTTAAAACATGTAACAACCCATAAAATAAATAAGGATTCTGATTGGTAAACATATATAGAACATTCACACCGAATATATGATGAGTACAAAAGAATAAATAATAATTTTATTCAGGTTAGTAGAGAATAAGAACAAACCGAATGAAAATGGAGGTTCGAGTTAAAAATACTTACAACTTTGTAATCAATTGAATCGTATGGAACAAAATTATTAATAATAAAATAATAAATTGAATATAATAAAAATAAATATATTCATTATGTGAAACATCAATGAGTAGTATACATATATCATTCACAAGTAATAACATTGTATAAGAAATATCTCACAAAAATGGAAGTGAGATGGAGAAGACCCTTACCTTAAGTCTGATGGTGTTCTTCACATGATCTTAGTGTGATGGATAACCAAATTATATAAATTAATTAAAATATCCTGACCCTATTATTTATGTAATTTATTTATTATAGATTTATTAAGTTCATTCATGATCTTCTTGATGGGATTAAGAGGATCCATTTTATTGTTTGGGAGCGTTTTCTTCCTTGGTATTTGTGACCAGTTTACTTATATATATGTAAGGACAAACATGTAAGATGAGAATGGTTGTCCAGAAAAGAAGTTTTATTTTATTTGTTAACATCTAGAATATTAAATGGTTATAAAATTCATTTGGTTATTAGGGGTGAAGATGAATCATTATAAAAAACATTAATGATAATTGTTTGGGTTAATGAGCGGTTTTTTATCACAACAAACACATTTTGACTTAGAAATTAATATAATGTATTAAAAAATATTCCATAACATTAAATAAGTTATAATACATAAACTATAGTATTTTTAAACCATCAAAAAGGATTTATGACCAAAATTGAAGAAATTAATGGAAATTGAAAACCTGTCATCATTAAATGTGACAAATTAACACATCTTGGAGAGTGTTTTCATTTCTAGCATAAAAGAAGGGGAAAGGATAGATTATGATGATTTATTAAATTAAAAAAAACATTATAGTACACTTATGTTACTGGATTTATCATAAAATTTGGATGAAAGGAGGTGAGGAAAGAAAAAGAAAATAAAGGAACTCGAAAAAGTCAAGAATTGTCGTATGAAAATTTGGCAGCCTAACAGTGTGACTTAAAAATTCATAAAATATTTTGGTGAGATAAAATGGGTTATATCATCATTATTACATAATATGGATAGTGAGGGTGATATGTAATGACATATACCAACATAATACAATTGAAATTAAAATAGATTAACATAAAAAGAGTGCTCGAAAAAGAGAAGGGTGATAGGTTCCCTTACCATGTAGAGTAACTCCTAAAACATGAAGGTTCAGACCTTGGGTTCTTGGAGACACCATGTGAGGACTTATAGGGTGTTAAAACTACCATATATTCGAGTATGATAAATTTTTAATGAATTAAAATGATGTAATGGGTGGGTATTTATAGTAAAAGGGAGGGAGTTTTTTATTAATATAAAAGGACACCACATTAGTGGTTTTTGAAAAACCATGGGTTTACCCATGGTATTGTCCACTTGGGACACCTCATATTATATTTTATTGTACAAAAGTCTAAAATAATTTTATATTACTTATTACATCATTATGATGTAATTAAACTTACCGAAAACTCAAAGTGTATTTTTACTATTCACGAAATATTCATGTATTTTAGAAAAATTCCAAAAATTCACCACAACCATTTTTCGGTATTTAGATTTAAAAAATGAAATAATTTTTTTGAAAATAATTTTCTAATTTTTTTAAATTAATTTTTAAATAAAATGATAATTTATTCCAAAAACAACAACTTTAAAATTATAACTCGTTTTATATCACATTAAAATTTTAAGAAAGGTCTCATAAAATTATCTTATAACCATATGAAAAATAAAATAACAATTTATGATTACATTTTATGAAAATAAATTTCCATTTTAAATTATTAAATGAATCATAAAATTTTAATTAAAATATTTATGACTTACAAAAATATTAAGACTTATACTATGATTATTCTGTCACTTATAAGATGTCTAAATTGTATTTATACATTCATAGGTGAAGTTTCTATTTTTAGGTTGATTTACTATTCATTACTATTCATTAGAGTAACATTACTATTCATAAGGGTATGTTACTATTCATATGAGTATGTTACTATTCATCAAAAAAACTAAGTTGATTCTATCAGATTAAATATCTTAGTGAACTCAACCGTGTATGCTAGTTTTTTAAAATTAAAATTATAGAGGTGGAAATATTATGTTTATTGGTTAGGTTATATTGATGTTTTGTTTTGTAGAGACTCAGTGTTTCATACATTATATATTAAATCTATTTTTAAATTCTTGGAGTGTTACATTCTCCCCACCATTCAAAAATTTTATCCTCAAAATTTCAAATTGATCATCAAAATTCAATGGTCGATACATGAAAATTCCCTTGTGGGAAACCCACATCAGGAATACAGTTAAAATATCCTCTTAATAAGAGGGAAAGGGAAATGCATCAGTTACTAGAAAACTATGCATTATAATTGGACAACATGGTTATGGAAGAATAATCAAACCATCATATTTTGATGGAAACTGGTACATAACATGCCCATATAAAATATCATTACCACAAAACCTTAAACTATAGTTATGAAAAATTTCATTGATATCAAGAAAAAAATGTTAATAGGGCAACGTTTTTATTTAAGACTCTTTTCCAAGAGTTGATGAATTATTCCACTCTATAAGAGTATAAATATACATTTCATTTTCATAAACATAATCTTATCCTTTGTTTCTGCCTTGAACTATATATACTTTATCTCTTAGCACAAGTTGCATCATGTAGTGACATTAACCTCTAAAACCTCATACAATGATCAACTTAAACCATTTCAAAAATGGTTCTAACTTTCTAAAATATCATGATCTAATAGTTTAGAATCATTCCCATATCTATCCTTTCTAGATCCATGTACACAGGGTCCTTGAAAATTCTCATTTGGTTTAGAACTCAATGATTTATCCTACCCAATACATCTCCTACCTTATTTCCTTTAATCAACATGAAACATCCCTAAATTTTCACATTCCAACCATGTGAATATCTTCATTATGTGTCCTCTTTAAATATGGTAATAACTCAAATTACTATAAAACCTTATTGGAAACATGCATACATCCTTACACATTCTATTGGATATATTTCATATATCCAAAAATATTGTAAACACCATCAATGATAGCCTATACCTCTTGTCGAAAAGTCAAAAATCGGTTTTGAGGTAGTTAGTACTTATCCAAATCAATTATTTCTTCATCATTATATTCATCATTAGAAATATATTAAGGGTTGTCCTTCCCTAAACCATATACTTTCCAAAGATATTAACTTTACATTGTGTCACTTATCCTTGGTACAATTAATCATACGACCTCAAATACTTAATGAAATAATACTGCAATAAAATCCTTATATATTCCATAACTCATATTACCACTAAATTGATGATAAAATATTAAAATGAAATGATTCTTGAAGAGTAATATTATTTATTCCACTTCATCTTCTGTGGTATCATGACTTGATCATTATCTAATAACATCATTTGGGGAATATTCCTTTGACACTTGGGACATTGATTTGCATTGTGTCTCATCCCCATAAAGTTGAAGCATTGTACATTGGAAACCTTTTTCTTGCCCTTGTAATCACAAAATTGGTGTCATTTTTCTCTAAAATTATAAAAAACTCCCATTAACATTAATAATTTACCGGGGTGATTCATTCCAAATTTATCACATGTGGGAAAATCCTACTTTCCCTTCTTCCCTTTATCAATGTTTTTCTTTGCCGTCCTCTTCTTTTCTTTTACATCCCTTCAAATCCATAGGACTGAGAGAAATCTTTACATTCCTTGTTGACACATGATACTATTTCTTCATATGATGAGGATACTTTGGAGACTATCTTACTTTGAAATGATGTCTTAATACCATTAGAGATATGATCCTTTTTACTTTTTTCATCACTTGCATTGGTGAAGTTCTCATTACTTCTGCTAGGTGACATTTCTAATCAATTACATATTATATATTATCTCATAAAATTATTAACTCTCTATGAATCTAAACATGGTATAGAATATAACATAAATTTATGCATCATAAATATAGAACCATATACTTTTTTACTTTGGAGGAATAAATCCTTTATAATGGTGGGTAAATAAAATGCGAATTATCCTTAGCATATCCCCCATGGGTGTCAAACTAGGTGCGTAGTAAGGCCCATTGTCTTGTACCAGGTTACCCCAAGTCAAGCCCTAAACACCTTGTCAGAGTTGTTACTTCTAAGTAAATCTGTGCCAGAACCATATCCACTTGTAGTATCAAGACATGGACTTATTTTCTAGAAAGATCCAAATAATCTATTCCATACCAAAATTATAGGATGTTATTGTATGTGTATTATAAAGTCTATATTTGGGATTTTCCCTAATCTACATTTTCTAAATATAGTTTTCATGTTTTCTACTAAACTTCCTTTGATACCAACTGTAATGCCCTGACCCCAGTTTCTCATAGTTGATGCATTATTTCACTACATTGGCACGATTACAAGGAATCAAATCCTTAAGAAATTAAAAGCTTAGTTTTTTTGGAAAACTAGAAACATACATAAGTTCAAAATTAAAACTTGAAAGGAAAAACAATATAGAACTCCTTTGATAACATCCAAAACTCCTAGTTTATCCATGTATTTCATTCATAATATACTTCTTCACAACATGGGGAAAAATAAAACATTTGAAAGGGGTGAGCTCAAATGATCAGTATGGGTAAACAATACAGCGGAAGATATAAGGATTTTATTGTTTGGGTAGTTTTTCTTCTTTAGTATTCATGATAGGTTTACTTATATACATGTAAGGATAAACATGTAAGATAATAATTGTTGTCCAGAATAGAAGTTGTATTTTATTTTTTAACATTTAGAATATTACATGGTTATAAATTTCATTTGTTTATTGGGAGTGAAGATGGATCATTATATAAAACATTAATGATAATTTTTTGGATTAATTGGCAGGTTTTGATCAAAATGAACTCATTTTGATTTAGAAATCAATATCATGTGTAAAAAAAGATTATAAAACCTTAAATAAGTTATAATAAATATATTATAGTGTAACATACTAGGTAAATAAAAAATATGTCATTTTCATATTTATTAATATTTTTGAATTAAATATTAATTTTACTTTAAAAGGGATGCTATGTTCGTTGGCATACTCGATACGCAACAATGGGTTTCTTTGAAAACATACATTGCACACAACGTTGAGTTATACTAAAAAATATTAAATTATTATTTTAAATAGTATTTAGTGCCTTGTCATTATTATGGTGGTAATGAACATAAGAAACTAAAATATGATTATAAATGTTTGTTAAATGTTTTTATATTTTTCCAAAAAAAATTAGAGGCTTAAAATAAGAAGGAATCTGATTTTAAGCATAAGTAGTCTAATATTCTTTAAAAGGTCATTTTACTGCCTTTTCATGAAAAACCCTTTCTAAATATAGTTTTTTACACTTTTATAAATTCTATTTGTCAAAATAAAATTATTCTTTAGAATCAGGACATCAAAATTTACTTTGGTTAATTTTTTGGTATTTTTCTGATAAAGTTTCTTTTGTAATGAATAGTGAAAATGCCGCATTTTAATTCAAAACTTCTTTTTCATCTACTTTATTTATATGTCTATATTATCTTATTAATTGGTTTTAAGGTGTAATTATATTATTTTTTACCATTTAATCCAATTTTGTTCATTGGATGTAATTTCATTTGAAAATTCAACATAAACAAATGTCAATCTTTTGATAGTTATAATTTCATAAAAACACGCTTTTTGTTTTAACAATAGGAATTAATTATAAATTAATTTTTAAAAATTATTTGTTTTGAATTTGGAAAAAATGGATTTCATATTTGCAATCAATAGGTCCAAATTTTGTAAATAGGTAACTTTTATTTTTAGACATTATGAATATTTACTTCAGTAAATATTTTATTTACCATGGTTAAAGGGTAAATCTTGTAAATAAGGGTAAAAAATAATATTATAATAATATTAAATTACCCTTAAACTTTTCTTAACCCTATTTTATGAGATACTTCTGACTAGGGGCATCCTTAGGTCTATTTCGGGATCACATGGAGCCACTTGAGAGTGATAATGACACTTTATATTAATTAATTTAAAGTATAGAAAAGAATGACATAAACATATATCTTTTAGTAAATAAATTTTTACAATGGGTTTTATATGTAATCTATTAAACTATAAATATTTATTTGAAATCTAAAAAGATTTCATACATCATGGTATTTTATTTATAATTTTTAGACATAAAATAAATAAAATTATTTATGACACAATGATAATGAAGTGATTACCTTATAATGAATGATTTAAATAAATGAGATTATAAAATTAGAAAAAATATAAAAAACTTGTAAAATTATTATTTTAGGATATTATTTCGAACAATATTCATATTATCTTAGAATTTAATTAGTTTTGGACCTTTTTAAACCTAACCTCAGTTTATAATAAAATAATATTTTAAAACGATCCTAAAGAGCTCATCATCCCTCTTATTAAAGGCCACCACCTCTAACCCATTACACACACCTATCAATCCACTTAGATCATCCAATCTCTACTTCAAGAAGCCTTAAAAATCCCTCTCTTCCTCCCAGAAGACTTAACTTTGGATTAAAGAACTTTAATAAAGCCTTTTGTTTCAAACCAAATGGAGCTACCCAATTTAAAGGTAACATCTTCCCTCAAGTTCTCTTCTTTTATTTTACTTCTTCAATACCTATGGTATTTTTATTCTTTTTTTAAATAACAACACCAGTATCCTCAATATACTAGATTTTTTTATGAGAATTATTCGAACTAAACTTACAAATAACTCTATTTAATGGGTATAGAACATAATGTTTCTGTAGATGTTGAACTACTGCCTCACGAAATGATGATTGTTCAATCTTCTCCAACCACCTCTTATAGTGGCCATTATGATGGAACTTTAATTATATATGATATTAATGATATTTATTTTATCTCTATGCTTCTTTAATTCTCTTTTATAACATAAATTTATGATTTTCATGTTGTATATATACGATAATTTCATTTGAGGAAGTGCGGATTGTCGCCCCCTCAAAGTGATAAGACTCTTTCATTCCATACATGGAACATATAAAGGATGGTGTTAATGAACATTTGTAACATATATAAAATTTGATATTATACTGTAATAATAATATACCAATGTATCATTTTTCTTTTCACTCCTTTTAAAATGAAAAAAATGAAATGGAAGTAGCATTCATGCGAACGTACGTCTTACCATCTCCATCAACGGTGCATTTTATTTTCATATATAAAATTGATATGGACTATTATAAATAAATATATACTGGATATATATGATGTATATGATATATATGATATATAAATCATGAATATAATTCTATAGATAATGGTATTTTGACAACATGGATAATTTATAATTATAAAAAGTTCATTTTTGACTCAAGTTCTGAACATTGAAAAATTGTCCGATATGAATTCATATAATTAAATAATTGTTATAGTAAGGTAATAAGTGATATAAGAAGAATAATAAACCTGAAAAAGGTTCGGAAGCAAGTATAATTTAACTTCAGTTTATTATTGAGGAGATTAAAGAATGAACAGGTCATGTCGGACACGAGTTAAGGGAACTTCTTAACCCAAATTCCATTCTTTGGGTTAAACTTTCACTTTTTGATTATGTCATGCTATGATTATGTGTGATATAACATTTGATATACTATTTTGTATTTATAATTTCTTTACATGTCCATATAGTGAATACACATAATCGATCTATTTTATTTACAAAATGATCTTTGTAAGGGACTTCGTCTTAATCATCGTTCACTGAGGCATATTTTGATTTATACACGACTTTCTTTTATACGGTGTATAAACCCCTTTTGAATTTTCATTTCTTTCAAAGGGAATATTTTTCTATGTATTATTTTACTAAATGAAAACGGGAATTTTTTTTAACTTACACGATGACAATGACCTTTCCACAGCCACGAGCATTATTTGATATTTGGATTCCTTAACAAGCCGTAATGTTTTTAAAAGGAAAATAAATACCATATACTGTTTTATGTATTTCGATATTGAAAATGGTTTTGATAATTGATTGATTATGTCAATATATTTCAATGATATATTTTGATTGCAATGTGGAAATGTCATCGTTCATTTATATTTGTTTTATATGTTGTGAATATGTTCTAGTTCTTGGGCATTGTTTACGTATACGGATGGTTCTGTAATAAACCTAGGTCAGGTGAGCCCGAGATAGATCTCTAATTCATTGGGTAACATGGTGTAGGTAAACGTTAATGTTTCTCCTAAGATATTTAGGGAATATACCGTGATTGGTATTCCAATTGTAACTCCCTATGTAGATGTGAAAGCTACAATGTAAGTATGTTATGGATGCCACAAGTTACCATTAAAATTTATATATTCTATGTGTCATTCATAAATCTTATGATTTCATGGGGTATGTTAAAAATATTTTGTTTTGATGGACTAATGTTTTATTTCTTTATTTTATAACCTTTTTTGAGCTTTTTATACTCATCCCATGTTTTGAAATGCTTTTCATAGGACTTAAATATGAATAGGGTCGAGGATGGGATCAAATAAATGTCATGTTTTCTAAAACATAGAACTATAAATGACTCTTTTTTAAATAGTTTTTATTTAATGAAAAAAATGGATAATGAGTAGAAGTGTCTACATGTAGTATTCAAGTTGTTATGTATATGTTATGACCTAATTCTCTAAAGATATAAACCTGAAAAGATCCTCAATGTGAATTATTAACTTAATTCAGGATTAGGTAATGTTCAAGGCCAGGGACTTCTATATAGTTGGGTTCAACCATCATGATGGTTTCATAACTGGAGCTGAAGTTGGTAATAGAAATTGAAAACCCCCCATCCTTAAATGTGATAAATTAACACATCTCAGATGGTATTTTTATTTCTAGTATAAATTAAGGATACAGGAGATATGATGATGATTTATTCCATTATCACAAAAAAATTATAGTACATTTAAGGTACTAGGGTTATCATAACATTTTTATGAAATGAGGAGAGGAAAGAAATATAAAAGAAAGGAACTCGAAAAATTTGAGAAACCCCTTATGAAAATTTGGCAATCAAACGACATCACTTAAAAATTCATAAAATATTTTGATGAAATAAAAATGGGAATCTCATCATTATTAAATTTTATAGACATTAAAGGATATATTAAGTAACATATCCCAACATAATCCAATTGAAATTAAAAGAGAATAACATAAAAAGAGTTCTTGAAAAAGAGAAGGGTGATAGATTCCCTTACCTTATAGAGTAACTCCTAAAACAGAAATTTTGGGAACTTGGGGTGTTGGGGACACCTTGAGAGGACTCATAGGGAGGTAAAACTACTATATCTTAGAGGATATTTAATTTTTAATGAATGAAAATGAAGTAATGGGTGTGAATTTATAGTAAAATAGCGGGAGTTGTTTATTAATTTCAAATGACACCTCATTAGTGGTTTTTGCAAAACCATGGGCTCGACCATGATATTTGCCCATGGTATTGGCCACTGGGGACACCCCATGTAATATTTTAATGTACACAAGTAGGACATAATTTTATATTAATTATAATATAATTCTTATTTCATTAAACATACTGAAAACTCCAAATTATATTTCTACTATTCACAAAAAAATTCATGTATTTTAGAAAAATCCAAAAAAATCGCCATAACCATTTTTCAACATTTATAATTCAAAAAATAAATCCATTTTTTGAAATTAATTTATAAATATTTTTAATTTAATTTTTAAATAAAATCATAATTTATTCCAAAAAAAATTAAAACTATAACTCGTTCTATAACACCTTGAAAAATTAATCAAGGGCTCAAAAAATTATCTTATAACTATAAGAAAATAAAATAAAAAATTGTGATTACATTTTATGAAAATAAATTTCCATTTTAAATTATTAAATTAATCATAAAATTGTAGTAAAAATATTTATGACTTACAAAAATACCAATACTTATACTATGATTATTTTGTCCCTTATAAGATGTCTAAATTGTATTTAAATATTTCTGGGTGGAGTTTCTATTATTTTGGCCAATTTACTATTCAGTGCTCTTTATAAGAGTAATAGTACTATTCATAAGGCTATGTTACTATTTATGAAAAAAAACTTAGTTGATTCTATCAGACTCTAAATATCTTACCAAACACAACAGTGTATGTCAGTTTTTCAAAATTCAAATGATAAAAGTGGAAAAATTATGTTTATTGGTTAGGTTATAATAAAGTGTTTTTTGTAGAGACTCAGTATTTCATGCATTCTACATTAAATCTATTTTTAAATTCATGGGGTGTTACATTCATTGTTTGTGAGAATAGATTGAGGAACTCCAAATAAAATGATGATATGGAATCTCAGGAACTCTATCACTGATTAGTCTTTGAAATCCTTTAGGGAAATCAACTCTTCCCACTTGGAGAATAATTCCATTACAGTCATAATGAATGTCCAAATCCATGATGTCGTTGATGGGTATGGTCTAATGGAAACAAGTACACATACATAAAGGGGAAAGGAATATATTATGGTTTAGAGGATCTATATATATATATATGTAAACATATTGGCATGGATCTGACATGCATGAAAACTCTTGGAGAGTCTAATGTAGTCATCAAATATGGTGGGACAGAATTAGCCCAATCTCTGAATTTAGTGGGAGATCATCAATCCCTCGTGATGGTCACTAGAATAACCAAAAAGGAATTACTACATAATATGTTGGATATCGTCACCTGGGATGAAATATAGGATAATTCCATCAAACCCACATCTATATAGGGTTGACTCTTATTTAGGAACACTCTAGAGTTTTAACTATGTTTCACTCCAATGGTTTTTTGTGTGGTTGAATTCATCTGGTGGGATAATTTCACACTAGATACACTCAACTATGTGATATTTCCAATCAGGAATTTCATCTAATGATGGGGGGCTAGGGTTTCCTATAAGAGAAACACCATAATCTATATGGTTTAAGTTTTCTCCACCATCACCATCCGATGTGGTAGGGGCCATGACACTCTGGTGTGCCAAATGAATGATCGTTCCATCAAGTACGATCTCTATAAATGACATAGATTAACTAGACAAGGTGTATTCTCAAATATTCTATGACTAAGAAACATGGATCACTTTAGGATGAGTTGTAAAATGGACCACCAACTAATGTGTACGATTCAATAGGGGCACTATCCTTTTCATTCCGACAATGTAGTTAAAAATAATATGTTTGATGAGTAACTGGGATTATCCATTTACATGGAAGTGGGGGATTTTAACCTTGAGGTCTAAATTAATACAATAAATGAGGGACTGATACTCTTCCACATTGTTGGTGCAACTTTCTGACAACATGAATGAGTATGGTAAGGCATTATTCGACAGAGTGATGAAGATGATCATGTGGCATACCCTATTGACCATAGGATTTTTTATCCTTCTATAGGTCGAGATCTGTGATGCACTATAAAAATACATCTTCCATGGTGTAATATCTTGATCTGCTAAGATGATAAACTCATATGTGAAATCAACATCCATGGTTAGCCCTTTCGGGTCGGGATGTGCAACCAGGAAATCATCAAGTTACTTACCATTGATTGTCTTCTAAATAAAATACCTGACGTTGAACTACTAGAGGATCACAAACCATTGTTCCAACAATCCCACCAATATTTGTTGATTGAGAATATCCATTACAAGGTCCACTCAAGACTCCATGTGTATCTCATGTTGTTGTAGATAATGCTACAAATTCATTACTGTGAAATCCTATTCTAGGAAACCTATTTTGTTAGGATAATATATGGTCTCCATGTCAAGGAGAATTCGAGCGAGATAGTATAAACTATTTTCTCTTACCTCATTATTTTTCGGGACTTGAAAGCCACCAAATGAAAATTCTAGGGTGGTTATATAGTGGACTAGAGGATTTCCTGAAATGGGTAGCATCAGAACCGAAGGCTGTAGTAGGTATTACATGATATCCTTGAATATGGTATGTAACTCCTTATACCATTGGTAAATGGTTCATTCTTCATGAGCCTCAAATATTTCTAACACATGTAATCGAGATACGTGATAGGTCGACATATGTAGGCTAAGTGGCCTTAGAGTCCCCACAACTCAAAGAAGATACTCGGGGGAGGAATTTTTTTAGTTGACTTAATCATATCATGATCAAACTCTATGCATCTATATATTATGATAAACATGAGAAACTTACATATGGTAACCCAAATACATACTTCAAGGGGATCATCTTCAAATTACATGAACAAAGGAATAAAAACACATTCCAATGTTCCTTGAGATGGTCGTGATGTTGGAGATATTTCACAACAAACTCATCTACGTAGAATTTAACTGATGTCTCAAGGGATGGATGTAAGATATTTTTCATTGACTGATGATAATTTTTCCCTACATTCTTCAAAACTAAAGGGCATCATTTGATAACAGAAATCACCATGTGGCATGCTAAAAATGGAGGACTGCTCAGTGTCAGGGGACATCATGATCAAATTGATCTGGAAGTATCCATCTATGAAGAGTGGTATTGTAACCATGTTGTGGAATCAATCAATATATCCTTCATTAGAAGGGGAAAATAATCCTACAGAATTTTTTGGTTGAGGCCCCATAGATCGATACAGATTCTGATATGCCCATTATTCTTCCTAGATGGGATGATGTTGGGTAATTATATTGTGTACTAGACTACCCTAGCCTAATTATCTTTTATAATATTTTCAACTTTGGCGTCTACCATAGCACCTTGAGAGGGGTTCATCTTTCTTGGAGGTTAATTAAACCCACTATGAACTTCCTATAGGATAATATGGTGAACATCAGCACGAGGTTCCAGCCTAGAAACCTCTTCCAAGCATCAAGAAAAATCAACTAGGTATTATTTCCAAAAGGCAACAAAATATTTTTGCTCCTCAGGAGACATTTCATTTCTTATCATATTTAGCCTTAGTTATTCCTAGATACTAAGTTTCAACAAATCTACCTCATCAATAGATTTTTAGACACACTCTTCCAATGAAGGAGGGTTGTCTTCCAAATCCACTTCATCATCTAAGATAGAAGAATCATTGGGAGACAACACCCTATTTAGGCCAACTGACCTAGGTGAAGAACTAATGTCTATTTTGGTGGACATGGAATCCTTACTGATGGGTTCCCACACTGCTGAAACAGTGATGATATATAATTCCAAGACAATTCCATCAAGCCTCCAACTGTGAGGACCACTCTAGATGTTAATGCAGTTTTCACAAGTAGGATTCCCTTTTTTTAGCTATGTTATATAGAACAGGATAAAATAACATAGATTGGTGTTCATAGGAATACTTTTTCAGTACTATTTAGGAGTATGGGATTCTAGTACCACCCATGCATTTCTGGTTTTATATTAAAACATAACATGTTTGTTCTCATTCTTCTCAGGGAAACTGAAACCAATTTTATGGGAGAAAATGAAATAACCTCGCGGGTTTGGTATTATAACCTCTAATAGATCAATTAGGAGAATTAATATATCATTCATTTTATCCAACTAATTCACTATAGTGTCTATAATATCATTAGGAGCATTGATTCGACCATAAAAATCTATCTGAACCTAATTCCCCTCACTATAGTAGTAGACTGTATCTAGATAGAATGATTTAGAGGATTCAATTAGGGATGTGTCACCCCAAATATCTCTAAATCAACCATTGAGGGAGTATTTTTGGAACCTATGATTTGAATAGAGGATGAATTCATGAAAATGATGCCATGGCCTACCAAGAAATTCATTGTAGGATGTATCCAGTGAGACTACCATGAATTCAGTACTAGATATCAATCCACCAAACTACTTATTTAGCTGAAACTTTCCATGCAGTTTCTATTATCTCTTATCATAACCCTGAATTTTCAGGTTAGAAGGACTCATATCTTCCTCCATCATCCCTAACCTAGGGAGAATCTGGATTGGGATGAGGTTGATTCTAGAACTGGAATCTACTAGGTAGTGGTGAATATTTATGCCATTAAACTACGTTATGATGTAGATAATGTTTATGTGCACTACATGATGATTTCCCTTTCTTCCCCGAAAATTGAGATTATGTCTTGGAATTTCTATTGCTTGTACTCCTCTATGTATTAAGACTCTATGGTCGCTACCTCATCTAAAAAATAGAGATGGATTTTCTAAGATCTGAAAAGGTTCTCACACATTTATTTTGTCAAGTGGAGAGGCTCAATGATCTAAAGCCTCATGAGTATGCTGAAAATTTGCTTCAACACATAATATTTCCTTTTTAAGGGTTTATTTTTTGCACTGAGTTGTTTCCTCCTTAGAAGTGGGAATTATGAATGTTATTGGATGAACCACTGGGATCAAGCTATATACAAAATATTCTATTAATGACTAGATTTACTACTCTAAACAACTTTTGGATTACTATTTGTTAGCTAAGGTCAAGCTATGTCTAGGAACAACTGATCGTGGTGCGGCGACGTCTAAGCTACTCGGCCAACTGACACAGTCGGATGCGGAGGCACACCATATGGATAGGATTTGGAAGTGAGTTCTTGCTGATATATAATGAAAATATTATACTTGTTCTCAGTAGAAATAATTTCCTAATAAGCATGATAATTCTGATGGCTCGATGTCCTCAGCCTTTATATTGATTGTATCTTATGGAGGCAACCATGTGGTTTTCATGGAATTCACCATTGTTGGGAGTTATAAAGATATCTACTAGCTCAACAGTGTTCATGGAGGAATAATCTAGTTCTTCATTAGTGGAAACATTAGTACCAGTATTTACTCTAGGTTCATCTCCTAACCTGGGAGGCATCAATGTGCCAATAGTATAAGATGGATTCAGCACCGTCGGGGGACTCTTATTTCCCTTGATCCCTATCTTCCTATTCTTATAGGATTTGGATAGTTGAAAATCATATGTAAAGTAATCATTAAATGTATATGTGACAATGATATGATGTTTTGGATTTCTCATTCAGTCATGGATGACATTATGAGAGAGAGAAACTAAATTGCGATATAACAAGTCATCATATTTCTGCATCCCTTATCTAGGATCCTACCACCATTCTCCATATACATCAATTTCTCTATCTCTATTGGAGGATACATGTGTAACCTTTTCCAAAACATCACCCAACATTACTATCCTATGATAAACATGGCCATGAATTCAATCTTTTAACATGAATCACTCATTGATGGTTTTTATGAGGATCCTATGGTATTGGAAATGAATATTATGACAATTTATTCTAGAATCATAGAGCCTCTTACACTATATAAATTTCATAATTCCATTCTATATTTTCTGTATGAAATATCTTGTGACCCATGAATACCTGGAGGAATATGTACGTTTTCACATGTATGGGAAGGTACCCTGGGTGGAAGGCCTTGATTGGGGGCTGGATCCACATTCTATCTTCAAAGAAATTGTTCTTATTGAGGCAGTGACTGATGGGGGTATATTAATCCATGTTTCACCTAATAGGGATGATCTTGGTGAGGATATTATAGAAAAGAATCCATAGGAATCACTAAATCAGGATCCTCTGCATGTATGACATCAGTAGTCTCTACAATTAAAGATCTTCTCATTGGAGGTATAATAGGAATTGAGTCCAACTGTAGTCTAGTCTATTAAATATCATCTTCCTTCCACTATGAATTTTCATAGAAATATTTAAATCCATCTATGAATTTCTAGGTTATGTGGGAAGGGATCATCTCAATCTTAAAGTTATATATTCACATAGTTATCAGTTCTTCCTTAGATTGGGGCATGTCCTATGAATATATGATTCATTTCCAAAGGGGGGTGAAGTATATGAATTGATCATAAAGAAAATTATTTCACATGAAGAGGTTGGAAATAATTCTGTTGTGATAGGTGGATTTGAAATGATAGAGTAACTATATATAAAGGTCATCCTGAATAGAAATGGACCCAATTGGTAACTGGATGTACAAGACAAACATAGACCCTTCCTGTGTCTGAACAATAAATTAGATCCTGGACCCCTCTTTCAATTATGGGGTCCAAAAATTAGGTTCATCCCTTGATGTATAGTAGTATAAATGCTACAATGGGTCACCCATCTAATTGAACTAGGTGAAGATGGGGTTTCCATGCTCTGATGGTGTTCAAACATTGTACACCTATGTTGGGTATGTTCTTCTACATTGTGGGATTTCCACCTATCCAGTCTTCTTGGATTCAAGTATAGTTGTCAGATAATATATCATGTAATCATTGAGAGGTTCTCTATCCTCCATGTAATTTATAGGATCCTCAAATAAGAGATATTGATCATCAACTCAAGAAGTAATACGACTTCTATCCAAAGGAGGATAATTATTCTTCTCAAGAGGGTTCAGTGACTCATACCTCGGTAGTGTGCTATATCCCTTAGCTTCATCCCTAACTAGATGAGTAGTGATAAAAATCTAAAATGTGGGTATCTTGATGATGAGGACAGGATTCACCACTGGAGGAAAGATGGGGTAGCTGATGGAACTTCCCTAATCTAGGATCTCCTTGGAGATAAGGTTGATGGTGAACGATTTGTTTTCCTCGAGCTGGTGGAGAAATAAAACTACCATGGGTTTCGTCTCTACATTTTTTGTCTCTTGTAAAGAGTCATAAGTCTCGATGTGTCACTTACCATTGTCAATGTTCATATGGGGTGGTATTAAAGTCTCATTGTGTGGATTTCTAAGGCCAAGTGTTTTCCTCTGCTGATGTGTGAGGACACCTGCTCAAGGGTCTGCCTCGTACTACATCTCATCTTAAGGCATATCTTCACTATCAATCCCTGCATTAGTGGACCTATTTCTAGGATCCTATGGAATTTGGGGATGAAAATATTATCCATTGTAGTATTTTGGGGAACCTTAATTACCTGAGTATAGGTCATACTATTGCATGTTTGGTCTAAAATTGATAGAAGCATATTGTCCCCAACCTCTAATATGTATGTTTGAATACACTTCACCAATATCTCTTTGAATCACTGTGAGGATCTTGAAATAGGTCTAATAAAGGGTTTAGGGGTAACCATAACTATCAAGGCAATAATCTATTGGTAGTTCTACTAATCTAAAATATTATACACTACTAGTCGATACTATTTACAAGCTCGCAGCTCCCTAGGTAGGCCAACTAACTATTATAGAGGATGTGAAACATCATCCATATAATCTGGTGGAAGTCATATTTTGGTACACTATTAAGGAATCAGAGATGTTAAATTATGAAGCTTAAGTTATCCATAATACCACTGAGAGATGATCAGTGCCCATAACCTCCCACTGGCTCACTTTTTTATTAGAACGGTTAAGCTCTTGGTCAATTCAAACCATGATCGATACAGACTGAGATATGGGTGGTGTCACTAATGTAGACTGGTTCTGATGCTAGATTACTAAAATAATATTCTCTATGAAAGTCAAATGTCCAATGCATTATATAATGTCATTTGGCACTACTGGAAAACAGGTATATACCAACGGTTTTGCAAAAAACTGTGGGTATAGGGTACCCCTATACCCACGGTTTTCCAAAACCGTGGGTATAGGGATAATATGTGAACCTATATTCACAGTTCTCCAAAACCATGGGTATAGGGTATTTTCCGAAGACCTATCACCACGGTTTTGGATTACCATGGGCATTGGGTTTTTTTTGAAGACCTATACCCACGGTTCTCCAGAACCGTGGGTATATCTTATCGCGGGGAATGAAAATTATGTGGGACACAAAAACAATTCGGCAGGGATATATTTTTCCACGGTTTAGTTTACTATATTTATATAAATATAAATTTATGTACTCAGAATTTTGGTAGCTTGGTTGGTCACAAGTTGAGGCGCGGCCGTGAGACTGGGGTTTGAATCCCGCAGTCTACAGTTTTTGAATTTAAATAACCGATGTGGATTATATTAATATATATATGTAAATGTATATATAAATAACAGTTGAAAATCATAGCTCAGTTGGTCTGTTGGCGGTGCGCGTCCATGAGTCCCAGCATGAGACGCGGGTTTGAAACCCCTTGCCCGCGTTTTTGGATTTTTTAGTATCCCATGTGAATAAAATGAATATTTATATGCTGATGTATGATTACATAAAAAAACAATTCGCAGGTCAGTTGGTTCCTCAGTGATGCGCATCTGTGAGGTGCAGCGGCAGTGTGGGTTCGAATCCCGGCTGCTGCGAATATTTTGAATTTTAATACCCCACGGTTTTCAAACCATGGGGTATGTTGTGTGCCACGCTGGAATAGTCGCGGTGCACACTTTGACTCCCCTATACCCATGGTTCTCCAAAATCATGGGTATAGGTTGAGACCCCTATAATGACGTCGTTCTATCCCACGATTCCCAAAATCGTGGGTATAGCCTATACCCACAGTTTTGGTGGCTATACCCACAATTTGGAACCGTGGGTATAGGTCATTTTTCCAATAATGTGGGGGTTCTTCCAATATCATCATCACATCCCTTTAGGATGGGGTGTTCACCGCTACCTCATTTATGAGGGTGTAAACATACATTTCAACATTATTGGAGTGCTTATAATCATCTAAGGGAATCATCCAAGATCTTGAAATCTCTCAAACTCCTCATGTTGAGGTAGAGATAAGGTAAACTAGAGGTGATGAATACATATACACAACAATCCCCTAGAATAGGGCCATAACACCCTCTACTAGTAGGTACTTTTGTAGGTCTCTAGGTATATTATTAACCATTTATTCCTAGATAACTAATATTAAATTTCAAAAGTAGACACCATACTCCAATTTATGGGGTTAAGGTTACATCATTTAGGCTTCTATCAAATCAGAATCAGGGATATCAACCGTATCATCATGATTCCCAGGGTCCCACCTTCTATAGTGAGTCTTTTTCCTCCTACCCCATGGTGGTTCTTCAGGGATAGTTTTGCCTTTATGACGTTGATTTCATCCACACTGGTTGGTGTTGGAGTAGGTGGTACAACCTCTTTTATGAGTAGAGACATGTGGACGAACTTTGTTTTCACTAGTGGTTTTAGAAGAAGGATGACTTTTGTACCGGTTAATAGAGCGTGTATGAACTCCACTTTGACTGGTGGGGGTAAGGGGAGGACCTCAATGATGGTTGAGGGGTGTGTGGGGAGGACCTCTAAATTTTCTATCAATGGAGTAGGTATGAGCTCCACTATGTCTAGTATCGTCATGGGTAAGACCTTTATGTTTGATGGCGAATGAGTAGGGAGTACCTACACCTTATTTTTTGTTGGAATGATGAGGACCACTATGATGATTAGTTATAATATGGGGAGGACCTTTATATTGGTTGTTGATGGAGTGAGGAGGACCTCTATTCTGGTTGGTGATGTTGTGGGGAGGACTCATTAATTATCCTCATCATGTGATGTACCATAATAGATTTTTGTGTTTCTTGTGATAAAGAGAGTAATTATGGCATACCTGTTAGGAGGATAGGGTCACGATCTCATGTGGGAAAAAAATATCCTTGTTCATCTCCTGCAGATATCAGGAATGATACACTAGCATTGTTAGGGTACATAGATGTTGTAGAAGCCTCCCCTTGTCGGGTGGTATCCTAGGAATCAACCCGGCATTAGTTTCATGTGCTCTTGACCATGGCCAGTGGAATGAGGGTGAATTCTAGATACTCCACAGCTTGTGGGACTAGTAGGTGCTAACAAGGATAAGGTGTAGTGGGATCCCACATAGGTAGATCTGTGGAAGTAGTTACTACCGGTGTGACTCGAATGTCCCCTACCTCCTCATCTTAGGGGACTGAGTCATCATAGATGTTTTGGGAGGTATCCTAATGTGGTTTATCATAGAAATAGTGGATGGTTACCCCCTACACAACACATGGGGGAAGAGGTGTCAATGATGCATCAAATCCTCTAGATCCTGGAGGGCCATATATCTTAGTTGAATGAAAACCTTCTACTCGTAATGGTGTACCATGGTTTCAATCAATTTCCTTTAGATGATCCCAGGGGTGAGACCTGGTGTGGTCTCCCAATAGTAAACCATGAAGTGGAATAAATTGTAAGATTTTAATTATGTTGGATCACTGCATAAAGATTCCTCCTCCCCAAGAGGATTCGAGGGCTAGGATGCTATCTCCCAATATCTTGAGTCTTGTAGGGAATGTAGATTCATCCTTCAATACAGGTACCTAAAAATAGATTCACAATGCCACAATAATATCCAAGCTTCTGAAAATGGATGATGGATTCACACTGTCAAGGTTACAGATTGATGATGATCAACTATAACTACCCCAATTTACTAGTGAGTTTCATACTGGGCCCACCAATTTCTTGGTGGAACCTGGTGCTGAATGTATTAATTATTTGAAATGAAAATCCTTTAGTGCCTCATATGTTGATAGTATAAGTGATTGAGGAGAAGAGTTTAACATTGGGTTCACCATTCTTGTTTCTGATGCTTTCTCTATGGTTTAAACACTTTTCCTTCACAACTCTTTTACCCAACATTACCACATTCCAAAGGTTGGTGAATTTCATCATGTTAGTTTCTGAAATCTTCTCCTAGATCGGAATGGGACAATTAGATGTCAATTCTTCCTTCCATGTATTGGAAACTCTTATAGATTATGGTTTGTTCATGAAACTCATTCCTGGAGCCATCTCAATGTGGACTCTAGTTAATTACACTACTTCTCTCTCAATAGGGTATCAACCTTTGATCAGGAGTGTAACACCCCAAGACTTTATAGAATTTTCCTTTTAGAATAAAATTATTTTTTGCCTTTATTATTTATATATTGCACCATGTTAATCATACACTAAAAAAACTAATATTATATTTTGGTACACACATCACTATGTTGGCTTGTGTTACACATTGTACCGAGTTTCTTTGATAGCTTGTATTACACGCAAGACCGAGTTTTACCAAACTACAATATATAACTATTGTTGTTATATAATATGATAGTGATAAACTAGCCATTCTAATTACAAGTATGAAATGGAATAACTAAACATGGAAAATAATTTTTACATCTATTTATATAATTCTTTTGGGACCAATTAATTATAAATTAATATAGAAACTAATTATAATATTAATTATTTTAGAAATTAACTATTTTTATACACAAAATGAATTTTATCATAATAAATTAAATTAATTATAATTGGTGTATAAGATTAATTAAATTTATATATTATATATTATGTTAAATTTTTTTCATTCATCCAATAGATTTTAAATGCATTAGATAAGAACAAATCCAATTTTATTCATAAAATGCTATATGTTTCAAAATACAATTTCATTGCCTTTTAATGGAGTGCCAGTTTTAAAACTAAATTTTGAACTATTAGAAATTTTATTGGACAAAATAAAATTAATTTTTGAAATAGTAATTTCAAAATTATCTTATGGTTATTTTTTAGTATTTTTTTTTGAGAATTTTAATTTTTTGATGAATTCGGAAAAATGATGTTACTTAATTGAAATCTAATTTTTCATATAAATAATTTATAATATTAAATTATATTTTAAATAATTTTAAAGGTAAAAATAGATCAAATATACATATATTAATAAAATTTATTTCATTTGAATCATTTTTATATTGAAATTATATATAAAAACTTAGTTGACTTTCGAATATTAAAACATTAAAAACTCACTTTCTAGCAAAGTCTGTAGGGTTGGATTTAAAATTAATTTTGAAACTTATTTGAATTGAATTAGAAAAAATGGATATTATTAATTGGAGTCTGCATAATATTTATATTTTAAAATATTCAACTTAATTTGGGACTATAATAATTATAGAAAGCTCTTAAAATTTACTAACATGATTAAGGGTAAAATGTGGTTATGTGCATGTCAAGTGTTTCTATTAAAATTAATTTTACACACATGTAGAATTATTATTTAATGAATTTTAATTCATATTTAAAATCATTAGGTTTAAATTATCTAAAAATATATTTTCAATTATAGTCTTAATGGATAAATTACCTAGGTAAATAAACATATATTAGTTAACTTAGTAAAAACTATAAAGATAAAATTGAGTAAATTTTAAGACTAAGGAATAAAATGATAATAATTATTTTCTTTTTGTTTTTAAATGTTTTTCATGATCTTAAATTCCCTCCAATACTTTATTTTTCAATTTTGAAAGCACATGAGTTAAGTGAGACCTCACAATAAAGTTTTCTTTTTGGTATTTACTAGAATGTCACTCCTCCTCCACAATAAAAAGTTACTCACTCCCCACACCTCTTCTCACCTATCATGATATTTTCATAATATAAAAACTATAAAAATAAACTACCAATATATATCCCATAATCCTATAAACCTCTCTTTGGGAATAAATCAATTCAAGACTGTCCTTTGGTGAAATCCAAAAGGATTTACCAAATGAAGTGGTAACATTATTTAACATGACCTTTTGTTTTATTTATTTCTCCAAACATTAAATTATTCATATATATTGATTATATATTAACCTAATTATAATAAATATAATATTATTTTGTTATTTCAAGTATATGACCTACTAAATTACACACTTTAATCAAATGGGATATGCAATCATCATCTATGTGTACGGAGGACTACCTCTATGTGAACCGATGTCGTTCATTCTTCCATTTCCACCTTTCATGGTTGGGAATAATGATGTATGTGTAGTTTATATATGATATATATAATATTTATAGTTTCTTTATACCATTGAAATTATTATATAACATATACCTTCATGCTTTCCATTTTTTGGAATACGATAACATCGTTTGTGGAAATGTGGACTACCACCTCCTCAAAGTGATGCGATTCATTAACTCCTTACATTAAATTTATTTAGAATTGTTTTAATAAAAATATGTGATATATATGACCTAAAAATGATACTATAATTTTAATAAACTTATATATAATTAATTTTCATTTTCTTAACATGATAACAAATTGGAAGCAGTGTTCGTACGTACGTACGACCCAGCGTCCTCATGAATGGGGCATTTTATCTCGTGTCACTTAATAGTTTGTAGTACTATAAATACATATATAATAAAATATATTATATTTACATCATATATTACATTTTAAAGTTTATTAAATCATGATATACATAAGAGGAAAAAAATAACTAGTCAAAACATACTCCAAAAACTAAGCAATTAACACCCAAAATAATGAAAGAGTATTAACAAACGGTTAATAAGATATTATAAGAAGATTTTATATTATATTATAAATATTTCTATGTTTACTTAATGAGTTATTAAAATTCTAAAAACCATTATATAGTATGAGAATGATATTTCATCCAAAAGGAAGTATACAGTAAGGGATTTCATCCGAATTTTGAATCCATTGATACTTATTTGTTCTTATGGATTGATTCACATTTATGTGGTGTATAAACTTCCCATTATACTTGTAATATCAATATTCATTAATTATTCAAGGTGTTTTATGTTTTGATATAAATTATTTCATCCAATGTGATTTGAAATTAAAATTTCAATGTGGTAAAAGTTAATGAACAATCCTATATTCATTTCATGATTGTTAAATTTCTCTTAAAACAATAACTTTATTGTGGTCATTTTTCATTGGAAATTAAATCCATCATAAATAACCATATTTTTTGTAATGGATATTCTTATTTTATAAACTATATCAAAATTATACATATTTTTTTTACATTGAGGGTTATTTATTTGACTGGGGAAATGTTGATAAATACACATTCTTTATTCAATATGGATATTTAATGATATAGAATATTGTTTATAAATTAAATAGATATTTAATTATATAAATAATGATTTAGATTTTCAATCAATAGGTTGGTGACTATTTTAAATTAGCTTCTTGATGTATCAGTAGTCTCATGAGATGAAATATATTGGTTATATACCATTTGTGTTTATTTCCAATCCAAATAATACATGTTTCTACCAACAGACATAAATTTTCTTGAGAATATTTCTTTATGGTATAGTGCATCATGTTAAATATAAAATACATCCAAAAATTAATAATTTCCATCATTTAAATTTTAGTTATTATTATCCTTGATGTTTTCACTATTACAAAACCTATGGATTCATTTCATTCTCATCTTATTGATTAAATGAAATGTGTGTGTAGTTATTTACCTTTTCCATATTGATTAATAATTATTTATTCATCATATATTCCTCTGTACATCAACCTTACTAATAATTTTACCCCACGCTTATTTTGTTTCCATTCCCCATGTTATGATGATGATATCTTTGAATGTTTTTCAAGGATAATGTTTATTAGCTTTTGTTATGTATTTTGTTTTATTTTATACTATAAATGTAAAATGAATTTCCTGTACATATAAAGATTTTAAATGTAAATAAATTTTTTTATTCATTAAGATTTTATTCCATGTAATCATTAAAATCAAACAAATTATGTTACCAGCTCTAGGCTTCTAGGGTCAGGGTGTTACAGTTGGTATCAAAGGAAGGTTTCATAGAAAATATGGAAACTAGATTTATAAAAACATATATTATAGAACAAAAAACTATGATACAAATTGAGGATAAACATATAATAACATCCCAAAGAAACCATGTTTTTGATTATGTTATTAGATATGCATAAAATTTTCAATTTATGTTATGTATCTTAATAGTTTTGGGATTATACCTTATGTTTCAAAGATTTAGGATATAATATAGTAGATTCCATTGGATAGAGATAGAACCAAGATATAGGAAATATACCAATACTCCTAGAAAATATAGAGATTTTTCTATTGAGAAAGATGATATAGATGGTAATAGAACTATGTAATTTATGGATATATATGGGTATATTAATCATTTTATAAATCATAACCTTTCTGGATGGATCAACCTATTCCACAATGTTGGATAAATTTTTGTGACAAAATCCCCTAACCATTACTTAGAATACTAATCCAATTATAGTTGACCAATAAATTGAGTCTCCAGATAATGTATTTATAGACTTGGGATGTTGTAAAAAGGAAATTTCTACTATTTAAGAGTATTGTCTTAAAAGTGATGTTGATTAATGGTGGTCATTAATTAAGAATAATTGAAAATAAGAATAAATAGAACTCATGGAATGGATATGTTTTAAGGATACATTCTTCGATAAATATTTCCCTGATGAGAAATAGAATGAAATTAAGGGGAAGTTCCATAATATAAATAAAAAGTAATAAGAAAGTGTCGTGGATAATGAAGTTACCTTTAAATTTTTATCTAGGTATGATACATGATATATACATAACATATAGTACATTATTAGCCATTTCTTTTAAGTGATTAAGGAAAGTCTCCAAAGGTAACTCATCTCACAAACATTTTCTTCAAATGATGAAATAATTTTATGTTCTATAAAGATATAGAAAGATTATCTACATTCTATGGCTTCTCAGTAAAGAAATATAAGAAGAGGATGGAAGAGAAAAATATAGATAAAGTGAAGAAGGGAAACAATGATTTCTCCCATGTGATAATTATGAAAATAATCACCCTGGTAGGTTCTTGAATGTATTAAGAGTTTTTTATAACTATAGAAATAACGGTCACCATGAAAAATAATGCAAAGAGAAAGATAAAAAATCTATTATTCAATGTTAGAACTTCATGGATATGGGGAACTAAAAAAAATGAATTTCATAGGTGTCAAGAGAAAATACCTCATAATAAGAGAAGGGATCAACCATACTATTATAGTATTGATATAGCTGAAGTAGAATGATTAATTTTGTCTAGTATTTGGATCCTTTAATATTTTTTTAAGTGTATTTTGTCAATTATATTCTAGTTATAAGCATAATGAAATTTATAAGGATTTGATTGTAGTAATTTTTCCTCATGAATTTTAAATTTTGTGTCGATTGGTATCGATGACCATGATAAATGATTCAATGAATATTTCAACTTGTTGGAAAATATATTATTGAGGGGAAACAGTCCTTAATATATTATTGATGTTGAGATAATGATTTTTTATAAGGATATTTATTTATATGGATAATTTAAATTAGATATTAATGACTACCATAGAATTGATTAATGATTTTTTGATGACGTGGTTTATGCTATCATATATTGTCTTTACACAATATTTTTGATTTAGGTAATATATCCAATAACCTATATTTTATTTAACGAATAAGGAATCATGTATGGTTTAAATATGGTTGTATGGAAATTTAGGATATTATAATGTTTCAAGAGAATACATTGTGAAGCTATGTACATGTTAGGTATGTGATTATTAACTAGAAACATCTTTTTGTTTAAAGACTATTGATAATTTCATTTTCCAAATTCAGTGACCTTCCTTTTAAAGTGTTGGATTATAATATTTTGGGAAAGTTACCCATTTATGAAATGGCTTATGTTGATATTTGGATGATGTTTTAGTGGTTAATGTTTTACTTCACCATATGAGGAAACCATTGCTTTGAAATGAAGTAGAAATAGTTCAAATCACAACCAAAAGATAATATTGTTTCTATGAAATAGAAATTTATCAAGTAAGTAAATTTACATATATTCTTAGAGAGTAAAATAATTCTCTTACTTTATGAAAATGATCTTCAAATAAAAAATTATCATATTACATGCATATAAAATTAATCAAATAGTCCTTTAGGTCATCACATATTGATGGTTTTGAGGCTATTAAATTTTCAATGATCACTTACTTTCTTATGATCAATGACTATACTTATTTTTTATTTTCATCCATGTCCATGTTTTTATTTCCCACCTATTTTCTTCTATTTGGGATCTGAGTTAATTGAAATTTATACATACCTATCTTTCTTATTAAGAGGTAATTTTATCATAACTTTTTTTATGTTCATTTTTTAACAATAGTATTTTGAAATTTCAAACCCTTTATTACTGAGATCAAGTTTGAATTTTGAGGACACAATTTATTCAAGGTGGGGAGAACGTAACACCCCATGACTTTACAATATTTTCATTTAAGACTAAAATTAATTTTATTTTTATATTTTTTTATACCTAATGCCAAGTAAAATTTAACCAACAAATAGCACTAAGATTATCTTGTGGTAAATGAAGAACTATGATGGATTATATTACACACATTACTGAGTTTCTTCGATAGCGTATGTTACATGCATGATAGAATTTTACAAAATTATAATATAATAATATTATTATTATATAATATGATAGTTAACAAATAGACATTTCATTTACATATATGAAATGGATTAACCATATTTCAAAAATTATGTTTTAATATTTTTATATAATTCTTCAGTGACCACTTAAATGAATACAGAAACCAATTATAAAGGAATTTGTTTTATAAAAAAAATATTTTTATTAGAAAAAAGTTATTTATATTAATAAATTAAATAATTAACAATTAATCAATGTGAAAAATGAAATTTATATATTATATATATTATTAATATTTTTTACATTCATCCAATAGATTATATATTCGTAATAAAATAACAAATCCAATTTTCCGCAAAAAAACTATCTTTCTTCAAAAGGCGGTTTTGTCGCCTTTTAATAGAGAACGTATTTTAAAACTAAATTTTGGAAATTTTTTTAATGTTGTTTGTAAAAATAAACTTATTTTTTAAATAGTAATAACATAATTATCTTATGGTTAATTTTTATTATTTTTCTAAAAAATTTCATTTTTTGATAAGTATTGAAATATAATGAATTTTAATATAAAACTACTTCTTCATATAAATAATTTATAATAATAAATTACATTTTAAATTTAATTTAATTTAAAATTAAATCAACTATAAATATATTAATACCATTTAGTTCATCAGAATCGTGTTTATATTGAATTTAGATATAAAAACATAGTCAACTTTTTATCAAATTCACTTTAAAACCCCACTTTCTTGCCACATATGCAAGATTAGATTTATATTTAATTTTTCCACTTTTGTAAAATTAATTTGGAAACATGGATATATATATATATATATGTAACAATAATAATATTTATATTCTATTAAGGTCATATTTTTTTCAGACCATTATAATTAGTAAAAAATAGTTAATATTAATTGACGTGATTAAGGTCAAAACATGTTTTTTTCACATGACATGTTTTTTTGTTAAAATTAATTTTAAAAAAAACTAGGATTTCTATTTAATGAATTGGAAATAATATTTTGAATTAGTTACTATATATTATCTAATAATTATCTTTATAATGATATTCTAAGTGTTTAAATTACATTGATAAATAAAAATACACAAGTTGCCTTAGTAAAAACTATAAGGATGAAATTGAGTAAAATCAAAGAATATGTAAAAATGATAAAAATTATTCTAATTTTTTTGATTGTAAGTTCTTATTGAACATAATTTCAATTTATTCCTTTACTTTTCAAATTTGGAAGCACATTAGTTATGGGAGACCTCCACATAGTGTTTTCTTTTTGGTATTTACAAGAATGTCACTCATCCTCGACTATAAAAAGGAACTCACTCACCTCACCTCATAATACATATAAGTAAATTGTTATAATCCAAGAACATCCCAAAAAAATCCCAACATCCAAACCCTCATAAAATAATCCTAAATATTGGATGAAATAAATCGAAGTATGTCTTTTTTGGAAAACCAAAAGTTTTTACCGGAATAAGAGGTAACATTTTTCAATGAGAAATTTTGTTTTGTTTCATTCTCAACCACTTAAATTATTATTTTATATTTATTATATAATAACCTATCTTTATTAAATATACTGATATGTTTTTATTTTATGGTTACAACTTATAACTTCACACATTTCCATCAAATGTGATACACAATCATCGTTCATGTGTATGAAAAAACAAACCAATGTCACTCATTTTTCCATTACCACATTTAATAGTTGTGAATAATGATTTATTTATAGTTTATATATGATATTTTTGTATTTATAATACCATTATTCTTATTTAATTATTATATTACACATATCTTTATTCTTTCCATTTTGTGGGAATGTTATAACATTGTTTGTGGAAGTGTGGACTACCACCTCCTAAAAGCGATGTGATTCATTCACTCTTTACATGGAATGAATTAAGAATGGGTTTAATAGGAATATTTTATATACATGAAATAAAAATTACACTATAATTTTAATATACATATATATCATTTAATTTTCTTTTATTTAATACAACATGAAAATAGAATCATTGTCCATGCGTACGTATGGCCTACCAACTCAATGAACGGTGTATTTCATCTCCAATCACTAAATACTATAGATTACTATAAATATATATATAATAAAAATATATTATATTTATATATATTTTTTACATTCTGTATATAATAAAATCATGATCAATTTAATATGAATAAAAAATAACAAGTCAAAACAAACTTGAAAAACAAGGTATTTAAAAACCAAAATAGTGAAAATAATTTGATGATTATTAAAAAACAATAAATAAGATATTATAATAAGAATATATATTATAATATAAATATAATTATGGTTCTATTATAATTTAGTAACATGTATAAAACCATTATATATGTGGATAATGATCATTCATCAAAAAGGAAGTTTAAGGTAATGGATTTCGTCTCAATTTACATTCTATTGAGACTTATTTGTTCTTATACACCAATTAACTTTTATGTGGTGTATATACATTCCATTTTACATGTAATATAATGATTCATCCATTATTCATGTTTTTGTGATAATATTATAATTATTTCCTCCAGGGGTATTTGGTATGAAAATTTCCAAGTGGTAAAAATTATTGAACAATGTCACTTTATTTTGTGATTATTTAATATCTCTTAAAAAATAAATTTCTTGTGACAAATTTTAATTGGAAATAACATCTATATTAAATATTAATATTTTTTTTAATGTATATTATTATTTCTTACTCCAATATTATTTCTACATATGGTGTTATACATTGAATGTTATTTCTTTGAATGGGGTAATGTTACTAAATCTATATTATTTATTCAATATGGTTATTTGATGATAAGGAATATTGTTTATAAATTAAATTGATTATTAAATAATTATTAATGATTTGGATTAGAAATACATGGGTTAGGGACCATTAGAAATGATCTCCTTGATTCATCAATTGTTTCATGAGATGAAAACTATTCGTGACAAACCCTTCGTGTTTGTTTCCAAAAAAATTAGATGGGTTTTTACCGATAGAAAAAAAAACTTGAGAATAATTATTTATGGTATAGTGGTTCATATTCTAGATACATGATTTATTATTATTAAGAATCATCTAAAATAAAATTTTAGTTATTATTATCAATGAGGTTTTCACTATGAAAAAAATATATTTTAGCATTTAATTCTAAGCATATTGATTTAGTGGAATATATGTTTGTTTATTTACGATTCCATAATTATTATTAATTATTGATTTGTTATTGATTCCAATTTACTTAATATTTACATAGAATTTGATATCACCACATTTTTATTCATTTCCCCGATTTATGATAAATAGATCTTTGATTTTTTTTCGAGGATGTAGTTTATTAGTGTATGTTATTTATTATGATTTATTTTCTATTCCTAATTATAAATGGGTTCCATGTATGTTTTTGGTTTTCAAAAACTACTAAACTAATATATCATTGGATATTTGATTCCTTCTAATCATGCCAATGTAACAAAGTAAGGCACCGACTCTAGGATTCTGGGGTGTGGTCTTTATAAGGAGAGTGGTCATGTTTGGAACATATAGGTATTTATGGACATTGGGTATATTGGGAACCAGTGAATTATTCCTATTTTTAAAGGAATATCATGGTGTAAGTCTTAGGAATGGTGAAAAGGAATATGATGTCATAAATGAGGTAATTAATTTCGGGGGGAATATTCTAAGTATTTTTACCTCAGGCATCCCATAATTATTTCATAGAGTATGGATTTTTTTAGTTTGGGAACAAGTTCTACTTCATGTGGAGACAGATCCGAATGTCCTATTGGGATAGATCAGAACATCCAATTGAGACATATCAATTCATTAGTTTAACTTCTAGTGGATATGGATTAGAACGTTCTTTTGTGAATAATCGATGGGGTGTGTCCCTTAGAGTGATGATTTCACAGTATGAATTGATAGTTTATAGGATTTAACATCAAGGAGGAATCCTACATATCATTCTACTGAGATGGGGATAAAATTTCACATTATTAAATGTCTTAGATTATGGTTGTGTGATATAATAGATCCATACATTTTAATGTCATGTAGTAAGGACACATGTGTCACATGAAGAGTGTCGATGAGGGGTGGTGTGGGGATTTAACATAGAGGTAGCCCTTCTAATGGTGATAAGTATTGGGGGATGGTGTGGGGAATATGAAAGGAAGAGGACTAGAGTAGGGGTTTAATCCCATGGTGATGAGAGACGGTATGTGGATTACCCATGGAAGTTTCTTATTGAGGGTATCTCATTACTTAATAGGGAAGGATAGTTTGGTAATTATGCATGTAAGTAGTGGAAGCATATGAGTTTCATCCCCAAGTTTCGAGATTTATTATATATTGGGAGATAAGGTGATATCCCATGATTATTGTACATGAGGAGTCTTGTGTTTATCTCATAGAGAATGTAGAGTGTGGTCTTCCCATGTGATTCATACATTGTAAATATTGTGTTCATAAAATATGGTATGTATATAGTTTAACTCCATGTTCTGAGTATATTTTCATGTAGTATAACATCATATTACTAGGATGCAGAGCTTAGATGGTTTACATCATGTAGCTCAAATTTGGATGGGGTCACTCCTATATGGGGACCATGTCAAAGAGAGAGTAATATTCTTCATAAGGAATCCACACTAAGATAGGTTCACAGGTTCCCTTGAAAATCCCACCCCTATGGCTTATGTTACCACCACTCATGCACCTCTGGGTGGTACGTGGATTTAGAACAACTATGGAGAAATTTCCATCAGGAGTCCTAACATTAGGATTACTATTATTCTAATAAATATGTGTTAGGGTAACTATTAATAGAATAAAATGTGGGATGGTGGAAGAGGCCACACTTGGAGTGATGTGGGAGGACACATAAGTGTGTGGCATTACTCACATAGGGGCTCAAGGTGAAACATGATAAGTCTTAGTTTTGTATGGGGTCCCTTGGATCTCGGCCATCATGAAGGGGTGTGAGTATATGTGAGGAAACATGTATAAGCCCAGATAAGGTTCTTTCTAAAGGTTTTTATCGCACCCAACTTTTTGTTTCTATTCTTGGTTCTTGTTTAATTTTATTTCTCAATTTTTCTCTTGAGTTATGGGTGTGGAGGGTTTGAATTTTTGGGTATTTCACTTTTTTTGTTTTTACTCTACTGCTTGTACATGAGTTTCCACCTTTATTTTGGATAAAAAATTGAGTTTTTGTGTAGACATCATTTGGTTCATGGTCGGTACACAATTTTTCAAATTGTTTTCCCTCCTCTAGGAAACTATACAGCCTGTGGCTATTTTAGACAGTGGATAAATGCACGGTTAGTGCGTAGTCTATTAACTGTCTGGGAAAACCATGATCTTTGTAACTCTTGGGTAGTAAGGGGCGCAATGTTCTTACATGGTTTGGAAAATCATGCGGGAAAACCATGATGCTTGTCCAGATCATTAAAATTTTAAAAATTTCCTTTATTTCATCTTGGTATTAAACATTAACCCCCCCTATATGCCCCATTTTGCATTATCACCCATGGGGGACTCCTCCATGATTTCCTAGTCTCCTTTGGAATCATTATTTTGGTGGTTTTGACCCTGATTCTTTGAGGATTCTTCAAGTAAGTGGTTTCCCTCTCGATTCTTCCACCATTCTAGGGTTTCTCTTCTTCTCTCATGGGGTTTCATATCTCCACCGAGTTGGATGGTCTCATTATGGTTGAATCTTGTTATATAGGGTTCAATATTTATTTTCTGGTGAAATCATTCCTTTATAGGGTATTGTGGTTGTGTATATGTGTTTTCACACCAATTTTCATATGCTTCAATGTTTGATGTAGGTGGTTCCATGACCTAACATTGTTGGATGATTTTAATATTATTTCTTGGATATTTATATGTGTTCTATGGTTTAATTTTTTATTCGAAAATGTATTTTTGAAGTGTTTGGCATGAATATACGATTAAAGTGGATTTTCTGAAGGGAAATGTTTATTTTTGTGTATTTTTCATTATAATGTTTCTTAAAAGGGGTTTTATGCCCTATGTTCAAGGTGTGAAATTGTATTTATAAGAAATATAAATGTGAAACTGTGTTTTCATCAGAAAATGGGTTTTATTTCATGTTTAAATACTTATATTTCACTTTTGATATGAATTGTGAATTTTATAAATGATGGGAAGTATGTTTTAAAGTGGAATTTATTTGTGTGTGGCATTGAAATAGTAATGGCCCATGAAAGTGGTAAAATTTATCATGTGACTTTCTTGTGATAATTTAAAAGGGGGTTTTATGAAATGTTCTTTTGGTGGAAAAAAATGTTTTTGAAAATAGTTTTGGTGTGTTTAAAATGAAAAGTTTCTGGTTGACCAAAAACTGTGATTTCATGGTGAATTTATAATACATGGAATGTGTATATGACAAGGGTGTTTTTTTGACATTTAGAATGAGAATTTGAGAAAAATGGGAATCCTAACTATCTAGGTGGGCTAACTAGATCTATTATGCTAGTTATACAGAAGTGGAAAGTCATGGCTTCTTTTAGTGTATTGTAAATAGTTTACATGGAAGTGTAAATTCCGGGTTTTAATTAGCTGGATTGATGATTACAATACTAATTAAACATGTATTATTATTAGATACCACTAGGCCCATGGGGTTTACCTTCTAGTGGATTATGAAAAATAAAGATGATGTAATGGTTTCTATACTACATTTCACCAAGGTATGATGATCAACTGTCTCACTCGAGCTATATTACCCTTAGGAATTTACATATGGTGATGTCTTATGATATGAGGATTATGTGATTTGCTTCCATCTTTTGGCATATGGTGTAACTTGAGTGTATTTCATTTTAAATAATTTTTATCATAAAAAAAGTTTCCTTTTTAAATGTTAACTATAATTTTTTTTTCTGACAATGGTATTCCTTTAAAATTTTTTCTTGGAAATGATTCAAATACTTTTACATAAATGATCATTTTAAATTTTCTTCTAATTTCGTAGCATGGAATCATTTTCTTTGGGTGGAATCTGATAGGGATTTATATCACACCTTACATACAACTTTGGGTGTGTGTAGACCTTCCTTTATATGACATAGGTAATGTCAATATTTTTTGTAATGATGATGGTGGATACAGTTTCTAGTACTTCTTGTTGTAGGTTTTGGTGGTGGTGTCTTGTGGGAGATGTCCCTTAAGTTGCACAGAGTTTTTTTGGATTTTTTTCCCTTTATTTGTAGTATTTATGGTATTTGGTTTAATGTTGTAAATATTTAACATGAGGAATCATTGTTCCTTTTTTGGTTTTGTTTATTCAGTTTTTTCATGTTTATTATCATGGTTATTCTTGGTTATGAAATAGGGAGAAATCATTCCCAATGTGTTTTTTTGATACCTAGGAACTAGTTTCCAACTTCTAAGGACCATGAATTCCCACTGGGCCATGACACGGGAAAGGTGGGTGTCAGGTTGGATGTCACACTGGCTTGGTTCATAAAAACATAATATTAGAGTAGTCCATGCACTTTTGGGTCATGTTATTTCATCAATATTCTCAGTATATCAGTGTTAGGACAATCAGGTATTGAGGTTCTGGTTGAGAGTATGGTGACTAGGCAAAACACCTCATGATGGGACATGATATTTCATGGTACGTCAGGTTTTATTTTGGTTTCTTAGGTTCTTATATGTGTTTGGTTTTTTGGATATGAAATTAGAGTTGGGCTAGTGACATCTGTGAGATTCAAGGCTTGGAAATCCATGTAGAGAAAGATATATGGTCCTAGAAGACTCTCTATAATAGTGATGTGTTTGAAATATAGATGAAACCATATGGCCAAGTCACCTAGCATCACTTGTTTCCCTTTTGTTAATTTCTTTATGTCTTCTTTGGTTCTATTTTTTTTTTGAAAATCATTTTTTTGAAGTTGTGAAAATTGGATTTTGAAGTGGAAATGGTTTGGTTTTTGAATGATGGAAAATCATTATTTTTAATCATTTATATGGAAGCTTTGAAAATGTGGATTTTTATAGAATTATTTTTTTTATAAATAGGGAATGAGTTTATTGAGAATTCAATTTTTGTAATCAAAACCAGGGGTTATTAACAATTTGTTTGTTCAAAATATTGATTTTATTTTCAATAGATTTTTTGAAATTTGTTTCAAATATGATGAAAATAGTTTTAATCAAATGGGTTTTGGTGGAAGGGAATATGTTAAACTCTTAAAAAATGTTTTGAATGTGATGAATTGGTATTTGATAACGGTTTTGAATGGAATTAGGTGTTTTGGATTAATGTGTGGAGTTTGAAGTTGGATTTTATTTAGTGGATAGTGATATTTTCAAAAAAAATGATTTTTTGAACTTGGATGTGGATTGATAAGTTGAAAGTGTGGGTTGAATGTTTTATTATGGAAAGTGTATTGGCCATTGGGGAATCCATGAGGGACCACATTCATGGATATGTGGGGAAAAGTTGATGAGTATCTGGTTTTTCCTGATAATATACATATTTGAGGCTTCATAGGATACCATTGGTGAGTATTCAACCCACCAAGTTTTTTTTCTTTTAAAAGGTTCTATTAAGATATGGGGTGATGTTTTGATTATTAGTAGTTTGTGGTGTGTCTCCTCTTGATTTAGTAATGTTGCATGTAGAGTGCTCAGAGTTTGAGAACTCATCTTGTTTGAGGGTTGTTTCATGATTGATTTCTTTTCATTGAGATGGTTTAGAAATAATGGTTAGTGCATTATTTGGAAAAAAAGGTTTTAGGAAGACTTTGATTTTGTTTCTATTTTGTTTTCATAGATTCTTTTGGGTATGTTTTAGATGATTGACTAGTTTTTTTGTTCTTGGTTAACTTTTTGGATAGTGTACTCCCCCATAAGATTTTATGGATACTCAAAATGCATCCATGGGTGGTTTACTATCAGCACGCCCTCCAGTTGAATAACCCATAGACATTATTCATGATTTTTTTGAAGTTTTAATCCTCATCTATTATATGTTAAAGCAGAACCACTAAAAGGGAAAACGTGGATGTAGGAAATAAAAGGTTTGTTTATTTTAATTGAAATGATTGAGTTGATAATGGTGAATTTTTTCATCTCTAGGTTTGAATTTATAACCTGAAAATGGTGAAGGGAATTCCAGTGAGGTGGGTAAAAAGTAGCCTAAGGCTATTTGTGTTGACCATGGTGTTAAAATGACTTTAAAACTTCATAGGTATCATTTAAGCAAGGGATCATGTTGTACCATCAGTTTGTAAATACCGGACAAAAGAATATTTCATGTATATTTGAAAAAATAATGTGATGTATAGGGCTTGGTTTAAGGTCCATTTCATTATAATAATTCTATGTGGTAATGGTTGTGTTCGGTTTCATTTTTTGGTTTCATGATTTCATTTAAATGAAAAATTTAATATTGTGGAATTTTTAAGAACTCTGGTTGTAACCAAAGTGTGTTTTTATTTCGGGAAATCTAAATTTATTCATTTTAGATGGAGGTATCTTACGTGTGTGTTTTTTTCTATTATTTCATATTCGGGGTGAAAAGGGATGAGGAATGTGAATATTTTATTTCCTTGTCTCAGTGATGTCCCATTCTAAGGAAAAGTGATTTCCAAGGTATGTGGTGTTCTTTTGGTTTCTCCTCAAATGTTCTGTGGTTTCTCATGGAACCCAAGGAAAGTGTTCCAATTGGGAATTGTCATTTTCTAGCTACAAGGTATGAGATTCTTCAATCATAAAGGCTCCAACAATAGGCCTCATAGTGAAGCTCACAAATTGTCTAGAACCCTAGGGATGTGAGGAACCATGGTGTATCTTTTTTCTTCAGTGCGGGAAATAGAGATAGTTTGAGCCTTTTTTGTACCTTTTTCATCTAGTATGAACCCATTTTTTGAGAAGAGATATGTAGTCATTGTTTTCTCAATGCCACCATTGTTGTTTGAAAGATCCTATTTAATTGTGAGGAGTTAAGGTGGTCTTGTGTCATTGAAATTCTAATGATTAAGACTTTTGGATGTGGATCCTTGTTTAGTTATCCATGTGCATTTTGCCTTCATGAATTGGTTTCGGTTATGGTATGTCTAATGGGTGGGTGTTTCCCTATTATGTTTTCTACCCCTGGTGTAGGGGTTTGTCGGCACATGTTTGTTGGTATATATGGGACATTACTAAGTTGGACCATGTTTGGTTCCCATGTTTTTCTATTCTAGTTGGTTTTGTTGGTTTATTCCTGTGGTGTGGAGACCCACCATGGTTATCATCAAAATATCTATTGGAGTAAGTCAGTGGTAGTTCATTTTAAATGGTAGGGAGTCCATTCGGGACACCCCATGGTGATAATACCATTTATTTTATAGTGTTGGATTGTAAGTGGGTATTCTTATTAGAGATATCTAATCTCAATACCCTCCCTTGAGTAATAATTGGGGTGGGAGTGTTCCTACAAGTTTTATTGAAGCAAGGTTGTAAAGTTATTTCTTGAGAAGTGGTTTTGTTTTTTTCTTTTTAGTAAGAGGATTCAGTTTCGATTGGTAATTTCTATAGTGCTATTGGATTGAGTTGTTCTATTATACCATTGTGATAATTCCTTTTTTTATCAATCAAATGGAGGTGTTTTATCTTTCTAGGGGAATAATTTTTATAGTGGGGAGTCCATTTTGGACTCCTGAGTTCACACTTATGAACATATTTTTCTTTTTGTGGTGTTATTTTTTTTCTTCCAATTAGATATTTTTTTGGGAATATCCTTGATCTCTGTAGGAGTATCATTTTTTCATATCAAACCTTATTATGGATTTTCGGTGGTAGAAATTTTTTATGGTGGGGTGAATTGTCACACCTCGATTTTTGTTTTCATTCTTGGTTCCAGATCACTTTTGGATGTTAGTTTTTCTTTTGAGTGAATAGTATTATGGGTTTGAATTTTTAGGTATTTAAATTATTTGTTTTCATTCTAGTTCTTGTCTATTAGTTTCCCCCATTATTTTTTTTGAAAATGGGTTTTTTGGGTTGACAACATGCGGCACCCAGTTGGCACACATTTTTTCAAATTGTGCTAATCAATCTAAGAAACTATGTGGAATATGGCCATTTTTTCCAATAGATAACTACATGGTCAGATCATGGTTTGTAAAACATTAAGTCTAACAATGATGAGTGTTCCTATTAGGTAGTAATGGGAGTAAATATGCTTCATAGTTTTTTAAATCATTTTTGGAAACCGTACGGCTTGTCGAGGTCATTAAAATTTTCAAAATTCCCTTTTCTTATTCATGGTATTTAACCCTAAACCCATCATATCTACCCCACTCAGTATTCTTTCCATGGGATCCTCCTCCATGCTTTTCTAGGCTCCTTGGACATCAATCCTTGGGTTTTTTACCCTGATTCTTCAATAATTCATCATTTAAGTGGTTTCACTCTTGATTCTCCCCTCTTTCTAGGGTTTCTCTTCTTATCTCATGGGGTTTAATATCTCAAGTGGGTTGGATATTATCTTTAGGGTTAAATATTTTCTTTAGTTTTCAATCATCATTTTTTTGTTTAAATATTTCCTTTCTATGATATTTTGGTTGTGTGGTTGTGGTTTCCCACCAATTTCCATTTTCCTACAATCTTGAGGTAGGTGGTTACATTCCCTAACATTATTGGATGATTTTAATATTTTTGTGTGGTTATTTATAAGTGTTATATAGTTTAATTGTTTGGTTTAAATGTATTTTTTTAAGTGTTTCTGCATGAATATTTGATGAAAGTTTATTTTCTAAAGGTAAATAGTTATTTTTTGTGCATGTTTCATTATAATGTTTCTTGAAAGTGGATTTATGCCTTGTGTAGAAATTAAGAAATGGGAATTCAAAGGGATTGAAATGTGAAAATGTGTTTTCTAAACAAAATGGGTTTTAAAGTGAAATTGATTTTTGTGTGGATTTGAAATGGATTTGGCCTATAAAAGTGGTTAAATTTATTATGTTACTTTCTTGTGATAATTTTAAGGGGGGTTTCGTGAATATTTAAAGTGGTGAAATATATATATATATATATATATGTGAAAATTGTTTTGGTGTGTATAAAATGGAAAGAGGTTTGGTTGATGGAAAATGATAATTTCGTTGTGTATTTGAAATGATTGACATGGGTATGTGAAAAGGGTGTTTTGGGTGACATGTGGAATAATAATTTGAGCACAAAGGAAATCTCAGGTATCTAGGTGGGATGACTAGATCTATTATTTTAGTTATACAGAAGTGTCAAGTCTCATTTTATTCTAGTGGATTTACAAAAGTTGATACAGAAGTAGATTGACCCAGTTTTACATAGCTGGATTGATGATTACAACACTAAATAAACATGTATTATGATCAGAGACCACTAGGCCCATGGAGTGTTCCCTCCTAGTGGCTCGTGCATAAGAAAACTAGTGGTTGTGGTTTCTATACAATTTTTCACCGAGGTATGAGGTTCTAGTGTCTCAATCAAGCTATATTACTCTTAAGTATTTACCCATGTCTCTCTATTATAACATGTGATTTTTTATGCGGTTCCAGCCATCAGCATACAGTGGACGTTGAGTGTATACAATTTTAATGAAAGTTTATCTTAGTAAAAGTTTCAATTTAAAATTAATCCTCTAAATGTGTTTTGTGGAAAATGGTTTTTCTTTAAAATGTTTTCTTGAAAATTTTTCAAAGTATTTTAGATAAATGAACTATTTAAATTTTCTTCTACTTTTTTTGCATGGAGTATTTTTCTATGGGTGGAATCCTACTAGGATTTGGATCACATCCTATATGAACCTTTGGGTTTATATAGTCTTTTCTTTGTATAAACCAGTTAAAGGAAATATTTTTCAGGATGATGATAGTTTATCATGTTGATATTTCTACTTATTGAGGGTGTTGGTGGTGGTGTGTTTGGGGATATTTCCCTAATTTTTCATGGATGTTTTTGGTATGTTTTGTGTTTTACTTTCCTTGTAGTGTTTATGGTCTTTAGTTTGTTGTTGTAAACCATAAATCAGAAGAAATGTTGTTCCTTGTTTGGTTTTGGTTATCATTTTAGTTCATATCTATTATAATGGGTCATTATTGGTTATGAAATAGAGTGAAATAATTTCCCAATGTGTTTTGTTGTTACCTGACACTAGTTGCAAGCATGTGGGGATCGAGAAGTCCCTTCAGGCCATACCGCGAGCCCGATCGGGTGTCATGTTGGATTGTACATCAGCCTAATTCATGAAAGTTAGGACCTCATGTAAATGTGTCTCACAAAGCTCATGGGACTCTCATAGGTCATATTATTCTTGAAGTAGTATTCTTCATGACACGGAGTGAACCTTCCTCGAGGTAAAGTCTTGGTTCCCATGGGTTGTGCTTCACGAAGGGTATGTGTCTCACAAAACCCAAAGTGGCTTAGTGGGATTTCTTCTTTCAAAAAAGGCATGGGAATTTGTGAAAGGAATCATTAAATTTGTTTGAGGTTATCAAGAACCAATGGGAGTTCATTTCATAATCTATGGAAACCTTTGGGGATGAATTGACTTATTTACTCATGGAGATCAGAAGTAGTGATAACTCAAAGAGTTTTTCAGAATATGAAAGGTCACATCCCCATGAAATTTAGACTTAATATTATATTTATAGTCCAATAAGTAGAGGGGGTGTTATTTTGTGAAATATAGATCCTTTCATGAAGATTTGTGAGATTAATAAAAGAATGAGGCTTCAAGAATAAGGATGATATTGAATGGAGGTTACCGTCAACCCTCTGCACAGTCACAAATAAGATCTCTGCAACTAAGGATTGACACTACATGAAGGTTTTCATAAACCATTCATATGACCATGAATTTTTAAAGCCAATACCATTCATGATGGTGGAGGGCTTAATGAATATATTATTGTAAGTGCATTTTTGGACTATTTTGGTTTAGATTTTCAATGAATGGGATCTTCCTTCCATGACCTCCCCTATATGACATGCATATTTTTATGTCAATAATCACCCAAAATGGGTTTATTTTCATGGAATAAAATACATGTACCAAATTATTAATGACCACCCTATATCCCTCATAGAGTGGTACTTTTTAGATACCATAGAAAATTATATCATCATAAGGAAAAATAGCTATATCATCAAAATAAAATATCCTTCTATTTAGTGGAGTACAATTATACTAATATGTTACATGAGAAAACCCCTAAAAAATTCCAGTCACACATTGAAAAATTAATCCATTTCAATTAGTAATATCAATGAAACATAGATATACATTTTAAATGTGAAAAATATATACCATGAGTGATTTAGATAAGAATTCCTCATACCAGTGACCATGATCCAAAAACCCATAAATCATAAATCCTAAAACTCAACTATATCTCACTAGGTGATATTGTAAAACTAAAACACCCAAACCCAAAAATAGTTATCCCATATCCATAGTAACCAGACATTCTATTGGAAAAGGATTTCATGACACACCATTCAATTATCTGTCATAATTTCCAACACATCCTAAATCCTTAACTACTGTATCCAAATGTAATTATATAAAATAATAGGATTATCTGATACAACTTTTTAATGTTCCATAGATGGATATGACTTAAAGGAACCCCTAAATTAATTCACTACATGACCATAATCATGACTCCTTATATTCCAATGTTTATCAATTAACAAAGTAAGACTAGTATAGTGACATGTGTGAGACTATCCCCCCACATAATAGTAGAAATGATAATAAAAATTATCTAATAATATTTCAGAATAATAAAATGGAGTATGAATAATCAGTAAACACAAAAAATTTATTTCAAAATTATCATGTGGAAAAAAATATTCATACTGATTCATTATTATTCCAGATCATAGAATAAACCCTATGATGGATCCTATCACATATACAAATAAATTAAAAAAAATGTATAATAGGATCTATAACCATCCTCAAGCCTTGCCTCATCCAAATATCTAATCTGCCTCAGGATCTACTACTTGATCAAGAATCATTAGTTCTGTATGCAACATGATCCTATGAAACACGAGATCTTCATAGCTACATAGGTGACATAGAATCCTAATCATGGTGTGTGTACAACTAGTTGGTAACTATCAGGGTTCCACACATAACTAGTAATGATGTATACTTACATGAGACATGATCATATAATTAATTAAATGTAATTTAGATACATAAATAAAATATATCATCATCGATCCTTAATTTCTAACATGACACTTTTGGTCGGCAATACCTTCTTTAACCAATTATAGTGTGTCTCTAATCACATCACATAATGGTGACAACATACATCTCTCAACAACCTTATAGTACTAGGTGTATGAATTTTGATGATTTTTTTTTGTTGTGGCATGAGGGAATAAATTCTTGTATGGCCTTGTTCATCTTTCTTTCTTTTCTTTTTCGTTGTTTTTTAATAAAAGGGATCTGCCTTTGTTTATTTAAAAAAACAGGTGTAATAATTGATTCTTAGGTGAAAATACTAAGTATTCCATATTCTTATGCATAATATGATTCCATAGATACTACCAAGGTAACCCATATAGACATAAAGGTATAATTTTACTTAATTTCCAAGGAATTACATATAAACCCTATTAGTAAAAAACAAGGGGATTACACTGGGAAGTCATATAGAATCAAAGTATGAATCTCAACATCATGTTCAATTCATATAGGCCTAGAGGCCAAATATAATTTTATTTACCAAGGGAATAATATTGAACTATTGGTTGATTCATAGTTGAAATCCCAATAAATCTATAATATAATATTGAATAACTAATTCATGGGAGAATTTCTTAGGAAATTAAATAACATTTGGGGGAAGTCTCTCTCCCCTACTTCACATTGAAACATCAAAATCTCATCAATTCAATACTAGGTGACCCTCCCTGGGCATTCCCTCTTGATAAACTTAGAGGAAAATGAATCCCTCCTATGATATCTCACATTATAGTGACTATAGGCACATCATGACCCCATTTTCGATCAAGGTTCTATGTTAAAATGTAAAATTATTACTACCCAATTCCAAACTAACCCATTAAAGAGTTTCATAACATTGTTACACCCTCCATGATATCCTAGGGCATGTCCCAAAACATTCTCCCTTCCTAGGTTCCTTAATCATGAAATCAACACTGGGTCAGAACCCATCAATCATACAACAAAAAATTCCTTAAAATCATTTCAAATACATTATTGTCTCACAATATTATCCATACTGGAATCCTAAAAGAAATATTGAATAAATCCAATCTCAATACCCAATGAAAATCTTAGTTTAGTAAATTCCCCCAACCTATCATCAATCTATCCTAGGTATACCCAACTGTTTTCTCACACGATAGTTTAGGAGAACACTCACAACACTCTCTAATAAACTGTCATAATTTCTATAAGCATGTCACATTGTAATTATATCGTACATGGGAAAATCATTCCAATTCATCTCTCTCTACTCCGAGAGTCTAAGGAATGATATCCATGTACTCAATGTGCATTTAATCCTATTATATCTCACCACATAGGGATTTTACATCTCTCAATGTAAATTTAATTTTAAGAACATTGAGATCAGTGCTCGATGAATCATGCTAATGTATGTGGTTAATTCGTGGTATTTGGTACTTTTTTCATCCCATTCAAAGATTTAATCTTAAATAAAAATTTATCTTAATTTAAATTGTTGGTCACCCTTAGTGGAGAAACCATATATTAGAGGAATATGTATAAGAAGAATTTACATAATGTGTTTCTTATATGAACGACCTTCCTTAAATATAGTTATCTACCTTCAAACTATGCTTGACCATCATTTGTTGAAACATATAAGAAATGAAAAAACTCCTAAGAACCAATATCAGGACCAAGCACCCAATAAATAATTATATTAATTTATAAATATTATTTCAAATCCATTTTATCAATTTTATAATTAATTTAAAATGTAATCTGATTAATAATACTTCTAAAAATTTTACCAGGAATCCTTGTTGTAATGTATGTCAACTAAAATAGCATGCATCAACTTGAAAACACTTCCTCAGTATGTAATCTATCCATGAAATATGAAATGCCCATGGAAATAGGATGATTCCATTATTATCTATTTTAATATACTCAACAACTATTACTGAAGTCAACTAAATGAAAAGAGAGACATGATGTGGAAGAATGCAAGGATTACCCCTAAAAAAGTAGAATAATGACACTATAAACACCCAAAATCCAGTTTCAAAAGAATGATAGGGGTAAGAAAAACCTCCTTGTTGGTTGTGTGTGACATGTGAGGGAGAAGGTACTAAGAGTTAAAGGATCATATTGAAAAATGGAAAATTTATACATTTTTAGAATATCATGTGACCGACATGTTTTATCCTGTATTCAAAACCATTTCCAACCATGTGAGGCCCCTTTAAAAAAATTATAGGTTCATGGTTTTTTTCTATAATAGTGAAACGTAACCTTTAATAAAACCAAACCGTATATTTTACCAACAATATTTCTCTAAACAATACAATAATTATATATAGTGAAAAACCTTTTGAAAATTTCTAAAACACAATATAAATCATATGAGACTCACCCAAGAACCCATGGAACCTATAATTCCTCAATATATATCCAAGAAATCATATTTATATGATCTATCACTCATAATTATCTTTAAATATCAATTAAATATATGAGTTATACTCAAGAAATAAAAAAAATCCCTCTAGAATGAATATCTCACAAACGATCAATGTTTTACATGATCATTAATAATAAAAGAGGAAATCATGGTGGTTGTGATGTCATGGGATCAATTATCACATTGATTGGATAAGATATTGGTGTTTTTCTATAACCCCTTTTGATCTGTCATTCCCTAAAGGATTCTTGAAAATCCCCATTATAAGAACTAGATCATTAGGGAAGTAATTTGAGGTAGTATTGGGTTTGAATGAGGTGGGAAATAATGATGTCAGAGAGAATATAATAATTCCGTTGATTCTTGAATAAAATACATGATCACATGGAATTTGATCTACAAGCACATGCCTGGATCTGATTGGGAACGTTAGTTAAGGTTTCATTCAGAGATTTATATCACGTAATGTATAGGCCAATTGAACATTCCATTTAAACCTAATTATACTAACATTTAATGTACAGATAGTACACACTAAGGTGGCTATCTTGAAATAAATTCCATGTGGGTAAGATACACACAATTTTTATCCATTTTCGTACAAGAATAGGCCTCACTAGGTAATACACACCATGTACTCTCACCATACAAACATGTTATGTTGACATCTATAAGGAATGTATACCACTAAAATCATTTTTTTTAGTTTACATAGGAATGTATTGGGTAATATATATTCACATATGATTAAATTGACATCCTTCTAGTCCCATACATTGTGTATCCTACTAAAAGGTTCCTACTGGTATACAAACACACACCTTATGGAAATTAAGTATATGAACAGACAACATCTATGGGTTTACACACCATGTTCCCCAACACTACAAGTTATGTACTTTTCCAAAATTAGTTTCCATTAATATATCCTTAAATGGTGACCATATTCAATCCATTGAGTAGTATATTTGAAACATTTTTCTATTTAAATTTGATGGTATACATATATTTAGTATAGGATGTGAGTCATGAGTTGGTATAATAAGTTTAGTCTCCTTACCCCTACGTGGATGATGACGAGGATGAGGAGTTGTGATTAGTGTATTCAATGGGTAAGAACTCCACCAGCTATGTGTTTATGATATGTTTTAGGTCACCCATAAAACTAATTAAGATTATTATTTACCCATATAAATAGTTAATACATCATCAATCAACAGATGTTGTGTAATATCTTATTTATGATCTCCAACTGGGTGTATGTCCTCCATCGGGGTTGGTTAATACATCTAAAAATATTTATCCTTTAGCAAGTCTTATTTCTCAAATTATTTTTTTATATGGGACATTGATTGAAATTTATAGTTATTTAGGATTTGGGGGTTCTTGTTAATTTTATTATTTTTGGGATGTGGAAATAGATATTCTCTCTAAAATCATAGGTTCTCACCAATAATTATTATCTTGTTTTTATAGATTTCATCCCTTCATCATCCATTATTGAGTTTGATCTATCTATAATTATTATTATTCCATAATAAATTTTAGTGTAGCCCAGTAGGTATATATATACACACCCCTAAATTTGACTCTTCAACTGAAAATGTTAGTTCTTATACAAATGATATTCATCCCGATTATAACTAAAATAGTGTATTAAATAATATTTTTTTGATATCCAGTTCATATAATTCCCCCATATTTATTTATTCATTAATTTTTATGTCAATTTTTAATTAATGTGGATATTAATAAGTTTATATGAATATTATTTAAATCAATTTAATTAAGGAGTTAATTTACTTATTTTTTTGGGAATCAATATAAGTGGAATGATAATAATTATTCTTTTTATTTTTAAAGGAAAAACCTATTTGATGTAGGTTGGGAATAAATAAAAGAAAATGGAATTTTCCATCAAAGAATTGTTTTCCCATTAGGTCGGGATTCCAATAAGCATGATTTCCTATAATCATAAATATAGTGTGGGAATGAATGGACCCTATATAAGGATGAATTCCTTTATAAACATTCATTTCCCATAAAAATGATTTCCCATAAGCATAGCCACCATGTAAGGATGAATGTCCTAGATATAAGGATAAATTCCTATGAAAGCATGATTTATATAAGGATTATCCTATAATGGTAAAGATGACTCCTATAAAGATAATACCTTAGAAGTATGATTTTCTCTCATATTGATGATTCTTGTAATGATGAAGGGATTCCATAAGAATCATTCATTTATAGATTTCAGAAGAAAAAATATGTTTTGTATGGATTATTTTGATTTGAAGCTGAATGATTTTAGATCCATATCAGAGTTCATGAAACTGACCACATCTAAACACATGTATTATAAAATTAATGATATTATGATCAATTATTAGAAGGGATGTTATTGATTTCAGGGAAAATAAGATAAATAATGCGATTAAATTCAAGGAGTTATGTATTATTATAAAAAAATGAACGAAGTATAGATCTAGTGAGGATCTAACAAATCAGAGAAGAATGGAGGAAGAAGACAATAAAAGGAGTGAAGGTAGAAGGAGAATATTATTCGACTCTAAACATTGATATTGTTAATACATCTATTTTCATGTTTCCATTTTTTATTTTTCAATATTTCATTATACCGTAATGATTTATTCTTGCTCTTTTATCTCTATTATCCCTCGCTTAGATAGGAAAAATATTGAGACCATGTGGAAGGTGATATTTTCTATTTGGAATGTTTGGTATTCTAAATTCCAATTATTAAAACTATTTTTTATTATAAACGAGCTTTGGTGTTTAGTGAAAATTAATTGTACATAATTCAAGTGTTATTAATTTATTTATACATTCTATTTATTTTCTAAATTTAGTATTATTAATCATGCTCTACATAGCTCAAACTATATGGGATGGAATAAAATAGGTCGATTGGTGAAGATCTTAGTGATTTCTAAATCTTTTGTTAAGGAAGTAGAATATTATATGGTAACTGGGGAAATACAAAACCTATTTGAATTTTTCCTAACTAAACTGACAGTGTGTTGTTGTATAATTTTTCACAAATGGTATGATGAAAAACAATGAAGTGAACATTTTTAGTTATTTTTTCACTATTTCATTCAACTAATGGTGGATTGTAAAATGATCGAGGAGACTTAAATTCTATAGTTAAACATGATGTAGTTAAAAACCTTGATTCCAATGATTACATTATAATTTAAGGACCCTTTATAAAACCATAACATTTAATTGTATTTCATTTAAGCACATTGTTCCATTGTGTTTATTTTTTTCAATCAAATAATTCAAAACAGCCACCCATTTTCCCCCATTCATGTGGACAATGATTTTTGAGTACAAATGACTAGAGACAACCACTTTTACTACTAAAATTTATTTAGCCTAGGAAAATAATTTCATTTACCCACCTTTGGATAATGTTTAGTAAAGACATGGCATTTCTTCCAAGGTAGTAGTGACCAAAATTCTATATTTTATAATTACAATACACAATCATTAAAAAACCAACTATTAAGATTTATCGAATAAATTTAAATTCCATTTATAAAATATATAAAGAAATTAAATGATAAATGTAAATTTTAGGAAGCTGTGTTGATAGACTCTAATTACACTTCATGTGTTCACTCTACTCCCTTAACCATGGAAGGAAAATAAAATCCAATATTAAGGGATATTTTTTATCCCACTTTACAAATTAGTATAATGAAATTCCTATTTTTGTTGTACAAAATGTATTTGAACTAAAAACTTTATTTATTCTATTGTAATATAAATATCATTTCATTAATGGATAAGGTCATGATAATGACATAAATTAATTTAGATTGGTATGGTCAATATTGATTGAAATTTAGTGGAATAAGATCAGATAAAATGGGTTTCTTTCATATTATCATCCAAAAGTCCAACTAAAGAGTGGTCATGTACTCTAAAAATTTGAGAATTCAATAATTATTATAACATATAGAGGGTATTCCTTATAGAATAAATTCCAACATAAAGGAGAATAATATTTTGGAAATATATTTATTCCACCATAAAGGCATCAAGAAAAAGTATATATGTGTACCATGAGAGGTTCATAAAGCTATGTCTTTTTTTCCACATCAAAACAAATGAGGAAAACATTTTCATGTCCATTTCTAATATTAATTATAGAATGGTTACAAAAATCCACATGATGCAACATTAACGAGGGAGGAAATTTAAATTTAAACAATTGAGACCAAGGGAATCATTAATATGAGAACAGAAAAATCATAATAGATAGGTAGAAGAGGTATATAAACCAAAGTGTTACATTGGGTATGGTCTGCTAAATCACCTCTATCTCTAGAATCCAAACATGAGAAACTAGTTTTTTAACAAAATGGATATTAGGAAATTAATTAAAAAATGATCACAAATGTATGTATTTAGTTTGTAGGTATATCATAAAAACTATACTAATAAGTCCATTGAATTGAATGGTAAATAATAATATAAACAATACTACATAATAAGGAAATTTTAACTATAACTTCTTTATGGAATTATAATTCTCAGTTTTAATATAGATTTGGGAATAAAAAAACATAATTATACCCCTATCAAAAAAAAGTGTCATCAACCACAACATATTCAATTAATATAAATTCAATCCTAAAACAATCCAGAATACCCAATATAGACTTTCAAGTGAAAGAAACAATTTTAATAACCCGAAACCAATGTGAAATCCTCGGTATCACATCAAAAAGGACATAATTTTTTAGCTATTAACAAAATAATTGGAGTTAAAGAATAAAATTATTAATATAGTGGAAATATTATCCAAATATAATGGAAAAAAAGTTATCCCAGTTCAAATCAAATACTAATGAATAATTTCTTATAATAACCATGAGAAAAGGAAATTAAATTCAACCCTAGCTACAGTTGAATCTGAGTATGATCAACCATAAAATAAGAAGATGAAACTGAAACATTGATAACATATTTCTAAATACCTATTAAATAAGATCCATGAAAAAGAAAATGAAGGGGAATAAAATAATTCTTCACTGAATTGGATGAAGAAAGATACACCCTTATAGAGGTAGAAAAGGGAGAAAAAGGTCCTTCAACTGGAATTTCATTCCATAATGATTCAATAAATGAATATTAAAGAACAAGAACCCCAAAAAATATGTTTTAGAGGAATTATTTAATGTTGATATCAAAATCCCCCTTTTACATTTTTAAAAAATCCCATATATGAATAATTAATTATGGAACTACGACAATATAAAATAATTCTTTATAGGAATTAGAGGTTCTACTAGTGAAAAAGTGATTCAATAGTTATCAACACAAAATTTCCCATAAAATGTCAGATAAAATGATTTTTTTCCCCTTGACCATTGTATCTATAAATTTTTTAAATAAATTATGTTACTTAGTTACTTCTATAAATTTCACCATTCTCTTATTTTGTACTTATTTTTATATAGGAGAAATAGAATACAAAATAGTGGTAGTAAAACAGGAAAATATGTATACATATTTTCCTATATGTGTCTTCGATGATGTTAAATATAGAGATTATAATTTAGTCTTCCAAGAAGACTTATATGTATTGAAAATGAAAAAAATATCCCCATAAATTTAAACCATCATTTTCTGTTTTCCTATCCTAAAGATAAAAAGGTCCATCGCCAATATTTATAGGGTCACACTTAACAAGTAATTTTGAGAAAAAAAATTCAAATTAAACATTTTCAATGTTGTAAGGGTCCCTCAAAAAAATCATACACTCTTTACACCATCACACATTGAGGATGATGATTCTCGGGAATATATATTTATATTACATGATATTTTATCTCTAGGTAAAAAATTAATGATAACAATTATTTAGAGAATATGGATTTGCATCAATAAGAAAAGTCACTTCATTTTTTGGAAATAGTGGAGGCTCATGAGTTATTTGAATTAATTGATTAATTTTTTCAAACAATGAAGAATCTTATTTTTAATCTAGTGTGTAAGAATTTCAGACTGATTTGGTGAGGAATTCAAATATATTTTTCATCCTTAGAATAAAAATCATATCTATAATTGAGTTCACCACCCATTGATCTTATATATTTATAATTAATGGTTTGAGATAATTTAGCAGTAATAATTAATAATAAACAACATTTAGAGTAAGAAAAAAAGATAAAATATCTTTAATAATAAATTTTACATGCCATAGGGTAGAGTTTAAGAGATATCCCACACATATATCCCAAATCCTACCAAAACTAATTATATTTGAGCGAAATTTAATTCTTGTTATGTGGCCCCAATTATGGATGATTAAAACTACAATGGATATATTTAAAATGATTTTTAGAAGGTGTTAGAAGCTAAAATAATCTACCAAAACTCTAACCCACAATATTCCAACCATATTCATGTAGTTCTAAAAAATAATACTATGTATTGTATAGAATGAACAAAATGTATTTTTACCTATTAGAGTATTGAATAGCTTGAAATATTGTATTGATTATTGAAAAATAAATTGTTTCACCAAAAATTATAACATCCCAATTCTATTTATTGACTTTATGATAGAAATATTTACTGGAAGAAAACATTACTTTTTTTATTTATTTTATTGATAATTTTAGGTTCCAATTATAGCATAGAGTGATGATAAAAACACATTTACATATCCATTTGGCATGTTTTATTATATTAGGATGTTATATTCATTATATCGTATCCTAGGTTCATTCCAATGGTGTTAATAATGTATCTTTTCTTATTACATTAACGATTGAATATAGGTATTTTATTATCCACTGAAATAGGATAATATTCATTGATAATATTTATAATATTCATGAGATTAATTATTCCTAAACACATTTTTTGTGCATTTTACACTTTTAACATTATTTCACATTGTGATTGTAATTCATTGTTAAAGTTCACTATTAGTTGATACATATTTAAACACATCCTAAAAAACAAAATGGTCTTGATTTTATTTTTATATTTTATTTTCCATTCTCCCATGCTATAAAGAACAATTCATGTTTTTGGGGAACTAGAAGATTCACATTAGAAGACCACCAAAGTTGTCCTTGAACCAACAACATTCTAGGAAAAGTAAACTGGAAAGTAGCCCAATAAATATACTATAGTGGCCAATATACAAGCCCAAATATTATAAAAATTCAACTTAAGATAGATGGAATCATGTAGAACATTTCATCCAATAGTGAAAAGAGCTAATTCAGATGTTTTAATAGAGTTCCAAGTGGCCCAATTTGGAGATAAATTTTTGGGCTAGATTCTACGGCCCAAAAACACATCCCACCATTTAGAAAATATATAGAAAACAAAAATTCAATTTGGGATGAAATTTATAGGAGTTTAGTATTTAGAAAGTGTTTTTTTTCAACAATACATAATATTTTTATTAAAAAGGGGGATATTGTTTAGAATAATACTCTATCTCTTTATGATGATGTTTATGCTCACAAATACCCTTAATTGTTTTCTAATGATTTTATATTAAGTGTATTTCAGGAATTTATTATTCATTATATTTTTATTACTTAAATAAATATTTAAGTTCATGAACAATGAGAATTAATTGCTAAAGTTTTCATATTAGTGTGTTCTGGAAACAATGTTCATGCTCTACATATTCGAGAATTGCTTAAGCGTGTTATGGAAACATTGTTCATACCCTACATGAAGAAGCATAGTGTAAGGATAAAATGCAGTGTATAATTAATGATATATCATAAAAGTATATTTAAACAACCATATGTTATCGAAAAGTATGGAAGAAGAACCCTACGTTAGGAAGGAACCCTACATTTGGGATATTGGAAAAGTATGAAATAAGAACTGTACGTAAGTTTTAAATGTTAAATTTGTTTCTCAAAATTATGGTTCATCAACCTTACTATTGTGAACAACCTTACATTCCCTAAAAAATGTATGGATCATGTACCTCCCATTTGGAAGCTTATAAAAGTATGAATCATTTATCATACGTTTTAATGTTGGAAAGAAAAGTATGGATGATCAACCCTACGTTTTTTATCAACCCTGCATTTTTTTATCAAACTTGGGTTTGTATTCAATCTTGTGTTTGAAGGACATGTCAAAAAACTTACGTCTGTGATCTATCTTATGTTTAGAAGATGCATGATATACAATTCAACCTTACGTTTGGTGTCGGAGAATTAAAGATGATATTATTATGCCATAGTTTACAAGAAAATTATTAGGCTAATTTCAAGCCGGATTAAAATATGATTCTAAAGCATGTCTTTGATAAATTAAAATATGTTTATCTCTGATTCAAAGGATCAATTCAAAAGGATCTTTTCATGTTGAATTTTCAGGGGAGTTATGACTGCTCTATTATTTTGAATTTTTTGAATATCGCGAGTTTGAAGGCGAACTTTGTGGATCTGACTTTGCAAAGAAAGCACTCGATATATTTATGATACTTTAAAATTCAATATATACATCGTACAAGGTCAAAAACAAGAACACTAGAGCATATAATCTTATGATATACAAGATCTTCTACACAACAATATTTATACAATTGAGATAATGGAGACTTACAGATCTGCTATTACGAAGAGAGATAAAACATTGTTTATTGAAGAAGAAGAAACACGATAGAAGATTCACTCATTCGACATCGAAGATCTATTGTAAATCTACTACGGCTAAAGTTGTGAATTATTTTTCTATATGAACTGCAATAGGATCGACTCAGAACGACTCTTACTTGAAGATCATTATTTCTGAAGATGACGATCCATCTACTGTCAATTGTATTCTATTGCAACAGTGAAGAACAATGGGAAAGTATTTTCAAATAACAAATACTTATTTTTATTTTGAGTGATCGACTTCTCGTATTAAGTTGTGTAGGTTCTGCGATTGAACTAGAAGGATCTGTTTCCTTATATTTTAAAGGTTTCAACTGCCTGTACTCAGTTGGGGTATGGTCTGTTGATAAGAGGACCAGATAGTGAAAATAACTAAGCTCGGGGAGTAGAACGTTGGTGGAGTGGACTAGGGGACTTCTATTCCCCGAACCAACATACATCATGTGCCCTTGCTATTTTAATTTCCGCTACATTAATCTATATGATTAATGTTAAAGGACAAAACATGATCTCGTAAAGAATTTGTAAAAGACACAATTCACCCCCCTCTTGTGTATATTTGGTATAACCCAATCCAATAATTGGAATCAGAGGAGGAGATTTATGATAAAGACTTAACAAGATGAAGGTGATTAAGGATTATACACAGAGTAAGATGACTGATACAAGAGAGGGAATGTCTATGGTGAGAGCACCATACTTCAACGGAGAAAATTATGGATGCTGGAAGTCAAGAATGATAATTTATCTGAAAAACCTTGGATATAGAGTATATTCTAAGATTCTGACTCCATATAAAATATCTGAGAATACTGAGACATGGAGTGCCTCTACTGAAGCAGAATATGATATGAACTCAAAGGAAATGAATTCAATTATATGTGGTCTAAGACCTGATGAATTCAACAGAGTATCTCAATGCCTGACAGTATATGAGATGTGGCAAACTATTGTTTTTTCTTATGAAGGAATTGACAATGTAAGGCAAATGAGATATGCTACTGCTAAGATTAAATTTGATACATTCAGAAAATTTGAAGTTGAAAGTATTACTCAAATGAATGAAAGATTGAAAAAAATTGTCAACAATATAACTACTTTGGGAGAACCAATCAAACAAGCAGATCAATCTTTAAAAGTACTGAGAGTAGTGCCTACTAAATGGAATGGAATCTCTGCTACAATCAGACAGTCAACACCTGTCAAAGACTTAAGCATGAGATATTTGATTGGAAAACTTATGACATATTTAGTTGAGATGAAAGATGAATCTAATGAGTATAATGATTTTATCAAGAAAGATGGCGCTGCCTTAAAATTTTCATCACAAAGTAAAAGTAGAAAGATAAAGAAAAGGGAAGTAAAGGTGAAATTAGAAAGTTCAGATTCATCAAATTCTGATGTAGAACTGTCTCAGCTAGCCAGAAAGTTTAGTAAATTCTACAAAATGATGAAAGGCATTAGAAAAAATTTCCAAAAGGATGAAAATGAATTCAGATTTTATGAGGGCAAGAAAATGGGGCACATCAGATCTGACTGTATTCAGTTAAAAGAAGACAAGAAGAAGAAGTTCTTCAAAAAGAATGATTATGAGAAAAAATACAAAAAAGCAATGAAAGATACATGGAGTGTGTCTAAAGACTCCAGTAGCTCTTCAGAATCAGACTCAGAGAAGGAAGAAGTAAATCTGAAATCCAACATGTGATTTATGGACAAAACAGATGAGGTACAATCATACTACTCTTCTAATTCTAATGTTGACTCTAGTTTTGAAACAATCTATTCTAATGAAAAACTTTCAGCCTACTACAACATGCTTGAATAAAAATATTATTCTCTTTTTAAGAAGCATAAGTCTTTAAAGAACATCCATAAGGATTTTTTAGATGAAATAGATACAATACTGAAACAACTTAAGGAGTTAACTTATAAGTATAATTCAATTTACACAAACTATACAAATTATGAATCAAAGGTAAAAACACTACAAAATGAAGTAGAAACCTATACAACTGCAGCCCTTGTTTTTACCAAAGGAGAAAACTCTTTGAATGAAGTTCTTGGGAAAACTATCATTAAGAAATAAAGATTTGTAATTGGCAGTAAAGGTGAAAAACCTAAGTTGTACAAGAATTATTTTGTTCCAAGCACAAAAGGATTAAATTGTAGTTACTATGGGACAAGGGTACATATTTCTTAAAAATGTTTCTTAAGACAACCTCAAATAAGTGGCATTAAGAAATATTTTGTATCAAATAATTTATTTTATTCTGTTGAATTTAGAAAATCTAAGCAAGTATGGATTCCCAGATCATTGCTGGTTAACACTCCTGGACCCAACAGAATATGGGTAGCAAAGCAATTTGTTTAAATGCCTTTGCAGGAAGCAGGTCACAAAAGAAAAAAGGTCATATAGTATATGGAAAGTGGCTGCTCAAGGCATATGAGTGTAAGCTCATAAAATTTCACTACACTAACTCAAAAAATGGAGGAATATTCAATTTTGGTGACAATGCCAAAGGGAAGATAATTGGAATCGGAATAGTTGGAGATCCAAAACCTATATGAATCAATAAAGTACTTTATGTACAAGGATTGAAACAAAATCTGATAAGTATCTCTGAACTCTGTGATGATGGTTATGCTATTGAATTCTCTAACAATTATTGTTCTAATTTCAAAAATAAACTGCATAAATTTAGAGCACCTAGAACTGATAATGTGTATACCCTGGATTTAAATTCCTTGTATAAACAACAAGTAAACAGCTTAACTGCTATGATAAATGAATCATGGATCTGACATAGAAGACTTGGACATTGAAATATATATTCTTTACATAAGTTATTTAATAAATAATTAGTTTCTGATTTTCCTAGTCTCAAGTTTGAATGTGACAAATTTTGTGATGCATGTCAACTTGGCAAGAAGCACAAATCATCCTTCAAATCTGTTAACAAAATTTCTACATCTAAACCTCTAGAACTTATCCATATGAATTTTTTTGAACCTTCAAGAGTAGTAATATTGGCTGGTAAATTATATGTATATGTTTTAGTTAATTACTATTTTATATTTACATGGATTTTCTTTTTAAAATTTTATAATCAAGTTTTTACATTATTTGAATGTTTTTACAAAGCTGTTCAAAATGAAAAGGTTTTAAAAAAATTCATTAAGAAGTGATCATGGTGGAGAATTTAAGAATCTATAATTGAATTCCTTTTGCTCAAATATGGGTATTAAACACACCTTCTCTGCACCAAGAACACCTCAACAAAATGAAATTGTTGAAAGAAGAAATATGACTATTCAAGAAATGGCTAGGACTATGCTAATTGAATACATTCTTCCTTCCTATTTTTTAACAGAAGCTGTAAGTACATCCTGCTATATAATGAATAGATTTTTAATTAGACCAATTTTGAAAAAGACACCCTATGAACTTTGGAATAATAGAAAACCTAAAGTAAATTACTTCAATGTTTTTGGATTCAAGGTTTACACCTTAAACACCAAGGACAATCTTGGTAAGTTCATTCCAAAATCTGATAAAGGCATTTTCTTAGGATATTTTGCTACTTCCAAAGCTTATAAGATTTTTAATAAAAAGTCAAGGATTGTTGAAAAATTAGTTCATGTGAAATTTGATGAATCTGATCCCTTTCAGGAAAGGACATATCAAATAGATGAACTTGATTATAATGATAACATAGGACTTGACGACCTAAAAGATGATTTTGAAAAGGATATAAATAAAATTTAGTCTAATCTAGAATAACATGACACTGAAGAACCTATAAGTGTACTACCAAGACAGTCAAAGACCCTAAATAATCACCCTTTAGAAACTGTAATAGGAGACTTAAAAACAGGAATAAAAACTAGAAGGAACATAGGAAATCTTGTTGAGTTTCTGACTATATCCCAATTAGAACCCAAGTCTATATAAGAAGCTTTAGATGATGAAATTTGGATGATAGCAGTGCAATAAGAACTAAACCAGTTCAAAAGAAATGAAGTCTGGAAATTAGTTGAAAGACCACAGAATTGTCCAGTTATATAAACGAAATGGGTCTTTAGAAATAAACAAGATGATCAAGGAATAATAACTTGGAATAAAGCAATACTAGTAGCTAAAGGATATAATCAGGAAGAATGTATAGATTATGATGAGACCTTTGCACCTGTATCTAGATTAGAATCCATTATAATCCTTTTAGCCTATACATCTCATATGAACTTTAAATTATTTCATATGGATGTTAAGTCTTCCTCTTACAGTGATTATTTAATGGAGGAATTTTATGTTGAGCAACCTCCTAGTTTTGAAAATTCACAAAAACCAAATTCTGTTTTTAAACTTTCTAAAGCTCTTTATGGCCTTAAACAAGCACCTAGAGATTGGTATGAAAGATTAAGCTCATTTCTTTTGAAAAATGATTTTACTATTGGAATGGAAGATCCAACACTATTTAAGAAAACTGTAAATTATTATATTTTATTGGTTCAAATTTATGTCGATGATGTACTTTTTGGATCAACTAATAAATCTCTTTGTCATGAGTTTTAAAATGTAATGAAAAAAGAATTTGAAATGAGTATGATGGGAGAGTTAAATTTCTTTTTAGGACTTGAAATTTATCAAAAAGATTTTGGAAATGTTTTAAATCAATGAAAATACATTACTGGTTTAATTAAGAAATTTGGACTTGAAAAAAGCAAGAAATATACAACACCTATGTGTACTAATATAAAACTTGATTTGGATGAAACTAATAAATCAGTTGACAACAATTTATATAGAGGTATTATTGGTAGTTTATTATATCTTACGGATAGTAGGCCAGATATAATGTATTCAATATGTCTTTGTACAAGATTTCAATCAAATCCTAAAGAATCTCATTTAACTACTGTTAAAATAATTTTAAGATATTTAAAAGGAACAGTTTTTCAGTCTCTCCTTTATCCAAAAACGTTTGATTTTAATTTAATTTCATATTCAGATTCATACTTTGGTAGTTTTATATTATATAAGAAAATCACTTCATTTACTTTTCACTTTTTAGGAAAATCCTTAGTATCATGGTCAAGTAAAGAAACAACATTCAGTTGTCATGTCAACAGCCGAGGTAGAATATGTGTATGCTAGCAGTTGTGCATAAGTGTTGTGGATGAAAAACACTCTTATGGACTTTGGACTAAATTTTAATAATACAACTATTTTATGTGATAATAAAAGTGAAATTAATATTTCAAAAAAAATCCTATTAATCATTCTAGGACTAATCATATTGATATCAGGCATCATTTTCTAAGAGACCATGTTCTTAAAAAGGATATATTCTTAGAATTTGTAAGTACTGAAATTCAATTAGCTAATATTTTTACTAAACCGCTTCCCACTACAGGGTTTGATTTTATTAAGGGGGAGCTAGGTTTATTTAATTTTAAATAAAGTTTTATTTTATTCATTTGATTATGCTAAATCAATTTTATTTTTTAATATTGTTTAAAATAAATTAGTTATTTTTTTTCAAATAGAATAATTTTTTATTTATATTAGATTTATTTTTATAAGTGGGCATACAATTTTATTTGTTTTTAAAATTTATGTAATGAGTATTGATGACATGGGAATCAAGGCTGTCAGAGCCCTTTCAAATTATGAATCATTTCATTTCTACCAAAAACCCTTCCGAGCCCATGAAGCATTACCACTCTTTTTCAATCCGAAACTGAACCTTCAAAACCCCAATCCTTTTTCGAACCTTCAGATATTTACGACAGAAATGGCCAACACCAAGAGAACTGATGAGGCTAAGACCAGCACTGCTAAGAGGTACCACTCTGAAAGAAGGAAAATTTTACAAGGAAAGGTCATAGATTTGGAATGGTTATATTAGATGAACCTATTGATGAAGCAGGTTATTGCTTTTCAAAACCTTGAACATACTTTTAATGGTGAGAAAACTGAGTTTTTATATGAGGTGGATCTTCGTTATTTCTTCAAATCTATTTAGTTTAGTCTGGGGGAAGATAAAGATTCCATGATATCGAAAATAGGAGACATAGATTTTTCAATCTCATCTATAGAAATTACTCATATTCTAAACTTCCCTCATGAGGGATTTTATCATTTCAATTTGAAAAATATTGGTGATAGTGTACATAACTCTGAGGATATTATGTCGTTTCTGTTTGGATCAAAACATATCAGTAAAATGTTTGTAAAGGACTTGGAACCGGACTAGAAGATATTAGTTAAGTTTGTGTAAACTGGGATTTCACCTAGGATGTATGAAATGGAAAAGATTCTATATCCAGATATGTATTTAATGTTTTTGCTGATGAGTGATATTAAATTAAACTTTCTGAGATACCTGATGACGTATCTCAGTTACTGTTTCCAACCAGAGGTAAGAATGAGTTGTTATCCTTTTGGAAGATTTATCTCAAAAAATTTGTTTAAGACAGATATGATAAGATTAGTAGATGCTCCTGTGAGATTCCACCATAGTAATATCTTTAATTTTGGTACTTTGAGAAAAATGGATATTTTTGGAGCACTGTCAAAGGAAAACTGTAGCCTGTTGGAGCTGAAGAGGATAAAAAAACTTCTCAGGCCCAACTAGCAAAATTAAAAGGAGTAGCTGAATCTAGAACAAGTGTAGTATCGTAGAGGATATGGTTTGAAGCAGTTGATCCATAAGCTGATGAGGAAAGTCAAAACAAACATCAGAGGTTAAGACATCAAGTGACTCAAGATGATGAACAGACTACTCAATCACTCGCAGATGAAACTGATCCTATTCTGGGCTACATATTTATTAGTGACTCTGCAGTATAAGACACTGCTCAACCAATATCTTCTCAGATTGAGATGACTCCTCAAGTTGAAAAAGGAGCAGAGGCTCAAGAAGTGGTAATAGTTACAGTTGATGTTGAAACTATTGTAGAGGCTAGAGTAGAAACTAAAACTGAAAAAGAAAAGGAGGTTGTGCCTAGTGAAGTAGAGGTGGCCAGTCCTCATATAATTCAAGAGGAAATTGTTTTAGAAAACCCAATGGAGGAAATGAATGTAGATGATTCTCATGAGGAGAAACCTCCATCAAATATTGAAATTTAGGATGAAAATGTTTCTAAAGTATATACAGAGGTGTTGAATGAGGATTTTTCTGTGGAAGAGTCTGGGAAATTCTCTGAGGAAAATTCAGTGGAAAAACCTACTCGGGAGAAAGATAAGGAGAAATATGATGTTGAGTCATTACCTATAGTGTTGTTGTATCAAGTACAAGATGAGGATGAGAATCAAAAACATGATGCCTCTGATTTAGTGAATAAGGAAGTAGAAGACCTGTACAGGAAGCTTTCAAGTTTGGAATATAAAAATGCTGCTCTGTGGAGAGCCTTAGAGAAAGAACAGTTGAAATTTCAGAACCTAAAAGATAGTTCAGTTTCAAAGCAGGAAGTTGAATTTTTTTAAGAAGGAAATGTTAAATGAAGTTAAAAATTTGAAATCAGAAATGGTTATGAAAACAGATTTAATGTAATTTAGATCTCTCATGGAGCAAAATTTTTTATCTGTCAGGCCAAGTGAGGCTAGTACATTAGGTACTTCAATTGATTTAGTTTGAAGATTTCAGGCTATCACAACAGCAATGAACAATATGAATGGAAAATTTCAGGACCTTCAATGCAATAGTTTCCCTTTGTCGGTGATATAAGATAATCAAATTTTTTAGTTGACCAGTTGACCTCAAGTCAACACTATGTTTTTGATCAACCTTACGTTTGTATTCAACCTTATGTTTGAAGGATGCGTCATCAACCTTACGTTTGTGATCTATCTTACGTTCAAAATATGCATGATGTACAGTTCAACCTTACGTTTGACATTATAGAATTAAAGATGATATTATTATGCAACAGTCTACAAGAAAATTATTAGGCTGATTTCAAGCTAGATTAAAAGATATTTTTAAAGCACGACTTTGACTGACTCAAAGTTGTTTATCTATGATTCAAAGGATAAATTTAAAAGGATTTTTTCAACACGAATTTTCAGGGGAGTTACGACTGCACTATTATTTCTAATTTTTTTAATATCATGAGTCAGAAGGTGACTTTTGTGGATCTAAATTTGTAGAGAAAGCACTCGATAAATTTTTTCTATTTTGAAATTCAATATATACAACATAAAAGGTCAAAAACAAGAACATGGGAGCATATACTCTTACGATATAAAAGATCTGCTGCACGACAGTGTTGATACAATTGAGATAATCAAGACTTACAGATCTACTATTACGAAGAGCAACAATACTCTATTTATTGAAGAAGAATAAACACAACAGAAGATTCACTCATTCTAAATCGAAGATCTGTTCTGAGTCTACTGCTACTAAAGTTGTAAATTATTTTTGTATATCTACTACAACCGGATCGACTCATAATGAATCTTACTTAAAGATCATTATTTCTAAAGACAATGATCCATATACTGTAAATTTCATTCTTTTTCAATTGTGAAGAACAATGGGAAAGTATTTTCAAAAACCAAATACTTCTTTTTATCTTGAGTGACCGACTTCTCGTACTAAGCGGTGTAGGTTCTATGATTGAACCAGAAGGCTCTATTTTTCCTTAGATGGTAAAGGTTTCAACTGCCTATACTCAGTTGTGGAATGGTATACTGATAAGAGGACTAGATAGTGAAAATCACCAAGATCGTGGAGTAGAGCGTGGGTGAAGTAGACTAGGGGCCTTCTGTTCCCCGAACCACTATACATTGTGTGTCCCTATTATTTTAATTTTTACTGCATTAATCTATCTGATTAAAGTTAAAGGACAGAACATGATCTCGTGAAGAATTTGTAAAAGACACAATTCACCCCCCCTCTTGTGTATATTTGGTATAACCCGATCCAACATTTAGGAGACATACAAAGCTCCATTTTATTATTATATGGACCACTCTAATTTTCCCATCTAGAAGGTTATTGGAACGCGTATGTTTGGTGGATGAAAGTTGTCTTCCACTTCAGGTCAAGGGTGGAAAAGTCTAAGTTCCACACGCTTTCCACCACCCTAATCCTACCATAATCAAGTGGGATGACTTTCACTATTGGAGGCTCTACCCAAGGCTCCTAAAATACCTATTTAAGGTAGTGGTATTGGAGGATTTATTCACCTTTGGTGCTTTGTTTAATTGTAATGTTATGCGGCATTTTTGTTGCCTCAAGTTTTTCTTGCACATGTAAGTTGTTATAATTCATATTAGTTTCTTAATAAAATTTATTCTTCTCCTTTTTTTATATTCCTTTTCATACCACTTTGATACCATTGTCTCAAGGTGTGAATTTATTCCCACCAAGCCTTGTGATATTATCACACAATGGTGGAGTGATCATTATTTCATTGATTTTTTTACTTCTCTATTTCCTCCCTCATGAGTCTACTTCATGCTTCCATTGAAACCATATAATCAATGGAGGGATAACCCACTTATGGGTTGATCCAAGGGAGTATCAAGGGAATATATTGGATGTTATTTATCACCCCATTAATTTATAATCACTTATTTTAATTGAGATTTTTATTAGATTATTTTAAAACTTATTCGTCCTTGTTGAATTTTAAGGCCACATAATTCAAGAGATAATATAAACCTTTACCTTGGATTGCAGATAAATTTGATCCTACAAGTGTATAGGTGATTAGTATTAGGGTGTTTATGCATTAAATTAGTAATTGGTGAAGTTTTTTGATCTTCTTGAATCAACCCTTCTCAAATATAAGAAATTGAAACCGTTAAAAAATAATTTCATCCAATCCACCCTAAGTGATAACCATGGATCAACTCATTCATTTAAATTGAATTCACTAAAATATATTAGTGTTCACTTAAACCCATATAAAATTTACCCAAGTTGGCAACTTCATATCCAAAAATAGTCCATAAAATGTACATGTCTATAGGTTTCTTCTTAGGTCTCTGAGGATTCAACAACCCTATGTAAACTACAAGTGACCGCTTAAACCTAAAATCTTGGGTAAATTTGGGCGAGAATATTTTTTTTCACTATTTTCGGGGACCTATGTAAGTTATATTAGACACTATAATCCTATTTTCACCCCAAGTTCTCTATTCTCACCCCCATTCCTCTTATGTTTTCACTTTTCTATTTTTGCGTGTCCTAAGAATTTCAAATCCTTGTTTTAGTATACTCCAATGGAGTCTCTTCAACATTACCCTATCATGAACCCATGTTGTAATAAAATTGGAAATCATTATTAGGAATCCCCTAACTCATTTAATTTATTTGATCAATCCTTGAATGGTCACCCCACACTCGGTGAGATGCATAGTCATTTAAATGATGTCTGCTTAAAGGATAAATTTCTAGCCCTCTCAAGGATGGTTGAAGAGATCAATCTTGGGGAAGTCCATGATGTTCAAACTCATAAAAATTATACTCCTAAAACATTTATTGAAAAATTGGGTAATAAAATGGAGATAATGAATTCATAGGTTTCATCTTTGAGATTAGAACTACAATGCATTAATACTTGTGAGGAACTCATCCCTACACTGATTGTCCCTTCCATAACCTTATGTGGAGTATCTAGTTTCCCAAAAACCTCTCATGAATTTATTAAATAAAAAACCTTTGAATTTGGGGTAGGGGAAGTGAATCAATAAATTGTTTAAGGGTCATTAAATCAAGAGGAAATTTATTTCATGTATTCATAGGAGGGAAATTTGACATCGTGGATGGAGTTCCCCTATTATAACTCCATTGATGTTTTTTCAGAAACACAAATCACTGAAACATTGATTTTATACCCAATACTTACATTGATCTTTCCGATTTTTTGGTTGAATATTCTATTCAAAATAAACCAATTTTTTTGAGAAATTTGGAAAATGAAACTGAGTTGGATTCAAAATCTCCACCAATGTCTAAATGTCCTATCCAACCTGAGCTCAAAATTATTATCCTTCCTTTCCCGCTCAAGTATCCCATCACAGGGTATAAACATGAACTTTTATTTGGAATTCATTTTTCTATTGACACAAAAAAATTTGGAATGATCATTGATGTCTTAGACAAGACTACATAAGAAACTCGATCTACCATTACTGATATTACTTGAATTTTCCCACTCATTATAGAACATGGGTTTGTACATGATAAAAATTATAAACAAAGAATAAATCTCCACCTAGTGTATGTGGAGAAATATGGGGTCCTTTAAATGTTGAAAATTGGTATTGTGTAAGTTAGGGGGTTCATATCGAGCTAACGAAGTTAAAAAAAGCGTTGTATGGGAGGTAACCCATGGTTTTCATGTTTCCAATCTTTGTGAATCATCTTGATTTTAAAATAGGATTAATGAATCATTTTGATATATAAAAAAATATATTGTTGACCTTTTCTTTCATTATGAGTATGGATGGGTATGAAAGGGGAGTTCCATATTCATCTGTGTCACGTGGTGTGATCCTTGAGTAATACTTTACCTAGAAATTTAAAAAGAAGAAAATGTATTATCAGTTAATTTTATTTTTATGTGTTTGTAGGTTAAAATTAAAAGACAAAAAATATATAAAAAAATTAAAAGGACACATCGTAGGTCATGGAGAGAACCCAGTCACAAATGGCAAAGCCGCGGGGACCTGAACCTGGGACCGAAGGGAGATAGGGGAGCGCGCTTACCACTGACCTACATCTTATAGTGCTCCCTTATTCTATAATTTTTGTATATATACTTATATTTTACTTTTTTAATTATATGAATATATATATAGGGAACTCTGTATGTGATATGGATATCAAAGGACTAAATTGGAGCAGTAAGAACTTCAACTTCAACCACCAGGTGACTTTGTACCATATTTATTATTTCAAATTATTTTTCGAACTCCTCTCCTCTACCACTACCCCCTTCTAAATTTTATTTTATTTAAATACTAGGGACGATGTTATTATAATTTTGGGGGTGAAAAGAAATAAAAAAATTATTAATTTTGTGTGTATAAAAAATGTGTGGGAGGAAAAATTTCATTAACCTTGAACATGATAATACACATTTCAAACATTGAAAATGAATATCAAATAGTTTAGCATGACCTGATTCTGAGTTTAATACATGTATATTTTCTTGAACATATATTTTGTAAAGTGTAGTTGTCTAATGTTAAATTTCATCGTTTATATTTTCATCCAAATAAAAAATGATCACAACGCACATCCTTTGGATATTGGAGTGTTAGTTTGAGTTCATGGGGTCCCCCAAATAAATAGTATAGATTTAGTGATCATTTTATTTTTAATATGAGTATTCAATAAAAAGCAATAAATTTGTGTGTAGAGTAATTAAATGACCTAATGAGTGGCTTTAGGCACTTGGGGATTATGACTCCATAGTTTTCTGACCTATAGTTATTAATTTTATCTATATTTGTGGTGATTTGACATTGTTTTTGACTTATTTAACTCAAGACGAAGCCTGAATAAGTGGGATTTACTTGGTACCCTAAGGTCTTTGAGCCTAGGATTCATCGGCAAAGTCTCACTATATGGGTTGACTCTATTGAGTGCAACTTCAATTACCATGGAAAAACTGCAAAAAATATACAATAAAAAATTTAATCAAATTCTCATCTTAATATTGAAATTCATTTCCACCTAGCACTTCCATCATTTCTCCCCTGAATAAAAATGAACCCCCGTGTCTATTGTGATACACAACACATCATCATGCTTAATTGATATTGGCTGAAATATGGTGATGAATTTGAATAAAGAAATGGGCTTGGGATTGAGATCTGCTTATGAAACTATATTTTATTAAAATATTTTGATGGGTTTCATATTTTTTTGGTATACGGTTTTTTGGTTATCATTGTTTATTAAAATGTTTTTAAAAAAGGGAATTCGAATTTCATATTTTTGATATACGTTTTGCTCGAGACTAGAAAAAATCAAGTTGGGTTGTGATTAGCCACTAAAATAGGATAATATTCATTTTTAATATTAATAATATTCATGAGAATAATTATTCATAAACACTAATTTAGTTCATTTTACACATAGAACATTATTTCACATTATGATTGTAATGATTTGTTAAAGTGCACTATTACTTGGTACATATTTAAACACATCCTAAAATAAAAAATGCTCTTGATTTTATTTTTATATTTTATTTTCAGGTCTCCCATGATATAAGGAACAATTCATGTATTTGGAGTACTAGAAGATTCACATTAGAAGACCACCAAAGTTGGCCTTGAACCAACAACATTCTGGGAAAAGTAAACTGGATAGCAGCGCAATGAAGAGAGTGTAGTGGCAAAGATACAAGATCCATGATTCTAAAACATTAACTTAATATAGATAAAATCATGGAGAATATTTCATCCAATGGTTACAAGATCTAATTCGGATATTTTAATGTAGTTCCAGGCAGCCCAATTTGGAGATAAAATTCTCGGCTAGATTCTACAGCCCAGAATGACAGCCCACCATTTCGATACTATCTCACAAAAAAAATTTCAATTTCGGCTGAAATTTTACAAGAGATTAGGAAATATCAGTAGCTCCATTTTATTAGTCAATGGTCCACTCTAATTCTGAAATATATAAGGTCATTTCAATGCATCTATTCAGTGGATTCAAGATGTATTCCACTTCAGGTCAAGGGTGGAATACGTTCCACAAGCTTTCCACCACACTAAGCCTACCATACTCAAGTGGGATGAGTTTAACTATTGGAGGATAGACCCAAGGCTCCTAAAATGCCTATTTAAGGCAGTGGTGTTGGAGGATTTATTCAACTTTGGTGCTTTTTTTAATTGTAATGTTATGTTTCATTTTTGTTGTCTCAAGTTTGTCTTGCACATGTAAGTTGTTCTAATTCATCTTAGTTTATTAATAAAGGTTATAATTCTCATATTATTCTGTTATTATTCATATCATGTTTATAACATTTTCTCAAGGTGTGAATTTATTCAAACTAAACCTTGTGATATTATCACACAATGGTGGAGTGATGTTATTTCATTGTTTTTTTTACTTCTCCATTTCCTCCCTCATGAGTCTACTTCCTGCTTCTATTGAAACCATAGAATCAATAGAGGGCTAACCCGCTTATGGGTTGATCCAAGGGAGTAGAAAGGGTCTATATTGGATGTTATTTTTCACCCCATTAATTTCTAATCACTTCTTTTAATTGAGATTTTTTTGATGATTTTAAAACATCTTCTTTCTTGTTGAATTTTAAGCCCACATACTTCAACAGCTAATACAAAACATTACTTTGGAGTGCTCATAAATTTGATCTTCAAAGTGTATAGGTGATTAGTATTAGGGTGTGTAGGCATTAAACCAATAAGTGTTGAAGTTGTTTGATCTTCTTGAATAAACCCATCTAAAATATAAGAAATTGAAACTGTTAAAAAAGAATTTCATCCAATCCACCCCAAGTAATAACCAAGGATCACCTCATTCTTTTAAATTGAATTCACTTAAGCCTCTTTTAGTTCACTTAAACCCATCTAAAATCAACCCAATTTGGCCATTTCATATAAAAAAACAGTCCATATACTGTACGTTTCTATAGGTTTCTTCTAAGGTCTCTGAGGATTCGACAACCCAATCCAAACTACAAGTGACCGCTTAAACCTAAAATATTGGGTAAATTTGGGTGAGACCAGTACTTTTAGAAGATGACACTATTTTATGATTTTTTTATTAATTTTTGAAAATTATAGGGTGTATATCATAAAAATGCATTGAAAGGAACATTGTTCATAATTTATGAAATACTCATTTTATGGTGTATTGTTGAATGGTGTTATTTCATGTTATTTATGAATGAGTAATTGTGGTGTATAAGATATTTATTATAGTAATAATTTCCCCTAATTTTCCTACTTATCCAAAAAATGGTAGATCATTTTTATGACATTTATGATTTTATTAGAGGCTCATCAAGGAATTTTATATAATTCGTACTCCTCTTTTTGAGCTATAGCTTATAATTTTGGAATTTAATTTGGATAATAATTTCATTGATGATTTTAATGAATTCATGATAAGACTGAACACAACCCATTGAGTATCTAATAAGCTAGGAAAACCCATTTGAATTACTCTATTATACTTCTAACCATTCATGGGAGAAATAAAATCCAAATGAGCTAAAGAAAAAAACTAAGTCAATCCATATGTATTAAGGATAGTGGATGCTATATAGGTCAAAAACATAACCACTAAAAAGAGATTTTAGTATTATTTATTCTATAGAAAAATTATTATCATATTTACTGGGAGTATAAATTATTGTTTTCTCTATTCATATGGCCATAATGTATTTTATGAAGATTGGTGAGGGAAAAATTAGGTTGGTTATATTGATACTACTACATTAATATTTCAACCTAGAAATCAAGCACACAATGGTGTTTAGAATGAGGAGGTTGATCACCTAGGAAGGAATCTAAATACTACTTAAGTAGAAATTCCAAATTAAAAACTAGTTGATGAATTCATTCAGGGGGGAGTAGTAATACATTATAGAAGGATAGGTAACCATGTATACTCAATTGTTAAATTCTTTTAAAAAATATCTAGTCTCATCTCATCAGAAACCATTATAATTTTTTAGGCTCTAATTAGAATAATAATTTTTTATTTTTGAGTATCCATATCATTATAAGACCAATTCTAATAAATTTATAATAAGATGTTTTTATGAAAGTGAGATATAATATAGAGTTTGATATTTTCAATCTATTTCTTTTGTTGGACACATTATACTTCAAAGGATTACTTGAATAGTTTTTTAATCAGGAATATCTTGTCCTATAATTTTTAAATATACATATGAATTTTGAAAAGGTTTTGATAAATTTCAATTCAATGATGACATATATAAAATATTATAAATTCCCAAAACTCTCATAATTATTTTGATATATCTTTAATGTTTGGGGAAAAGACATCATCATAACATTTACCATATACTATGGAAATAATTACCCATTTCTAGTAGTTTAATATGTTTCATAATTGGTGCATCCTAGGGCTAACAAAACTATTGATTTTACTAATGTAAGATCTTTTTCCTGGATTAATACTTTTTTTTGGTTGGAGTTACAAAATCTATCATTATTCATAATGGATATCATTTTTTCAACAAGATCATTGAGGCTTCAATGAGTAAGTATGATGTAAAATAGAATAAATCCACACCTAATCATCCCCAAACAAATGGTCAAGAAATATTATCTAATATGAAGATCAAAATAATTTTTGAAATTCATTTATAACTAAATAAAATGATTATATAAAAATTTTGAACGTGATATTATAGGCCTATAAGATGGCCTATAAAATAATATTAGGAATGGTTATCTAAAAAATTAATTATGGGATAAGAGATAATTTACCAATAGAGTTAGAGAACATGACATACTATGAATTAAGAGACAAAAATTTAAATCTGGATAGAGATGGGATGGAGAAGAACCACTAATGAAGAAGTTTTATGAAGATAGAAGAAAATATTTTATAACTATAATGATTAAAAATAAATAACGGATGTGTATCATGATTGGATAACTCATAAAAAATACTCTGATCACTAGGAAAAAGTGTTTCTATACAACTCAATACTAATGATAATGTGATGTAAATGTTGTTTTTGAACCAGAAACTCATTTATTATCACTAATTACAACCTATTCATCATTTTGTATGTTGTGAAGGAAGAATTGTAAAATAAACTTATTGTTCTTGGGAACTATATGGATAAATTTTACAATAATTTTACCTATGAATTTGTGTTGGGGATCAGATACCTAAAATTTATATTTCCATGACAATGATCAAGTTGTACCTTTCATTTCACTTAATTCATTACTATGACTCCATTGAAATATATATTACTTGGAATATTCTAAAATTAATTGAGTTAACTTCTTCATTTTAGTGTGGTGATGGGAACCATTGTAATTTATGATTTTGAAATTTAGGTTTTTATTTTTAAAATATTGTTTCTTTTTCCAATATTATATATATTTCTCTTTTCAATGTTAATGTGTTTTGAAACCTTCTAAAATAAATTTTAATATCTATGAAAATCTTGAACACATTCCAATGTTTTTAAACTATTTTTACCCATTTACACACATTATATGAATTCTACAAATCATTTTTTTCAAAAATCTATGCAAGTGGATTTCATGAAAAGACCATTGATTGTTGAATCCCATGACATGAAATGTGGTATTAAATTATAATCACAATCATGAGAAACGTATAAAACTACATTTAAATTTTCTAAACCTTTCCCATTATTGAGAGAATGATTTCAATTTTGAATAACCATAATTTACAAAATAGTAAACATAAAACTATGGGGCATTGAAGACCATGTTCATAATCGACTAAGGCATTATTTTTATATTTAAAACCTTTTAATAGTGATTTTTTATTTTGGACTATAATAAGATTTTACTATTATATCCCTTTGTATCCATGATAATGCATTATATGAAACAAAATTACAATAAAAATACCAATATCTTCCTTACTCTATATGTTTATGTATGACATGTGGTGGGGGTGGAATTTCGGTTAGAAAAAGAAGTTTTGAAAATTCTTCGTGAACTAAATGGGATAAGTACTACAACATTTATATTGTAGTATTTTAAGGATAAATATACTGGGTATAATGGTTTGATGGATTTTATATCATTCAATGATTAGAATGAAAATCTATGATTATGTTTTAGTGAAATTTTCCCCTATTTCTCTCAAAAATAAATATTCTATACTAAATTATAGTTAAAAAATGGATAATTTTTTTAATAGATACAAGTATGAAGTAAATTATTATTGGTACTAAATTTATTTATGTGGGTAAATGTAAAAAAAATTTAGGAGTCCGTATAACAACAAATGGAAATGGGTAAATGAAATATCATGTGAATTTACTGATGATTCTTTGTCTTTCCAACACAAGCTATTTAGATGAATTGATAAATATTTTTAGAGAAATAACCTATTGAAAAATAAAAATAGGGTAAACTATCTCCTAAAATAGTTAAATTAATCTAAAAAATCCATGAAAAAAATACAATTCCAAATATCCTTTCACTAATAGAATAAAACATATGTAATTAAAATTCAAATATTTTGAAGGAAATAAAGAATGGAAATGTTCACTGATGGTGAAGTGATTGAAGTGTGACTTATCTAATCAGAAATTCAATTTGGAGGAGTATAATTAATTGAATAATGATATAAGAGGATTTAATTATTAAATTAAACTAAATATAATGAATTATGTATCAAAATACTTCCATGCCACCCAATCATTCTCAGTATAACACACCAAATCATAATCCACGGAACAAATTTGAAATGTCCTAAGGATATGCACAACTAAGATATTTATTGGGTGGTGATGAAAAAATTATTCAATCTTATGGTGACACTTTCATGATCCTTAAATGAGGAAATTTTTTTGAAATTCATGCCTAAGTGATTAGAGAATTATTTCTATAAATTTTTTTATATGATAGAATGAGTGAAGAAAATAAGTGGAAAATAATTGAAGAAAAATAATGATGAAGTATGTGATATGATATTATAAGAGACTTAATTACATTATAGAACATGTTTTTGAGGAGTGAACTCACATTGGATGGTATTTTAATTTTCCATTATAATCCCTTTTAAGTTCATTTTACAGGAGTCTAAAGATTATGTGTTAGAGAATAGAAATATTATATTATATCATAATATTTTTTATATTAAATTCATTTAATTAAAAAATATTCATTCATTCAATTATTTCTAAGGGGTATGATAATTAATGTGGAAAATGATTGAAATATATAAATATATTTTAAATTAAATAAATTGTGAAGTTAATTCAGTTGTTAGTTCTTTAAAAACAAAATTAATGGCTACATACTAATATATCATTGCATTTATAATGGAATTTTTTTTGCAAGGAGATTAAAAATAAAGAAATGACAAACAAATTACCCATATGTGCATGTATTTTGAGTATATACGGATTTCCAGAAACAATGGATTACTGTAGGAATAGCTGGATTTTTAGGATGAATGGAATCTATATAATGTTGAATTATTGTGTGAGCATGGATTTCCCATAATAATGTCATACCATAAGCATGATTTTTATATATGAATGGATATGGAGAAGAGATGAATAACATAGATGTAATGATGAATGAACTAATTATAATCAATGGATTATAGATCATATAACCACATGTAGGGATGATTATTTTTGGATTAACCACTATAATACTAAATTTTATCTATATTGATGACTTACAAAAACACAAAAGGCCTCTATACGATTCAATAAATTGATAATTTTTGGAAAATGAAGGTTCTTAAGGAACATCTAGATCTCGATCTGATTATTTTTAGCACCAAATAATCATTCATGAAGTGTACCATAGTTGTCACTATGTATTTAAATATAAACTATATTTGAATCAAGAATTCAAGGGAATGATGTAGATTTCAGGTAACACTAGATTATGTTTGGAAATTAAATCCAAAGATGAAGGAAGCATACTAAAACAGAAATGTTGTGGTGATTTCATGATATTGTGTGCAACCAAAGAAGAAGGAAATAATAATAATATAAGAATAGGGGATTGAATAAAGAAAATATATTACGAATCAACCCATTTTAATGCATATATTTTCTTTTGTCCAATGTATTTTTTTTCTTTAAATGATACTATAATTATTTCTTATTCCTCATTCATCACAATTATCCATTACATAAAGTTATAAAAAATTTGTAAAGGGGGAAGGGAAGGATGTCCATCCGTAATTTTTTAGATTCTAAATTCTAATGGATAATACTCATTCTTCTTGTTAACAGGTTTCAATATTAAAAATTTGTTTATCATATGAGATTATATTGTGTTTGATTTATTTCTAGTTGCTATTTTTTACCTTTTCTAAGGATCATTAATCTTCATCCAATCATCTCAACCTATATATGATGGAATATAAGAGTCTTATTAGTAAATAGATTAGTGATTTCTTTCCCATGTGTGATGGAAGTAGAACATTTCCTAGTAACATGGAAATCACAAAACTCTATTTGTTCATTCTGTTTGAAATAATAGTGTTTTTTTTATCTTTTTAGAAATAGAATGATGATAAATTACATAGTGATCACTGTTTTATTCATTCTCACCATTTCATTCAACCAAGGGTGGAATGTAAAATGATTATGGAGCTTTCCATTAACTATTTAATTAACAGATGTGTAAAAACCATGATCCATATGATAAAATTACATATGTAGGAACAGTATGGACCCAACCACTTTTCATTATATTTATATTATGTATAATGATTCATTATGAATACTTTTTCTCAATAAAATAATTCAAAACTCCCTAATATAATTATAATTTTAGTGATAATTAATACTTGACAACACCACTATAAGGAAAAAAATTGGGTGTCAGATGATTATATTTAACCTATGATAATTATTTATTTTTTAGATTCTATGACATGTTGTTATCATCTACCTATATTGACATGGAGTTGGTAGATCTTAATGTACTCTGAGGTGATATTAGTTAAAGTTGTTCTATTTTGTAAATAGTTCATTCGAGGGATCAATTCACCAAAGCTATTTGGGTTACATTTTCCTCTATATTGATAGGAATGTATCTTTCTAGATTTTCATTATAGTTTATGAACTGTTAGTTTCTAATTGTATCAATGTTTTTAATGGATAAATTATATATTTTAGTATGTTATATTTTTATTTTCTTCCTCGGTATGTCCTTTTTCAAGGTTTAGACTGTGTATTGGTGCATTCAGATAAGGTCTCACATTATATTTTATTTTCCAATTAATTATTGGTTAGAATCCCATAGCATATTGAATCAATGAATAGGGTGGAACAATTGGATTTTATCAACCTTGTAGAGACCTCAATGGGTTGGGTATTTTTTGACAGATTTTAAAGTGGATTTGTATAAAAGATGGATTCTGGAGTTGATTCCAAATGAGGAATGGTTTTATAATTTAGGTTAATGATATTATGGGTCTTGATAATATATTTTAAGATATGTAAACTAGTGTTGTTGTGGAGGGAATTTATCAATTCCCCAAGACATAATAACATTATTTTCATTATAGTATACTAAAGCACCAGTTGTAGGGAACAAATAAAAAACACGTGAAACATATAGAAATGAATCATAGATTATCCATTCCCTTAATTAAAAATATCACATGATTTGATTTAAGGATCATGGTTTATATTATAAATATTCTTAATTAAAACATATAATAAACAATCTAGGATCCTGAGTCATGTTCATGACAAGCATGAGCTAACAAGTGGGTGTCCTATTGTCGTCTTGTTGAGAAATTTGACTTCCATATAGTGGCCACATTGTGATGGGATTCAACTAAGTGTGTAGGGAGAAATACCTCCACCAATTATGAATTTTTTTACCTAATACCCATATTATATATGTGAATTCTTATAATTACTACGGAATTTATTTTTCAAGTGTGATATTATTAGGATAAGTGTCTATTGAGTGTGCAACATGAGTTCAGAAAATAATGACTATTTTGGGTTTGAGGATAGAGGGAAAATAACGTGACAGATAATTGAATTTTTATATTGATTTGAGTATTTCACAATGTTCAAATTACTATGTATATGATGATGTTGAAAAAACCAAACAATATTTATGTATAAGTGAGTCACTGGTGGCCCTAAATCATCACAACACAAGATGATATGATTCTTAAATGGATTGAGTTTGAGAAACTTTTTTATTAGAAGTATTTCATGTGGACATTGAGAATCATATGAATCATAGAGATATTTGTGTTACATAATAGAGGAATGTCTATTATTTCATGTGCTTCATGATTTATATATCTTGTGTGGTACTCCCTTAACTTGATTCCCGATGGTTATTGCAAGTACAAATGTTTAAACATGGCCTTTTTAGATTCATTCAAGATAAAAATGTTCCCCTCTATATCCCCACATATACCATGGTTCTATAGAGAACCTTGGTGATATATATCTTCATGAAAGATGGATGAAAGCTTTTTGGTGTTGGTGGAAGTCATTCAGGGGTAGGGTTAGTATCCTTTACATGAAGATTATAGTCATCAGTTCAAGGCCCATGAAGAATTCAGTTTTACATTCCAATAAATACGTATTAGTGGACCATTATTCATGCAGAGGTTCCATCAAACATTGATAAAGGATTTGATTTATATGTAGTTGATGTTACCATGTATAATGTGACTACCAAACCCAACATTCAGAAAAGGGATTTATAGTAGTACATTGGCCTCTATTTTAAAGGTAGTGAAATTATTTGGGTATTTCTAAGGGTGAAAAGGGTTTCCTCGATATGGTGAAATTGGTAGTGGAGAATTAAAGAGAATAGGATGACCTAGTGGAGGTTGTTTATGTTATCTTTATACAGTGCCGCCACTAAATAAGAATTCTTCAATAGTATGAAAGGGATAGCAATCTGGGACATGACTAGATGATAGTGATGAGGGGTAATATGTAGATTGTGGCTAATATAGTTCATAGTGAAATCTATGTATAGTCTATATTTTTTCCATACTAGAAGATACCATGATTTCCCATTCAATTATTGATGTGTCCATAGTTTGAGAGATATAAATTCAAGTGGTTCCATTAACCCATTCCAAGAAAATAGAGACTCATTATGGAAATAATTCAACCCTTACCAAAATCTATCAGTTATTAATCTTAAGTTTAGTGAATAGGGTTTTTCATGGGACCTCATTGTAGCTATGATGAATCCATATGATTTTATCCTTTTATGGACTATTTCTCCTGATTTTTTTCTGATAGACTACTAAATTAAAATAGTGATATCATTCCAAGATGATGGATCGATATTATCAATCATGTGTGTGTGGGGACTTCAGATGAGAGGACTATATAATGTTTATGTGATTTTTTGGTCAATTTACCATTATTTGGTGAGTTTTAATCTATCTTAGGTACATTTATTATATTATTATCTTTCTATTTTTTAAATAAGTACAAGGTTTTTTTACAAGTGTGTACTAGGGTTTTCCCTTGTCGGTAGATTGAATTATGAATTGATCTACAACTCAATAAAATTTTATCTATTATTGAGATTATATTATTGCCTAAAATGAGGGTAAAATGTTGATGGTGTAGTTGGATGACCATATGGATAATGGTTTCAACATACCCAGTTTATCCTAGTAGCCAACATTGGTGTTGTTTTCTAAGATGATAAATTGTAGATAAGGCATTGAACTAACTATAACCCACTAAAATAGGATCCAGTCTAGAAAAATAAACTTATTTGGATAATCAAATACTACTTTAAAAAACTCATTGGGGGAAATTATTTCTTTATGACATATCATAGGTACAGTTATCACTATCATTTAGTTATCAATGTGGATAACTAAAATATGACATTCCATAGACATTATGAACATTAAAAGTTTTTATTGGTGTCTTTTGGCTTGCATAATTCCATTAATGTGTTTATATTATATATGAACTCGATCAAAAAATCTTTCATGGAATGTTTCATGATTTTTTACATGGATGATATCCTCTCTTATTTACCATTAGAGAATGATCTTGTTGGGAATCTATGAATTATCTTGGACATAATCTACTTGAATTTCTAGAAAATATATATTTCAATGAGTCTGTTTTGGTATTTATAGGTTTACTTCATGTCCCATTTCATCTTAGTGGGTGTATTAACAATAGGATAAAAATTAGTATAGTAGGTGAAATACTAGGAGACTCTGTAACGACCTAAGAGTTTTTATTTTATCGAATAAATATCATGTTCTATAACATGTTTCAAATAGTTAACCCCACATAAACTAACCAAATAATAATAAGGGAAATTTATTGATAAATATTTAATAATTTCTATGATAGTATACCACAAATATTCTGAAGCTAAATAATTATTGGGAGTTTTGATTAAAAAATTAATTGAAAATAAAAACCATTGGCATTGTATTAAGTATTTCTTTTGAATTAAAATATAATTATTTAAGATTATAAATTATATAAAATTAAATCTCATTTTTAATTACTCCCCTAAAAAAATAATTATTATGAATTATTATGTTTATCCTACAAATATTTATTTTACATTAAAAAAAGTTTTTTGTGAAATTTATAATTTTTAAAATTAAATCAATACCTATGATTATCCTAAAAAATTAATAATAAGTTTATTTAATAAAAAATTATTTTAAGGAATAAAATTATTCGTTTTAATATTATTTGAAATTATAATTCTATGTAGAAAAATTGTAAAAATAAATTAAATGGTTAATTTAATAAAAAAAATTCAATCTTTTCCATTAATTAACTCTTTAGATGGTAAATTTTGGATTTGGATTTCTTTAAAATCCCTATTAAATTTTATTATAATCAATATATTTATTTTAATAAAATCAATATCCATGATAATTATATCTTATAGATAAATTTAAATCATCAAAATGTTATTTCCCTCAAAATTGGTTTTATGTGATGAAATATGTTTATATAAAAATAAAAATTTATCACATTTATGAATTTAATGTGTTAAAATAATTTTTAAATATAAAATCATAGTGTTCAAATTAGATAAAATCTACTCATACCTTTTAAATTTTTTACTTTTCAATAAAAGTAGTTTACCTGTATAAATAAATTAAAAATTAATTAAAAAGGTAAAACAAAATTTGGGTAAAAGGGAAAACGTAAAAAAAATATAAATCAATCATACCATGTATAAAAATGAAGTTATGATATTATATTTTACCATATATTGTCCCAATAACCATATTTTTCACTACTTGGGTTATTAGACCTGGAATAGTGTCATTACATTATTTCAAAATGATTAGTATTTCCAAACATGTCTCTTTTATCCCCTTATCAATGGATGCCATATTCACCCTTTAAAGATTAAGTTCACCTTCAATTGACACCTTGAATATATTCCTATTTAAACTCCTCAAATTCTTATCCCACAAAATTAATACCATGTAACTCATATTAATCAAAATACCATCAATTTCAAGGGAGTATCCACTGAATGATCAAGAATACAACATAAGTTTTATTTGCTTAAGATGATTTTCTTATTATTCTTATGTTTCAAAATATAAAATTTCAATAGTAATAATATTAATATTTTATCCTTGTTATAATTTTTTTATATTAATCGTATGATCCTATGCTATACATTTATATCAACATAGAGAAACAAAAGAACTACGTTAGTGTGTTGTGGAGACTACCACCTCCATGAAATGACATCATTTATTTTTATTGTCACCCATCAAGGTTTCTAATAATGGATGTAATGTTATATAAATATGATATGTATCATTTATCATTGATTATAAAATTTAAATTTAAATTCCACCTTAATTCCCTATCATGCATTGAGAAATGAGAACGCTAAACATGCATAGGTGGAGAATCCCACCTTCACAGTGGAACATTTTATATTTTTCATCTATATTTTAATACAATATATATTTATCATAAAAAATTATTTATAATGATAAATTAATTATAATAATATAATTATAAATCTTTTATAATGATATTAAGTCAAATTAAATATGCCTTTAACCATACTCACTGATATAGTTAAGCGGTGTTCAATTTTGGGTTGTTTTAACCACCTATGTGAACAATGTTTCAAAATCCCATTATGGATGACTATGGGAACATGATTAAAAGTATTATAAGAATATATTATGTATATATTTAATTTTTTATGGTTCTATAAAGAATCTATTTTTTATATAACTTATTATTAATGATCCATTTTCATTTAGTAATATTACCAAAATAAGTCGGCACTGATTCGATTGTCACACAAACACATGGAAGAATTATATATAAAAAATATTATAATAAATGTTGCATGTTTTATTAAAAATATATGGATAAGTATCTTATGAACTCATATAATAAATTTTTATCAACACTAATACATGGGGTGAATAGGGTCTCACAGAACGAGAGAGGAAGGAGGTCGCGGAGCTCGATGGAGGTGACTTCTCACCCTTCATGACAACGGAGGCCGTAGTGCCGGTCCCTCCCCCACCACCGGGGGAGGGAACTTCTTCTTCTTCTCCTTCATCCTCTAAGGAGGTTGGGACTTTATTCACCGCCTATTCAAAACCGAAGATTCTTCCCCCTTTTCCTCATATCTCTTTGTGCCCTAAGATTCCCGAGCTCCATGGTGGTTTCTCGAATCTACCGCTTTTGATCGCGGAGTTCAATGAGGCCTCGGCGCTTCTCAATCTGTCCTTAATCACTCATTTTCCACGGAGAAGACCATCAGTTGACACCTTCAACAGGTATGTGTCTGATTCTTGGGGTCTTCAGAAGAGGGATATGGTGGGTTTGCTTGACAGCAGATGTATCCTAATTTGATTTGAGACGGGGGATGACTTCATTCAAGCCTGGTCATGTGCGCCTCAGAACTGCAAAGGGGCTCACTTATTCCTCCAAATATGGACTTACAATTTTCATATGAAGTGGGAGTCACTTATGGTTGCGAGCTGGGTGAGATCCCCTAATATTCTAATCCATTTCCAAAATCCATCGATTATTAGGATTCTAGGGAATCTTGTCGGGAGATACCTATGCTTTGATCATCGAATAGCAGAAGTGTGTCATCCGGTGAATCCTCGGGTGTGCGTTGAAGTTGATTCTTCAAGGGAACCTCCAGTGTTTGTTTGGATTACAATAGGAGAGGAGTATCATTATTGGCAATGGGTGGTGTATGAATCATGGACTGTTTTCTGTACTGAGTGCAAACGTTTGGGTCATTCTTCGATGATGTGTAGACGTGGAGCTGGACACCGGGGATCTGGAACAAAATTGCAGACTGTGGCTCCAGGGGATGGTGCCGCTTGTGACAAACCTTCAAGGGTGAATTACAGTGGCCCAATTTCTGATGGAGGGATTGACATGGGGGTGTCCAATCGTGCCCAGGACACTATAACTGAAGGTTGTGCGAGGGGAAATGTGGGGTGATCCTCTGGTATTGTGAATTCGCAGTGTATTGTAGTGGCTCCAGATGATAGCAGTGGTCAAGGGGCTGACCTCAATGCATGTATAGTGATGTTAGAGGCTTCTCAGGGTGAGGATCTTCAGGATGGTAGAAGAAAAAAACCAACTAGGGACTCTCTAATTAGGAAGGCTCACTACAGGGATGGACATGTGGAGGAGGTTCGCCCGGATTATCATCCAGTGGATTGAAATGATATTCTTGAGGCTGGCTCAGATTTGGCTCTTGTGGAAGTGCCTCGGGAGAATATGAAGTTGTCCAAGGTGGTTAGCAGGTTGATACAGGACCAGGCTGGTCCTAACAGTTATAGTGTTCGGGATGGGCGTGGGTCACTCCAGCAGTACGCTTCTCAAGTGGAGGAACAAGGGAAGGGGAACAATGTTGTTATAGAGCAGATGGATGGCGGTTAATAGGCTTCTGTTGTTGTGTCTTCTGCAAATGTGGTTAGTTTGGGTGGGGAAGATTCGTGTAAGGGAAGGCAGGGGGTTCGGGCCCCCGGATCTGAACTTCCATTCACTTGAGAAAAAGGTTCGAAGGACTTAATGAGGCAGGTTTGAGCTTGGACCAAGCTATCCCGGTGTATGCTGACGAGGTATGCATGAAGAATTCCAAGAGAAATAACCCAATTCATTCGGAAGATGAAGACTTATGTCCAAAGATTAATAGGAGTTTGAGGAGGATGAAGGGTAGGAAGGATTACTCCTCTTTACCTCCTCCTTTGGAGACTCGTTCTGTTAAAAAGGTTAACGATAAGAAGACACACACTGAAATTATTATCCACTAGAATTCAAGGGACTAGGGTGATTCAAACTTGGACTTACTCCTATGTTCTGAAGATGAAGTGGTTGAATAGGTCTTGCTACTTATTGCAACTAATGAGGAGGCAGAAAAAATGATGGAGAGGCCTCTAAACGTGACACTCAATGAGGAGAAATTCTCGTGGATTAATAAGAATGACCTAATTATGGTTTGAGGATTCAATAAAAGGAAGATTATCATTGAGGAATACATATGGTCCTGGGACCGGCTGGCTTCTGAGATTGAAAAGCTAATGATGGAGTCATCAGGCATCCAGGTTTCATCTTTATCCTGAAAATTGTTTAGGGAAATAGATTCTGGGAATCTCAAATTACTTTTTAATGACTCTATTTAATGGATGGTTCTTGTTGTTTGGTTTGGGGAAGGTGGGTTTGTGTTGTGTCTGCTTCCGGTTCTACTTCAGCTTTATGTTTGGATGAGATATCATGTTGCGAGGCTACGATGCTAGCACTCTACTTGGATCTGCTTCAGATGTGGTTCAGATCAGAAAACCTTCCCTAGTGCATGCCATTTGGATTTGGATGATCGAGAGGGTATGGCTTCCCCATCAGTTCTGTGCCCGTGCATTCCTGCATGGGACTGCTTGCTGAATGGTCATGCTTTGGTGGAGGCTTCTTCATGGCGTAGTTTCTAGGGAGGGGCAGATCCTGTAGTTTGTTTTGTGTTGTTCTCTGTTTTGTTTGTATGCGTTTGTTTTGATGGATCTTTTCATTTCTCACTTTATCCTTAAAAGTGTTTTGATAATAATAAAGTTAATTTTCAGTCAGTCATATAATAATTTTATATTATTATTTAGGATCTTATGCATGTTCACAGAATGAATCGGGAATAATGTAAGGGATTTCCATTAAATTTCTCTTCATTGAGTTATAATTTCTATTTGTGCACCAATTATTTTATAAGTGGTTTGTATAATTATTAATATATATAATATTTCATGAATTCTATTTTACACATTTATTTTTATGTTTAATTATATTATCTCCCTTTTATAGTTTTTTGATCAAATATTTACCTGGTTTTTATGGGATTAATCTCAAAATTTCCTTCTTTGAGTCATTTATCTATACACCTAATTCAATTAATATGCTGTATAAACTTACTATTTGTGAAATTATATCATGAGATATATTTTATTAATGATTAATTAATTTCAATTTCATTCTCTATCTTTCATTATAATTTTATTTAATTTCTCCCCATGTTCAAAGAGTTTTTCATGACATAAATCATCACATTTATTCATTATCACTCATCTTTTACTATTATCATTCAATATTGTTCTAGTAAAACCTATGATAATTTATTTTATTATCAAATTATCTTTTATAGAAATAATATTTCAAAAATTCATTTTTCCTTAATGATTCTATGGTATAGTAAAAATTTATTTTTAAACAAAAAAATAAAATTACTTTTAATGTCTTTTACATACATATCGATGTTTTTATATACCATAAATGTTATACACTACTTTGTGGAAACCCAAAATGATTTTGAATCCAATGATACTTTTCTATCCCATAAATAATTTTATGTCAAATGTTTCATCATCCTTTTAATGATGTGGTTTTTGAAAAATTATATTTCAAAATTATAAAAAGGTTTTTCCATCCATTTCAAATAAAATGTTTACTCATCCACTAAAAATTTTCATTTGATAACTTTTATGTGTTTTTATAGACTCAATTATTAAGGATTCCATTTTAAAATAATTTTTTTAAAATAATTCCCTATACTTTTTTTGAAAAATTCTTGTTTCTTAATGTTTAGATTAATAATTATTTTTTAATGGAAAAGTTTTTAATGTATTTTCAATTACTTTTCCAGAAAAAAATCATGTATTTTCAGGTATCCACTATTAATGATTCTTTTATAAGAAAATTTTTTCAATGTAATTTCAAATCACTTTTTTCATAACAAAAAATTACTTTTTTTCATGGAAATTTTATTTAGAATTCATTATATTATATTTTTTAAAATCCTTCCATTTCCCATCACAAAAATATTTTTTTTCAAAATATTTAAAAGTTCAATGTATGAAACATTTTTTTTCATTTTTTTATTTCCACTTATATATACACTCAAATGTTTATCTTTTATCATGTGATATTTTGGTCACCCAATGCATGTTATTAAGATAATATTTCTTTTGGAGAATGAGTGTTTTTATATCCAATTATTTCTTATGTTCATGTTTTGTTATTATTTTGGGTGATCTTGTTTTCTGTTTCCGATGATTCAATTCATGATTTTATTTCATAATATTATGATGTTTTATGAAATCCATTTTATTTCCATGTGATATTTAGGAAAGGTAAATTTATTCCATTTAATGTTTCATATACCCATTATTTTTACATGGGTTTATAAAAATATGTTAATGATTGATTTTTTTAGAACATATTTGTATGGATGATGATTGGTAGGGAACTATATCACCCAATAATTCATTAGATTATGATTTGTTCTCATGATCTCAATAGGGTATATGATAGGCTTTATCCCAATCCAAAATTTACATGGGGTTATTTATCCCCCTCTAATGACGCAATTGAGAGGATTTAACCAAACTAACTAGGTACATATAAGGATTTATCACATACATAATGTTACATAGGGGGTTACTGGTTATTCACTGAAAGTGGCTAATATTAATTTTTAATATCTTGATATTCATTTTTCCAAAGTCCATAAACATTGTTTTTAGTGCATTACATAAATAGAACTTCATTTCTCATCTTAAATGCAATTCATGTTTAAAATGCAAATTTGGGCCCAATCATTAATTTGTTTGTGGACAATATTATATTAATTTTCTGAATTTTCAATTTTGGAATATGATTGATCACTTTGTTTGGAACATTTTATCTTTTAGGTCCGCTGGATGAATCCCAAATGAAGATGGAGAATTTTGCGCCTGAAAGCAGAAACTTGCTGGAAAAATCATAATGGGCCTAAGGCCCATCAAACAAATGTGGGGCCCATAAACCAAGACCAATGAAGCTCAAATTTATACAGTAGAAAGATAAAAATGTGAGGATCATTTTATTCAACTGTGTCTGGAGCTAATTCTGATGTTTTCATGATGATAAAGGGATCTGAAATTGAGATTTAAATGGTGGACTCGTCATTAATGCACAGAACTCTGTCCACCATTTCGAGCATAACTATCAAACGGCTAAGCCAAATGTCCTGAAATTTTTAGAGCTTCTATAACACACATGGAATAAGATATTTTATATTTATGACACCTTCGTATTCGGCCATATGAAGTGTCAAACGCACACGTCAAAATGGAGAACGAATCTGGACAGTTTTCCGGGTCAACTTCGAAACGTCCATTTCCTTTTTATTATTCACCCTCATTTTGACTCTATTAATTGTTGGGGGGTGAATTAATTATTGGGGGATGGAAATAAGGCTCCTAATATGCCTATATAAGGAGATGGTGGTGAAAGGAATTGTCATCTAACATTTTCCTTTGAATCCAAGTTTTTCTTTCAATTGTAATTTCCCGCTTTCGTTTTGTAATGGCATCGTCAATTTCTCTAATGTAAGTTTTTCATTCACGTTTAGTATTTTAATAAAATTTCTTCTTCTTCACTTTTATTTTTTCTTTTTTTTACACATTGATACCGTTGAATCGTAGTGTGAATTTATTCACACCCGCACTTGTGAATTCATCACACAACGGTGGAGTGTTCATTTTGATTAATGTTTTTTTTCTTTCTTCTTCAATCCCACTTCTTTAAGTCAATTACCCGCTTCCATTGATAGAATAACATCAATGGAGGGCTAACCTATTATGGGTTGATCCTAGGGAGTTGCATGAGTTGTATTGAATGTTATTTTATGTTCTTAAATTCTTGAATTTGTTCTTTATTTTAAGAGTTCCTTTCTTTGATTTATCTTCTTCTTTGTCTTCACCAAATTTAACGACGACACATTTTGAGTGCTAGTACGATCCAATTCCTTGGAGTTCTCATTAAATTGATCCTCTAAGTGAATTGGTGATTATCCTTGAAATTGTGTATGGATTAAATCGGAGAATGATATTGATGAATTATTTCATTTAATGGATACCTCTTGAACCGATGAATAGAAAATCAAATGAAAAACAAATACATCCAATCAAGCCCAAGAGACAACCTAGGATCGACTCACCTTAATTATTTGTTTTAATTCAAGTAATTTTATTTGTTTTTTTCTTTAAATTAAATCAATTTTTCTTCAAATCAATTCAATCCAAAGTTGGCCACTGCATAGCCAATCCCGTATCCAATCTTAGTGTCTTAAGGTTTCTTCTTCGGTCCCTATAGATTCGATCCCTACTTGTACTTCAACGACCACTTTTACCGGTAGGGTAAATTTGGGTGCAACCAAATTTTGGCGCCGTTTCCGGGGACCCAAGTAAGTACCTTAGACCCAAATCTTCTTTTCTCACCCCAAATTCTCTATTCTCACCCAAATTTCTCTTCTCTTTTCCCCTTTCTATTTCTGTGTGTCCAAAAAAACCCCAAAACCAATTTTCAATCAATTCCAATGGATTATCCTCCAAAATACCCATTCATAAATCAGTGCTGTAATCAAGTTGGAAATCAATATTGGGAAACACCTCACGGAGGGAATTTCATTGACTAATCCTTATTTGAATACACCACACCAGATGAGATGTACAATCAATGGGATGCTGAATGTTTACAAGATAAATTTCCATACCTATCAAGAATGATTGATTAGATAAATAATGAGGAAGTACATGATGTACAAACATATATCAACCCTAATCCTGAAAAAATTCTTGAACAATTGTGTGAACAAATGGATAAAATGAATTGAGAAGTTTCATCTTTCAGATTAGAATTACGAAGCTTTAAGACTTTTGAGGAACCTGTTCCCACTCAAGATGTTCTTTCCTCATCATTGATAGATAAATCTTTTATCCCAAAAACCTCCCATGAATTGAAAAAAGAACTAAACTTTGGATATGGGATAACTGAACAAGATCAAAGAAATGTTGAAGGGTATTTAAATCAGGATGAAATTAATTTTTTGGATTCACAAGGGGAAAATTTGCCTTCATGGATTGAGAGTTCGGAATATTGCTCCAATAACAATTTTTTAGAATCACCGATCATTGAACCATTGGGAGATATAAAGAATATTGTGTCTATACCCACTCATGAAATTCAAATGGAAAATTTTGTGGATGAATCATCTTTTCAAAAGGAACCAATTCTTTCAAATGTTTTTAAAGAAGAAACAATTTTTGATTCAAATTATCATTCTTCTTTAGGAAAATTCAATCAAACTAAACTCTATGTTTTAATACTTCCTTCTCTACTCAATAATCCCTCTATTTATGATAACAAAGACCATTCAATTATCATCACTTTTCATCAATAATCTCACCATGTAGGAATGAACCTTGAAATCATAGGAAATAATCCAGATAAAACACGATCAAGCATTTTAAATATTCCTTGTATTTTACCAATCATTGTGGAAAATAGGATTTTACATGAAACAAATTTCAAAAAAATAATCAATATCAATCTTATTGAAGTGGAAAAATATGGGTTAATTAAAATGCTGAAAGTTGGAATTGGATAATTTGGGGGGTAAAAGTTGAGCCAACGACGTTAAAAAAAAGTGCTGCATGGGAGGCAACCCATGGTTTTCATGTTTTCTAATCATTTTGAATCATTTTATTTTTCAAATAATAAATTACCATAGACTGTTGACCTGTTCTTCTTTTATGAGTAAGGATGGGTATGAAAGGGGAGCACCATATTCATCCGTGTCACGTGGCGTGATCTTTGAGTAATACCTTACCCAAAAATCTAAAAAGAAGACAATGTATCATCAGTTTATTTTGTTTTGTTTATTATTATGTTTTTATAGGTTAAAAAAATAAAAGGACATGTCGTAAGTCATATGGGGAATCCATTCACCACCATCCAAGCTGCTGAGACTCAAATCCAAGAGTGAAGGGAGACTGTGGCACACACTATCATCATCAACCACCAGGTGACTTCATTCCATGATTATTATTTACTCTTTGAACTCCTCTCCTACCCCCTTCTAGCTTTTCTTTTCTTTAAACACTGGGGACAGTGTCATTCTAAGTTGGGGGGAGATAAAAAATGATTTTTTTTTAAAAAAAAAACATGCATGAAAAGAAAAATTACATTAACCATAAACATGATAAACACACATTGAAAACTCTAAAATTGGATATCAAATAAATTTTGCATGCCTTGATTCTGATTTTAATGCAAGTTTAAGTTCATGAGCATAGTTTTTGGAAAGTGCGGTTGTCTAATGTGATTTTTCAAAGTTTACATTTTCATCCTCTTAATAAAAATGCCACAATGCACGTCTACTGGATCGTGGGTGTAAATTTGAGTTCTTGGGTCCCTTTTATTATAGCATAGGGTTCTGGGGTCACTTTTAGTTTAATTTGAGTATCCAAAAAAAAAACAAAAAAAAAACAAAAAAAAACAAAAAAAATGACCACATAGAGCAATGTTTTGTCCAAATGCGTGGCGTTCGGCACTTGGGGATCGTGACTCCATAGTTGTCTTGCCCAGAGTTAGGCTTTATATCTCTTTTGTAGAGCATGAAATTGACAAAATGCATGGCGCCCGACACTTGGGGATCGTGACTCCATAGTTGTCTTGCCCAGAGTTAGTCTTTTCATATCTATTGTGGTTAAAAAAAATTAAAAAAAAAAATCAAAAAAAAAATTAAAAAGAAATGGATACTCATTTTAAGGTTTAATGTGATTCCCACCTAGCGCTTCAATTTTTTCCCCTTGAACAATAAAATGGGCCCCATATCTTTTATGATGCACAACACTTTATCATGCTTAATTGGAATTGGATGAAATGTGGCGATGAATTTGAACAAAGGAATGGGCTTGGGCTTGGGATATGCTTATGGACCTAGCTTGTTTTTAATGATTTTAATGGGTTTTCATAATTGTTTTTGATATTAGATATTTGGGTGAGCAATGTGTATTAAATTTTTTTTGGAAAAGGGGATTTGAATTTCATATTTGTAATTTATTTTTCTCGGGACTAGAAAAACTCAAGTTGGGGGGTGTGGTTAGTCACTGAAAGTGGCTAATATTAATTGTTAATATCTTGATATTCATTTTTCCAAAGTCCATAAACATTGTTTTTAGTGCATTACATAAATAGAACTTCATTTCTCATCTTAAATGCAATTCATGTTTAAAATGCAAATTTGGGCCCAATCATTCATTTGTTTGTGGAAAATATTATATTCATTTTCTTAATTTGAAATTTTGGAATATGATTGATAACTATGTTTAGAATATTTTATCTTTTAGGTCCGCTGGATGAATCCCAAAGGAAGATGGATAATTTTGCGCCTGAAAGCAGAAACTTGCTGGAAAAAGCATAATGGGCCTAAGGCCCATCAAACAAATGTGGGGCCCAGAAACCAAGACCAATGAAGCTCAAATTTATACAGTATAAAGATAAAAATATGAGGATAATTTTATTCAACTGTGGCCGGAGCTAATTCTGATGTTTTCATGATGATAAAGGGATCTGAAATTGAGATTTAAATGGTGGACTCGTCATTAATGCACAGAAATCCGTCCACCATTTAGACCATAACATTCAAACGGCTAAGCCAAATGTCCTTAACTTTTTAAAGCTTCTAGAAAACACAAGGACTAAGAAATTTTATATTTATGACACCTTCGGATTTGGCCATATGAAGTGTCAAACGTACACGTCAAAATGTATAACGAATCTGTACAGTTTTCCGGGTCAACTTCGAAACGTCCATTTCCTTTTGATTATTCACCCTCATTTTGACTCTATTAATTGTTGGAGGGTGAATTAATTATTGGGGGATGGACATAAGGCTCCTAATTTGCCTATATAATGAGATTGTGGTGAAAGTAATTGTCATCTAACATTTTCCTTTGAATCCAAGTTTTTCTTTCAATTGTAATTTCCCACTTTCGTTTTGTAATGGCATCGTCAATTTCTCTAATGTAAGTTTTTCATTCACGTTTAGTATTTTAATAAAATTTCTTCTTCTTCACTTTTATTTTTTCTTTTTTTTACACGTTGATACCGTTGAATCGTAGTGTGAATTTATTCACACCCGCACTTGTGAATTCATCACACAACGGTGGAGTGTTCATTTTGATTAATGTTTTTTTTCTTTCTTCTTAAATCCCGCTTCTTTAAGTCAATTACCCGCTTCCATTGATAGAATAAAATCAATGGAGGGCTAAACTATTATGGGTTGATCCAAGGGAGTTTCATGAGTTGGATTGAATGTTATTTTATGTTCTTAAATTCTTAAATTTGTTCTTTATTTTAAGAGTTCCTTTCTTTGATTTATCTTCTTCTTTGTCTTCACCAAATTTAACGACGACACATTTTGAGTGCTAGTACGATCCAATTCCTTGGAGTGCTCATTAAATTGATCCTCTAAGTGAATTGATGATTATCCTTGAAATTGTGTATGGATTAAATCGGAGAATGATATTGAGGAATTATTTCATTTAATGGATACCTCTTGAACCGATGAACAGAAAATCAAATGAAAAACAAATACATCCAATCAAGCCCAAGAGACAACCTAGGATCGACTCACCTTAATTAGTTGTTTTAATTCAAGTAATTTTATTTGTTTTTTTTTCTTTAAATTAAATCAATTTTTCTTCAAATCAATTCAATCCAAAGTTGGCCACTGCATAGCCAATCCCGTATCCAATCTTAGTGTCTTAAGGTTTCTTCTTCGATCCCTGTGGATTCGATCCCTACTTGTACTTCAACGACCGCTTTTACCGGTAGGGTAAATTTGGGCGCAACCAAATTTTGGCGCCGTTGCCGAGGACCCAAGTAAGTACCTTAGACCCAAATCTTCTTTTCTCACCCCAAATTCTCTATTCTCACCCTAATTTCTCTTCTCTTTTCCCCTTTTTATTTCTGTGTGTCCAAAAAAACCCCAAAACCAATTTTCAATCAATTCCAATGGATTATCCTCCAAAATACCCATTCATAAATCAATGCTGTAATCAAGTTGGAAATCAATATTGGGAAACACCTCACGGAGGGAATTTCATTGACCAATCCTTATTTGAATACACCACACCAGATGAGATGTACAATCAATGGGATGCTGAATGTTTACAAGATAAATTTCCATACCTATCAAGAATGATTGAAAAGATAAATAATGAGGAAGTACATGATGTACAAACATATATCAACCCTAATCCTGAAAAAATTCTTGAACAATTTTGTGAACAAATGGATAAAATGAATTCAGAAGTTTCATCTTTCAGATTAGAATTACAAAGCTTTAAGACTTTTGAGGAACCCGTTCCCACTCAGGATGTTCTTTCCTCATCATTGATAGATAAATCTTTTATCCCAAAAACCTCCCATGAATTGAAAAAAGAACTAAACTTTGGATATGGGATAACTGAACAAGATCAAAGAAATGTTGAAGGGTATTTAAATCAGGATGAAATTAATTTTTTGGATTCACAAGGGGAAAATTTGCCTTCATGGATTGAGTGTTCGGAATATTACTCTAATAACAATTTTTTAGAATCACCGATCATTGAACCATTGGGAGATATAACGAATATTGTGTCTATACCCACTCATGAAATTCAAATGGAAAATTTTGTGGATTAATCATCTTTTCAAAAGGAACCAATTCTTTCAAATGTTTTTAAAGAAGAAACAATTTTTGATTCAAATTATCATTCTTATTTAGGAAAATTCAATCAAACTAAACTTGATGTTTTAATACTTCCTTCCCTACTCAATAATACCTCTATTTATGATAACCAAGACCATTCAATTATCATCACTTTTCATCAAGAATCTCACCATGTAGGAATGAACCTTGAAATCATAGAAATAATCCAGATAAAACACGATCAACCATTTTAAATATTCCTTGTATTTTACCAATCATTGTGGAAAATAGGATTTTACATGAAACAAATTTCAAAAAAATAATCAATCTCAATCTTATTGAAGTGGAAAAAGATGGGTTAATTAAAATGCTGAAAGTTGGAATTGGATAATTTGGGGGGTAAAAGTCGAGCCAACGACATTAAACAAAAGCGCTGCATGGGAGGCAACCCATGGTTTTCATGTTTTCTAATCATTTTGAATCATTTTATTTTTCATATAATAAATTACCATAGACTGTTGACCTGTTCTTCTTTTATGAGTAAGGATGGGTATGAAAGGGGAGCACCATATTCATCCGTGTCACGTGGCATGATCTTTGAGTAATACCTTACCCAGAAATCTAAAAAGAAGACAATGTATCATCAGTTTATTTTGTTTTGTTTATTATTATGTTTTTATAGGTTAAAAAAATAAAAGGACATGTCGTAAGTCATATGGGGAATCCATTCACCACCATCCAAGCTGCTGAGACTCAAATCCAGGAGTGAAGGGAGACTGTGGCACACACTTTCATCATCAACCACCAGGTGACTTCATTCCATGATTATAATTTACTCTTTGAACTCCTCTCCTACCCCCTTCTAGCTTTTATTTTCTTTAAACACTGGGGACAGTGTCATTCTAAGTTGGGGGGAGATAAAAAATGATTTTTTTTTTAAAAAAACATGCATGAAAAGAAAAATTACATTAACCATAAACATGATAAACACACATTGCAAACTCTAAAATTGGATATCAAATAAATTTTGCATGCCTTGATTCTGATTTTAATGCAAGTTTAAGTTCATGAGCATAGTTTTTGGAAAGTGCGGTTGTCTAATGTGATTTTTCAAAGTTTACATTTTCATCCTCTTAATAAAAATGCCACAATGCACGTCTACTGGATCGTGGGTGTAAATTTGAGTTCTTGGGTCCCTTTTATTATAGCATAGGGTTCTGGGGTCACTTTTAGTTTAATTTGAGTATCCAAAAAAAACAAAAAAAACAAAAACAAAAAAAAAACAAAAAAAATGACCACATAGAGCAATGTTTTGTCCAAATGCGTGGTGTTCGGCACTTGGGGATCATGACTCCATAGTTGTCTTGCCCAGAGTTAGGCTTTATATCTCTATTTTAGAGCATGAAATTGACAAAATGCGTGGCGTCCGACACTTGGGGATCGTGACTCCATAGTTGTCTTGCCCAGAGTTAGTCTTTTCATATCTATTGTCGTTAAAAAAAATTAAAAAAAAATCAAAAAAAAAAAAAAAAGAAATGGATACTCATTTTAAGGTTTAATGTGATTCCCACCTAGTGCTTCAATTTTTTCCCTTTGAACAATAAAATGGTCCCCATATCTTTTATGATGGACAACACTTTATCATGCTTAATTGGAATTGGATGAAATGTGGCGATGAATTTTAACAAAGGAATGGGCTTGGTCTTGGGATATGCTTATGGACCTAGCTTGTTTTTAATGATTTTAATGGGTTTTCATAATTGTTTTTGATATTAGATATTTGGGTGAGCAATATGTATTAAAATGTTTTTGGAAAAGGGGATTTGAATTTCATATTTGTAATTTATTTTGCTCGGGACTAGCAACAATCAAGTTGGGGGGTGTGGTTAGTCACTAAAAGTGTCTAATATTAATTGTTAATATCTTTATATTCATTTTTCCAAAGTCCATAAACATTGTTTTTAGTGCATTACATAAATAGAACTTCATTTCTCATCTTAAATGCAATTCATGTTTAAAATGAAAATTTGGGCCCAATCATTCATTTGTTTGTGGAAAATATTATATTCATTTTATCAATTTGAAATTTTGGAATATGATTGATCACTTTGTTTGGAACATTTTATCTTTTAGGTCCGCTGGATTAATCCCAAAGTAAGATGGATAATTTTTCGCCTGAAAGCAGAAACTTGCTGGAAAAAGCATAATGGGCCTAAGGCCCATCAAACAAATGTGGGGCTCAGAAACCAAGACCAATGAAGCTCAAATTTATACAGTATAAAGATAAAAATATTAGGATCATTTTATTCAACTATGGCCGGATCTAATTTTGATGTTTTCATGATGATAAAGGTATCTGAAATTGAGATTTAAATGGTGGACTCGTCATTAATGCACAGAAATCCGTCCACCATTTCGACCATAACCTTCAAACGGCTAAGCGAAATGTCCTGAAATTTTTAGATCTTCTATAAAACACATGGAAGAAGATATATTATATTTATGACACATTCGGATTCGGCAATATGAAGTGTCAAACGCACACGTCAAAATGGAGAACGAATCTGGACAGTTTTCCGGGTCAACTTCGAAACGTCCATTTCCTTTTGATTATTCACCCTCATTTTGACTCTATTAATTGTTGGGGGGTTAATTAATTATTGGGGGATGGACATAAGGCTCCTAATATGCCTATATAAGGAGATGGTGGTGAAAGTAATTTTTATCTAACATTTTCCTTTGAATCCAAGTTTTTCTTTCAATTGTAATTTCCCGCTTTCGTTTTGCAATGACATCGTCAATTTCTCTAATGTAAGTTTTTCATTCACGTTTAGTATTTTAATAAAATTTATTCTTCTTCACTTTTATTTTTTCTTTTTTTACACGTTGATACCGTTGAATTGTAGTGTGAATTTATTCACACACGCACTTGTGAATTCATCACACAACGGTGGAGTGTTCATTTTGATTAATGTTTTTTTTCTTTCTTCTTCAATCCCGCTTCTTTAAGTCAATTACCCGCTTCCATTGATAGAATAACATCAATGGAGGGCTAACCTATTATGGGTTGATCCTAGGGAGTTGCATGAGTTGGATTGAATGTTATTTTATGTTCTTAAATTCTTAAATTTGTTCTTTATTTTAAGAGTTCCTTTCTTTGATTTATCTTCTTCTTTGTCTTCACCAAATTTAACGACGACACATTTTGAGTGATAGTACAATCCAATTACTTGGAGTGCTCATTAAATTGATCCTCTAAGTGAATTGGTGATTAGCCTTGAAATTGTGTATGGATTAAATCGGAGAATGATATTGAGGAATTATTTCATTTAATGGATACCTCTTGAACCGATGAACAGAAAATCAAATGAAAAACAAATACATCCAATCAAGCCCAAGAGACAACCTAGGATCGACTCACCATAATTATTTGTTTTAATTCAAGTAATTTTATTTGTTTTTTTTCTTTAAATTAAATCATTTTTTCTTTAAATCAATTCAAACCAAAGTTGGACACTGCATAGCCAATCCCGTATCCAATCTTAGTGTCTTAAGGTTTCTTCTTCGGTCCCTGTGGATTCGATCCCTACTTGTACTTCAACGACCGCTTTTACCGGTAGGGTAAATTTGGGCGCAACCAGTTACATATCATGATAAAAAGGTATGATGGATGATTTATCCAAATCCAATGTTTACACTTGAGTATTTATCTCCAATCTAAAATTGTTGATGGGTGGTTTTATACCAAAACCAAAGGGACATAATAGGATTATCCCAATCCTAAAAAGAACACATGTATTTTTTGTTATAATTTTAATATTTTTATGGTTGTTCCACATTTCCATTTTGTTCATCAAATTATGTTAAATTTTCAAAATGATTTTCATTTTTGGGGAATTAAGTGTTTTTTTAATATGCCTAATTTTTTAATTATTATTCACTTCTATGTCATGCTCATTTTTTGTATGACTATTATGATGTGTTCAATCCATGTCATATATTTTATGAATCAATAATATTTTTTTCGATAATTTTTTACTCTAACATGTTTTTTGATTACCAAATAAGTACTATTGATCATTTTTTCAGAACATTTATGTATTTTCCATGTTATACTTCCTGTTTATGATCTATAACTCTGTGATAAGTTTTCCCTTACAAAGTTATTGAGATCACTACATTATTTTTTTTCAAATACACAGGTTAAGAAGACGATTTTTTAATATTTGATATCTTAAGAAAGTTACATATGAGCATAATTATGGAGAAATATTTTCAATTGTAATAAAATAATATGTTCATGTAGTTAATCTCTAGTATATTAATTGTATCAGTCCTTGTGATTTTGGAAATTTTGTGAGATATATAAATTAAATAATCATATCAATGAATTTTTTATGTTATGATTGGGTTTCTATATTTGGTATCAAATGAGGGTCTTGATAATTTTGGATATTATTTTAATTACTTTTGGAGATTAGTTTAGAGAACATTATAGAAAACTATATGAAAAAAGTATAATATATGTGTCTCAGTATATGATGATATACTAAAATATTGGTAAAGGCATGAGTAGATTATTTTCCCTTGAAACACATCCCTTTGTAGATGCTAAAAGTGGATGAAGGCTCATGCATCAATAAATATAGTTGTAATACCATTGAATGTGGAATTTTCTTTATGAACTCAGTTTCCACCTAGTGAACGACAAAGTCACAAAATTGTAAATCTATTTTGATAATTTCAAGCAATACTCAATAGTTTATCATATTCTATATAAAATCCATCAAAAAATATATATTATTTTAAGGAATTATGATATGATGAATGGGTGAACACAATATAATAAAACATATATTGAACCAAAATTGATTTAGGTTAAACTAAAATATAACATAATGGTTATAAAAAGTAACACATTTTGAGGTTTAGTTTTTCATAATTACCTTATGATGTCAATAATGATCACTCATGATTAAATTTATTATTTTATAAATTTCAATATAATGGATAAAACATGTTAATAATGGATTTCATGGAGAATATAGTATTGAGAAACTACGTGGGATTGATGCGGGTTTTGGAAACCTTGTGGTTATACCAATCCAACAATCTCGTGATATGACTATTATCACAATTCCAACAAGACATCCCAACTCACCAAAGAAGATAAGGATATATTACTATCATGAAGGGTTTTTAATGAGTATTATAACATTTTTTACATATAAATTAAGTGATTAAATACCTTTAGTCCTAGGATATCCATGAAATATAATATAAAACATCATATAAATAGTGAAAAAGAATAAAACATTATATATGTTTACATTACACTATTGCTTCCACTATATCATATTCATATTCATATTTATTTGATAAATATAACTAATAGGGAAAATTTATCCCACCTATATGAAATATCCATAGGATGACTTAATAATATATCGTACATGTAGGATTTTGTTCACTACCATGATGTGATAGAATCACTTCATGCAAATAATGAAGGATAGTTTGGGCTACAGGTTCAAGGAGCTTTGTCCCAACATATTGATAACCACAAACCTTACATAATATGGTAGTTTATTAATATCATTTCAAAGTTGTTATTTTACTAACACTTGATTTACCCATGAATTTATAACTCATGAGTAAATTCAACATCTAGTGAATTCAACTCATTAATATAGACTCAACTCCAACATTACATTTCCTTTAACATAATAATAAATGGAATGTTTAAGTGGGTTGAACCACTAATGGAATCTGGTGTTTTCCCAATAGTAATATACTAACGGTTTGTTCAAACTATTGCTATAGTGTAAAAAAAGGCAACATTTGCCAACGGTTTGAACAAACCGTTGGCAATGCCTAAGATTTCCCAACGGTTATCCAAAACTATTGGGAAATAAATATTTTATCTAAAATATACCAATGGTTTATCAAAACTATTGGTAAAGAGAGGCTTTCCCAATGGTTTTTAAAAACCTTTGGGAAAGTTTTCCCCCAAATACGTAGGGCCCCAGCTACCACTCGACCCGATTGTAGACCTAATCCAGAGCTCCTCCCGAACTCTTCTGGGCCACGAAATTCCTTCTAGCCATAGATCATTCTTCAATAAATTTTTTTTTATTTGTACACTTCAAATTAGTATGTTTTACCTTAGTTTTAGTGTTATTCCTCTCTATTTTCTTTTTTCTATTTTGAGTTCAGCTAAATTAGAGTTATTGTTGTCTTTGGAGTACAAAACTGTTTGGTTTGTTTTATGTTTTTTTGTTCTACACTTTAAACATGGTAAAGGGTTTGTTTAGTGTAGGGGGTAAAGGGTTTGTTTTATGTTTTTTGAACATTATTTTAGTTGAAAATTGGATTTGGATTTTTTTGTTGGTTTGATGATGGATTAGAATTGTGAACACCCCCCACCCCCACCCCTGGACACCTCCCACCCCCCTAGACAGCACCCCTTGACACCCCCCATTGGAAAGACCACCCCCCCCCCCCCCGATACCCCCACCCCCCTTGGACACCCCCACCCATTGGACAGCTCCCTCCCACCCACCCCTCCTGGACACCTCCACCCCCACCCTCCCTGGACACCCCTCACCTACCATGGACAACCCACCCCCTGGACACCCCCTTGGACACCTCCCCACCCTTTGGACATCCCCCTCCTACCCACCCCCTTGGACACCCCCACCCTTTGCACAGCCCCCTCCACCCCACCCCCTGGACACTCCCACCCCCTGGACACCCCCACCTCCCTGGACACCCATCACCCCCCATGGAAAGCCCCCCCTCCACCCCCTTGGACAGCCCACCACCCCTAGACACCCCCACCACCCCTAGACACCCCCACCCCCTAGAAACCCTCCACCCCCTTGTACTGCCCCCACCCCCCAACCACTTAGAAAACCCCCTAGACACCACCACACCTCCTAGAAACCACCACACCTCCTAAGTGGTTGATCCAATTTTTAAATTGGAATTAATAATGTAGTTGATTTCCGATTTTCCCAATGACATTTTCTAAGTTATACATAGAGACTTATAAATTGAATTTTTCATGTTTTGATAAATTGAATGGGTTGTTTGGAATGAAATGGCTAATGAATGGTTTGGCTTTCTTAATGAATAAAATTATTTTAAATAAAAATACCCTAAGGGGGCTGCAGGAGGGGTAGGGGGTTGTCTAGGTGTGGGGGGTTGTCCAGGTGGGGGATGGGTTGTCCCGGGGGGTAGGGGGATATAGGGGTGTGGAGGAGGGGGTATGGGCTACCCCAAGGAGGGGTGTGGGATGTCTAGGGGGTCAGGGTGTGGTGTTCAGGTGGGGGAGGGGGTGTGGGGTGTTCAGGGAGGGGAGGTGGGTTGTCCAGGTGGGGGGCTATAGGGGAGGGGGTGTGGGTTGTCTATGGAGGGGGTGGTATGTCTTGGGGGGGGGGCTATCCAGGTGGTGGAGGGGGTATGGTATGTCCAAGGAGGGGGGGGGGGGGTGGCTTTCCAAAGGGGGTGGGGGTGTGGGTTGTCCAGGTGGGGGGGGGGGGTATCCAGGGGGCTGTCGGGGGGGCTATAGGGGAGGGTGTGTGGGTTGTCCAGGGAGGGGTGGGTTGTCAATGGGTGGTGGTGGATGGGATATCCAGGTGGGGGAGGGGTGTTGTTTGTCTAGGGAGGAGGGGGTGGGATGTCTAGGTGTGGTGGGGGGTGTCCAGGTGTGGTGGGGGCTATCCGGGTGGGGGTGCAGGGGGGGTAGGGGGGCTGCAGGGGTGTGGGGGGTGTGTAGGTTGTCTAGGGAGGGGGTGGGTTGTTCACTCCGATACTATAAAAAAAATAGGAATCAAATCTAAACAATGTACATTTTCTTTCACACGTTAAGACTTTTCATGAAGTTCCATACCAACACTCACTCTTACCCTTCCAAGAATAAGTGATCTCTGCAATGAAATCTAACTCAGGTTCTTATCCACTATCCATATTGATATCATACAAATTTAAAATTCATAAAACTCCATATCACCTAATGATATAACAAGTCTAATACTCCTATGAGTAGTGTCCCATCTAAACATGGCTCATAAAATCCAATCCACGTATAATATTTCGTGGTGTGTTTACAATTGAGTTTTTTGTGATTTATATGTATGATATTCATGGTTTACACTAACATTCTTCTCGTTCATCTATAATAGGATTGAAATCATGCTACAATTGTATAAAGATTGGATTTTACGACCCTAGTTTGGGGGTGGATACTCCCACCCCTTGGACAGCCCCCACCCCTTTGTATAGCCCCCCCCCCCCACCCCCTAGACACCCCCACCCCCTAGATAGCCATGCCACCCCCGTGGATAGCCCTTCCACCACCATGGAAATCCCACCCACCCCCTGTGGACAGCCCGCCCACCCCCTAGACACCCTGTACCCCCTGGACAGCCCCACCACCCACGTGGACAGCCCTCCCACCCCTAGACACCCTGTACCCCCTGGATAGCCCCACCACCCACGTGGACAGCCCGCCCACCCACCCCGTACCCCCTAGATAGCCCCGCCACCCCCATGGATAGCCTGCCCACCCCCTAGACACCTCGTACCCCCTGTAAAGCCCCCCCCCACTCTCTGGAAAGCCCCCCCACCCCCTGGACCCCCCCGACCTCCTGGACTTCCCCGCCACCCCCATGATTAGCCCGCCCACCCCACTGGACACCTCGTACACCCTAGACATCCCCCCCGTGGACAGCCCACCCACCCACCCACCCCCCGGACACCCCGTACCCCCCTGTACAGCCCCGCCACCCCTGTGGACAACCCTCCCAACCACCCCATACCCCCCTGGATAGCCCTGCCACCCCTGGATAGCCCACCCACCTCCTGGACACCTCGTACCCCCTGGACATCCCCCACCCCCTAGAAAGCCCCCCCACCCTTTGGACACCCCCGATCCCCCTAGATAGCCCCACCACCCCCGTGGACAGCCCGCCCACCCCGCTGGACACCCCCTTTCCCCGTGGACAGCCCCCCACCCCCATGGACACCCCCCCGGACACCCTCCCACCACCCCCATCCCCTCGGACACCTACACCCTTGAAATCCCCCCCCCCCACCCCCCTAGATACCCTAGACCCCACTAGAGAACCCCACCACCCCCATGGATATCCCAACCACCCCCCGTGGACAGACCGCCCACCCCCTGGACACATCATACCCCCCGGACAGCCATGGCACCCTCGCCACCCCCCTGGATAGCCCGCACACCCCCTGGACACCCTGTACCCCCTAGACAGCCCCCACCCCTAGAATTCCCTCCCCCACCCCCCTGGGCACCCCAACCCCCCTGGACAGCCCCACCACCCTCGTGGATAGCCCACCCACCCCCTGGACTGCTTGTACCACCTGGAGAGCCCCCAACCCCATGGACAGTCCGCCCACCCCCCTGGACACCCGCCCACCACCCCTTGGACATCCCCATCCACCCGGACGCCCCAACCCCATGGAAAGCCCCCCTACACCCCTTGACACCCTCAACCCCACTGAATAACCCCACCACCCCTGTGGATACCCCGACCAACCCCCGTGGATAGCCCACCCACTCCCCGTGGACAGCCCGCCTACCCCTTGGATAGCTCACCCACCCCCTTGGACACCTCATACCCCCCTAGACAACCCTTCCACCCCCACAGACAGCCCACCCACCCCCCTGGACAACCCGTACCCCCCTGGACAGCCTCACCCACCCCTTGGACACCCCGCTCACCCCCTAGACACCCAGTACCCCCTGGATAGCCCCCACCCCTAGAAATCCCCCCACCACCTTGGACACCCCCACCCCCCCTGGACAGCCTTTCCACCCCCATGGACAGCACGCCCATCCCCTGGAATACCCCGTACCCCCTAGACAGCCCCCACCCCCGTGGAAAGCCCGCCCACCTGGACACCTCGACCCCCCTAGACAGCCCCCCACCCCCTGGACACCTCTGACCCCCCTGGACTACCCTGCCACACCTGGAAACCCCCCACCCCCGGGACACCCCCACCCCCTTGGGCAATGTATGTGATCAGTCAAATTATCTACTAAAATATAAAATTTCTTCAATCTAAAATTTAGTCAACTCCTGAATAATTCTCCTCCACAAGTGTACACGATATTTTACACTCATGTATAGTTCTTCAAAGATATTTTGTTATAAATATACTATTTTTTTTCATTTATATTATGATTCTCATATAGAGTAGTGTGTCAATTATGGTTTCATATAAAGTGAACAATTCTCGTTTAATTAAATATATTTTGATGAAACTTTAGTCTTATTGAATTGATTTTGATGAAATAACTTATATCAATTTTTTTTACAGAATGGAAAGAAGTTGGATGTATGAAACTGATCAGATCTCAAGTGATTTTAAAAACAATTTGGAGAGTTTTTTAGATTTTTCATTTCACAATGCTTTAGATAGTGGTCACATACATTGCCCCTATTACAAGTGTGTTGGAAGACCTTGTTGAGCCATGAATAATTCAGCTACCACATAACCAAATATGGTTTTCAAGCAAACTACTCTGTATGGTATCACAATGAGGAGAAAATGACATCTCAAATTGCTGATGATCCGAATGAGAGGACTGGATTGGAGAATTTGTTATATGACCAGTTTCTATTTATTCATCATCATGAGAAAAAGGATTCCATCCCAATAAGATTTTGATATGAGCACACATGATGCGTCTAATGAAAATGATTATGTTGTTAGGGTGAAAAAATTGAATGATGCTGCCACGACTTTAGTATATCAACAATGCGGTAAAATGAAAAAGCTGGAATTTTTAATCCGGTTGTTTCACGGGAAAACAATGTATGGGATTTCTAATACTTCCATCGATTACATTCTTACCTTCCTGAAGGACTTACTTCCAGATGATGTAGATATTCCCTCAAACCACTATATGGCATGGAATTTATTTGAGGAACTTGTATTTTCAAGAAACAAAATTCATGCTTTCCCGAAAGATTGCAGTTTATTCTTGGAGGAAAATACTGAAGGAAATGATTGTATAAAATGTGGAACATCTCACTGGAAGCCAAAAGCTGATGGAACACCATACTATGTGCCACAGAAAGTAATGTGGCACTTTCCATTTATCCCCATACTCCAGAATCTTTTTATGTCTGATGAAATATCAATAAAAATGTGATGGCATAATACTAAGAGAAAGAGGACTAATGATGAGTTGGTTCACCCTGCAGATGGATTTTCATGGAATGGATTTGATTCTCGATATCCTAATTTTGTAGCTGACGTGCGTAATGTGAGGTTGGGTCTTTCATGGGATGTTTTTAATCTTTTTGGGCAGATTCTTACGTCGCACAACACATGGACATTTTTATACACATTTATAATATTACCCCATGTTGTTTATGAAAAAACCTTTCACTTTCATGAGTATACTCATATCTAGCCCTTCTGATCCCGGAAATGATATAGACGTATACATGCAACCTTTAATAAAATATTTGAAACTTCTTTGGTATGTGGGTGTGCGCACATACGATGCATGTTCGAAAGACATTTTTCAGATGCGTGCAACGCTTATGTGGATGATCAATGATTTTCTTACTTATGCAATGATGTCTAGATGGAGCATGAAGGGAAAACTATCATGTCATATTTGTATAAAGAATACATGATCCAAAATATTAAAACATCAATGTAGTTTTAGTTTTATGGGACATCGATGATTCTTTCCAATGGACCATCCATATAGAAATATTCATCGAAGATTTTACAGTACCATGGAGAACGATGATCCACCTCAGTATATGTCTGGAACTGATGTTCTTAATGTATTGAAAGATTTTATTTTTTCATATGGTAAGGTTCAAATGAAATTTGTAAAGAGAAATAATGTTTCCACTGAAACCTGTTAAAATTGGAAGAAGAGAAGTATCTTCTTTGATTTTCTTTATTGGTCAACCAATTTGTTACGTCATTTCTTAGACGTAATGCACATTGAAAAAAATATATTTGAAATGTTTCTTTCAAATCTTCTAAATGTTAATTGAAAGGCAAAAGATGATTTACAGTCTCGGCGTGACTTAGTGGATTGGGACATCGGACTGGAATTGCATCTTATGTAGATCAGTGAAAATAAATGGCAACTTCCATGTGCTTCTTATGTGATGAAACCTAGAGAAAAATAAATAAATTTCTAGAAGTACTAGAGACTATTAATGTTACTTATGTCTATTCAAGAAATATATCCAAACTGGTCAACATAAGAGAGATGGAGTTAAAATATTTGAAGACTCATGATTATCACATCCTTCTACATGAGTTGATTCCAATAGTAAATTGTTATCTTTTTTCCAAAAATGTAAGGGCGGCTATTATTTGGTTGTGCCATTTGTTTAGAGATCTTTGTGATAAGAAGTTTTCCAAGTCTTTCTTGCAAAAAATGTTGGCAGATGCCCCATTAATTTTGTTTCAGTTAGAGAAAATATTTCTGCCACCATTTTCCACATGCATGCTACATCTGACTGTCCATATTCCAACTAAAATACTTCTCGGAGGACCTATTTCTTTTCATTGGATGTATCCAACTAAAAGAAATATGTACACATTAAAGTATTATGTCCGTAATATGAATCATCCTGAAGGTTCTATCGTGAATGGTTTCTTGGCTCAAGAATGTATGGATTTCTGCTCTATGTATTTGTCTGATCTTACTACAAGAAAGAACAGACCAATGGGAAACAAAGAAGAAAAATATGAACAAATTGAACCCAGTTTTCCATCACTTCCTAAAATAAGAGGAATTCCTGGATCATATACATTGACGACATTAAGCCTTGAAGAGTGGGAGATGGAACATCGCACAGTTTTGTTCAACTGTGAATTATTCGATGAATACATCCTGTAAGTAAATTGTATATTTATATCTTATATATATATATGTTAAACTATTCCTATTTTTATCTACAGGGAACATGAATCGATGATAAATAGAAAGCATCATTCTTTATCTTTGAGAAGGAGAGAGACTTTGCGTAGAAAAGAGTTTTCTGCTAGGTTAAAATTGAAGGTAATAATATTAATATTTAAAATAATTAAAACAATAATTAATTAAGTTTAATATTGATTTATATTTCAGGTATTGATTTTTCCTGCAGACTCTGTCTCTTAGGAAATAAAAGCATTGGATTTTGGTACTAATATCGTGGTTCGTGACTGTAAATCAATTGTTATCAATGAGTACAGATTTATTATCACTGAACAAGAAAAGAACTTGAGAACAAAACATGATGGTGTTATAGTTACTGCCAGAACATACTCTTATGCTAGTGCATCAGATAGTAGACCTTGATTTTAAAATGTAGGTTATTACGAATTTGTTGAAAAAATAATTATATTGGTTTAATATTCTCATGGATGAGTCAAGAAGATGAAATGTAAGTGGTTTGATTCGATGATGAGGTAGGACACATTTATTGATGATTGTGTATTTCGAGTAATTGATTTGAATCGCACACTTTCTATCGATGAACCATATGTATTGGAATCAATGGAGAAACAATTTTTTTTATGCCAAAGACCATCTTCGACCTGAATTTGGTGTCATTATTGAAGTAATTCCAAGAAATATTTTTGATGATGGTGATGATGGAATTGACACCATCCCTACTTCCATTGGAAATGATCCATTTATTATTTTTGATGACTCCAATAGCTCAATTGTTAGAGTTGACTGTGAACCTGAAGTTGTGGTGGGAAATATATAAAGTCATCCATCCATGTTCTCAATTCTTTTGGTTTACCTCAACTTGGGGTTTTAAGCTTGGTACTATTCAAATTTATTTAATATTGATTACAAATATGTTGTATCTGACTTGACTGTTATGTGAATTTTCAATGTATATTGATTGCAATTTTATTTGATTACATTTTCTAATTTGGAATTTAATTGTATTCAAACCTACAAAACTAAAATTTCTAACTTGGTGAACATTTCAATGCTTCAACTATTTAAAATAATTAAAACAATAATTAATTAAGTTTAATATTGATTTATATTTCAGGTATTGAGTTTTCCTGCTGACTCTGTCTTTGAGGAAATAAGAGCTTTGGCTTTTTGTCCAAATACCATGGTCCGTAACTGTAAATCAATTGTTATCAATGGGTATATATTTATTATCACTGAATGAGAAAATAACCTGATAACACAACATTATGGTGTTATGTTTACTTCCAAAACAGACTGTTATTCTAGTGCATCATATAGTAGACCGCAATTTGAAAATTTAGGTTATTACAGAGTCATTGAAAAAATAATAATATTGGATTATTATTCTCATGGATGAGTCACACTGATGAAATGTAAGTGGTTTGATTCAATGATGAGGTAGGGCACATTTATTGATGATTTTGGATTTCGAGTAATTGATATGACTCACACTCTTGCTACCGATGAACCATATGTATTGGCATCAATGGAGAAACAAATTTTTTATGTCAAATACCATCTTCGACTTGAATTTGGTGTCATTATTGAGGTAATTCCAAGAAATATTTTTGATGATGGTGATGATGGAATTGACACCATCCCTACTGCCATTATAAACGATACATTTATTACTTTTGATGAATCTAATAGCTCAATTGTCAGAGTTGACTGTGAACCTGAAGTTATGGTGGGAAATATATAAAATCATTCATTCATGTTCTCAATTATTTTGGATTACCTCGAATTGGGTTGTTAAGGTTGGTACTATTCAAATTGATTTAATATTGATTACAAATATGTTGTATCCATCTTGAACTTTATGTGAATTTTCATTGTTTATTGGTTGCAATTTTATTTGAATTGTATTTTTAAATTTGGAATTGAACTGTATGCAAACCTAGGAAACCAACATTTCTAACTTGGTGAACATTACAATGCTTCAACTGTGATTTGTATAAAATTTTTATGACTCTAAGACCTCTCTTTAAAATTTTACCAGGTAATGGAAATTATGGTTTTTATTCTTCTGCAAAACCTGTATTGAAACCTGCATCATCTACCTAAGCTAAAGAAAATAAAATTTTCCTTAATTTTGACAACTGCTTTACCACTTATGAATCTGGTAGAATCAATGTTTGATGATTTTAATAGACTGATGACACTTATTAAATAACCATCCTAATAAAAATTAATTTTTTTATTAAATCTTGTATGATTTATTGACTTCATTATATATTTGTTCAAGCGCACCTAAAACAATGGTTAGTTAAATTATCCATGAATCCCCCTATTCACTCTCATTTATTTTGTTTTTTGGGTTACACATTAGTTACCCTTTTATATTTAATTCCATATTTGTTTTCAAATACAGGAAATGAAACCAATTGAAGAGAGGCGACGAAAATAGATTATGTACAACAATCATCCCATGACTGAGCTAGGCATTCCACCACTAGTTCCTGTAGTGAGTATTTTATTTCAAATATATATATTAAAATAATATATAATGTCATGTGATTAATTTCTTTTAAAATTTTTTCAGGATCCATCTATTAGGTGACAGTTATTTGATGATCAGCCTAGTAGTGGTCCCAGTACTCAGGGTGTTCATACGAGGGGGGTGGTACGAGAGGTAGATGATCTGGTCAGCGTACTCGATTAGACCATGCCCCTCCCACTGACATACCATCCATCCAACATGCTGATCCCAGTGTTTCTTTAGGAACACATGGGATATTTAGGCCTCCCATTTTTTCACCACCATTTACATCTGAACCTCCTCACCTGTCTGTACCATATCTGATGATGATTCCCACTACCCATCCAATATTCAGCCATCCATCCCTATCATCTTTTTTTACTTCTTCTTCCTTCTCTCCGGGCTTTTATATTACATCTTCTTCAACTCCTGCTCCACCAGAGTCTGTCCCTATAGAGCATACATTGGGACCCACTCCATCTGTACAGGGTGTTCCTTCAATTTATATGGATCCAGCGATTCCCATTGATTATAGTACCATAGGTATACTTGTACAACCCTAACAAATTTTACACCATTATTTATTTTCATTATAATATTTATTGATAAAATATTTTTTATTTTTTCATAACAGATACATCTATTGATAGGAGGCAGGGGTGGGGGAATACACACATGCGTGTGGTGTGGAACTGCTGCACGCAGTTGATGGTGGAGTACAATGAAGATAGTCAGGTGATTGAAAACTCAAGGCAGAAATGTTGGAGTTTTTTTGTGACACTTGCCAAATACTTTGACATCATTCATGTCAACCCACTCTCATAGAGAAAACTGCCAAATGAAGTCAAGGATAAATCCTAGGAAGAGATATGGGTAAAAAAATCTATTGTATTTAATGCAATATATTAATTTTTTTATTTATATGAATTAATATTTTGGTGTCAGCTGTGGTTTAATTTCCCCGATGGTGAGGGTGCACGACCAGCACATCTAAAGGATTTAGACAAGCTTTGGAGAGCTTATAAGCATTGGTTGTACATTGGCTGGCATTCTAGAGTGGGCACAAATTTAGAGGCGATCCCTATCTTGGATGGGTTTCATTAGAATAGTACCAACAGATGATTACTTATTGGATGTCTATCCAATTTATGTTATTAATCAAATTAGAGGTATTTAAATGAAAATTTTCATGTTTTTTTGTTAATAATAATTATTGAATTTTATTTAGGATTCATCTGGAAGAAATAAAAAAACACTGATGCTAAGAAATACATCCACACATTGGGACGTACTAAGATTCCAAATCATGAGAGGCAGCAGGTATGGAAATTTATAATCTTTCTTTACGACTTGCACTTTCTATCACTTCCTCCATAATTTATTCGATTGCTAAAGTTGTTGTATAATTTTAGTTATGTAATTAATGTTTTTTTGGTAAGCTATTTTTAATTATAGTTTCTTATATTCAATGTCATTTTAGAGGAATAAATCGAATATTGAAGGACATGTGCCCCGAGAAAAACTGTTTTGCTCGAGTAGAAAGAAGAAAGATGGAAGTGTGGTTAATGAACCAACTCATCTGCAGATTCTAAGTTTTACTTTATAGGTTTTAAATTATAATCTCTGTTTTGAAACTTAATAATCTATTTATATTTGTAACTATCTTTTTTAGAGTCCCTTGATGCCTAGGAACCTGATAATTTTGGGCCAAACGATCACTTACATCAGGTGTTGGGAGATGAGCACCCTGGTAGAGTACGCTGCCAACCTGGGAAGAGTATAGTTCTGAAGAGGTATTGGCCCTCCTCAGGTATGAGTTGTAGTGCCACCGAGTTGCTGCAGGTTAAGGAACAGGCAGAACAGGCTGAAAAAGGGCCACAGAGATGAAAGAACAATCTTCTAGGGCAAACACTTCATTTATGAAACTGATGGAAGTTTTACATCCAACACTTCCACCAGATTACAGCACTACTTGGGATGAATATATGTCATTGATTTTTTCTATATATGGTGCACCAGTTGGCAGTTCTAGTGGTGGTCAAGATGATGGTGAGAATGAGGCCGAGGTAGAGGAGGAGGAGGGTGAGGAGGAGGCCAAGGCGTAGGAGGAGGGCGAGGAGGAGGATGAGGCGGAGGAGGAGGGCAATGAGGAGGCCGAGGATGAGGAGGAGGGTTGGGATGATGATGCGTAAGATGATGAGGAAGTGAGTGAGGGTGATGATGATGGTGATGATAGTGATGGTGATGAGGGACAGATTGATCCGTTACATTTTTGACTGATATTATTGACCTTTGATGTTTATTTATTTGATGTTCCTGAATATATGTGTGATTAGGTAGGTCACATTATCTTTATTTTTTATCTATAAATAATAAAACATGACTTGATGATTTGTTGTGACTAATTCACCCCTCCCCTAGACAACCCCCCCACCCCTGGACACCTTGTACCCCTTGGACAGCCCCACCACCCCTGTGGACAGCCTGCCCACCCCCCTAGACAGCCCCTCCTCTTATGGATAGCCCCCACCCCCCTGGACACCCCATACCCCTTGGACATCCCTACCCACCCCGTGGATAGCCAGCCCACCCCCTGGACACCCCTACCTCCGTGGACAGCCTGGCCACCCCCATGGACAGCCTGCCCACCCCTGGGACACCCCTTCCCCCTGTGGATAACCCCAACCCCCTAGACACCCCCACCCCCTATGGACATCCCCCACCCCCATGGACACCCCGTACCCCCTAGACAGCCCCCCCTCCCCCGTGGATAGCCTGCCCATCCCCTGGACACCCCCTACTCCATGAACAACCTGAACACCCCCGTGGATAGCCCCCCCAAACACCCCCTCCCCCATGGACATCCCCCCCCACCCCCATGGATAGCCCGCCCATCCCCCATGGACACCCCGACCCCCCCCCCCCCATGGCCAACCTGCCCACCCCTGGACAGCCCGCCCACCCCCGTGGACAGCCCTCCCACCCCCGTGGATAGCCCACCCAACCCCCTGGACAACCCATGATAAGGTTAGGATGTTACACACTAAGAGGGGGAGGAGAAAAATCAATGATATGTTTTTCTTTTAATTATCCTTTCTATTGAAACAAGCTTTTCCTCATGTTAAATAATTATCACTTTTCTAAAAACAAAAAAAAATCACTCTTCCACATGAACTAAATTATTTAAATGGCTCACTACTCAACAAGAATAGTTACATCCATGTTATGGTTTTGAAATAATCCAATACCACACAATCCACAAGAAGAAAATCCTTTAGTGTGGATAAAAGCAAGTTTTATATACACTTATAGTTATGTATCTCTATGATAAATAGGACTTTGCATGTGATTATTATAGAAAAATGGTGTTATACATGTTTGTGTAACATGTTATGAACCGTTCACCAATTTATTCAAAACATGTTACTCTTATTTTTTAAACTTTAACTTTTGATAACTCTTGAAAAAATTATTCACTCCCATGGACAGCCCACCCCCCCCCCCCAGACACCCCTACCCCCCTAGATAGCTCATACACCACTATGGACAGCCCACCCACACCCCTGGACACCCCCACCCCCTGGAAAGCCCCCACCCAACCCCTTGGACACCACCCCACCCCCCAGACACCACCCCACCCCCCTGGACACCACCCCACCCAGGACACCACCCTACCCCCTGGACCCCCCACCCCGGACACCACCAAACCCCTAGACACCCCCATGGATATCCCCACCCCCACCCCCACCCCCACCCCCCCCGGACACCACCCCACCCCCCAAGACACCCCCCCACCACCACTACCACCCATGACAGCCCCCCCATCCCTCTGGACACCACCATGGACACCCCCCCCCCCCACCGCACCCCACCACACCACCATAGACACCCCCATCCACATCCCCCCTGGAGAGCCCCTCCACCCCCGTGGACAGCCCGCCCACACCCTGGATAGACCCTCCCCATGTGGACAACCTCCCCACCCCCTGGACACCTCGTACCCCCACCTGGATAGCCCCGCCCACCCCCTTGGACACCCCGTACCCCCTGTACATCCCCGCCCACCCCTGTGGACAGCCCATCCCACCCCCTGGACCACACCCACCCCCATGGACCGCCCCGCCCACCCCCCTGAACAGCCCCTACCCCCCCCCCCCCAGACAGCCCCGCCCACCCCCATGGACACCCCCTACCCCCCCCCCCGGACAGCCCCCCACCCCTATGGAGAGCCCCGCCCACCCCCCGCCCACCCTCGACCCCTTGGACAGCCCCTCCACCCCCATAGACCGCCCCCACCCCCAGGACATCCCCCACCCCCTGTGAACACCGCCCCACCCCCCTTGGACACCCCTCCGACCACTAGACTGCCCCCCAGCTCCTCTGGACACCACCCCACCCCCTGGACAACCCTTAGAAAGCCCCCCTCCCCCCTAGACACCCCCATGGACAACCCCCCCCCCCAAGACACCCCCATTGACACCTCATACCCCTGAACTTTCCCACACCCCCCGTGGATAGCCCCGACCACCCCTCGGACACCACCCACCCCGGGAAATCCCCCCCCCCCCAAACACCACCCACCCCATTGAATAACCCTGCCACCCCCATGGACAACCTGACCACCCCATGTGGACAGCCCTCCTACCCCACTGGATAGACCCACCCACCCCCCTGGACAGCCCCCACCCTCGTGGATAGTCCCTCCCACCCTCCTAGACAGCCCCACCCACCCCCCTGGACACCCCTACCCCCCGTGAACAACCCTCACACCCCCTTGGACACCCATGACCCCCTAGATAGCCCTACCACACCGGTGGACCCCCCTAGATATCCCCCACCCCCCGTGGACACCACCCCACCCCCCTTGGACAGCCCCAACCCCGTGTACCCCACTTGGACACCACCCCACCCCCTGGACATCCCCCCTAGAAAACCCCAACCCCCTAGACACCACCCCCACCCCCTGGACACCCCCATGCACACCCCCCCGGACACCACCCCCCCTGGGACACCCCCATGGATATCCCCCCCCTCCCCACCACCCTTGACACCCCCCCAGACAGACCCCCCCCCCACCACCCTGAATAGCCCCCACCACCCCCATCCCCATACACCCCCATCCCCCCGGAGACCCCCACCCCTCTGGACACCCATACCCCCCTTGGACAGTCACCCCAAACCCCTAAACATCCCCCCCTCAAACCCCCTGAATTCTAAATTAAATTCTTTATGTATTTAATTAATGTATGAATTATGTGTTAATGGTGTATGGGTATACTTGTTGTATGTATATACTTGTTGTAATTACCTTATGAATTATGTGTTAATTTGGTATGTGTGTAGAGGGTAATTAAATATATAATTGGAGGTATTCAGATTTATGTTTGAATTATGTGTTGGATGAATTATGTATGAATTCATATAGAAATATATAAATCTGTATGAATTCATACAGAATTTAGTATAAATTCATACATAATTCTATATGTATTATGCAAGTATACTTGTAAATGGTGTATTGTGTTACTTGTTGTATGTGTATGTATTATGCAGATATTTTGTTGCTCCATAGGGGGCCTACTGGTAGAATTGATGCAGTTGCATAGAGGGAGGCCAGTAAGTCATCTTGTTGTTGTAGGTATAAAAAAGATATGCTAATGGTTCACAACCTTGGTATATGTGTAAAACTATAACTTATACCAATGGTTTTATGTAAACTGTTGGTATAAGTATATGCCAACGGTTTATAAACCATTGGAATAGATAATTTTACTTGAGATTTACTAACAGTTTGTGGAAAACTGATGGTAAAAGTCTATACCAACGGTTTATAGAATCATTGGTATAGATATACTTCATGTTATTACTCAAGGTTTAAAGTCGTTGGCAAACATATATACCAACAGTTTACTGAAACCATTGGTATATACTGATTTTTTCATACATATCCCAATGGTTTGGACAACCGTTGCTATAGTTTATACCAACAGTTTTCCAGTCTTTACCAACGGTTTTAAATAGTTGGTAAAGCTAAAATTTCCAATAGTGAACCATTTGAATATTAATATACATAATATTTAGTTATTCATTTTATTAAATGTCTTATCATGAAAGAAATCGTATTTCATGCCTACATCTCAATATAATAGGCATGTAAATAATAATGGTCAAGATATATATATATATATATATATATCATACACACACACACACAAAGATATATATTTATATATATACGACTAATAAGTTAAATTTTTATTAAAAACACTTTTGTGGAAAAAGTGTGAATCCTTCAAGTACAACTAGGAACATAAAAGTGTGACAACACATTAAAATTACAATATACATTAAATCCAAAACACAATTGAAGTAAAAGTTTATATTAAAATAAATCCCCATTCATCCATCCACAAAGTGTGACTCCATGTACATTTACAACATCGACTTAAAATATGAATTACCTGATACATATATGTAATAAAAGAGACTATTATAGCATAGACTCAATATTAATCATCCTATAAATGGATCAAGTGAGAAATCCATGAATAACATGTATTTCGACACTAGATTAACTCCATTACACCACATATGATAATATGAATTATCATATATTACATTTTCTCAATGTAATTTGTGACCTGGGACATAGAGAATGTTAATCCCATATAGTCAACTAAAATGTTCTTGAATTTAAAAATGTAAACTGATTTGATAAATTAATACATGACATGCCATTCCTCCTTCTATATTGAAACATCACAAGTACCTTATCTGGATTGATATATAATATATATTATTGACCGTACACTCCCACGGTCTGTCTCAATTGGGGACCAAATGCCATACTCATCATATGAGAGGGAAAATATCATCTTTGTTAAACTCCAACTATAAGGCCCTAGCCTTAAATTTTACATAATATTGAGTTAAGTTTATAATTTGACTTAAATTCACTTAGAGGATATTTTTAGGTTTAGATATTTTGATAATTAGTCAATAACTCATACATATCAACTTGATTATTACAAAGTATACACTTCTACTCACTATCCAATTTTTTATAAAACAAAAACAAAAATCTTTTTAAAAAACATGGTTTGTTCCATCTCTAAACAACATGACATTTCATTGATCTCATCCTTGAATCTATTACTCTTTAATTCTTGTGAAAAATACTTCAAAACTAGGGTTGAGCATTAAAATATGAGTAAGGGATACATAAAGAAGGAGAACTATTATTCATGGGATAATATGAAACCCATCAATAATTTATCATAAAGTAATACATTTCTCCTTTAAGAAGTAGTAAACATGCTTCACTAAATATAAGCTCATTACTTACCCTTTTTGTAACCAAAAGATTACAATAAACCTATATAAAGAAATATATAACATATAAATGTTACTTGGGACATAAACATACTTAAATGGAATAACCATACGATCAACTTTCACACATATCACTAAAGAGAATAGCCATACAACTAACTTCCATACCCAATGCATTGGAGGTTATAATGTAACCACCCATACTTGGTTTATCATAGAACCACTCATCTTGGGTTTATCATGTAACAACCTATATTAGGTTTATCATGTAATCACCCTTTAAATGTCCAAGTACCACTATAAAATCATAAAACATAAATGATTTCAATTATCAACATTTCACTCCTAAAATTTCATTTTCAGTCAAAAGAAATCATTTTAAGATATTGAACTATTAAATACACTTTCTAAACCATTTTCAATACCAAAACACCCAAAATGGAATAGGGGATTTCTTTTCCTTTTAAAAACATTAATACTTATAGAGGATGCCAAATATCAAATAATGGGTACGGTGGCGGAGAAGTCATTGTTGCCTCATACGTTAAAAACATTCATTTTTTTAATTTAGTAAAATGGATTGTACAAAAAATATTCCCTTTTAATGAAATTAAAAGTCAAAGGGATTTATTATACACTGTATAAAATAAGGTGGTGTATAACATCAAAATATTCCTCAATAAAAGGAGATTGAGACGAATTATATTACCTTGAGTCTGACTTGTCACATACAATCATTATGTTCTTGAATAATAAAATTAGATTAATTTATACTTTATTGAGAAAATTTTTCAAGTTAATTATTACTTTTATATCACTTATTACAATCATATAAAAATTACATGAGTATTTAAATTCATATCAGTCATTTTGTCAATATTTGGTACTTGAGTTGAAAATGAACTTGTTTTGAAGTAAATTTTCCATGTGGTCAAAGTCCATAATCTCAAGGATATTATTAAATATTTAAATATCTTATATTTAAATTATATATTTATTTAGAATAGTTCATAACATTTGGAGATAAGAAATTAAATGCATCATTCATCCAGACAGTAGGTCGTACGTACGCATGAACTCTACTTTCTTTTCATTATCTTATTAAAGGAATGAAAACTAAATGATACATTGGTATACTATAATTTAAGTATAATATATATGTTATATATGTTACATTTTTTCATTAACTTCATCCTTTATACGTTCCATGTATGACATGAACGATTCATATCACTTTGAGGGTGCGGTAGTCCGCACTTACTCAAATGAAATTATCGTATTTACACAACATGGAAAGAAAAAAGGTATGTTCTAAAAAAAGTTATATAAGAATAGGGAAACTATAAATATCATATATATTATATATAAATATATTTCCATCATAATTTCCACCATGAGGGGTGGTAGGAGAAAATTGAACAATCATCATTTCGTGAGGCAGTAGTTCGTCGTACACAGAAACAATATGTTCTATATCCATTATATGGAGGTGTGTGTAAGTGTAGGTTGAACCCTTAGAATAAAAAATCCAAGTATATTTTGGATATTTTTGTTGTTATAACAAAATGTAATAAATATATGTTAGGGGTTTGGAGAAGGAAAATAAATGAAAGGAGCTTGAGAGAAGATATTACCTCTAAATCGGGTAACTCTTTTTTATTAGAGCCAAAAGGATTCCATGAAGTTCCTTATGCCCATTTTAAGGATTCTAGGAGTAAATGAGGTATTTTTGAAGCTTATTTGAGTATAATTTGGAGGATACAAGGGTATTTAGAGGTGTTAGTGAGTGGGTATAGGTGGTTTCCTTTTATAAGAGGGAGGAGGGGCACTTTAGGAAAGTCATGAAATAATATTTTATTATAAATTGATTTTTGAATTATAATAGTTAAAAAAGGATATATTTAGAGTATAATATTATTATGGGTCTAAAACATCTGAAAAAATATGTTTTATACAAGTTTAGGTCACAAAATTAACCTCATATTTTAGCTTTAACCCTTAGTTAAAAATATTAACTTTTACCATGTCTTCTTGTATTTTCATAACATATGGGTAATATAGTTACTATAAAATGAAAAGAGAACAAAAAGTGGATCATTAATGAAATTTTTACATTATATAAGTCATTTTTATGAATATTTTATTTTTAGGACTATTATATCATTTAATAAAATAGTATTTTTTTAAACTCATTTATATCAATTTTGACACTATTTAGTAATTGATTTTTGTTAAAGTCATAAAAAATTGATTCCTTTAAAAAATTCAATAAATAGTCCATCAAATTTAAAATTAATCTAAAAAACTCATAGATGGAATCAAAATGTTCAAGTTAAATTTATTTTAATATTTATAATATCATTTATTTTAATATTTCATTAATAAGGTAATCATCGCATCATCATTGTGTCATAAATAAATTTATTTATTTAATGCCTAGAAATTATAAATAAAATACCATGATGTAGGAAATATTTTTATATTTCTAATTACTATTTATATTCATAGATATTAGTTATATTACCCTATATTAAATTTTTTTTATCAGAAAGATACATGTTTATGTTATATTTCTCTTTACTTTAAATTAATTATTATAACATGTCATTATCACAACCAAGTTTCTCCATGGGGTCCTAAAATAGACACAAGGATAAAAATTGTCAGAAATATCTCATTAAATAGGATTAGTACATATTTTAGGGTAGTTTTATATTATTATAATATTATTTTTTACCCTTATTTACCTGATTTACCCTTCAACCATGGTAAATAGAAATAATTACTGAAGTTGCTATTCATAATGTCCAAAAAAAAATAAAGGGGACATATTTACATAATTTGGGACATCTTATTACAAACACAGAATTCATTTTTCCAAATTCAGATCAAAAAATTTATTTTAATTAATTTAAAATTAATTCTCATCGTCAAAACCAGAAAATGGATTTTTAAGAAGTAAAAACTATGAAAAGATTGACATGTGTTTATGTCCAAGTTAAATGTGAAATTAATTATAATGAACAAAATTGGATTAGATTATAAAAATAATAATCCAATTACACATTAAAACCTATTAAAATTCCAATCTAACTATATAAATAAATTAGAAGAAAATTCAATTTTGAATTAAAATGCATTATTTTTTACTATTCATTAAAATATGGATTTTAATAGAAAAATACAAAAATTTCAACCAAAGTAAATTTTGATGTCCCACTTATAAATAAGGAGTTTATTTTGTCAAACAAAACATATAAAAGTGACAAAACTATATTTAAAAAGGGCTCTCTGTTAAAACATGGTAAAACAACCATTTAAAAATATTAGAGTATTTTATGCTTAAAAGTGGATTCATTCTCATTTTAAGCCTCTAAAATTTATTGGAAAAAAGTAAAAGCATTTAACAAACATGTATAATAATATTTCAGTTATTTCTATTCATTACCTCTAATACAACGACTAGGCATTAACTACCACATAAAATAATATTATTATTATTGTATTATTTTCAGTATAACTCAAAGTTGTATGCCACATAAGATTTCGGAGAAAACCATTGTTGTGTGTCGGGTATGATATCTGAAAAAGTGTCCCATTTAATGTAAAATTAATATATTATTCATAAATATTAATAGATATGAAAATGTATTATTCTATAAATTCATGGGATGTTACATCCTTCCCCCTTTTGGAAATTGCATCCCCACAATTTTATTTACTTATCAATAAAGTGGGGGTATTTCTCCCTGATATTATTTTATATTCCAAAATTTCCTCTTCAACCATATAGAATTTCCACTAAACCATTACCATATGAATCACCTAATTATGAAACACTTTCTCTCAGCAGTCAAGAATTTGTACTGGTTATTCCATATAAGAAAGATTCTCTTCCAACTGAACTACCATTAGACTCAAAAACATGAGATGGATTTGGGATATACTTTCTCAAAATTAAAACATGAAATACATTGTGTACCTAGGATAAATGTGAAGGTAAATATACTATTTAGGAAACTTATATAACTTTCATCAGGATTTCATAAAGTCTAATGAACTGCGGATTCAGCTTTCTCTTTTTACCAAAAGGCATCACACTTTTCAATATAGAAACATTGAGAATGATATGATCACCTACCTTGAAATAACGATCCTTCCTCCAGTTATCCACTTAGATTTTCTACCTACTCTGAGTTATCCTCATGTGATTCTAAATCAACTAAAATTTTTCTACCATCTTTTCTACCAATTATGATCCCAACAACTTCCTTTCACCTACTTCATCCCAAAAAGATGGAGTTTGACACCACTTTCCATATAATTCTTCAAATGGTGCCATCTGTATACTAGAATGAAAACTGTTATTATAAGAAAACTCCTCCAAATAAATATGTTGATCCAAAATTCCCTGGTAATCTATTGAACAAGCACGTAGCATATACTCCAAGGTCTAAATTGTTCATTCTGACTGGCTATCTGACTGAGGATGAAAAGTTGTACTGAAATTTAATTTAGTTCCCAATGACTTCTAAAGGCCTTCCAAAAGTTAGAAGTGAACTTGGTATCATGATTAGATACAATGGAGAAAGGAACTCCATGTAATATGATTATCTATTTAAGATACAACAGAGAAATTTGATCTATAGAAAGAGTATATCGAGTAGAATAGAATGAGCATATTTAGTCAATCGGCCAACAATAACCCATATTGTATTGTTAACTTGAGAATTATTCGGTAATCCCACTAAGAAATCCATGGATATATTTTCCCATTTCTACTACATTAATAGAAAAGGATGAATCATCCCTTTCATTAAATGTTATTCTTCTTTAACCAGTTGACAAGTCAAACACAGCATAGTAAAGTTAGTAATATCTCTTTTCATTACATCCCACCTGTAATACTCTTGAAGATCATTGTAAATCTTAGTACTTCTAGGATAAACTAAAAACGGAGAACTATTATCTTAACAAAAAAAATCCTTCTTTAACTGTGAATCACATGGTGCACATAATCTCTTTCCAAACCTCAAAACATAGTCTTTATCAATGTTAAATTCAGGTAACTTACCCTTCTGAACCAATTATACCTTTTTCTACAAATCACTATCTTCTTTCAACACTTACTTAATTCTGTCTGATAGAGATGATTTAATTTCCATCTGAAACAAAATAGATAAATTCCCTACACAAATAACTTCTAATAAAAAAATCATCAAATCAGATTTCAAAGGATCTTGTTCCAAATGTAGCATGGTTAATGTAGCAAATTCTTTCGACTCAAAGCATCATCCACTTTATTTTCCTTTCCAAGATGGTAATTAATAGTGTAATCAAAATCCTTGAATAATTCCACGTATCTCCTATATCTCATATTTAATTCTTTATGAGTGAATATATACTTCAAAATTTAGCGATCAGTATATATTTAACACTTTATGCCATAAAGATGATGCCTCTATATTTTTAATGAAAAAACAACATCAGCAAATACCAAATCATGTGTAGGGTAATTTTACTCATGAGGTTTCAACTGATGTGAAGTATATGTAATTACCTGCTCATTCTTCATTAGGACACAACCAATTACTTTCAATTATGCATCACTATAGATAATAAATTCACCATTCCTGGAAGGCAAGGCTAAAACTGAAGAGTTTAACAATCCTGTTTTCAGTTCCTAAAAACAATCATCACATTATTTTTTCTAGATGAACTTAACTCCCTTACGTGTTATCTTAGTAAATGGGCTAGATAACCGATAAAGGTTTTCAACAAACCTTCATTAATAACCCAATAATCCAAGAAAACTATAAATATCTATGATATTGGTAGGTCTTAGACACTCTACAATAACTTTTGTTTTAGAAGTGTCAATAGTTATGCCATCTTTAGAAAAAATATAACCATGGAAAGAAATTTTTTGCAACCAAAATTCACTCTTACTAAACTTTCCATATAGTTTCTTTTCTTTTAAGGTTTATAAAACAATCCTTAAGTGACTTTCATGTTCCTCCATGCTTTTATAATATACCAAAAAGTCATCTATAAACACAACCACAAATTGAACAAGGAACTGATGAAGGACTCCATTCATGAGATTCATAAATAAATAAGGTGTATTAGATAACCCAAATGGAATAACTACAAACTCATAATTCACATATCTCATTCGGAAAGTTATCTTTGGAAGTTCATCCTTCATCCCCTTTAGCTGATGGTACCTGAACCTCAAATCAATATTTAAAAAATACTAAGCTCCCTAGAGAAGATCAAACAAATCATCGATATGAAGCAATGGTTACTTGTTCTTAATGGTGATTTTATTCAAGTCGTTGTAATCAATATATAGTCTCATAGAATAATCTTTTTTTTTTACAAATAAAACTGAATCACTCCGTGGTGAAGTGGTAGGTCGAATGAAACCTTTATCAAGTAATTATTGCTACTTTTTTTCTATTACACCAGTTCTACTTGATCTATTCAATAAGGGGGTTTAGAAATAGTCTTAGAATCAGGAATTAAACCAATAGTAAATTCAACCTCCTGATTGGGAACAATACCAGGAAATTCATTAGGAAAAACATCTTTGAATTCATTCACTACTAGAATGTCACTAATCAAAATTGTTTCTTTCTTTTCAACAACATGAGCTAGATAACTTTCAATTCCATCTTTAATCAATCACTCATCTTCTTGGTATATTATCAAAGGTATGAAATCATTGATAAAACTTTCTTGGATTTTAAATCTATTCTAGCAAGATAAACTAAATTCCAATCCATACCCAAAATGATATCAAATTCAACTTTGGGATGTTCAACAAGATTTTTGAGAAATACCATCCCACTAATGATAATAAGAAGATTACTATATATCTTGGTTTTTTAATACTTCCACCTATATTCTTTACCAGAAGTTATATATCAAATTAATAAGGTGTTATTTTCAATTTATGTGAAAAGCTCTCATAAATGAAAGAATGTGAAGATCTAAAGTCAAATAGAGTATTGGAATGTTTTGAAGAAACTTGTAACATACGTGTCACCACTTAATTTGATGGTCCCACATCAACTTCAGTAGTAGAAAATTATTTTTCCATGCCCTTATGCTTTTGATCTTTTTGGTTTCCACCCTGGGTAATCAACTTTGGAAACACATTGGTCTAATGTCTTATCTCATTGCAACTAGAACATCTTACCACTGGTTTTTCATTTCATTTATGATCATATTACTTTTAGTTAAGAGCAATATGATCAGTATTACCTCATCATGAGCACTTCCTAGACTTTGAGAGGCATTCTCCAGGATGTTTTTACCACACTTCTCACAAGTTGGAAATTTATTTTTCTTACCTCTAGACATATTCGATGAATTCTTTCCCATTGCCTGCCAACTGGATCGATTCTTTTGATTTATCTCATGGAACACATGCTCATTATAAAACTCTATTTCTACCTTATCAGCACATCAAACAAGTTTCTCATAGCTTTTGAACTCATTAGAATCTATTGCCCTTTAATATTTCATCTTCAATCCTAAGTAAAACTGGTTTATCTTACTATCAATATCCCAGCTAAAATTTGGGATGTACCTTGAAAAACAAGTGAAATTTTCTTCATATGTATCCATAAAATCTTCATCCTTTGGTCTTAATTTCATGAATTTATTTTCCATACTAATTTGAACAGCCTTAGGAAAAATTTCTCAAGGAATATATTCTTAAATTCATCCCATTCCATGGCGTCAATCTCTTCACTACCTCTAATATTTTTAATCATTGACCACCACTGATCAGTTTCACCTTTAAAATGATAAATAGTAAGACTAGAATTTTTGATTTTATGAACACCCCATTACATCAAAAATCATCTCTAGTGATTTTATCCACCCTTTAACTTGCATAGGGTCAGATGATCCTCTGAATGATGGGGGGTGTTGCCTCATGAAATGATCTACGATCAACATATTCCATTGTAGTTGGTATGGATGATTTCATGTGTGGAAACCACCATCATTTATCACCTGAGTCAACTGATCCATCATTATGAAAAACTATTCAGTTCTAATTCTAACCATCTTTGGATGTTGATTTGAAAGGCTATTTCCCTCTGAATTCCTTCCCAGCACAGCTGCCATGTTTCCCCTACAGAAAACCATTCTAAACAAACATATCTTAAATGAAGCAATGTGGTAATATTAAAATTCTATATAATTTAAATTTGACCACAAAGTAAAAATATTTTATGGATATTATATTAACAATATTATAACTCCTAAAGTTATATCAACCAAACTCTAATGCCAACTATATGGCCCTTGCCTTAAACATTACATAATCTTGAGTTAAGTCGATAATTTTACTTTAATTCACTTAGAGGATCTTTTCAGATTTATAGATTTATAGAATTATCCCACAACTTATACATATCATCTTGATTATTAAAAATTAGACACTTCTACTCACTATCTAATTTTTTTTATAAAAAAAAAAAAAAAGAAACATGGCTCGTTATAGGTCTAAACAGCATGACTTTTCCTTGATACCATCCTTGACACTATTCTTCTTTAAGTCCTATGAAAAACATTTCAAAACATGCGATGAACATAAAACTCTCAATAAGGGATAAAAAATGAAAGAAAATTGTTAGTCGTGGGATAATAAGAAAACCATGAATACTTTATCATAAAGGAATACATTTCAAATTTAAGAAGTAGTAAATATACTTCACTGAATATAAGCTCATTACTTACCCTTTTTGTGACCAAAATATTACCATAAACCCATAGAAAAAAACATATAACATATAAAGGTAACTCAGGACATAAACATACTTAAATGGAATAACCATACGATCAACTTTCACACATATCACTAAATGTAATAGTCATATGGCCGATTTTCATACCCAATGCATTGGAGGTTATAATGTAACCACCCATCCTTGGTTTATCACAGAACCACCTGTCTTTGGTTTATCACGTAACCACACATATTTTTCTATCACGTAACCACACGTCAAATGTCAAAGTACCATTATATAGTCATAAAATATAAATGATTGCAATTATCAACATTTCACTCATAAAATTTCATTTGCAATCATGAGAAATAATTTCAAGATATTGAAATATTAAATCCACTTTCAAAACCATTTTCAATACCAAAACACCAAAAAGGTGATAAAGGATTTATTTTCCTTTCAAAAACATTAAGCCTTATAGAGGAATCCAAATATCAAATAACAGTTACGGCAGTGGAGAATTTGTTGTCGCCATATATGTTAAAAACATTCATTTTCATCATTTAGTAAAACAATTCATAAAGAAATATTACCTTTGAATGAAATTAAAATTAAATGGGGTTTATTACACACTATATAAATGAAGGTGGTGTATAACATCAAAATATGCCTCAATGAAAGGATATTGAGATGAAGTCCCTTACCTTGAGTCTGATTTGTCACGTATAATCGTTATGTTTCTGAATAATAAAATAAGGTTAATTTATACTTTATTGTGAACCTTTTTCATGTTTATTATTACTTTTATATCACTTATTACAATGTTATAAAAATTAAATAATTATTTAAGTTCACATTGGTCTTTTTGTGGATATTTGGTACTTGAGTCGAAAATGAACTTGTTTTGATGTAAATTTCCCATGTGGTCAAAGTCCTTATTCTCAAGAATATTATTCATGATTTATATATCATATATGTCCACTATATATTAATTTATAATAGTTCATAACATTTTTAGATAATAAATTAAATGCACCGTTAATGGAAACGGTAGGTCGTACGTATGCCTGAACGCTACTTTCATTTATTTGACATATTAAAGGAATGAAACTAAATGATACATAGGTATGCTATAATTTCATTTTAATATATATGTTATATATGTTACATAAGTTCATTAACTCCATCCTTTATACATTCCATGCATCGCATGAATGATTCATATCACCTTGATGGGGCGGTAGTCCACATTTCCTCAAATAAATTTATCATATTTAAACAACATGGAAAGTATAAAGGTATGTTCCAAATGAAAATTACAGAAGAATAGGTACAATTTAAATATAATATATATCATATTTAAATATAGTTCCATAATAATGGATACCATGATAGGTAGTAGGAGAAAATTGAACAATCTTCATTTCGTGAGGTAGTAGTTCACCGTACACAGAAACTGAATGTTCTATATCCATTAGATGGAGGTGTGTGTAAGTGTAGGTAGAACCCTTTAAATAAAAACATCCTAGTATATTGATGCTAATTTTTCAATTATAAAATAATGTAATAAAGTGTGTTTAGGGGGTTGGAGAAGGAAAATAAATGAAGGGAGCTTGAGAGAAGACGTTAACTCTAAATTGGGTAACTCTTTTCGATTTGAGCCAAGAGGCTTACATGAGTTTTCTTATTCCCGAATTATGGATTCTAGGATTAAAGGAGGTATTTTGGGAGATTATTTAACAATATTACTGATGAGATGTGGGGATTTATATGTGTGAGCAAGTGAGTAGAGGTGGTGGCCTTTTATAAGAGGAGAGTGGGGCACTTTAGGAAAGTCTTGAAATTTTTTTTTTTTATAAATTGATTTTAGAATTATAATAGTTAAAAAGTGATATATTTATATCATAAGATTATGGGTCTAAATCCTCTCAACCAATAGGTTTTAGAAAATTTTATGTCACAAAATTTACCTTATCATTTAGCTTTAACCCTTAGTTAAAAACATTAACTATTACCATGTCTTCAATTATTTTCATAATATATGGTTACTATAGTTACTATAAAATACCAAGAGAACCACAATTGGATCTTTAATGAAATATTTAACATTATATAAGTCATTTCGTAAAATATTGTATTTTTAAGACTATTATATCATTTAATACAAAAGTATTTGTTTTAAAAACTCATTTTATCAATTTTGACACTATTTAGTAATTGATTTTTGATAAAGACGTAACAAATTGATTCCTTATAACCAAATTCATTAACTCATCCCTCACATATTAATGTGTCACACTCGGGTTTTTATTTTTTACCTCATTCTAGTTCTTGGTCGTTTTCCTCACAGTAGGGTGTGTCATGTTTTAAATTTTGGGACATCATTTCCTCTTTTCCTTGGCCTATCTTTCCTCCCTAAGTTCCTCATGAATCCACCCTAATATTTCCTTGAATTTACCCAAATTGTTCAAATTGAATTTGTAGAAATGGAAAAGTTTTTAGTGGCTAGAATAGGCTTCATGGTTTGGCCGCACGGTTTGATAAACCATGCAGCCAAACCATGCAGCCTTGTCCATCTCATTAAAAACATTTTGTAATTCCCATTTTTTCCTTCTAAAATAAACCCAAATCCAACCATTTCTTCCCCATTTAGACCATATTATCCACGGTATGTCTCAAATATCCCCCAATATCCCTTGTAACTCATTTTTGAAGGGATATTTGATGAGGAAACTTCACATTTTCTTGAAGTTAGTGATTATATCTTTGTTTTCTACCTTTTCCTTTAGGTTTCTTCCTTTGTTCATGAATTTCCAAATGTCCAGAAACTAGGGTTTCGTACTTAGTGTTTATTTTTGAGTTTCGTGGCTCAATATTGTGGATTTAGGTTTTCTTTCACTCTCTTGTGGTGTGGCGGTGGTGTGGTTGATGTTTCACAAAAAGATTGAGGGGTTTTGACACAAAGGGTAGGTGATTACATGTGTAACCATCCTAATATGAGTTAGATTTTCTTCATTTATATTTTTAGCATGGTCCTATTCATTTTTTTTGTTATAAAACCATTTTTGATGTAATTAGTTAAGTGGTTGATTCTAAAGTGGCATTTTTTTTGCAAAAATGATTGCTTTTCATGTGTGTTTTATGTTGTATAAATTGGGGTTGCTTTATGGTTCATGAAATGATTTTATTAAATGGTTTTAGGGATGAAAAATATGGTTTGTTGTGATATTGCTATGAATTTGGTTTTGAAATACGGTTTGTCGGTGGATTTTATGTACAGAGCATGTCTATACTTCTTGGAATTGTTTTATGAAAATTTTAAATGGTTTATTGATTTATATAAGAGGAGAAATCATGTTGGAAAAATATTTTTGTAGGAGTATGTTTTTGAAATTTTCCATTTTTATGTTAAAGGGGTTGTTATGTTATGTGCGCCATCTTGGAAATGTTTTATAAATTTTTTTAAATAATTTATTGAATTGTGAAAGAGATGTGAAACATGTTGTGGGCTGTTTTGGTGTGAGTATGATTTTGAAAAGAATTTGAATGTGAAAAAGGGTATTTTGTGGAATTTGTGTGGGATTTTTTATGTGTTTATGATTTGAAAATGGTATCTTATAATATGTGGAACTTGTTTGAGTATAAAAAGGAAACCCAAGTATCTAGGTGGGAGGACGTGTACTAGTATGCTAGTGATTTGGAGTGGTTTTTTCCCTGTTTCAAGTATCAGGATTTAAAATGACAACACTAACTAAACTATGATGATTATGATTTTGGAGACCACTAGTTTATGGATGATTTTCCTACTATTGTCTCTTGTTCATGAGAATAGATATTCAATATGGTTACTTTCACTGAGATACGAGGAACATGGGGCTCACAACTAACTTGTGCCTAGGGGTGTTCCTATGACTACTACTCATTTATTATATGATACTCAACATTGTTATATGGTGTGTTTGTATGGAAAATTTAGTATCTTGTTTTTTTTGTTTAAAAGTGTTCTTTCTTTAAATAAACCCTCTTGAAAAATGTTTTCTTTTGAACTTGCATCACTTCAAATTGTTTCTAGCATTCCTATTTATTAAAACATGCAAGATTTTTATCTTATAATGATTATCACACATAATCTTTTGGGTGGAAACCTATTGGGATTAGGCTCACACCCTACTTACACCCTTGGGTGTAATTAGTCTTGGTAATTTTGTCACTGGATTGGGTAAGGATTCTAGTGCTGGTGGTTCGCATCACTAGCAGTCCTTCTTGGTGTGGTGTTGTGGAGATGTATTGAGGGTGATACCACCTTACCTTGAGGTTAGTTATTAGGATGTTCTATTGTCTTTTTTTCTTTTTGTTAGTCCTTTAAATTTTGTTTAAACAATTTAACTCAATTATGGAGTTTTGTAAAGAATGGTTGGTTTGAAAATTTTAGTTTCGTTTTATTAGCCTTGGTGGTTGTTTTATGTTTATAAGTTCGGGTAAATCATTCCCAACTTTTACTTATGATACTTGGACACTTTTTTCATCCCGTGGGGAATGGGAAATCCCCTCAGTTTTTTCCACAGACCGGTTTAGGCATCAGTTTTGATTGCGACCAGATCTAGTTCATAACAAAATTGTATTAGAGGAGGTTCTCTCTTTTTGGTTCATTCCCTTTTGGGAAAGAGTCTAGGTAGACCAGAGCTAGGAATATCATGAATTGACATTCTAATTACGAGTAGTGTTCCTGGACAACACACCTCATGACATGATTTATGTCTCCAGTGGAAGTTGGGTTTTATATGAGTTCTTTGTTTCTCATGGTTCATTGATGATTAGTGTAAATGAAAATATAGTTGGTTCAATGGTCTCGGTAAGCTCTCTGGGCATAGAAAGCCATGTGGAGCCAGGGATATTTCCCTAGAACACTCTATGTGATGGTGAAGTGATTAGAATATGGATGCCAACCATAAGTACAAGTCACATACCGGTACTAATTTTCTCTCACATTATCTTGTGTCTCCTTATGTCAGAATCTTGGAAACTTGGTTTTAAAATTAAAAATGAATCGATTTTGAGAAATGTGAATTTTTTTGAAATGATTTTATATTAAAGAGGAAATTTTTTGGTTTCTGAAAGGGGGAAGTGAATTTTCATAATTGTTTTAAATTGGTAAATTGTGTGTTTACACCTATTTTGAAAGTATGAATTATGTTAAAGTGGTTTTGGAAAATCTGTTTCAAATAGAATTTCTGAATGGTTGAAAATTGTTTTGAATGAAATAAAGTGTTTTGGAATTTATGGTGTGGGTTTGGAAGATGGATTTTGAATTGTTAGTTAAATGGATTTTAAAAAGTTTCATGAATTTTGGAGAAAATATTTTTAAATGAGGATAAATGAGGATAAATGTGTTTTTAAATGAGTGGGTATAGGTGAAATGGAGTTTGTCATAATACCAAAAATATTTTGAAATGGGCCAAGATGTTTTCAAACTAATGTGTGTGACTTTAAAGTTATTTTTTATTTGAATAGTTGGCACTTTTCTGAAAATATTTATAATATTTGAATTGGGTTTTCATTTTAAGGTTGGCAGTTTTGAGAAAAGGAAATTGCGGGTTGGGTTTTTTGATTTTGAAAAGAGGAAAGGTTTGTTTTTTAGTATTTGGTATCCTCAAGGGTGACCACATGCATGGTATTATATGAAAATATGGATGGTTAATGGTATGAATGGATGAGTGTCAGGATGGATATGTGGTGGGTTCTTGGTGTCGCACGGAAACATGCATGTGTGAGGCCAATGGGATACCATTGGTAGATACGCAACATACCAACCCTGTTTTGTTTTAAGAATGTTTTTGAAGAAAATTTTTGTGTTTTGATAATTTTTGGTTGGTAGGTGTGGATTATGTGTTTTTGGGATTGTCTTTGTGGGTTGTTATGAGTTCAATAACCCCTCTAGTTTGGTCAATGTTTATTGCATGATTGAAGTGTGGCTAAGGGTGATTCACCATTGGTAGATACTCTAGTTGATCAATATATGGAATTTCTTCTTGAGATTTGGATATTGAGTCTACCCATCATATTTTTGGTTATGTGGATCCTCTTGTAGTGGGAGAGTTATTTTGGAAGCATGAAATGCACCTTGGTTCCCTAAGTTACATGAGTCATCAAAGGTGAAGTTTGACACCGTTGTATTTTTCAGTTCTATATGGACGTAGTGAAAGGGAATTCTAGTGAGGAAAAATAAATTAGTCCAAAGTTGATGGTTTCGACTATAGTCTTTAAGGGACTTTGGGTATTTCATTGGTTTCTCATAAGAAAATGATTCAAGTTAGGACACAACTATGGAAAATCTAGTCGTTTGAGGCTGTTATGGTTTCTTATGGTAATCTCATGTTGCTTGGGACTCAGTTCAAGGTCCCACTCCTTGTAATGTCTATACCAGTAGTTAGGGTCATGTTTGGTGACATTTTTTTGTGTTGTTTTTTCCTTTAAGAGAAAATTTGGTTGTTACGAAACATTTAGAGGGACTATGATTAAGCAAAAGCATGTCTTCTTCCAGGAACTCCTGAAATTATTTTTCATGAGATAAGTTGATTTCTTCATGTTTTTTAGTCTATTGTTTCTTGTTTGAGGTGAGTGGGGAAATGATTCTTTGAGGCCCCTGTCTTAGTGAAGGTTCCATGAAAGGGTAAGTGGTTTGTAGGATGTGTTTCGTTCTATCTATGTGGTTGGATTGTGGTGTAGCTTCTTGTGGATCCAAAAAAAGAAGTTTCATTCGGGGGTTTTAGTGCTTGATTGTGAGGTAGAAGATGATTCAATCATCTGAGCTCTAGTTGTATGTCCTGAAGTGAAGATAGTGCATATTTAGGAAACCCCATAGGTGTAAGGGATATTTGTTTAACTTCTATCTCCAATGTGGGATGTGGAGATAGTATGAGGTTTCGATGTGTTGGTTTCATTTCAAGGGGTATGGTGTGGTGGATAGGTACATGCATACACTTCGAGCTATAATCAGTGTCAATGAGGATGTTTCTCCTTAGTTTTAAGAAGATAGGGAGGTTTAGTTTTCTTAGACCCCAGCTCTTGAATCCTTGTGTTTTAAACTCTCAATATGGTTGTTCATGTATGAATAACCTGATAGGATCTTTTTTTTATCTTTTTTCTAGTTAGACTCAGTCAAGGATGGTGATGCCCGTGGGTGTGGTGAACCGTGTAGTGTCTCTGCTGATTTGGAATTTCATTGATTGACCACCCTTATAGTGGAGATTGGTTCTTATGGGTGGTTTTTGTGTTGGCATGTAGTGGTTGGTTAAGATGGTTAGTTCTTGTGGCGGGGAGTCTATTCAGGCCTCCCCAGGTTGCCCTTGAGATTCCTGAGTTTTTAGAGAAAAACTTCAGTTTTTGGGAGGGAAGTCCCTTGTGAAAGGTTTTCACATAGTTAGTTGTAACCATGAACCTGACTAGAAAACCATTTGGTAGGAGACAAAACCTACCACATGGCATTTTCATGGACATGCTCCTCACCCTAGGTAACTGTGCGAGTTTTCCTATTTAGAAAAAATGGTCTGTACAGTTACCACACAGATTCCCAAACTGTGCGGAAAACCCATGTGGATCTTCCAGAACATTAAAATGGTTATTCTTGGTGTTTTATTGGTGATAGGTAGTCTTGTTCAGAGCTATCTAGCCACCAACTTTTTTCTTGGGTAAACATTGGGATTAGAGCATGCCCAACAGTTTTGTTGAAGTAAGTTTGTAGTGACCTCATTCAAATTTGTTGTTTGTCTCAGGTAAGTTGCTTGAGATTCACCTGGTAATGGTTAAAGTGTTTTTTCTTGGGATTTTGTTCAATTATGTTCACATGTTTCATGAAGGTGGTGTAAATTTTGGTTGGTAAGAGTATGTGTTCCTTTATTTGATCAACTGGTGGAGATTTTGGCCTTTTGGGGGAAGGAAAAACTTGGAAAGTGATTCTATTTTGTCTATCAATTGGTTTTGTTTTTATATCTATAATTTATGTCACTTTTGAGGGGAATAAAGCTTTATGGTGGGGAGAATTTTTACACTTGGGTTTTTAGTTTCGCTTTGTTCCAGTTCTTGGTCATTTTCCTCAAAGGAGGGTGTGACATGTTTTTAATTTTGGGGCATCATTTCCTCTTTTCCTTGGTCTATCATTCCTTCCTAAGTTCCTCTTGAATCCACCCTAAGTTTCTTATAATTTACCCCATGGGTTCCCCTTGAATTTGGAGAAAATGGAAAAGTTTTGGGTGGATAGAACAGGTCGCACGGTTTGGCCATACGATTTGGCAGCACGGTTTTCTAAACCATGGAGCCAAACCATGCATACTTGTCCATCTCATTAAAAAAAATTTGTAATTCCAATTTTCCCTTCCATAATTAACCCAAATCTACCAATTTCTTCCCCATTTCTACCCTAGCATCCATGGTAGGTCTCCAATATCCTCCAATCTCCCTTGGTACTCATTTTTGGAGGGAGCTTTGATGAGGAAACTTCAAGGTTTATCAAGTAAGTGATTCTCTATTTGTTTTTTTCCTTTTCCTTTAGGTTTCTTACCTCATACATAAAGTTACAAATGTACAACAACTAGGGTTTTGTACCAAGGATTTATTTATGAGTTTCTTGGCTCAATCTCGTCAATTTAGGTTCGCTTTCACTCTGTTGTGGTGCTACAGTGGTGCATTTGATGTTTCACAAAAATATTAGGGGGTTTTAACACAAAAAGTAGGTGATTAAATGTGTAAGCATACTAAGATGGGTGATATTTTCTTCATTCATATTTTTATCATGATCATATTCCATTCTATTTGGTGTGAAAAACATTTTTGGTATCATTAGTTAAGTGGTTGATTCTAAAGTTTCATTTTTATGCAAAAATGAGTGTTTTTCATCTGTTTTTTATGTTATATAAATTGGGTTTGATTTATAGTTCATGAAATGATTTTATTAAATGGTTTTAGGGTTTAAAATTATGATTTTGTGTGATATTGGTATTCATTTTGTTTCAAAATAGGGTTTCTGGGTGGATTTTATGTGCAAATCATGGCTATACTTGTTGTAATTATTTTATGTAAAATTTAAATGGTTTATTGATTTATATAAGAGGTGAAATCATATTGGTGAAATATTTTGGTAGGTTTATGTTTTTTAAAATGGTAAATTTTTATGTTAAAGGGTCTGTTATGTGATGTGCACTATCTTGAAAATGTTTTATAAAATTGTTTAAAGGATTTATTGAATTGTGAAAGAGATGTGAAACATGTTTTGGGATTTTTTGGTGTGAGTATGATGTTAAAAATAATTCAAATGTGAAAAAGGGTATTTTGTGGCATATGTGTGGGATATTTGATGTGTTTATGATTTGTAAATGGTAGCTTATAAGATGTAGAACTTTTTTTAGCACAGATGGGAGACCTTGGTATCTAGGTGGGCGGATGTGTACTAGTATGCTAGTGATCTGGAGTGGTTTCATCCCTATTTCACATAGAAATTTTGATGATGAAAACAATAACAAAATTATGATTATGATGATGTTGGGGGCCACTAGGTTATAGATGATTCTCCTACTAGTGGATCATGTGAATTGGAATAGATATTCATTATGGTTACTTTCACTGAGATACGAGGTACCTGGGGCTCACAAATAACTAGTGTCCAGGGGTGTTCTCATGATTAGTGATCATTTTTTATTTGATACTGACCATTATTATACAGCGTGTTTGGATGGAAAATTCAGTAGCTTGTTCATTTTATTTAAAATTTTTCTTTCTTTAAATTAACCCTCCTGAAAACTATTTTCATTTTGATGTTTCATCTCTTAAAATTCTTACTATAGTTCCTGTTTATTAAAATTTGAAAGATTTTTATCTTATAATTTTAATCACATGTAATATTTTGGGTGGCATCTTACTGGTATTATTATTACTCCCTACTTACATCCTAGGGTGTAAGTATACTTGGCAATTTTTTCACAGGTTTTGGTAAAGCTTTTACTGCCAGTGGTTCAGGTCCCTAGCGGTCCATCTTGGTGTGGTGTTGTGGAGATGGATTGAGGGTGATACCCTCTTGCCTTAAGGTGGTTCTTAGGATATTATTTTTTCTTTATTTCCCTGTGGTAGTACATATACTTTTGTTTAACTAATGTTACTCAAATCTGGATTTTTGAAAAGGATCGTTTGGTTTGAAAACATCAGTTTTGTTTTATTCGCCTGGTTGGTTGTTTTATGTTTATATGTTTGGGTATATCATTCCCAACTTTTACTTATGATACTCGGGCATTTGTTCCATCCCATAGGGATTGGGAATTCCCCTTGGGTTTTTCCACAGACTGGGTTGGGCATCGGTTTTGATGGTGACTAGATTTGGTTTGCGACACAATATCATCCCAGAAATTCATGGATGACATAAAAATGTTCAAATTACATTAATTTTAGTATTTATAATATCATTTATTTAAATATTTCATTAATAAAGTAATCATTGCATTATCATTGTATCATAAATAAATAAATTTATTTAATTCCTATAAATTATAAATAAAATACCATGATGTAAGAAATTATTTTTTCTTTATAATTACTATTTATAGTCATTGATATCAGTTATATAAACCTATATTTAATTTTTTTTAGTAAATATATACATGTTTATGTTATATTTCTCTTTACTTTAAATTAATTATTATAGCATGTCATTATCACACCCAAGTTCCTCCATGGGGTCCTAAAATCAACCCAAAGATGATCATGGTCGGACATATCTCATCCAACAGGATTAGGACACATTTTAGGGTAGTGTAATATTATTATAATATTATTTTTTTACCCTTATTTACCAGATTTACCCTTTATCCATGGCAAATAGAAATAATTACCGATGTTACTATTCATAATATCCAAAAAATAAAGAGGACATATTTACATAATTTGGGCCTTCTGATTCCAAATATGGAATCTACTTTTTACAATTCAAAACATATAAATTGTAGTAATTAATTTAAAATTAATTCATGTTGTCAAAACCAAAAAGTAGGTTTTTAAGAAGTAAAAACTATCGAAATATTGACATTTTTTTTATATTCAATTTAAATGTGAAATCACTTTTAATGACCAAAATTGGATTAAATTATAAAAACATAATCTAATTACATTTTAAAACTAATTAAAATTCCAATATAACTATATAAATAAATTTTTTGAAAAGACAGTTTTGATTTAAAATGCAGTATTTTTCACTATTCATTAAAATATTGATTTAATCAAAAATATTATAATATTTCAACCAAAGTTAATTTTTAATGCCCCGATTCTAAAAATGAAGTTTATTTTATCAAATTAAACATATAAAAGTGGAAAAAACTATATTTAAAATGTGTTCTCCATCAAAAGGTGATAAAATGACCTTTTAAAAGTATTAGAGTGTTTTAAGCTTAAAATTGGATTCAATCTCATTTTATGCCTCTAAAATTTATTGGATAAAAGTAAAAACATTTAACAAAGATGTATAATCATATTTTATTTAGTTCTATTCATTTTGTCTTATACAACATCCAGGAATTAACTACCATTTATAAAAATATTATTATTATTCTATTATTTTCCAGTATAACTCAAAGTTTTGTGCAACATAAGATTTCAGAGAAACCCATTGTAGCATTTCGAGTATGCTATTAGAAAAAGTGTCCCCTTTAACATAAAATTAATATCTTATTCATAAATATTAATAGATATTAAAATGTATTATTCTATAAATACCTAGTATGTTACACCAACTAACAACATGATATGTAACGTACCTAAAAAATAATTATTAGATAAGTTCATTTGTTCACTTCTATAAGTCTGGTGTCAAACTGTTATGTTTTTCAAACCACTTATATTGATACCCTCAGGTAGTGGGGACTCAAATATGATCCATTCACCCAAATTATACCAACTAAATCTATTTATGATAATCCATATTGTATACATAATAGGTCATCAAACACAAATAATGATTATTATATTCTTTTCTTTATGCCTTCATATCATATTCTGTATTTATACACAAGATTTATACTTATGCTAGCCTAAAAATTTCATCATAAACTATAATAATCTATAATGAAAATAATTTGGTCATAAACAAAATGTTTTATATTGATATTTTAATTATCATTTCACTTTATTAAATTTATATCTCTATATATACATTTATGTAAACAATGCGAATAAATAGTAGTTTAGAGGTTTCCTTTAATATGATGCATTTTAATATTCTTAAAACTCTTTTAAAGGTATGTTAAAACTAATATAATCTGAATTTTATCATATCATATATGATAAAATACTTATCAGCCTTATGATTACTAAAATTTATGGGTTCTATTAATTAATAAAATAATATTTAATCCCTATCACATCTCTGTGTGACCACATTAAATATTTATGTGACCATATAATGAAACCCTCCAAGTATTATCTTTTGTTGTAAATATCTATGAAGAAATCCAAATTGAATGATTTTGAAATTGTTGAATCATATTCCTAGATATTTTATTGTTTTAATATATTCAAGACTCTTAACCTCATAACTTAAAATGTTATGAGATAGTATTTTATTTCATTCTTATAACTCTTACTAAGTTTATCATCATCTTCCTTAGAACCCTGTTCCATTAAAAAGTTTCCTTGAAATAATTTAATTACTTCAAATATTGTTCAAATGTTTTCCAAAACTCATTTATAAGAATCTAAAAATCAATTTAATAAGCGAACTAAACATATCACTTATATTTTTTTATTTCCATATTCTAAAATCTTTTAGGAAAAACTGATAATTCTTTTTTATGGTAACTAATGTAACTGTATACATATCTCTTTACCTAAATAACCCAAAATCATTTAGGATATTAAGTATTATTCTCATTTCATTTTGACTAGTATTATACATCAAGAAATATTATCTCTCATTTTTCATGAAATCTGAATTTTACTCTACATTGTTTCATTATCATCACAACTGTCACAACCCGACCCTACCCAGGCTTGAGCCGCAACTACCCCAAGCCCGCCTCCATTGGCCAGGGGCTGGCGACCAGCGTCGAAGGCACAATTACTCGGGGAGGCCTTTGCCTAAGTACCTGTACACACACCCACAACACACTCAATGAAAAAGTGCAGAGTAAAAGAAAAGACAGGTAAAGAAAAGGGAAACTGCTATAAATATACCACAAATGTGCATCGACCTCTAAACAGAACAAGTAAAGTGCTGAAACGGAAAAAGGGTCAAAACACGCGCCCAACCAGAAAAGGTGCCACAACCCGGCAATAGGTAAACAAAAGAAACAACTGACGGGTCTCCCACCTAGAACCCGACTCCGACCACTGCACGCGGTCCACACTCCTGACTCCTAAGCTCCTCTGACGTCACATCCAACCTGTCCGTTGTTTTAAAGGGCACACCAAGTGCGGGCAAAGCCCAAGCAGGGGTGAGTATCAAAATACTTAGTAAGATACCCCGAAGGCTCAAGGGAGCAACAAAGGAGGTACAGAAGGGTGAGCAGTAGAGAGAATAGGAAAATTAAAGGAGTACAACTGAAAGGGCAGTAAGAGTAATAGTAGAGAGTCCAACTCAACCCAACAAGAGAAAGGTATAAGACTCGTCCTAGCACAAGGAGCTAGGAATGGTGAGAAGATGAACTTCTCATCAAGTCTTCGCTACCTATAGAAGGAGAGTAGACTCATCCAACCATGAAAAGCTAGACATGGAAAGCACGTGGCATACCCCGCGCATCGTTGCCTCTCCTAGAATGAGAGTAACCAAACCCAAGAAGTGGGTACTCAAACAAGGTATATACATATATATATTCTCTAAAAGAATCCCGAAAAAGCTCGTAATGGGATCTCCATCCCGTAGCTCAGCCCAAGAAAACGAGTAGAAAATAGTCCCAGAAGTAAACTCCATCGATGCCCAGCATCCCACACGTCTGCCCCGAACCGCAAGCCAAGGGACTCAAGTCACCGCACCTTGAAACTATCCGCTTTGGGCATCACTGACTCGACCGCACAGTTTTAGGTCGTGTCACAAGGATGCATCTTGGTGGGGAAAGTGCCCCACATACTTGAGAGTTCTGGGGGAAAGTCAAACCACACTTCGTCAGTGTCACATAGTCGAGAGGTCTTCTCAAAGTCAAATCTATCACAACACTGACCCGTATAACCAAGGGTCCTGCTCCGGTAATCACGAAGGAAAGCCACATGCTAGCCTAGTAGAAAGGACTGCGCCTGGAATGCCAACGGATGACCCACTACCCAGCCCTGCGGGAGGATAATTCATAATATGATATCGGGTGACCCACTACCCAGCCCTGCTGGAAAGTAAACCATAATACATCATCAGGCGACCCACTGCCTAACCCTGTTGGACGGTAAACCCTAATACATCATCAGGCAACCCACTGCCCAACCCTGCTGGAGGGTAGACCTGGAATAAGTCGAAAGGTGACCCACTGCCCAGCTCTGCTGGAGGGTAGACCCTAATACATCATCCGGCGACCCATTGCCCAGCCCTGTTGGATAGTAGACCTGGAATAAGTCGACAGGCGACCCACTGCCCAGCCCTTCTTGAGGGTAGACCTAGAACTAGATGACGGGTGACCCACTGCCCAGCCCTGCTGGAGGGTAGACCTTAAGAGGTCTTCGGGTGACCCACTGCCTAGTCTCTGCTGGACGGTAGACCCTAAGTGTGTCGGGTGACCCACTGACTAGTCTCTGCTGGAGGGTAGACCCTAAAAGTCAATGAGTAACCCACTACCCAGCCCCGCTGGAGGGTAAAACTCAGAACTTCTCTGGCCATCTCCACTGGAGGGTACAACACTGGCCAACCAAACACGGAGTGGGTATCACGCAACCACCAAACTCCAGAACAACTCACCCCAAAGAGGTTCAGCACCTGCTCCATCACTGGGTGTCACTAGCACGGCTACCGGCCGATCCATCGAGAACGAAACCAGGGGGAGACCACTCAACCCTGCTGGTCACACAAATGAGCACAAAGCCAGGGGAAAAGCTCCACCCTGCTGGTCAAAAAAACGAGCATAGAGGGACCCTCTACGTCGCGAGAGGTCAAGGTACGCAAAGCAGAGCATGACACGCTCATGGGGATCACACGATGTGTGGCCCCAAGTCAACCCCAACCGAACGCACAAACATTCTCAGGTACAAACAACCACACGTACCTCCAAGCGCTCCCGTATACTCCCAGAGTATACCTCGTCTCCAGCCCAAAGGCTAACATGCACCCGGCACCCAACGTCAACGCGAAGGCGTGAACATAACAACTCCACCTCAAAGGCCAAGGCACAACCAACCACATCTTATGAATCATTTATATCACTCTCCCAAGAGTGCGCTATCACACACCAAAGGTCCGCTACAACATGGTAGGACAGACCACCACTGGATCACCCTTTTATTAAACATTTAACACGATCACGCAAGTGGCTCCGCACAACCAAACAAATCGCACCATTGCAATCCTCATAGAAAGACACGTGAGATACACTACTCACTCACCTCAAACAGATATCCGACGGAAAAGTCACCAACATCGCCTCACGCCCGAACGACGTCTCGTGATCCCAAGCCTCGACCCCGAAAACAGTCGGGTGCATCGCACCATTGTGATCCCCTCAGAAAAACATGTCAAAAGCACTACTCACTTGAGTGCAACGGATATCCGGAAAAAAATATACGTTCCGGCGCACAGCACACGAGCGGTGCTTCGTGGGACCCACAACCCGGTCCTGAAACTCAACGAACGGATCGCACCGTTGCGATCCTCTTGAAAAAGCATACAAGATGGACTATTCACCTATCCAAAACGCTCACTCGGTGATAAAGATGGAAAATCATCGTCGACGTCCAATCGGCCCTTGTGGGCCCCGCACCAACGTGGCGAATTAGAGCGGTCGGATTGCACCGTTGCAATCCCCTCGGAAAAACATCCATAAACGATAGCTCGCACGCCCCGAACGGACGTACGATGAAAAAGTCGTGAAACGCTACACGCAGCTCAAAAGACGGGCCGTGGGGCCCATGCCTCAACTTCAGCCTCAACGCCTGAAACCACCCTGGAAAGCTCCGCCTCGGTGTCAGGGTCCCAACGCCACTGACGGCACTTAAAACGGACATCGGATGTGCCCGCGCTGTCCAAAACAAGAATCCCCAGGATAAAGTCAATCCCCTCAACGTACGTGTCGCGTCACTGAGGCCCTCGTTTTGGGAATTAAAAATTCCCAAAACCATCTAAAAAAGTATGCCTCGTCGATACGGTTCCACCGCCGCAGACGTCACTCAAAACGGACACTCGTAGCGGAAAATACGGGTGTCTGAAAACCGAGGGGGCAAGGCCCCTGGGGCTGGACCGGCCGGTCTGCCTGGCCTGAGCCGGCCCGCGGCTTAGCTGCGCGGGCTGGCCGCAGACTCGCGGTCTGCGCACAGACCGGCCACGAGGGCCTGTCGCGGCAGCCGCGTGAAGACCCACGCGGCGCGGGTCTTTGTCGCCGCACGGGGGTTGCGCGCCGCGACCCCGCGGTCGCCGCTCCCTGGCGACCCGCCGGCGTGCCGAGGCGCTCCGCCTGGTGCCGGCCTCCCCCGCTGCTGAAGGCTCGCCGCACCCCATCCTCACCTGGCCGCTCCACCGGACACTCGCGACGCCGACCGAGCGCCCCGCTGTCGCGCTAAGCGCCTCTGCCGCCGCGCCATCCGCCTGAGCCGCCTGGAAGACCCGCAAACTTCGACGATCAACCCCGGCCTCCTCCAAACTCAGATTTCGATTCCAAAAGATGAGTTGGAAAGGAAAAATACTCTACTACGCATTCATGGTCTTTTCTCGATAATTAGACAGAGGTTCGATACAAAAATTTTAGCTCGAAGTAGGTGCGGGAAAAGAAAATGCAAATGACAAATCCTACCTTGTTGGGCTTCGCCCGACGCTTCACGGATGATCCGCTGCCGCGCCGTCGCCTTGGCGTAGTTTCCTCGCCAGAGTGGAGGAGGAAAGGGAGCTTGAGGGGCTACCTTGAGGGGGGGGTTTCTCCAGGGGATAATAAGGGAGGAAGGGGGAAGGGGTTTAAATAAATTAAAAAGAAATTTTTAATTAATTTAAACCCATAATTTCCTCGCATCTGAAACCTTTGGAAAGATCAAAATTAAACCTCCCCTAGGGTAAAAGACACCCCCTGAGCACAAATGTGGTCTTGGAATTGGATTCCGAGCTTCCGTTTGAAAGTTATAAAGCTGAACGCCCAAAGCCGCCAAATTAAGAAAATGCCCCTGGGGCCATTTTTCACAAACAGCATGCGCCCGCGAAACTTACACCCCTCCTAGGGTAAACGACATGATCCAAACTCAACGGTGCCCTCTGTTTTCCAATCTGAGCCATCGTTTAAGAGACACTCTAGTTTCACCATTAAATGAATAAATAAATTAATTTATTTATCGGTTTAACGTTCCGAAAGCGAGCGAGGGGTCCAAACATCCCGCTCTGACACGCTTTATGTCGTTCCTAGGGTAAACACCCCATTCCAGACCCATCCGTACACTCAGATCTCTGATCCGGATCACCATTTAGGAGTTATCACATTTATTTTGTGTTTCTATTGTGAACGCGCTGAAAATTTAATTCCGGCCACTCCGGGCTCAGAATCGCACGCCGTCTGAAGGCGCTGCTCTGGAATATCGTCAAGAATATTCCAAAGTCCTCTGCAGCAAAAATTGGGTTCTTACATCATTCCCTCCCAATATTTTCATCCCCAAAAAGAAAAACTAGGGAGCAACACAGGGTACTAAGCCCACACATGGCTTTCCCATACCCAGAAGAACCCTCACACAGTTCTGCGCCACCGCACACAAACCAAAGGATTGATCCATTCATGTGAGGTCGGCCCTCGCCGATGTCGTGCATAGGAGCACGAACACCTCTTCTCGGGTGAGTCATGTGGGAGACATCATGCACCCTACTCAAGACTTTGGGGTTAGGGTAAGGCGGCAGGGAACCTCGCCATCCCCTTACACGGTCTCAAACGGCCCGAAGTCTCTCGGGGGTAGCTCACCTCCCCGACCGAACCTCTATGTCGCATGACGCGACTGGAATCACCACCCGCACCTGGAACAAGGCCCAGTGATTCCCTCCTTCAGAATATCCATATGGTGAAACACCCAAGGATATCTAGTCACATAAGATTTTTCACAGTCGATGTCTCGCAACTAAGACTCTCTTACACGCTCGGAGAGCGAAGGAGTCAACACCATCGACTAAAGAGAAAAGGTCCTACACCTTTTACCTTACCGACACAGGGTTACACCGACGCCCTGCGTCACCCTAGTAACACCTCAAACAAGGAGTAGGGAGAAAATCATTTCACACATAGAGTCTATAAATTCTACTTTATAAAGTAGAAGAGCTGTAGAGTGTACCCCTTATCACCTCATGCTCTGCAGGATCGTAGACATCCAAAGATTGCGGTTGTCCGCGGTCCCAACTGTCAGCTCCCGGAGCCTAACATGGACCACCTAGGGGTGATGGGAAGACCTCGTAACGTCGTCCCCCACCTCCAGCTCCTCCCGCTCCTCTGCTAGCCCCACCTCTCTGGGAACTACCCCGATCACGGCGCTGCCTCTTCCGTGGTGGTGTTCCTACTGCCTTCCCGAAGCTCTCAGCAACTCGGGTCGGGCAGTCTCGTGCCAAGTGACCTCTCCCGTCACAAGCTTAGCACTGATTCTCTCTGGGCTGCACTGGTGGCCTCCGGTGCCACTGTAGTGTATGACCACGACCCGGGATCCACTCATGGAAGGGCATCCTCGGATGAGGCCCTTCGCCTTTTCCCCACAGTGGTATTTGACCACGTCTCCGAAACCGGCAGTGGGAAGGCCACCTGCATCGAGGTCCTGTCCTCCGGCGCCTGCTAACTACGGCAGACGTCTCTGCTCCATCATGCCCTCTTCCACTACCAACTGCAAAACGTGACAGGAATCTCTCTATCACTAATGCCTGCTCTAGCACCTCGGCATAAGTGGAAATGCCTAAGGGTACTATGACAGCACAAATCTCTTGGCGGAGACCCTGCTCAAACGTCCGTGCTTGGAGGTTATCGTCATGGACCAAGTCTGGGTAAAAGCGTGCACGGTCTGCAAAACTAGTCGCGTACTCGGCCACCGTCATCCCTCCCTACTGAAACTGCAGGAGCTCCTGAATCCGAATGGAGCGCAAGATGGAGGGGAAAAACTCCTCACAGAACAACAACTGAAGGTCGCCCCACGAAAGCGACGACTCATCAAGAAACCGAGTCACCAGACTCCACCAATGCCGACCTGATCCACGAAAATGGTTGGCTACCAAAGCCACCATAAGATCTGTCGGCGTCTGCACAAGACTGAAAAGGAGAACCACTGCCTCGAGCCAAACCTCTGCTGCCTGAGGGTCCAGATCACCACTAAACCTCAGCGGTCTCTACCGTTGGAACTCACAGAGCGTGCTCAACCTACGGTCAAACTCAGCTTGCTCTGTTGAAGCTGTCTATTGCTCAACAGGTGGGGGTGCTGCTACCGGCCCACCTGGAGAAAAGGGCTCGCATGATGGGTCCTGGACTGAGGTCTCGTAGCTCACAGGGTCATCGTCACGCATCCGAGCTGGTATCTTGGCTGGCTATCTTCACGGAGACATCCTGAATATCATCAAGGAGTGCTGCAGTCAGATGAGCATATATGTATACACCAATATCAATGATGGGGAGATGACACAAGAAGGACCGTCAAAGACTCAATCCTATGTGATGCACAAACCAATTTTCACTGCAACAAGTGTCTCAGCATGTCGAGTCGACAAGCGGGTTATCAGGGTCCTGGTGAATGGATACGTCGGCTGCCGCACCATCACTGGACTCCCTGGCCTGAGAGCCACTCTCAAGACATGTTAACACTGTTTCCCTAAATCCCAACCAATCCCTCTTTTAGGGACGTCGGAACAGCATCCCAAGGAACAAACCACCTTTGATACCACTTTGTCACAACCTGACCCTACCCGGGCTCGAGCCGCAACTACCCCAAGCCCGCCTCCATATGCCAGGGGCTGGTGACCAGCGCCGAAGGAACAATAACTCGGGGAGGCCTTTGCCTAAGTACCTATACAAACACACGCAGCACACTCAATGCAAAAGTGCAGAGTAAAAGAAAAGAAAAGTAAAGAAAAGGTAAACTGTTATATATATACCTCAAATGTGCATCGACCTCTAAACAGAACAAGTAATGTGCTGAAAAGGAAAAAGGGAAAAAACATGCGCCCAACCAGAAAAGGTTCCACAACCCGACAACAGGTAAACAAAATAATCAGCTGACAGGTCTCCCACCGGGAACCCGACTCCAACCAACGCACGCGGTCCATGCTCCTGACTTCTAAGCTCCTCTGACGTCATGTCCAACCTGTCCGTCTTCTACAAGGGAACACCAAGTGTGGGCAAAGCCCAAGCAGGGGTGAGTATAAAAATACTCAGTAGGATACCCCGAGGGCTCGAGGGAGTAACAAAGGAGGTACCTAAGGGTGAGCAGTAGAGCGAACAGGAAAAGTAGAGGAGTACAACTGAAAGGGAAGTAAGAGTAACAGTAGAGAGTCCAGCTCAACCCAAAAAGAGAAAGGTAGAAGACTCGTCCTAGCACAAGGAGCTAGGAATGGTGAGAAGATGAACTTCTCGTCGAGTCTTAACTGCCTATAGTAGGAGAGTAGACTCGTCCAACCACGAGAATCTAGACACGGAAATCATGTGGCATACCCCACGCATCGTTGCCTCTCTTGGAAGGAGAGTAACCAAACCCAAGAAGTGGGCACTCGAACAAGGTATATACATATATATATGCTCTACAAGAATCCCGAACAAGCTCGTAAGGGGATCTCCATCCCGTAGCTCAGCCCAAGAAAAAAAGTAGCCAATAGTCCGAGAAGTAAACTCCATCGATGCCCAGCATACCGCAGGTCTGCCCCGAACCGCAAGCCAAGGGACTCAAGTCACCACACCTTGACACTATCCGCTTTGGGCGGCACTGACTCACCCGCACGGTTTTAGGTCGCATCACAAGGATGCGTCTTGGTGGGGAAAGCACCCCTCGTACTTGAGAGTTCTGGGGGAAAGTCAAACCACACTTCATCACTATCACACAGTCGAGAGGTCTTCTCAAAGTCAAAGTCGTCACAACACTGACCCGTATAACCAAGGGTCCCGCTCTGGTAATCACGGAGGAAAGCCACAGGCTAGCCTAGTAGAAAGGACTGCGCCTGGAATTCCAACGGATGACCCACTACCCAGCCCTGCAGGAGGATAATTCATAATATGATATCGACTGACCCACTGCCCAGCCCTGCTGGAGGGTAAACCATAATACATCATCAGGCGACCCACTGCCCAGCCCTGCTGGAGGGTAAACCCTAATACATCATCCGACGACCCACTGCCCAGCCCTGCTGGAGGGTAGACCTAGAATAAGTCGACAGGGGACCCACTGCCCAGCTCTGCTGGAGGGTAGACCCTAATACATCATCAGGCGACCCACTGCCCAGCCTTACTGGATGGTAGACCTGGAATAAGTTGACAGGCGACCCACTGCCCAACCCTGCTAGAGGGTAGACCTGGAACTAGATGACGGGCCACCCACTGCCCAGCCCTGCTGGAGGGTAGACCTTAAGAGGTCATCGGGTGACCCACTGCCCAGTCTCTGCTAGAGGGTAGACCCTAAGTGCGTCGGGTGACCCATTGGCCAGTCTCTGTTGGAGGGTAGACCCTAAAAGCCGATGAGTAACCCACTGCCCAGCTCCGCTAGAGGGTAAAACTCAGAACTGCTCTGGCCATCTCCACTGGAGGGTACAACACTGGCCAACCGAACACGGAGTGGGTATCGCACAACCACCCAACTCCAGAACAACTCACCCCAAAGAGGTTCAGCGCCTGCTCCATCACTGGGTGTCACTAGCACTGCTACTGGCCGATCCATCGAGAACAAAACTAGGGGGAGACCACTCAACCCTACTGGTCACACAAATGAGCACAAAGCCAAGGGAAAAGCTCTGCCCTGCTGGTCAAACAAACGAGCACAGAGGGACCCTATACGTCGTGAGAGTTCAATGTACGCAAAGAAAATCATGGCACGTGCATGGGGCTCACATGACGTGTGGCCCCAAGTCAACCCCAACCGAATGCACAAATGTTCTCAGGTAAAAACAACCACACGTACCTCCAAGTGCTCCCGTATACTCCCAGAGTATACCTCGTCTCCAGCACAAAGGCTAACGTGCACCCGACACCCAACGTCAACGCGAAGGCGTGAACATAACAACTCCACCTCAAAGGCCCAGGCACGACCAACGAAATCTTATGAATCATTTATATCACTCTCCCAAGAGTGCGCGATCACACGCCAAGGGTCTGCTACAACATGGTAGGACGAACCACCACTGGAGGACCCTTTCATTTTACATTTAACAAGATCATGCAAGAGGCTCTTCACAACCAAACGGATTGCACCATTGTAATCCTCACGAAAATACACGCGAGATAGACTATTCACTCACCTCAAATGGATATCTGATGGAAAAGTCACCAACATCACCTCACGCTCGAACGACATCCCATGATCCCAAGCCTCGGCCCCGAAAACAGTCGGGTGCATCGCACAATTGCGATCCCCTCGGGAAAACACGTCAAAAGCACTACTCACTTGAGGGCAACGAATATCCGGAGAAAAAGATACGTTCCGGCACACCACACACGAGCGGTGCTTCGTGGGACCCGCAACCCGGTCCCGAAACTCAACGAACGGATCACACCGTTGCGATCCTCTTGAAAAAGAACACAAGATGGACTATTCACTTGTCCAAAATGGTCATCCGATGATAAAGATGGAAAATCACCGTCGACGCCCAAACGAACCTCGTGGGCCCCGCACCAACGTGCTGAATTTGAGTGGGCGGATTGCACCGTTTCAATCCCCTCAGAAAAACATCCAGAAACGACTGCTCGCATGCCTCGAGCGGACTTCCGATGAAAAAGTCGTGAACCGTTGCACGCAGATCAAAAGATGAGTCGTGGGGCCCGCGCCTCAACTTTGGCCTCAACACCTGAAACCACTTTGGAAAGCTCCGCCTCGGTGCCAGGGTCCCAACGCCACCGACGACGCTTAAAACGGACATCGTATGTGCCTGCGTCGTCCAAAACAAGAATCCCCGGGATAACGTCAATCCCCTCGACGTACGTGTCGCTTCACCAAGGTTCCTTGTTTTAGGAATTAAAAATTCCTAAAACCATATCAAAAAGTCTGCCTCGTCGATACAGTTCCACCGCCGCAGACGACACTCAAAATGGACACCCATAGCGAAAAATACCGGTGTCCGAAAACCGAGGGGGCAAGGCCCCTGGGGCTAGACCGGCCTGGACCGGTCGGTCCGCCCGGCCTGGGCCGACCCACGGATTAGCCGTGCAGGCCAGCCGTGGACTCGCGGTCTGCGCGCAGACCAGCCACGAGGGCCAGTCGCGGCAGCCGCGTGAAGACCTGCGCGGCGCGGGTCTTTGTCGCCGCACGGGGGTCGCGCGCCGCGACCCCGCGGTTGACGCTCCCTGGGAACCCGCCGGTGCGCCGAGGCGCTCCGCCTGGCGCCGGCCTCCCCCGCTGCTAAAGGCTCGCCGCGCCCCGGCCTCGCCTGGCCACTCCACTGGACACCCGCGACGCTGACCGAGCAGCCCGCTGCCGCGCCAAGTGCCTCCGCCGCCGCACCATCCGCCTGAGCCGCCTGGAAGACCCGCAAACTTCGACGATCAACCCCGGCCTCCTCCGAACTCGGATTTCGATTCCGAAAGATGCGTTGGAAAGTAAAAAAACTCTACTACACATTCATTGGATTTTATCGATAATTAAACATAGGTTATATACAAAAATTTGAGCTCGTAGTAGGTGCGGGAAAAGAAAATGCAAATGAGAAATCCTACCTTGTTGGGCTTCGCCCGACACTTCATGGACGATCTGACGTCGCGCCGTCGCCTTGCCAGAGCTGCCTCGCCGGAGCGGAGGAGGAGAGGGATCTTTAGGGTATGCCTTGAGGGGGGGGTTCGCTAGTGGAGAATAAGGGAGGAAGGGGTTTAAATAAATTAAAAATAAATTTTTAATTAATTTAAACCCGTAATTTCCTCACATCCTAAACCTTTGGCGAAATCAAAATTAAACCTTACCTAGGGTAAAAACCACCCCCTAAGCACAACAGTGGTCTCGAAATTTTATTCCAAGCTTCCTTTTGAAAGTTATAAAGCTGAACACCCAAAGCCGCCAAATTACGAAAACGCCCCTAGGGCCATTTTTCACAAACGGCCCGCGCCCGTGAAACTTACACCCCACCTAGGGTAAAAGGCATGGTCCAAACTCAACGGTGCCCTTGGTTTTCCAATCTGAGCCACTGTTTAAGAGATACTCGAGTTTTACCATTAAATGAATAAATTAATTAATTAATTTATACATTTAACGTTCCGAAAGCGAGCGAGGGGTCCAAACATCCCGCGCCAACACGCTTTATGTTGTTCCTAGGGTAAAAACCTCATTCTGGACCCATTCGTACACTCGGATCTCTGATCTGGATCACCATTTAGGAGTTATCGCATTTATTTGGCATTTCCAGTGTGAACGCACTGAAAATTTAATTTCGACTACTCCGTGCTTGGAATCACATGCCGTTTGAAGGCACTGCTCTGAAATATCGTCAAGAATATTCCAAAGTCCTTTGCAGTAAAAACCGGGTTCTTACAACAACTCCTAAACCCTTTTAGGAAATTTTTTTAAAACACTTTAATCTTTGACTTTTATAATAGTGATATCCATGTTCTAAACGGTATATAAATGTAACAAATTATATTTTTCCTTACCATCACATATCCTAATAATTTTGGGATATTTAGTGAAAAATATTATAACATTATATTTATATTGTGTTGTATTTTTTTAATTTTTATTGTAAGTAAAAATAGACTCCCTTTGGTCTCTTAACACCTATATTATTTATAAAATATCTTAATATGACAAAAAAATCATTATGAAAAAACATTTTTTCTCTTTTAGTACTAATATTTATCAAAAAAAATATTATATTTATATCACATATGGTATTTTATGTGGTTGGAGAAATTTTAATTTAAAACAAAAATTTATTATAAAATCATATCAATGGAGGACAGATCGCATTCCCACATTTTTTAAAAAGTGTTATGACAGTCAGTTTTTCCATTATTAAAATGATTATACATATCTTATTATCAAAATATTTCATTAAACATGATGAATAAAATTTTTTTTTATACAATTAATCATCTAATGTGGTTAAAAATACCATTTCTATCTAATATATTCTCTTTTTTACATAAGATATATGAGATGAAAATACAAAATTTTACCCAGATTTACATGATCTTATTATAATCATTTATCTTCAAATCCTATATATAGTAACTATTTTTTTCATATTATGTAAAAAAACAATCAATCCATCCATTTATTTTGAACTTGAGTATATTTATAAAACATTATAAAATATAAAATAGTTATTAAAAATATTAAAATTGAATAATAGATTTCTATAACATCAATAAATGACATGAAAATTCCTTTTATTTTCCCAAACATCATCTAGTGTTATAGATACTCACATTAGATATAATTATTATATCTTCTTCCTAAACAGTGTAGTTTTTTATTCCTTTAATTAGCTTTTTGAAGATTAGATGTTTAAAATTTCCACTAACTTTTTGTATTCTAATTTGATCTTTTACAAAAATGTACATAAAAAATAATTATATAATATTAACATAATATTCTATGTTCATCCATTCCCAACACATAATGAATATTGGTTAATTTTTTTTAATTCAATAATATTTTTTGAACTTTTCCATAGATGATAATAAGATAAATTCCCTTTTGATAATAATCCAATTTAGTCTCTTATTAAAAAAAGATACCATTAAACAAAAAATATACCATTTTTAGTTAAAAAACATCTCTTTTAATATAATCAAATATGGTTTAAATTATATTTTCAAGGTCTATATGAGATAAATAAAACATATTTTTTAAATATTATTCAATCCTGAAGTATCTAGGTCATCAATGAAGTATCTCCTTTACTCTATTACATGAATGAGAAGATAAAATATCAATTAATTTAATCTTATAATTCTATATATATTTCTAAATATTTTTTAAATCAAATATTTTATATCATATATATTTCATAATAATATGTTTGAATTTCTATAATGAATAATTCGTTAATGATGTCATTAGTATCAACTTGTCAATCAGAATATTCAATCACACTGAATAAAATTTGACATACCCTATAATATTTATTATATTAGACTGTAATTACATTATATATTATTTATCTAATTCCATTGAAAAATTAAATGAATAAATTTGTACTTTAATAAGAAGCACGATTCACTAATTGAACAATTTCAACACATGTTTACTATGGATCGAACAATTTTTGAAACAAGAATATTTCTTATGAACTTTTTCTTCAATAAATTTTTTTATTAAGAACATTTTTTATGATACTTCCCTTATATGTATCTTATACTAATATTCTACTAATTAATGAATAATCATGATATTTACCAAGTTGATGATTATATTATTTACAAAAGAATATTTAATCAGTTGGGTATCTTGTATTATTAACACATTAATGGGGACTTTTATTAAATGGACTCCTAGTAAAATAATGACCCCTTTGGTGCATCATATATAATAGAATTCCAAGATCAATATTTCACTAAGAAATGAGTTTTCTTTTGATTTTTTCTCACAATCTAGTTATTTAGGTATGGATTCATCCAAATTATATCATATATGATTGTTGAATAGTCGACCATACAACTCTTTGTTCAATCCTACATATGGATAAAACCAATAATATTCCTATGGTATTGTAAACTTATTAGGGTATCCTTACAAGTTTAATACAAAATAAGACCTAAAAATAGGATATAAAAGTAAAATATTGGGTAATCCATCTTTATCATGATCTACCAAAGGATGTTCTAATACCACCTATCCTTGTATAAAATAGGAAAATCATGGGGCACCATGCTTTAGAATTACCAATCTGGTTGGTTGATCAAGGCCCTAACAAGTTATGTTTTGGAGGTAATATCACACTTAGTATTTTAAGGGAATTTAAATCTCAACATCTTAGCCAATTTTAATCTAATTAATTTTTTAATTCTTCTAGTAATTTAGTTTGGAATCATATTCCCTCAAGCAAACCAATATTTTCAATCCATATTGATGTATAAAGTTGTTCACAAAATTCAGGATTGTGATACTTCCCCAAAAATAAAATTCAAACATATTAATAAATATAAATATTCATCATATTTATAAGTTACATGAACACTTTTTGTAATTCCATAGACTAATCCTCATGCTTATACCCGAAGAAAAAAATATCCAACCCGATTCACATGTCTAGACAAGGAATATTCCTCAAAGTTGGTAGGAATTTAGACCCCAAGTACCCTTACCAAGGGATACATTAATCAAGATAGAATAAAATTAATCATAACTCTAATACCTAATATGTACACACTATATTTAAAAACAATATTCAAGATTATAACATCAATTACAAACAGAGGTCATGGTAGATGCAAAACTAAATTCATTATGGAGTCATCCCTAGAATGTAATTCAACAATCTATCCATGAGAAAATTTATCATATAAATATTAGAATACTCAGATTAATTATTTAATTTTTTAAATAATTAATAAAATAGATAAGAAATTTTAAATAAATAAAAAATAAAATATTTAAATATGAGATAAATTATTATGAATAATTTATACATCATATATAATTATAAACCCTTTTATAATTTCCGTATTTAATATTATTAACATTCTATAATTATTGGATATAAGTGTATTATATTCATTTCAGTATTAACTATTTCATATTAATCAATATATGACATTTACATTTTAAATATATGATATTACATGAATTAAAAACTATTTATTATTCTATTTCATATATGTAAACAATTTTCATCATCTAATTTCTAATATTTAATCATAATTTAATTTATGATCATGTTGATCATTAAAATACCTTTTGGACTAGCTTAAATATTGTTCCAAATATGTCCCCCATAATTTGAAAAAAAAGAAATTTTATAATTATGAATAATTCATAATTTAAATATAAAAATTTTATATTATGGCCTTATATTAAAATTAATAAAAAATTAAATTATTAATTATGATTTTAAAATTAACACTTTTATTTTTATATCTTAATTAATGAAATATAATTTATTTAAAATATATTTTAATATTAACTATTATCATTTTTGAATAAAATATTTCAAAAAATGTAATTACTTAAAAAAATTAAATCATATTAATATATATTCCTTTCATAAAATTAAATATCACAAAATAAAATTCATTATTACTTATAAAAAATTTCATAACCATTAAACACATTTCAAAATTAAAATTATTTTTTTTGTTTAGCCTTACAAAGGAACCAATTCCTCTGTATGGGTATCCTACCTTAACACCTACATAGAGAGTCTACATAAAGGTAAAAAGGCCGAAACCCTTACAAATTTTTTATTATGTAAGGGTAAGATGAAAAAACCCCTTACGCAGTGCCTCAAAAAATATTAATACTTGTACGCAACACCCTTACACAAATAATTGCATAAGGGAATGTTATTGGTGACATTTAATTAACAATGGGGAAACTTCTATTAACATTACACATATTTGTTAAAATATCAATTTCACTTATGTAACACCATTATATAAGATCTGATGAATAGGTAACAGATTGTATACCTTTATTAAACACACATTTTCTATAAGGGTGTGTTTCAGTGTACATTTTGATCGCTCTCAGAAACCTTTGATTACCCTTTTGTGGACCCATTCACATAAATTTAAAAATCATGATACCTTTATAGGACCACTCATTTATAGTTAATACTTAGGATACACTAATGTAATTGATTTGTGTATGGGTAATCGCATGGTTAACTTTATGTATCCCATCTTCATAAATGTAACACCTAAGTTAAATTTATATATCCCAACAATATATGTTTAATCTATTTTAAAACATTAATTTATAGAAAAATAAAACACATATCTATATTTATCATTTTATTATTTCATCACATGATTCATAAAACAAAAAAAATGATCAATCGGAGACCACTAGTGTATATCAAAGGGGTTAAATAACTTTTACCATATCAAGAGGATGTTATTAAAAACCTTGGGTTTGGTTATCTCTGTGCATAATAATATGAAACTATGTATAATGAATCGAAATTATGAATTGTTTAAATATGTGTACCTTGCATAAAAGGAGATATTATATCATCTCCATATTTGTATATATTATATAAAAATCACTAAAGTGGAAAATGTATCCCGCCTCAATGGTGTCTCCATGGGTCAAATGAATCATATGTCACACATAAATGATTTTCCTAACACCTACAGTGTTATATAATCTCCTGATGCAAAGGAATAAATATAAATAATGCTATATTGTCAGGGTAGTTTAGTAATGCATAATGATAAACACACACCTAAAATCATATGGAAGTTCCTTTAAATATTTCATTTTTGAGATACTCTTTGACTAATAATACATTTACTAATTAGTTAATATTTTTTTTGTATATTTTATAGCTAGTGAATTCACCTCACGAATGTATACTCTACTAAAGATATTCATTTTTCTAGTGTAATAAAAAAATATAAATGTAACTAGGTTTAACCATTTAAATATTATTGTACATAATACTATGGTATTTATTTGATTAATTATATTGGGATGCATGAAATCATATTTCATGCATACATTTTGATATATCATGTATGAAAAACATAATTTTAATGTAGTTTATATATATATTCCTTGATTAAAGGTACATATTCTTCAAATAAAATATCAGGTTCTAAAGATGGTGATTGAGAAAAACATTTGACATCCTACATGTTTGAAAAGTTGGAAAAATAACTCAAGGTATTTTCTTAGTGGAATAATAAAGTGTTTCATCTATGGAATTATTTTCCATTAAGATCATGATATTAAAAATAGTATATAAAATATGTTATAGATACATAGTTTTTTCCTTGTAATACTTTTAAATAATTATATATACATTTTTGGAGCTGGGGGCTGAGACACTGTGTGATTATGAGGCTCGATGTGTTCGAAATTAATTTTATAAAGGTATTAAATATATTTTATATTAAATTAACTTGATTTATTAATTATGATGTCATATCTCGTAAAGATAATTTCATCTCTAAAATCTGAGACCAGGGATGAATCCAGGACGTGATGTTTAACATTGAAAAGTCTTAAAATAGGTCGGTGTTGGGTTTTTGAATATTCCATCCATTGGAAGTATGTTTAGTGGATTAGTTAAATTATTAATTAAATTAATTCGTTAAATTAATGTAATAGATTAATTATATAAAATCAATGATGTATAAATTTTCCCATGGTTATTTATATAAACCATGGGATAATATATGGAATTCTTCATCCTTCCATTGGTAACTTGATATTCAATGATGATGAGGTTATAGATCCGAGGGGATAGAATAACATCTAATGTAAAATCTCCTCTCAGTCATTGTTGAGAGAGTTTTTAAATGATAAAAAATCCAATATCTATGTATGACTAGTAAATTTTTGTATTTAACCAAGTTTTATTAAATTTATTGATTAGGGTCATCCCTTTTATGATATGATCCAATTTAATAACTTTTAATGTGCCCATGTACTAAAATTAATTTGATTATTCATTGGTTTTTAACCTTGGATAACCCTATTCAAAATCAATGGCTAGGAACTCTTGGAAACTATTGATAAACAATATTTTTTGTGCCTTATCACCCTAATTTTTTTGTGTTCATCATTGTTGGACCCCGAGGTCATGTTTCAACATTTTTGGGAATGACCGAGCCTGATGAAACCCCCAAAATCATAATGATTTCATGATCGATGAATGGATCAACAATAAAAGATGGATTTAGTGTTGAATAATTGATAAAAGGTATTTATATCATCTAATTGTCATCTAAGAACAATTGTAGGTGTTTGGGATGTTTAAGGTTTCTACAGCCTTCGATCAGTTCAACAAAATTGGGTTTTTAGCCACCAGATTGCCGTAAATGTCAAGGCGATAATAGATCCACCGATTTTGGGTGGTGTGGATTCGAGATCTCTTGTAGAGAAATTGGATTTGAAGCATAGAGTTTAGATATAATTTTATGATAAAAAAATCACTACAAATCATGTATCATGATGAAAACACAATGTATAGGCCCTATGCAGTTCTGGCTAGGGTTTTAATGATTTATAAGTATCACATGCAGTGTGGGTGTAACGTCCTGATCTATTATGATAAAATTCCCATTTTTTATTTAATTAAATTTATTATGGTTATAGAAAAAGCATTAATGTTTTTTATTTTATTATATAAAATTTTATTTAAATGATCATTAAGTATATTTACCATTGATAATATAACCATTTAACAGTGATCACATGACCATTATAAATATAGGGTTTTAAAAATTCTTTTTGTCAGAGAAAAAGGAATTGATGGCCTCATCCAGTAGGATCAACCCATATGAGTCCCATTTATCAGATATTATGAGGGATATACCATTTCTAGGATTTTCCCTAGACCAATCTCAAGCTTATATCCAACAACTTAAGCATAAGCAAAACCATTTATGGGAGAAGTTTAAGATCATTGAGATCACAACCCAAACCATGTTCACTAAACGGCCCCATGAAAGCCCCACAAACACACACCATACTCGTAGGGTGTATGCTAGTGTCTGAATGGGATATTTATCAAGACCCTATTAATAATAATATTTTCATTATTTTTATATAATAATGAATATATTTTAACCCTTTTATTGTTACATTATAAATGTTTTTTATTTTTTGTTCAATAACTCATAAATTTTATTTTGGTTAATATTAAAATTCAATTAATTAATTAATGGATTTTTTAGTATATAATATTTTAACAAAATATTATCATTAAATATATTTTATTGAATATAAATCATTATATAATTTTTATGAAGTCAAATGTAATTCATATAAGTGTTAAAAAAATGTTAATGTCAAAAACCCGTCATTTTCAATAAACATCAGTTTTTATTCTAAAAGTAAAAATTAACATATTTATAAAAAAATTTAGATGAAATGAATATTATTTTTAGAACCAGGGATTAAAATTTATCTAATGGTAAATTTTTCATAATTTTATGATATATTTTAATGTTTAGGTAACAATTAAATATCGTATAAATATATTGTGTGTTTCATGACATCATAATGGACCAACAATGATATAATAAATACTATAAAAGTTATCATCGAAAAAATATATGTTTTCCATTTAAAATAATATAATTTTATGTTTATTTTATTATTTTATATATCCTTAATGAATCCTCCAAGACTTATAATATATTTTAAGATTTTAAAATAATTTCTTTGAGAGGGTGAATCACCTCCAAATAAGCAAGAGAATTATATTATTGTCATCATCCATTGGAAATAAAAAATAATTTAAACCAATACCCTTTATAATAAACCATGTTAAAAAACCATGGGATGGTTTTTGGGTTTGAATATTTTATTATGTAGTATCCAAAACCAAAATAATAAAAAAATCCCCCTATTTTCCTATATAAACCCACCGAAGATCCCATTTCATGTCACTCTAACTCATTGGATCATGACCAAACTCTAACCTATACTCCCTAGATACTTCCCAAGGTGCCACCATGTTTTCAATAATCCCCCCCAATCTTTTGGAGTCATACACTCAAGTAAGGGATTATCTCTCTCCTCTTTTTACCAAGAAATTCATTTAATATATTTTTTTAATTCCCATTTTCTTAAGTTGGGATACATTATTACCTATCCCCCTTACATTAAATTTTCTTTTAAATTATGCATTCCCATTTAATTATCATTTATCTCTCTTATGAACCCTTTTGTACACTAATTACTATGCTGGGATTTTGTTAAGGATCCCCGCCTTCCTCTCCTTCTTTCAATTCAAGAATCATCCTTGAAATTAGTCTTTATAATTTCAATTGGATATATTTTTATTTTATTTAATATGAATATATTACTATACAATTTATTTTATTTTAATGATATAATATTTACTCTCTATTATTTTTACATTTATCAAAGTCATTATTATGTCGAACTTCCATAAGGGAACCTCATCTTCCACTCTCCTCTTTTATCAAGAACACCTTTTAATGTTCTGTCTTTTTATTTACATTTTATTTTGATGGTATATGTTATTTAAAATTACCCTTATTTTCAATATTATTTATAAATTATGAGACCCCTTTCACTCTCACTTATACCTCCTATGAACCTTTAAGCACACATATTGGCATACTAAAATTTTGTAAGGGGTCTTTCCTTTCTCCTCTTTCTTCAAATTTCTTTATTATACTATGCCTTATATTTTAAATTAAATATGTTTAGAAATGTCTTTACATATACCTCTTACTATAAATGTCATGTATAAATTATTAGAGACTCTTTTCTCTCTCATCAACAAATTATATGAATTTTTATATGACGATATTATGCTACCTAAATTGAACCATGATTTTCTCTGCTAAAATAATTATGTAGTGAATACCATACCAATTTCTCTATCAATGGGTATTCGCATTTATAAACATTTACTTATTTATTGGGGACTTAAATATATAAATTCTACATTACTTGATCACAGAATAAATTATTATGTTGAATAATTTCATGTTATATGGTCTATGTGGAACACTTAAGAATGAGAATGAAATGATAATTAATGGTGTGCCCTGATAGTGCTCCAATTAATTGTTTAATGGTTTTTATCATGATATGTCACATTGGGATAGGGGGTTTACCTAATTTCTTTTTTGGTACATTTTAAACCATGATGTGTTCATGGGTAAAGCATCGACATATGTTTATGGTGCATTGTTTTATGTTGTTTTAACATTTCCACTGTTATGATTATCATTCTATATCAAGCCTTATTATTCGTGTTCCTTTTATTCTCCACTAATATTCCTATTGTATAACATGTATTTACTTCCTCATCTTATGGCTTTTTTGTTCCCTTGTTAGGCTTCATAGCTCACCTCTTTCTTATGTATGTCCTTAGGTTATCCCATGACGTGTTAATTATGAAGGGACATTTTGGTCATGTCAAATAATTTTCAATAAATATGTTGTTTTTCATGTTTTATGTTGTTATGTAATGTACCTAATTTACCAAATACACTATAGCTATCAATATTATGGGTTTCAATATGTGTAATAAAACATTTTTTAATGTGTAATAAATAGAAGGGTTATTATAGTTGGTACCAAAGGATAGGTTTAGTTATTTTTGGGATTAGGATTTGAAAACTATAGATAAGGCCTTATGATTAGATAAATCAATATAATTCCTTATAGATAAGACTATGTATAATAAAACATACCTAAATTTATTTTAGTATAGAGTATGTGTTTTATAAATAAAATACATCCTTGTTTGGATACTACATGTGGACGTGGTTCTGGAACAAACGTACCTAGGAGTAAAAACACTGATAAGATGTTTTGAGCATGACTTGGGGTAATCTTGTACATGACAACGAGCCTTACTATACACATAGTTTGACACACCCATGGGATATTTGTTAGTAAATTCATAATCTCATTAAGAACCATTACTAAGGTAACAAAAAAATCACATAAGAATATACGTTAGTAAACATATCATGTATAACATGGATTGAATCCTAAACACTCATATGTTATTTAGATAAATGTAATTTATATGTTATCCCATTAAATTAATTGTTTTCCAATTTATGTGTTAAATAACTAAAAAGTACACATCCCTAAGCCTATAATGGATAATATATAATGAAAATATAAAAGTTAATATTTGGCTTATTCTCTATAATTCTACGCATTCCTTCATATCAAGAAAGTTTAGTAGAACTATTCAAAAATTACCACAAATCATGTAAGTATATATGTTTGTGAAAACAAAAAATGGGTAAATTATTTTATCCCCTATCCAAAAATTTTGGGATGAACTTCTCGTAAAATCTATCCATATTCACTTTGGTGGAATTTGATACAATTCTAGGCATGGATTGGCTTTCCCTTTATATAACCAACATAAATTTCCACTATAATCAAATCACTCTCCATATGGGGAATCAAATCCCGATTCTATACAAATGCAAGGAGGTGGATGAAGATTATTTAGCACTATCATCTCAATAATATTTATTATTTACCTATGAGAAAGTGTATCTAGATCAAATGATTTAGTCTAATGAAAGGATCTTCCTTGTAGGCATACCTATTGTAAGGGAATACATTGATGTTTTTTCCAATGAATTTACTAGTCATACCCCTAGCTAAGAGGTTTAATTTTCAATTCAACTTATTTATAGGGCATTTACAATATCCAAGACTCCTTATATAATGGATATTATAGAACTTTATGATCTAATGAAACAACTATAGGAGAATATGGATAAAGGGTTGATATGCCCTAGTGATTCACCATGGGGTGCACCAGTCCTCTTCGAAAAGAAGAAGGATGGGTCAATGCACATTTTCATTGATTATTGTGAGATCAACAAGATCACGATAAAGGAAAAGTATCATTTTCCATGGATTTATGACTTGTTTGATTAACTACATGGATCACAACACTATTACAAGGTAGATCTCTGGTAGGGATGTTACCTAGTATGGTAAAGAAGAAGGATATCCCCAAGACTACTTTCCGTATGAGGTACAGACACTATCAGTTCATTTTGATACCATTTGGACTCATAAATGCTCCCTCAATCTTTATAGACTTCATGAATATAGTATTTATATATTTCCTTGACAAATTTGTGGTAGAATTTATAGATGATATTATAATATACTCCAAAAGTAAAGAGGATCATGAGTTTCATTTGAGTAATATTCTAAAGACCTTATAAAAGGAAAAAAATTAATCCAAGTATAGAAAATGTGAGTTTTGGTTAAATTAAGTCTCTCTTTTGGGGAATATCATCACAAGAAATTTGATGTATTTGGATCCTTCAAAGACAAAAGTAATTGAAGGATGGTCGAGGCCAAAATATATGATATATATTCATACTTTCTTTGTTTTATCTTGATAAAATCATCGATTTGTGGGAAATTCTCATGATTATCAAACCCTTTGACCAAGATAACTCAAAATGGAGTCAATGTTTCTTAGAACTATGAATGTGAAAAAATCCTCATGGAGTTGAAAAGGAGGCTTATCACTACCCAAATGCTCACACTACCCATAGGTGGGAAAATTTTCATAATCTTTAGAAATGATTTGAAGAAGGTATTGTGTTGTGTGTTGATGAAAAATAAAAATTTCATTGAATTTTGCTCAAAGAAGTTAAAAACATGAGAAAAAATATTTCACACATGATCTTGGGTTGGAAGCAGTGATCATCACATTAAAAATATAGCAGCATTATCTCTTTGGGGAGAATTGTGAAATATATACAGATAAAAAATAATTAAATATATATTCACATAAAAAGATTTGAATATACACCAATGTAATTGGTTAGATATCATCAAGTATTCTGACAGCTCAATCAATTATCATTTTTAGAAGAAAAAAAGTGGACGATGATCTATGTATAAAAGATCCGTAAATTCTATCATCAATGAGAATTGAGAAGTACCTGGTATTCATAGATTTGAATAGTATGGACATGGGAATCATAAATTAAGGAAAATCATAAATCATTTCACAAATTATTTTTTAGTTGTCTCTTCTTGGCAGGTGAAAGTATGCTCAAAAATTTTATGTGGGAATTCAGAATATAGTGAAAACTATAAGAAAAAGGAAAAACTCAGAGTTCAATGTTAATGAATAAGGAATTGTGAGATTTGGGTCTAGACTATGTCTTCCATCAAATCATGATTTAAATAGGGAACTATTGGATAATTCATATAGTTATACTTTATCTATTCACCTAGGAAACACAAAAATGTATCGACACCTCCGAGAGCACTATTGGTGGGATAACATGAAGAAGAATATCGCTGATTATACATAAAAGTGCCTCGTATGTCAGTATGAAAAGTCTAAAAGAAAGAAGTATAAGGGGATGATGGAACCATTACCCATACCAATCTAGAAATGGGAAAAACATCACCATAGAATTTTTCACTGGACATCCAAAGACATTAATGGGAAACAATGCTATCTAGGTTTCTATGGATCTTCTTATAATGACTGCACACTTCATTAAAATTCAAGAGTATTTCTCACTAGATCAACTGGAATGGTTATAAATCAGAGAATCATTAATTATTCATAGAGTACCACTATCAATTGTGTCCTATAAATATCTAAGATTCACCTCTATATTTTAAAAAGTATATAGAATTATCTAAACACTTAGATGAAATTCAGTATGTATTTTCTCCCTCAAACTAATGGAAAATCTTAGCAGACTATAAAAACACTTGAGAACATTTTGAGAGAATGCTCAATATACTTCAAAGGATTTAGAGACCAATATATCCCTCTAGTTGAGTTCTGTAACAAAAACAGTTTCCATTTGACCATCCAAATGGCTCCGTATGGTGCCCTATTTGGGAAGATGTTCATAACACCATTATGTTGAGTTGAAGTTCAGGAATGAAAGCTTCAAGGTCCTGAAATGGTCGAAGAAATGGTGGATATGGTTAAGATAATTCAAAATCGCATCAATGATTCTCAAATTCAATAAAAGATCTATGATAAAAATCATCAACGTGACATAGAGTTTTTTATTGGAGACATGGTATTCCTCCACATATCTCCATGGAATAGAGTGATGAGATTAGGGAAGAAGGGAAAGCTTAGTGAAAGGTACATTATCACTTTTGGGATCATTGATCACATCATATTTGTGGAATATTGACTAGAACTCCCACCAAACCTGTCTTATGTAAATGATTTATTCCATGTATCCATCTTGAGAAAATACATACTAGACCCCTCATACATATTCAATCTATAGGTGGTAAAATTGGATAATTACCTTTCCCATTAGGATAATCTGGTGAAGATCTTATATCATAGATTAAAATATCTATGATTTAAAAAAATTCCCCTCATTAAAGTGTTATAGGGAAACCACGAGTTTGGAGAAGCAATGTGAGAACTAGAGGAGGTGATAAAGAAGAGTTTCCCTCATCTGTTTTAGTGTGGGAAAAAAATTTAAGGGTGAAATTTATAAAGGGTGGGGAGATTATAACCACCCCAACTATTATCAATAAACTTCCACTTTTTGATTTAATTAATTGTCTTATGGTTATAGAAAACACATGCATTTATTTTGTTTTATTAAATCTAATTAGATTTAAATGACTATTATGTATATATATCATTCGTAATAGATCCATTGAATCATGATCACAAGACTGGTATAAATATAGGGTTTTAAAAAATATTTTTGGCATAGTAAAAGGAAGAAATGGCCTCAACTTGTACGATCGTACCCTATGAAGACAATTTATCAGAGCTCCAAAGGGAAGTATAATTTCTAGGAATTTCACTATACCAATCCCAAGCATATATCCAACAACTTAAGCATTATATACGTTTTTTATGTTATAATTTCAAGCTCATAGAGATCAAAAACTAAACCAATATCATAGAAAGTTCTCATGAAAGCCCCACCATTGTGCACCTTACTCTTATGGTGTATACTGGTGTATTAAAGATATATGTATCAAGACCCTAGAAATAGGAATATGTACATTATTTTTTATAAAATAATGAATATATTTTGATCCTATTATTGTTACTTTATAAATGGTTTTTATTTTTGATTCAATAAAGAACAAATTGTATTTTTGGTTAATATTTAATTTTAATTAATTAATTAATATATTTTTTTTAAAAATACTTTTTTAATAAAATATTATCATTTAATAACTTTTATTGAAGATAATTGATCATATTATTAATATGAAGTCAAATATGATTTTTTATAAGGTTCAATAAAATGTTGCCTAAAAAAACCCTCCATTTTCAATAAATGTCAGGTTTTATCTTAAAAGTGAAAAATGACATATTTAAAAAATTATTTATATTTAATGAATATTATTTTTGGAATCAGGATTTCAAATTTATCTAATGTTTATTTTTTGATAATTTTTTGAGGCTGGAAAATTTTTGGTTAAAATTTAAATATAGTATAAATATATTTTGTGTTTTATGAGATCATAATGGCCCAATAGTGATGTAATAAAAAATAATAAATGGTATCTTGAGAAAAATATATATTTTCAATTTAATATAATATAATTTTATGTTTATTTTATGTTTTTTATAAAACCTTAATGAATCCTCCAACACTTATAATATATTTTAAGATTTTTAAATCATTTCTTTGAGAGTGTGACTCACTTATACATAAGAAAGGGAACTATTTTATTATATTCATCTCTTAGACATATAAAATAATATAAACCACTACCCTTTTGAAGAAACTATGGAAAATAACCATGGTATTGTTTGTGGTTTTGAAAATTTTATTATGTAGTGTCCCAAACCAAAATAATAAAAAAATCCCCCTTTTTCGTATATAAACCCACCAAAGATACCATTTATCTTCACTCCAACTTCTTGGATCATGAAAAAAATATAAAATATACTCTATATAGTCCTCCCAATGTTCCCCAATCTTTAAATAATCCCCTCCCAATCATTTTTAGTCACACACTCAAGTAAGGGATTCCCTCTCTCCTCATTTTACCAAGCACTTCATTTTTGATATGCCTTTTAATTCCCATTTCCATAAGTTTGGATATATTATTACCTATACCCAATACATTAAATTTAATTTTTAAATGATTTTATCCCCTTTCACCATCTTTTATCCCTCTTATAATCCCTTATTTACACCTGTTATTATTCCGAATTTTCACATGGGATCCTCACCTTCCTCTACTTCTTTCAATTCAAGAATTTTCCATGAAATTAGTCTTTATAATTTCAATTGGATATATATTAATTCATTTAAAATTATTATGTTGAATTCCAATTTATGTTATTTTAATTATATATTATTTATCCTATCTCATTTTTACATTTATCAAAGCCATTACAATGCCGAAATTATGTAAGGGTGCCTCATCTTCCACTCTACTCTTTTGTCAAGCACTCATTTTAATGTTATTTATTTTAATTTACATTTAAATATGTTGGGATATGTTATTAAATATATCAATTACATTACATTTTATTTATAAATTATTATATCCCTTTTCACACACATTTATCCCTTCTATGAATCTTTTTTTTCACACCCGTTATAATGCCGAAATTTTGTAATGGATCTTTCCTTTCTCCTCTTTATTCCAGATTAATTATTATTTTAAGCCTTATTTTTTCAATTACATGTGTTATGGAATGTATTACAATGTTCTTATTACTATCCATTTAAATTCCAAATGATGATATACCCATTTTCTTTCATCAACCCATTTTATGAATTTCGATATGACATTGTTATGTTGTCAAAATTGCACCTAGATTTTCCATGCCAACATAATTCTGTAGTGAATACTATACACATTTATATATCAATGGTTTTAACCTTTATTCACATGTAATAATTTATTGGGGAATTGAATGTATGTATTCTACATTCAATGATCTTGTAATAAATTATAATTTTGAATGAATTCATGTTATATGATATATGTGGCACACCAAAGAATTAGAATGAAATGATTGTGGGACATTGTCAACCATGATATCTTGGCAGGTATAGCCTTGACCTATATTTATGATGCAATGTTTTATTTTGTTTTCACATTTACCATTTTATGATTATCATTCTATATCATTCCTTATTATTCATGTTCCTTTTATGATTCATTGATATACATATTATATAACATGTATTTTCTTCCTCATATTATTCCTTGTTTATTACTTTATCGAGATTTATAGCTCACCCCATTCTTATGTATGTCCTCATGTTATCCCATGCAGTGTTAGGTATGAAGGATTTTTTTGGTCACATCAAATAAGTTTTCAATAATTATGTTCATTTTCATGTTTTAATTTGTTATGTAATATACCTAATTTCCCAAAAAAACTTGAACTATTGATATTTTGGGTTTTATTAAGTGTAATAAAACATGTATTAATGTGTAATAAATTGTATATTATTTATATAAAATCACAACTATGGAAATTTTTTTAGGTTTAACCACATAAACCAAGGGATAATCTAGAGAATTCTTCTAACTTTCACTAGCGAATCGACATCCGACAATAACGAAGTTCCTGATCTTAGAAGATCTAAGTGTAGTGAATATAATGATTCCTATAAATTGTTAGTGGTCAAGTTATTCAATTAAGAATGGTTGAATCAAAATTTAGGACTCATAAATTCTTGGATTTCACCCTTCTTAATTAAATTCATTTAGCATGATCATCCCTTTTATGATCTGCACAATTGTTGAACTTTTCATGCCCCCATGTACTGAAATTAATTTGATTATTCATTGGTTACAAACCCAGTTTATCCTTTTTCATGATATTTTTTCCAAAACCTCTTAGAAATGATCAAAAACCCATTATTTTTTTGCATTTCCCCTCATCTGTTTCATATTTTCAATTTTTGGATGATGAGGTCATGATTCGAAATTATTGGGTAGGACCATGCCCGATCAGAAATCTGGATTGAAAATTATTTTGCAAGTGATGAAGGGATCAACAATCAAGGATGGATTTGGGGTTGAATCAGGGATACCAGGTGATCATTCTCATGAATTTGAAATCTGATTCTAATTGGAGGAATTAGGGATGATATAGGTTCATTCGTACATTGAGTGGTTAAATGGAATCAATTTTCTTGGCCACCAAATGGCTAGAAGCAATAAAGATGCAATATATCTACTAATTTTGGGTGGTGTGGATGTGAGATCTATTCTAGATAGGCTATATTTATACCATTAAGTTTAGGTATAATGTTATACAAAGAATATTAAAAAAAATCCATGTATCATGATGAAAACAAAGTTTGTAGACTCGATGTTATAGTGGCTTTGGTTTCAATGATTTATAACTAACGCACGCCATGTGGGAACCCCACATTCCACGTGAGCCTATTCTGGAAGACTTGGAATGTACTCTAGGAGTACACGAGAATGAGAACCACCACACACACCATTTTTTATAGTACATTAGCATGGATAGAGACATAGGAATCTCCATATTTTAATAGGCACATGGTGTAAAAAAATTACACAATCACGAGATGGATACCCAAACATGACTAGGGAGCAAGGGTAGGGACCCTGACTAGCTCGGACACACCCTGTAGTCACACTGCATTCCCTTTATTCCTATATTTACATTAATAATTGTACATATTGGGACATAAAAAGTAAAAGGAGTGTGACCACATGCCGTGTGTTCCCCTACAAACTGTATGACCCTAGTTTCCTTTTGAGAAAACTTCAATCTCCCATATCTCTTTCATTTGGACTCGGATTTGGACCGTGAGTATCAAATATTAATTGTTTCCCCATGTAGAATATGATGGATCCCTTCATTGTGTATTTTCAGATACAATGTGGTAATTTCCTATTTTGGATATTATTTATGTAATGATCGATGGTAGAAGTGATTAGGTAGGATCAACAAAGGCCTTATGAGTGGCACTCTATAGCTAGGATGGGAAGGTGTCCTCAATGAAAAAGAGTGGAACACTCCTTCTAACAAAGGTTATAGTCCTCTACCTTCCATTTGGAACGCACTAACTAGGTTGGGAATGATTCCTTGATAACCTAGAGTGGAACCCTCCTGTTGTGATGGAAATGGGTCCTTAATGACCTAGAGTGGAAACCTCTTATAGAATTAGGGCATGTGTACTCAACCATTTGAGTGGCATCCTCTAGTCAAGATGGGTATGGGTCCTTGATGAACATGAGTGGAACCCTTCTATGGAAAAAAGGCAAGGGTCCTCAACCATTCGAGTGGCACCCTCTAGCTGGATTGGGCATGGGTCCTCGATGACCCAGATTTGAACTCTCTAGGGAGATAGGGAATGAGTCATTGACTTTTTGAGTGGGATCTTATGGTTAGGATGGGATTTATTACTCAGTGACCTACAATGGAACTCTCATGTGAAGATAGGGCATATTTCATTAAAAATTTGAGTGGGACCCTCTACATGGGCTTATCAAGGGTATTCAATGACCTAGACTGTAGCACTCTAGATGGGTTGGACATGGGTCCTCAACCATCAGAGTGGAACCCTCATATTATACCAAGAAATGGTTTATCTACCAAGATATTATGGCCCCTCGGCATTGAGACACAATAGTGAGGTGAGGATTGACTTATAATTCATTATTCTTGGCTGATGTGTGAGATTTTTGGAATCATTGATGGACTTATAGACCTAACAAAAACTCTTTCATATATATGGGTGTGTGATGTAGTTTTCTTTATCTCTTATTTGGGATTATTTTAATGATAATTTATATATCTGTATACATGTTTCTATATTTGGTTACTCTCTTCATGGAATGGAGAGATGCATAGTGTCTTCCACCTACTCATCATGTTGAGATAATTATGGTTGGATGAGGTTACTCTACTTCTATGGGTGGAAAATACTCTACATGTAGTCCACCTACACACTGTGTTGATCCACATGTTCGTAGAAGATATTACTCTATTAGATTTGGTTGAGCTTCTCACTATTATCTATCTACTTTATTTCCATTTCTATTAGGTTTCATATTTCTCCCACTTCATTTTTAGAGAATCCTATGGGGTATGTATATACTCACTCCTACATGGGATTTTACCACACGTGTCATGTATTATGAAAATGATAGAGAGGTCATTAGTGACTTTGGGGGAGTTTAGGTATACTGGGTGGTTTGAACCACATACGAAGGTTGTAGATTATATATCAACATTTGTTCTATCTCATAATTCTAATTTCTAGTTTTTTTAGGTTGGCACATATTTCTAGTTGTAGTGAAATTTTCCCCTTTACATTTCTGTATGCACTGTCTTACTCTGGTACACCTTGGAGGTTTTTCATTCTTGGTTTATTTTCTAGATATTTCATATTTTTATTATTATTCCTTTATAAATTTTCATTAAGTTATTGGATTTATGCGTATAGGTACAATATGAAAAGACCTCCCATATAGGAAATATCTTTTCACCACTTGTCTCCACCCAGGACCTATGGATGCCGACTTGGGGTAGTTTCAGCTTGAGCCCTGACTAGATCCCAGTCGTGAAATATGATTGTTGGGATAATTGTGAATAATTTAAAATGCCTCAAATATGTATAGTTTCATCATTATGAAAAACAATTTCCTAAACCAATAACTAATGGGGATAAAAAACACCACCATCCTTTTAAACCATAGTAACAATGAAATTGCTTTTAAATCCATATTTATGAATATAGGCCATGGAAAATCTTCCCATCCACTCTAGATTTGAGGATATTCAATGGGAATATAGTTCTAGTTATTAGAGTAGTCATAGAATGTTTTATAACTGAATCATCGGTAAATATTTGATATTATTTAATATTATTATTGTATCCTATTTTGTGTTTTATTAGAAAATTATTCATTTGAATATTATTAATTCTTCTATAATATGTTATTTATATTTTTAGAAGAAATAAATCTATCTTTATGTCTTCTAAATCAATTATGAAAATATGGAACTCATAATTAATATTTAAAATAAACATATGATCAACTATGATTACAATAATTACTATGACCCCTTAAGAAAAAAAAATTACATAATGGGAGTTATAATGACTAATCATGAAGTATGTTTATCTCAAATGGTTACATTGAAACTCAATATTTGGATATGCCTCTTAGTAAGGAATAGATTATATTCAAAATCTCATTCGAATCAGAATGGTGGGTACTATAATGGAAATTATCTCTCAATTCATATCAATATTTTGGGTACCCTAAACAATATTCATTGGTAAGTGAAAATTAAAATTGTGATAACGTAATCTATTTAATGGTGTGGGGGAGAATGTAATGACCTAATATTTTGGATCCATTTAAAATACATACCATTTTCTATAACATGTTTCACACACAAAGAAAGATTAAAAACCATAACAGAATAATAACATGTTATTAATAAATCTATAAAAAATACTCAAATCATAGTCTATTAAATATTTGTAAGGTATATAATTAATAATAATTAATATGAAAAAATATAATTAAAAAAAATATTTGTATTATGGATTTTATTTTAAATGATTAATTAAATGTTTTGATAATTACATTTTTTAAAATAAAATGTATCTTTAAACTCTACATATCTATATTAACTATGTATATATTTTTTTGTTTTCAATGAAAATATTTTTTTTACTCAAAAAATATTATTATTGTGAAAATTATAATTATGAATTTATCATTATATAATCTTATCGCTAAAAATTAAAAACCTTTTAAGTAATAATATATATATTTAAGGAATAAAGTATTCATTTAAAAATGTTATTTGAACATATAATTCTATGCCCAATATTTTTAGGACTAAATTAAAATGTTTCTCCAAAAAATTCACTCCATTTCTCTAATTATTTGTTTATATAGTTAAAATATTCTTTTTTATCCATAAAAGTATCAAAATTTTTTTAAAAATTAAAATAAAATTATGTAAATAATTTTAGTTTCCAAACTATTTTTATCCTATATATATAAGTAGATATTAAAAATATCATTTTTCTAAAACTAGTATTTACATGGTATACTATGTTTATTTTAAAATTATTTTTCAGGGATTTTCACAATATTAAATATTATAATTATTGTCATATTTGAAATTATTTGATTCAAAATAGTTAAAAGGATCCAATAATAAATTTAATCATTAATTTAAATCTCTATGGTTAAAAATTAATTAATAGTGTTAAAGTAATTTTAGGTAAAAGGTTAAAAGTAAAAATAGCTTCAGTCACTCTAACCATGTCTAAAAATTGAATAGTTGGGAGAATGTTTGAAAATATCTTGTCCCAAACCCCTTATATGTGATATATTTATTCCTTAACCCTGAATAGTGTCATTACATTATTGAAAAATGACATGTATTTCCAAAAGTGCCACATTTACCCTCTTATAAAAGGGTACCACTTAAAAAACTGAAAATGAAATTCACTTTTGATTTTCTCCTTGAATAACATTAACATTACCTTCCCTAAAACCTGTTACACCAAAAATAATCTCATATTCAATAATATATAGCATAATCCCTTCATTTTCAAGGGAACTTCTAATTAAAGATCACATTTCGAATTTTTTCTTTTCTTCTTATGTTTTTCATCTTTATCTTAGTCATAAAAATACCTTATAAACCAATTTATATGGTGACATTAATATAATTATTATACTTATTTTATGTTATAATAATGTTATAACACATAGTTTTTCATTTACATCCACTTAGGAAAAAATACTGTCATTAGTACATTGTGTGGACTACCACCTCCACAAAGTGACGTTTTTTTTCATGACAACATTTTATATAAGGTTCTAATTATATAAATTTTGAATTAATATCATATATAACATGTAATTATGACTCTAAAATATCAATTAAAAATCCACCTTCACCCCCTCTCAAATGTTGTGAAACGGGAATTCCAAACATGCATACGTGATGAATCCTACTTCCATGATGAAAAATTTATCATTTTCATTAATATTTTCAACCATTATCTAAAAATATTCAAATTTATTTCCTTGTTAAAAATAAATAAAAATAATTATTATTCTATTATGTTTATATTATGTTGAAATGAACTCCATTTTAGCCATACTCATCCATCATGTTAAAACAAGTTAAGTTTTTTGTTGATTTAACCATCTATGTGACCAATGATTAAAAATATAATTATGGAAGACTATTAGTACCTGAAAACTAATTTTATGATATTCCATTAAAAAATCATGATTATTATGTGGTAAAATAAATATTATCATTAATATTTAATTTATTATTAATGAAACATTATGTTCTCTAATATTGAAAAAATATGGTGACACTAATTCAATTTTCATCCAAACACATTGAGGAACTGTATTAAAAATAAATATAATATGATAAAAAATGGTAAATATAAAATTAAATATAAGGTATGGGTTTCTCAAAATGTATCTACCAAACCTATTTTTTTATTTTAGATGTTATTAATGTGTAGATAATGAATTTTGAAAAAGGTAAGGGACATCATCCCAATATCCCTTCATTGAGACATAGTTTAAATTTATTGAGAAATTATTAATCATGAACTTTTTATAATAAAAATTTGATATAAAAGTTTTTGAATATTTTTTATTCATGATATATGATGTTTCATTCCATTTCATCACTTTAATTATGGTTTTAATTTAGTATTTTCCCATATCAGAAGGGTTTTATCTCATATTTTTCATCATTGAAACACATTTTCTTTTATAAACCAATATCATTTTATGTGGTGTAAATAGTGACTATTTGAGATATTATGTCATCAATTAACTTTTACTGATGATAAATTTAGTTTAATTTTATTATATTAGTTTCACTTGAATTTAATTTAAATCCACATTATGTTCTATGAGGTTTTCATGATTGGAATATATTCATTAGGACATATTCCCTCTTATTTTACTAATCTCCTAGATTATTGATATATTATAATAATGATGATGTTTTTTTTGTCTTCACCTTCTTCTCTGAGTAAATTTTTTACACTAATTTATTATCCCTTAATGATTCTATGGTTTCAAGAAAATAAATTTTTGTTAAGAACAATTCCCATTCCATTTAATGGATTTTTCTTCCATATACATTTTTTTAATTCACACCATTTTTTCCTTTACCAAGAGGAAACATAAATTTCTTTTATCTTCAAATAAATTTTTTTATATTTAAAATCATTAAAAACAAAAATTTCATCATCCTTTTAATGATATCATTTTTCAACAATTGTTTTTAAAAAATTTCATAAGTATTTTCCACTATTTATATATAAGGATAAATATCATCCACTCCACATTTTATTTTGGAAAATTTTATGTCTTTTTCTAGGTTCTAATATTGATGATTATTTCTAAAAATAATTGTTTCAATGTATTTTCAGATATACTATGGATATAACTACATTTTTATGATTATTGTATTAACAATTATTTTTTAAAATAAATGTTTTAAAAGTAATTTCACATCCTCTTGTTGAAAACATTATTTCCTTTTCAAGTCTCCCTCCAAAAGTTTTTTTAATTGAATCTCCCCACTAATACTAGGTACTGAATTATTTATAATTTCTTCTAACTTAAAGGATTACCTATTAAATGGGGAATCAATAACTAAGGATTACCTTTACCACTAACCACTGATGATTCCCCTAATTTACGACTATCATCTATATTTAAACCAATATACGTTTAAGAGATTCCACATCTCAAAATTACTATGATCCTTAAAAGGATAATAAATATCCATCACTATGTTTACACCATTAAAAGATGGTTTATATACTCTACATGACCACTCAGTCTCTTCACTAAAATTCTAGAAGATTCAATGCCTTATGACACAAACAACTAGATTATTTATATCAAATATTATACATGAATAACATATATAAATCCTCAGGACCCATTAGGTTTCCATTTTCAATAACTTGTTAAAACACACACTTTTTGAACACATCATCTGGAGATCCTTCACACATCAACAATGGGTGGACATCCCATTCTTGCCTAAAAATACCCATCTATGTAAATATAATTACATTAGAAAATTTTAGTTCAAACTCAAGTCACCTAATCTGTAACCCCCACATAATCACACTCTATCAAACGTATACCTAACACATAATAAAATATTATAAGTACTGCCTAAATTATAATATCATAACCCCACCAATAACTAAAATTTTCAAATTCAATCTAATCTTATAGCTATCATCAAACTCTTAAACTCCTATATCAATCCATAAAAACATTTTATAAATTAAGTAAATTCACAATTATTTAACCAACTAAACTAAAATACAGATAACCCATAAGATCTCACTAGAAAAAAATGACTCTGAAACATTAATCAATTATGTGTAAATGGTGAATGTAACTCTTTTGATACTATTATAAGAAAATGAAACATTAACAATATCAAAAAAATTCCAATTTAAATCTAAATAGGTGAAATATATAAAAAAACTCATTAATTAACAACCTTCAATCAAAAATATGAGTGAATACATCCTATGATTATCATATAAGCACCATTAGACATCATATAAAAAATACCTTAGATATCAGTCATATTTCAACATTATATAGTTAAACAACACAAGATACCTAAGTTGAAATTAACATAACACAAAATGATATAAATAAGATGAATAATGGGGGAATATGTTGTATAAAATTACCTAAATCTGACATATAGAAATGATCACATTCTTATAAGATCAAAAGAGGAAATTAGGGAATGTGATAGAGGGAAGACTAGAGAAAAATCAACATTTATAGTGCCTATCCCATATAAAATGATTTTTTTCAATGAGACTATAAATTGATGATCATCCCTAAATTTTTAAAAATGAATCCACTATTTACTATTTTCTCGATAATTCTCTAATGGTCACCTATAACACTAATGGAGACATAATGGAATCCATCCAGCCACTCTATGGTTCATCTAGTTGGGAAACACCATTAACCATTTCAATACATACAAAGAATAGCTACATAAGGCATATAGTGGCCGTAGTTACCACCCTCATCTCTGTTTTCCTCGACTAAACACAATGTAATTCACTTCATACCATATATAAAGATATAGAAACCACTAAAACCCCCATTTAAACCTTGATATTCATAATAAAAACTCTATTATTCATGTCAATATTATCAAAAATCAAAATTAATCAATTATCAATTCTTTTACAATACTAATTTATCAAGGTCTATGAACACGTAAAGACATAGTTCATTAAAAACACCCCACTATACGACTTATTGTCCCCATGAAGCATTTATTATCATTTTCTCACCCCCAACCCATTTTTTGGATCTGATACCAATCCTAGATCATGATTCTTAAGTGAATAAAGTTCTACTACCTGTATACACAATCCCAGAACATGCATTCCTAAAAATATTATTCCTATAATTGTGATACCCATTATTCATTATTTAAATTTTCCATTTAATTCCAAAATAATATCATAAATCATGATCACATATTAAAAAATGGTTAGTTGATCTCCTCCCAATTTCATCCAACATATTCTAACATGCATAACACAAATCTAATTTTCCCCTTGTGACCATAAATTACACTTATGTGAGATAATGGAAATTGACTGCAATATTGTTGAGGAACCAAATCTTGTTTCATTGTATAATAATTTGATAAATATCCCAAATTATTAAACCTACTATAACTCTTTATCTAAGATAACCAATATACCCAATATTTGACTCCATATAAAACTATTCATCAACATCAATTTTAATTCAATTATCAAATTAATTGAATCTAAATTAATACCATAGTTTATGTATAATATATTATATATAAATTAACCAAATAAAATATTATTTCTCGCACCCTTTTCTTCCTAGTGATACATTTATTACCAACCTTCCAACCCCATAAAATCTATTACTAATCCATCTATAAAAAGATTACACAACACTATGGTCCTTTTATAAGGTAATCTATAATATTCTCCCCACAATATGAGTATCTATAAATTTTTTAATAAATTTGAATTATATAGTCACTAATATCATATTCCTCCTCTCACTACACACACTGACTAGATGTGATTATACTATAAGAATAATTTCACTTTAGAGTCATATTGTCAAAGTTATACCTCCGACCGCATGTCATTGCTTGTTAGAACTCTAAAATAAAGTTTCTTTTCTTAAAAAAATTATTCATAAAGCACCATGAATACTAGACACACTCGAATAATCTCAATTGAAACATTTTATTCGTCGTGATAGATCCCAATGAAAAATTGACATGTTAAACTATCATTTTTTCATAATAATAACAATCTATTATCCATTTTTGAAGCATAAACTGAAGAAAGCTACACTTGATGAATATTATCATTGAAAATGATTCTCATGTTTCTAACTATAATATAAATAATGTAATTTTAATGTAATTTTAATAATCCTTTATTTTTTTCATCTCCGTATAGTATAAAAAACAACTCTTTATGTTACTACACAATGTTTTGATAATTTTAGATCCTCAAAAACTCATGAAACCCATAATCAATATCACCTCAATAAAAAATTCTACGATTTATATATATTCCTACATTAAACCCCTAGTGTGGCCACTTACTGAAACTTAATGCAGTCTCATGAATGAACTCTATGGAATTTGGGAGGAATAGGTCCTTGATAGTATCCTTATGTTATTTCAGTTCTTGAAGTTTTCACAAGCCATGTAACTGTAAAAAGGGTTAATAAGTGAAAACAATAAAAATTCACATTCAATGTAATATTCATCTTCAATCGACATGAATTCACCACTATCAATCATGAAATGACTTTAGAATCCACATATATACATAATATTTTATATTGAGTAGGGTAATTTTTATAGAACACTATAATAGGATCATTTTCATAATTAATCTTGATGAAATTGTAATTATTAATTATTATACTCTCCCATTCTACTAGATTATACACCCTGACACCCCACCTAATGGTATACCATAATTCATTTTCATGTTAAAAAAAATACTAATGACCGTAACTTTTCTATTAAATTTACAATATACATGATGTATTATTCATTAATTCACAATCATTCATACTAAAAATGCATTGAAATCCATGCTATTAGAGTAAATAATAATACTACCCTAACACAAACTCATGGACCACTAAAAGAGGCATGACACCAATCGAATGCACTGAACATAACCACATTAATAAATGACTATAAAAAAATCAAATTTACCTAATCCATGACTCATAATATTCATTTATATATCCTATCAAGTCTTTATAACCACAAAACAAAAATTATACACCTATCATAAATAATATTTATACCTCATAAGGGTTCCATAAAACATGGGTATTATTTATCTTGACAACCTCTTCACATATTTTGGTATATAATGCATGTATAAACCATATAATTATTCAGAAGATAATAATATTATCATGAAATAATATAAACAAAAATCATGGGTTAGACTAGTATATTTGAACAATATAAAATATAATAAAACAATATTTAAGAGGTAACTAACACCTTAAATAAAAAAATCCTCTATTTTTTAATATGATGAATCATACACAACACATGATTATCACATGTATCCTAAACTCTGAATATGATGAATATAAGAACACCTCTCATTACTCTATAATAATAGTAAAAATATAATTAAATTACCAAAAACATCACACATATATAATAAATAAAACAAAAAACATAATTACAAAAAACTATAGTAACTATATATTTTCATTAAATAGTTGTACAAAAATAATAAATCTAATAATCATCATATATTTCGATCACTCAGATATCCATATACCATGTCCGACATATTTATAGAAATAATACACTTCCTTATTGCAATTTTAGGATTCCTCTACCCAATTGTCATAAATAGGGACTGATATAATGATTCCACATGATCTCGGATGGGCCTCCTCATATAAAAATGGTTTCACATATGCGGTGAGAGTATATGGGATATGATGGGGCGAATATACTCAAAGTATCATATGAAATCAACAGTAAATAAATAACAAAACATCTATAAATACAAATGGAAAAGGAGTACACATATGAAATTTTATCTAAACTAATATCCTATCAAATAAATATATTCCAATGTAATAATAAAGGTACAATATAATTCATAAATCATAGACATCAAATGGTACCACAAATTAGTACAACTATATAGAAACAAAAACAAGATAATAAATATATTAAGGGGATCCACAATAATAATGATTCTATATGTAATCATGTCCTTAATCCCAATCAAGAAACCATAGATTTTTCCCCTTTAGATCATGTGTAATGACCATAATATCTTCCATAAGATATAAACATTCATAATATTATATGTGTTGCATTAGATAAATAAATATTCGTATGATACTGCTAATGGACCCATGAAATATTATAAAATATTCCATTGCATGCACAGATAAAAATAAATAATTTTGGATCATAATTTATGTAGAAATTTATAATGAGCGTAATACAAATACAATGACATACAAATATATATAACAACATTATTTGGATATATGTGATGAACATACCCTTCAAATAATCTATATAGAGGACTCAATTCACAAATATTACCAAGAATATGAACCATATCATGGAGGACCAATCTCTAGGATATCCCCTAGAGTAATCGAAAAAGAATAGTGGACCTGATATAAATATTTACATGGAGTAACTAATCATATTATGGAGGTAAAACTCTAATATGGACCCTATAGTAACTAATATTGTTATATAGGAAAAAAATTTTGTTTATCCCCTAGAATATGAACCACATACGAGGATTATTCACACTACCCTAACAAGTTGTGACACAACCAAGCTAATATAATTTCAAATTTCTCAAAAGGGAAGTTCCAAAAAAATCATGGGACTCTTATAGTACCTCACACCTATATAATTCTTATGTCATAAAACCTGAAATTTAAAATAATCACCCATGAAATAGAACCACTACCTCAGTTATATATTATTATTTTTTAAAATTAACTTGTATTTTTTAAAACTATTAATTAAAATATATGACATATTCAATAAAACCAACTGGTGGCATGTTAGTCATGGAAATTATAACACATAGATCCTTAGATCTAGACCTTCAAAAAATTAATAGGTTCTAATCATTTCTATGACTCAATGATGATCTAATATCCTATAAGATTTATAGATTTTAATATCAATTTACATATTTAGTTATATTCCAATCTATATCATTTTGACAAGGTTGAAATTCAAAAGTTATATCTCCCAATATAATCATGAAATATAAATGATTGATAAACCATATCCAAGAAAAACACTCAACCTTCCCCAATGGGGTATTCGTCCCTTCCCAGCTATATGAAAAATTAACTCTTTTAAGACATTTTCCTTATGACTAATAGAATTCTCCCTCTAATTAGGGCTTAAGTCCTAATTAATCCCTTTAACACTCACCACTTATGATAACCTAAAGGAAAGAAAATAATATATATTTAAACTTTTTAAAATTTATGAGACTCTATATATCAAAATATATAAGAATTATAAGTATTAACTTTCTTGAACAAAACGCCCAATTTTCCACATAACCCCTTATGATAGGATTTCCATCCTCCACAAGACTACTCAATTACATTATGAAAACTCTGAAATATCCATGACCATTAGACCCCTTCTATTATATTATATATATATATTTATTTAATTATTTACATACATAAAATAGGATATTCATAACTTCTCAAAATCCATAATATATGTATCACACCCAATTTGAGGTATTCTATCTATTTTTTACTTTCTCTTATTCATGGAAATTTTGGGATACCCTCTCTAAGGGTTATGATGTTCTATATTTGTAAATTGGATTATAAATTCAGGAGCCTTATATAGGAAATATATACATTATGAAATGATTTTATTATATAAATATATCAGGCATAATCCATAAGATTGAATTAATCTTTAAAACATATACGGATGTTATTCTTATTCTGCAAGAATTATTTATTCCAATAATAGGTATTTTAACAAAAAAAATACACTATGGGATCATTGTTTTAGTTTAAGGGACCCCTTAATGGATTTATGACATAAATTTTTAATTTACGCCATAAATTGGCCTATAACCATCTAGTTTTAGTGTGGTTAGTGTCCATAATTCCTAATTATTTCATCTTGTCTTCCATTGAACCCATATATGATTTTATGACACCATCGATGTCTTAACTCTATTTATAATGGATATTAAAGCATAAAATTGTTAGAATAATGGTTTCTATCTTTTTCTTCCTTCTCGGTATGGGTCATCCTTTTTTTAAACTGAAACATAGACTATAATTGGAATACTAGTATATATGTGTTCAGATAAATTCATATGAAATAATATATGTTTTTTATAGAGGAATGAAAGGAATAATGGAGATTAGTGGAATCATTGTAAATCCTTTTTTCAAATAAATTGAATTTGAGGTGGGTGGCTTCTCGATCTCTCTGGCATTTTTGAATGAGAATGATTATTTTTATTTAATGTTTTTCATATAATTACATTAGTATTGATATGTGACTTCATGAAGGAAACTTATTTGGTTCTCACTTTGGAATATTTCATTGATTTTAGTAAACCCTCTTTTCCTATTATTTTTAAATGGATAGTATAATATTATGAAATGTATAGAACATTTGAAAATTATATGATGATATTATTTAAAGGAAAAATATTTTAAAAAAAAAATTAACACAGAAATTGGGAATAATTTGGTTAGCATGCATTTAAATGTATAAGTTTTTTCGGATGTGACTCTATCAAGGATAGATAGATTATGGCCATGGAGTACCACCATCAACAGTAACATGAATCTTGTTTGTATCAAGTGTATAGTTGGGAGTACATGGATGGATGTGTGTGTGAAACATGAAATTATTATACCTAATATAAATGGAATGAAATAATAAAATTTATGGTTTTTTCACATGAATTTATCTTATTTATTATATATTATATTTATTTGATTTCTAATTGTTTTATATAAATTTTTATAACTTTTTTGGACATAGTTCTGTGTGATGGGAAGTCATTTGGTACAACCAAATATGATTATAGTCACCCCAAACCTAGGAACATTAGTGAATTTTCAAATTTCATCAATCATGATATAGGGAAATAGAATATATCTCTAGTGATGAATCTTGATACCATGGTTTTGTAAAGTGATGTTAGAGAATGTACCTTTTTTTGGTGATCAATAGGATTTTTAATTTATGTGTTTTTGTATTGTTATATTTTGGATTATTATCCATAAATTATGTTCTCACTTTTATATTGATATTTTTTACTTATATGTTTGAGTTTCACTATCTCATTCATGCATCATATTGTGTTTTGGATGATTATATTGATTATTGTCTGGTTGTATCCTTTCTCTTGGAAATTCATCCCCAAAATGATCCTCAATCCCCTATAATTTATTATAAGACATTGTTGTCTTGGGGATGTCACCTAAGGCTAGTAGTATTGTTGCCTCATCATAAATAATTTTGGTGGGGTAGGATGTTAAAAATGTTATTAGTGTTGGTTATTCTGTCTTACTATTGGGATCATACCTTGTATATTAGAATAATAGAACATGAAATGTATAGATTAGAAATACACTTCTAAACTTTATAATATTAACATAATGTTAGTGGGTTTACGAGTAAAATATTTTTCTAAGACACTTCTAGTTGCATTTTAATATACTATTTAAGGGACTAGATCCATGTGGACAAAACATTTGAATATTTTCCAAGGCTTATGGTGCTTGGAGGAGGCTTGGAATAATCCTTGAGGTGTTGGATACTAGAAATGATTGAACGGTGAGACTAAAAAAAGTGTGATCATTTCATGTTATGTAAATTAGGTTCACATATTATGAAGGATTATTCATGGGGTTATTTATGACCTATCAACAATTTATATTAAATAATAAATAGAAACTATTTTTTTAGAAAACCTGACACCTAACATTTACATGATGTGTAAATGGTTAACACATTGTGTAAATTCCATGTGAATCACATATTTAAATGTTTTTAGTAGATTATGTTTTCTCCAAACCCTATAGATTTAAAATATACCTACGTTGTTCCAATAGACCATCATCTCCCTCCCTTGTATTTCTTAGATCAATTTGATTTTGATCGATCCTTTGGATTCTATCTTCAATCTATAGTGATTGTAGTTGATCCAAGGTGTGTTCATTTTTTGTAGAGTTTTCCCCATGTTTGATCTCTTTTTCTTCATGTTTATTCTTTCCCTATGATTTATGATTATATACCATGTTTCTGTTGGGAATTTAATTCTTTTTGGTTGGGGAGGTTGTGTCACAACATCCTCTAATGAATACAGTTCTTGTATAATAGGTGATCAGAGATCTGCAATGTGGTCGATTATCATGAAAAGAATGTCGATGGATTTTGATATAGATTATTAAATTATTATCAACTTATTTATGTGCAATTATAAAGCTACAATGATTTATCCTTTTTGATGGTAATTAAATTTAACTAATAATTATTGAAAAAGATTAAAAGAATCAGATAGTGATCGCATGTTGATAATGTTTTTATTTTATAACATGATGTCATTTTTCCTCTTTAATTTCTAGATAGTGTCATAACTATTCTATGATATGTTACCATATTCTCATTCTTGTATTATAATGTCGAAATTGATAAATAATGTAAATCTCGAATTAATTGATAATTAATTGGATTGATAAACTAATCAAGATGAATGTTTGTAATCTGATTGTTAATGTAATTTGGTGATAATAAAATTAATGAAAAAGAAATGTTTAATTAAATTTGAACATCCATATGATTAATAGAATTGATAGATGATATGGGTCATGTTAATTATTATTGATAATAATTGAAAAGGCATGTTAATTGAGAATAGATCACCTCTATGTTTTTTGAAACTAGAAATAAATTTAAAGTGTATATATTATATATAATAACTTGTTATATATTGATACCTTAGTTTCCTATTTTTGGATCTTATTAATTAATGAATTAGTTAATATATGATAGAATAATAATCATTTTTTTGAAAACAAAAATTTTCTAGGGAACGAGATTCAAATTTTCATGAGAAATATGTGTGCCTTTTTTTGGAACTATGAGGGGTCATTTTCATGTGATGGATAAATGACTTATTTTGAGGGATTAGTTTCCCTGTTGTTTATTATTTTTTGTTCATTATTACTTTGTGATGTTATTTGGATATGATCATTTTGATGTGAGTCTGATATGGTTGAGCCATGGGTGGATGATAAGGTGTAGGGAGGCCTAAATGTGATGTGATCCGGGTATGGCTGACCTGGGATGGCTGATGTGATATATTTGGGAATGGAGGCATGGATGATGTGGTAATAGTTGATGCATGTGATGGCAAGACGCATCAGTGTATGTGTTCGGGAGTTGAATATGGAACCAGAGGTGTTATAAAACGTTAATGATGGGATTATGAAATGATTAGATGATGAGATATGGTATACACTCTTATGAATCCATTTAATGACTGATATAAAAGTTTCTTGTTTTATTATAATTCCCATTTTCATTGATTAAGGCAGTTGGATGAGATTAGTTTCATGTTTCATCTTAGTGGTAGCTTCATATTGTTTTAATAGAGTGCCTTGATATGTATTGATACTAATAATTTATTAAATAATTATTAACCCATGGGGATGGTTGATGATGGAATGAAAATGCATAAATGATTTTAATATTGAAAAACCATGGACATGGTTTGGATTATGCCTTGAGGGAATGTACATTACTGTGATGATTAATGTATTGTAATAAAACTCAATGTAATGTGGAATGATGTTCGTAGTAAATTAATGGCTAATGAATCAATTGACTAAAGGAATTAATAAAAATGAATGAAGTAATTAAGGTAGCTCTTTTAAATGCTTCTGTGCTTATATGATATATGGTCTTAGAAGATCCAGTTGGAAGTCCGAGTGACATTAGATTTAGTTGAGTCTTTGAATATGTTATTCCCATAGTTTGGCTATAAACTATATTATATCATGTATATTTTATGTTTTCAAATGATTACCCACCCAATTAAGTTAAGTAAAATAACACCCAATTAACCCAGGAAGGTTTTTTTCCCCAACATCTCGATGGGAGGATAGATGGATGACTAGCCCTTATGGATCCTCTCTCTTCTCATGGTAGTTACATCTGATGATATTCAAGGAAGTTAGTTTTCCCATATATTTTTGTAGAGGTATTTGACATCTTTTCAGTATTTTTCACACATGTATTACCAAATATTAAATCCAAAATAATATTATAGGTGATTCGTGTATATTCTAGGATTTCTTGAGGTAATTACTCAGTGTATAGGCAGTAATACCTTGAGGTATAATACCCAATGTTTTTTATACATCATATGGGATATGGTGGATCCAGAAAACTACTTGGTTATAATATGGGTATGTGATATAGTATTATTTGGTTATGTGATTCAAAATGTGCCTATTTTGACACCATTATAATGGGTTTTTGGGCCTGATTACATTTGGAGATAGATGGATCATGACATTCGACATAAGGGGAAGAGAGGAAACTCATTGGGGAAGCGAGAATGGGGTACCCTTGAGGTTCTATTATCATTTTATATTCTATATTTTATGTGATTATTCATTAGATGCATACATGGTGAGGTTTGGAATATAGTATACATGTTTAGGTGATTAGTTAGTTTCATTAATGTTCACTATGATTTAGCATGATTTATTTACCTTTTTTAGGAGAGGATCCTTGGAGGATCCTACTAAGTTTACTATTTTGATATACATACATATATATTAACTATTTTGAAGGTCATACAAAGCTGGTTGGATATTGGGATGTATATTACTGTTATAGGTTACTGAAGGAGTTGTTTAGGCTTCGGGTTTACTACCAATATTATCATTTTTTGGGTACTTGTAGTTTCCCTTTCAATTGTTTTTGTATTGTATGATAGTTCATGGTTTCACTTGGTATTTCATTATATATATGTATGGTAGGTGTTGTTTGGTGTATCCTTCTTATCTCTCCCTTTTGTATGTTTCTATTAGAGGGTAATTCCTCTCATATGCATGTTTACTATACCCCCGGTGCCAGTCACCAATCCTAGGCCTACTGGAGGCAGGACTCTAGAAATCACCATTTCTCTCCTCTCAATGTGGTATCTTTATGGGGAGGGGTTTGTGATGTAGTGGTATAAACAGTAAAAAATGATCTTAGTATTTATTTCTACATTCAAAAAACCTAGATATGAACCTTTATTAATTGACATTCCTTTTCAATTAGTATCAATAAGAATTAAAATGCTCCACAATATTAATTAATTCCATAAATCATATGGGAGAGAGAATTTAATTAAACATTCTCATTAGATTAATTATATTATCATCTAATTACATTAACCATCAAAATACCAACATACCTCTTATTTAATTTCTCAAGCCAAATAATTATCAATTAATTTTGTCATTAACTTCCTTAAAAATTTCAAAAATCTAATCTATGAATAATATAATGTTCAAAAATCATAGAATATATATAACACTATCTATAAAATCAATAGACAACCACTATTATGGTATAAAACAACAACATCTACAACTTATGATCGTTTTCTATTTTCATTAATCTAGTTCAATAATTATTAAGTCAATTTAATTGATATCCAAAGGGATAATTCACTATCCCTTCATGATTTAACATAAATAATTAGTGAATAAACAAATCCCCTAGCTCAAAAGCCTTCATTATTTACATAAGAGAGAACCATGTTATGATCTTTAATCACCTCTTCATCAACAAATACATTCATCTATGGATTAAATGTCACAACCAAACCCACCAAAAACTAAGAAAACCCTATTAGAAACATGGTAGATAATCCTCCATCACATGGAAAGAAGAAATAGGAGGAAATGATAACATATTGGGAGAAAATATTAGAAAATGAATATGGAATGAAACTTGGAACAACTAGGCTCACCACAGATAAAAGACAGATGCATAAGGATTGATCCCTATAAAAGGGATCTCAAAATTCTAAGGGAGGGAGCCACTAGTCACTTAGAATGAGAGAAGGAGGCACTGAAACCTTAAGGTTTAAAGGAAACTAGTTTGGATGAAAACATTTAAATATGTGATGAAATGAACATTTACATGGAATGTGAAAATTTTACACATAATTTTAATGTCAATCATTAATTTTAATTAGAAAATGATTCCCCTTTAATTATTTAACCCTAATTATTTAAACTTCACGAATCACTGCATGAACTATCCTTAAAAATTCATTAACCTCCTTTTTATTACATGTAATCTCCGTATTCCATCATTTTCAGCATCCAACACCTAAATGCTTATTCCAAGCCTTCTATGAGACCACAAGCCTCGAAAAACATTCAATGGGTCGATCCACATGGATTCTGACCGTCATCATTGTTTTAGTCTATGAGTGTTTAATACTATTCATTATACTGAGACTTCCCACTAGGGATTCATTTTTCATTTTATGTTTTGTTTTTTTCGATAATGAATAAAATGGATTATTTTGTAATGAATGATTATATCTTGTTACTAATGGTGATTTATAATTTTTATTATCCTTTTCTTCATAGGGATAGTGAAGAAAGTTTTTATTTTTATATAATATATCACATGGTAGATTCCATAAGAATTATCATGAAGAATATGTGGTGAATTTGGTTTCACATGTGAGAAATGTGAACCGATAAAATGTACAATGTATCCTAAAATTTTTTAAGGGGAATTATAAAGGATAAAGAAATGATGAGCTTAGGAAAGTGGATGTAAGGACCCAACCCCAGTTGCCCAGATCTGATGACATAATTCATTAAATTGGCATGATTACAAGAAATTCATATCCTAAAGGAATGAATAGTTTAGTAGTTTTAGAAAACCAGATACATACATAAGTTCAACATTACACTTGAAAAAGAATACAATATATAAATTCCTTTGAAAACATCCATAACTCCTAGGTTTTCCCTTCATGTCATTTATAATATACCTCTTCATGTCCTGAGAAAATGAAAAATAAGAAAGGGGTGAGATGAAATGATCATTAAGGGTAAACAATACAGTGGAAGATATAATAAACATAATCATTAGGCATGGTGAATAATTAAAAACACATGCCTTTAAAAAAAACCTGAACACATTGTGGTAGAAATAAAAGATAAGTAAATAATTCCATAATAAATCATAATCAGTTTTATTATACTAATCGAATAACCAAATGAACTTTCAATTACTAGTTTCATAATGATGGAATGCATAATGTTGTACATCATAACCATATTGTCAAGGCCTCATTCTAAGACCATAAATAACCATTTTGTCAAGGCCCCATGCCAAGACAATAGTTTGTCTCATGAGTCCTACTGATACATTGAGGGGTTATAGTAGGATTCACCCATCACTTAATATATCCAATTAATTCCTCATATGAATTGGGATTAATTTAAATAACATATACATTCCTATTGGAACTAACATATGAAATGTAAATATCTTTCCCTAAAAATTAAGCATAAACACTATGGTGAATGGTTTTAAGATAGCACATATGCATTCAAACTCATCATAAAAAATTAAATTAAATATGGTATATGATGTAATAAAATATTAATCCCAATAATACATAACAATCAACAATAGTTTTTAAATAGATGAAGATACTCTAAAAAAATCGTCGAGTAATTCTTGAGATAAATACTCTTTTAGTTTGAAAAGAAGAGTTCTATTGGAAAATTACTTGTATAAAACCATAATTTAAGTAAGATATTATTTTAATAATAAAATTAGTGATTTTAGAAATATAATGGTTTCTAAATACATATTATAGAGTGCCCTTGAAAATAGGTAAGAATTCTAGAAATTCCTTTGAATTGGGCTTATATTTCGGGAATGTTTTTTGAAAGATCCTTTTAAAACATATAACTCCCCATAAATTAAAGTAGGATTATGGTTGGTACACATATATAGTACATTAAAACATAATTTATGGTGTGTAAATATTAATAAATAATAATTTAATTATGGTAATTAGCGAATAAGAGGAACCCGAATGAAAATGGAGGTTCAGGTAGAAAACCCTTACATTATGTCCAAATATGTTCCGATTTTGTAATTAGAGTCCTATAATGTGAAATTAGACTTATTAATAACTCAATTAATAACCTATTATGAATTTATTTGATTTATTATAATTTTATTGAGTTCACTTATAGTTATTTTTATGGGTTAAGATATTCAATATCATCATTTGTGAGTGCTTGTTTCATTAGTTTTCATGATCAGTTTGTTTGCATGGGAGTTAATTTAAAATTATAATTGAATTAACAAATTGATATTATATGTTATTTATTTTAATACATAAGGTTAAATGATCATAAAATTCATTTGTTTACTTTGGTTGAGGATAAATCATTAGATAAAATTTTAATGATAAACACTTGGATTAATTTGGTGATTTTTTTATCACCACGAACTCATTTGGTTTTATAAAATAATACCATGTGTAAAAAAAGAATACAAAACCTTAAATAAGTTATAATAAATATATTATAGTATGTTTCAATAATAAAAATGGTTTCATGACCATAATTGATTATGGTAATAGAAATTGAAAACCCGTCATCCTTGTATGTGATAAATTAACACATCTCGGATGGTGTTTTCATTTCTAAAATAAAAGTAGGGGAAATAAGTGATGAAGATGAATTATTCAATTATAATAAAAAAAATCAGTACATTTATAGTATTATAGTTATCATAACATTTGGATGAAATGAGGTTAGGAAAGAAAATAATTAAGGAAACTTGAAATAAAAGAAATGAAAAGAGGAATTTACCTCTTGATGTTATCTTCCTTGAGAGCCTCTTTAGGGGAGATGTTTTGGACTTTTTATGAGACCAAGGGATGATGGATTTAGGGGTGGATCTTGGGAAAACGTTTGAGTTGAATTTAGACAATGCATAAGGCTTGATATTATTGACGATAAGAGAGAGTGAGGGTGGTTTTTATAGTGGAGGAGAGGAGTTATTTCCCATTATTTTAATCATTATTTTATTATTTTGGCTCAAGACTATGAATAGTCTTGATTTTTGTGACTAAAATCAGTAATATGTTCATCTTAGTTCTAAAATGTTTTTAATAACATCATCCATGACTCAATCATGATGCATAAATTTATTTATTTAGCATATTTCATAAATTAATGAATTTCACTATTCACCAAAAAAATCATGTATTTCAAAAAAAATACCAAAAAAACACCCTAACCATTTTACAATGTGTAGAATTTAAAAATGAACTCCATTTTATGAAAATAATTTTCTAAATTTGATTAATTTAATTTTTAAATAAAATCATAGTTTATTCTAAAAATAATAATATTAAAACTATAATTCGTTTTATATCACCTTGAAAATTTAATCAAGATCTCATTATCATATAACATTAAGAAAATAAAATAATAATATGATTTACTATTCATAAGGGTCATATTTCTATTAATATTCATATTCATAAGGGTATGTTAATATTCACTAAAAATTATGTTTGTCTTATCAGACTCTAAATATCTTACTGAACGCAATAGTGTATGTCAGTTTTTTGAAATTTAAGACATAGAGGTGGAAAATTTATGTTTTCTGGCTAGGTTATAAAAAAGTTGTGTTTTTTAGAGACTCTGTGTTTCATGAATTCAATATTAAATTTGTTTATAAATCCTTGGGGTGTTATATACTCCCCCTACAAAAATTTCATCCTTGAAATTGTCAGAATGTTACCTCACAAAAATATTTGGGTAGTTATTCATCATATGTTCTTTAGGATACCTTGTTTCCTATTCAATTTTATGATTTTTTCAACTTAACTTTACCATATGACCCATCTGATTCCTCAACACATGTTCCTTATTTTCTAGAATCTGGATAGGCTCTTCACAATAAGATAATTCATGTTCCAGTTCTATACCTTTAGAAGGGGGTATATGCATTGGGTTTGGCAAGTAATTTCTCAATAATGAGACATAGAATGCATTTTGTACATTAGATAGGATAAGCGGCATTTACAAACAATAATCCATAGATCCAAATCTCTCTAGAATTTCAAAAGGGGCAATGTACCTAGGGATCAGTTTCCCCTTCTTCCCAAATCTTATCACACCCTTCCATGGAGATACTTTTAAGAAAACATGATAACCCAATTTAAATTAAAAATCTTTCCATAGATTATCAGAATATCTATTTGTTATTCTTTATGCTACTTTGATATGGGTTTGAATAGTATTTACTTTCGCTGGTGTTTCCACCACAAACTATGGACCCATAAGCTTCCTCTCACCGACTTCATCCCAATATGTTGGTGTACAACATCTCTTTCCATACAATGCTTCATATAGTGTCATTTGAAGGCTAGAATGGAAAATATTAACGTAGTAAAACTCCACCAAAGGTAAATACTGATCCCACATACCTTGAAAATCTATTGAGCATGATCTCAACATGTCTTCTAAATTTTGGATTATCCTTTCTGATTTCTAATTAGTTTGAGGGTGATAAGCAGTACTCAAATAAAGCTCAGTATCCAAAGATTTCTAAAGACTTTTCTATAATTTCATTGTAAAATTAGGATCATGATCAGACAATATTGAAATAGGTTTTCCATGAAGTCTTACAACTTCATTTATATAGATTCATTCAAGGTGCTCTAGTGGAAAATCCTCCCTTATAGTGAGGAAATGTGCAGATTTCATAAGTCGGTCAACAATTACCCATATTATGTCATTATTTATTTTATTTTTCTGTAATCTAGTGAAGAAATCCATGGTGATGTCATTCAATTTCCTTGTAGGAAAAGGTAGAGGTTTCATGACTCCTCTAGGATGTTGTTGTTCAGCCTTCACTAGTTGACAGACTAAACATCTTGATACATAATATGAAATTTCTCTCTTCATGTTATCCCACAAGAAATTTTCCTTCAAATATATATACATCTTAGTGATACTAGGGTGTGTAGATAAGTTTTAAATAGTACAGCTGCAACACAAAACCTCTTCCCAAATATCAAAATTCTAATGTCAGATACGAAGTCATCCAACTTCCCATCTTTCACAGCATTCATTTTCTTTTTAAGGTTCTCATCATTAGGCTGAGAACTTTTAATTATTTCCAATAAACATGGTTGGGCAACCAATTTAAAAAGTAATGATGTTTTTCCTTGTTTGATAATTCCCATGTCCATCCTTAATATATCCATGAATATATGATCCCTTTCAATCCTCATTTTGTTTGAAACTCCATGATCATTCATGCTCAATGCATTATCTACCTTATTTTCCTTTCCTAGGTGGTAGTGTATGGAATAATCATAATCCTAGATTAGATTATTCCATCGCATTTTCCTCATGTTGAGTTCTTTCCGTGATAAGAAATATTTTAAACTTTTTTTATCTGTATATATCTCACATCATTCTATATATAGATAGTGTCTCCATATCTTCATAGTAAATATTACAGCTACTAACTCAATATCATGGGTAGGATAGTTTTTTTCATGAATTTTTAACTGCCTTGATGCATATTCAATAACTCTATCATTCTGTATAAGGACACAACCAAGTCCTTTCATTAATACATCACTATAGATCACAAAATCCATCATTCCCTAATGGTAAATTTAGGATCGAATCATTCACTAATATCCTATTTAATTATTTGGAACATTCCTAACATTATTTTTTCCATATGAACTTAACCCCTTAATGAGTAATCTTGGTCAATGGGTTGGATAAATGGGAGATTTCTGAACAAAATGCCAATAATAACCTGTGAAACCAATAAAACTATGTACCTCAGCTATGTTCATTAGAGTAGTCCATTCTTGAATAGCCTTTTTCTTTGCAGGATCAATAAATATTACATCCTTATAGACAATGAGTCCAAGAAAGGAAACTGATTGAAGCCTAAATTCATACTTGTTAAACTTTCCATATAATTCATTTCTTTTAAGAGTCCTCAAAATAGTGTGCAAGTAATTTTGATGATCTTGGTAAATTTTGAATAATACCAAGATATCATTAATAAATACCACCAAAAAGTCTCCAATATGTTCCTTGAAAAATTGATTCATTAGATCCATGAAAATAGAGGGTGAATTAGTCAGACCAAAAGGAATTACTATAAACAGGTAATTCCCATACATGGTTTAAATTGTTGTTTTTGGATTATCTTACTTCCTCACTCACAACTGATGATATCCAGATTGAAGGTCAATCTTCAAAAAATATTGGGCTCTATGAAGTTGATCAATAAATCATCAATACGAGGTAGGGAATACTTGTTTTTTTATTGTTATAACATTTATTTCCTTGTAGTCAATACACAACCTCATAGATCCATCATTCTTCTTAAGAAAAAGAACATGGTATCCACGTGGAGATACATTAGGGTGAATAAATCCTTTGTCACTCAATTCCTCTAGTTGTTTCTTCAATTCTACAAATTCCATAGTGGCCATTCTATAAGGAGTATTTGATATAGGCCTTGAACCGATAATTAAATCAGTAGAGAACTCAACTTCCTACTTTGGAGGATGTCTAGGTAAATCCTTTGGAAACACATCAACATTTTCTTGCATAGTAGGTACATCCACTATTTGAACATTCATTTCCTCACCCATATATATTGTGTTATCATCCTCCCCAATAATTTAATTTAGTATAGCTACTGAAGGTGGATCTAGATGAGAATCATATGGTGAGGTTTCAGCCATATATATAAGGGATTCCACGTCATCCTCAAAAATTGTAACATTGTTCTTATTGCAATATATTTCCACATAATGATTTGAAATCCAATCCATATTGAGGATTATATCCACGTCAATCATGGGTATGATAATAAAATTGGTAGATAAAGCACGTTCATATGCCATAATGGGGACTACCTGACACATATTTCTTACAATGAAACTCTTCTTAGGAGTTTTGACTGATAACTCTCTTATTAAATCAAATTGGAAATATCTAATTTTCTTAGCAATATGGGAAGATATGAAATAATTCGATGATCTAGAATCAAATAAAGCATTGGATAAGTTTGAGGAAACAATTAAAGTAATTTCCATTACATCATTAGGAACTTCAATATCAGTATTTTTGATCACATAATATTATCCTTTCTCCCTTTGGGAATGTTTCCTTATCACCTAGGGAAATCATTTTCATAATTTCCCCTCTCCCTGAAATTGTAGCATTGAACATTCATAGATTAATTCTTCTACTTAAAATCCCAATATAGGGGACCTTTTTTCCACACTTGTAATAAACACACGTACCCTTCAGGAAAGTACTAGGGTGTCTCTTCCCACAATTATCATAGGTTGGGAGGTCAACTATTCCCTTATTCTGAATTTCCTTATTTCCTTTTCCAGTGTTTTCAGTATCCCTCTTCTTCTCTTACTTTCCATTAAAATCATAAGACTTGTAGAATTCCTTTTTCATATTGATAGCACATGAGACTATATCTTCATATGATGAGAAACTTTGGGGGACTATATCCCTTCATAGAAGTGGTTTTAAACCATAAAATAATCAATCAATCTTTCTCCTTGGATAATGTATGTATTCCGCGGCATGTCTTGCTAACCTTGAGAAGTTAGCTTCATAATTTTCAACATTCTCATCCTCTTTTTTTCCTCAAATTCAAAAACTACCTTTCCATATCTACTCGTTGTTCACAAGGGAAGTATTTTTCTAAGAATATTTTCTTAAAATCTCTTCATTCCATTTATTCTATTTCCTCCTCTTTCTTTATGTTTTTAATTAAATACCACCACTGATCTGCATCACCTAATAGACGATAAGCCTCTATGACAACCTTCTCTCTTTCATTACATCCCAAGAAAGAAATATCTTCTCTAATTAACTTATCCACTGCTCATCTATGAATAGGTTTTTAGTCCCATTAAATGATAGAGGTTGTTGTCACATAAAGCATTCCAACATAGCTCCCCCACGTTGAGGATCCGAATGCTCCATACGAGTAAGGTTATTGTATATAACCTGAGTTAGTTTTCCTAGTATAATTATAAGTTTCTCCGCACCAGTTGTAAAACCAGAGCCAACATCATTATCTTACATTGGAGGGATATCCCAATATGGGATACGCATGTTCATGTAGTTTCCATGCCTTCCACTAGGCGCATTTCTAAATAATGGAATACACTAGATTAGATTATGAATCATAATGTATAATCTCATCATATAAAAATAATTAGCATAAATTAAAATCCTATACATAGCTAATCTCACAATCATAAACATGGTTTCTTTGGGAAAAATTTTACATTTAAATCCTTTATAATGGCATGTAATGAAAATGTGAATAATCTTAAGCATATCCCCTAGGAGTATCAAATGAGGTGCGCAGTAAGGCCCATTGTCATGTACTAGGATACCCCAGGTAAATCCCAAAAATCCTTGTTAGAGTTTTCATTCCTCGGTACATTTTTTCCAAAACTATGTCCACTTGTAGCATCCAAACATTGATATATTTTCTAGAAATATCCACATAATTTATTCCTTACAAAAATTCTAGTATATTCTTGTATACTCATCCTCAAATAATATCTTAGAGTTTTTTTCTATAATATATGTTTTCTAAATCTAGTTTCAAAGTTATATACTAAAATTCTTCTGATACCAACTGTAAAGACCTGACCCCAATCGCCTTGATTCGGTTCCTTAATTCATCACATTGGCATGATTACAAGAAAGTAGTATTCCGAAGGAATGAATATTTATGTATTTTTGGAAAACCAAATACATACATAAGTTCAACATTAAAACTTGAAAAGGAATGCAATATATAAATTCCTTTTAGAACATCCATAAATCCTTGGTTATCCCTACATGTCATTCGTAATATACGTCTTCATGCCCTATAAAAATAAAACATAAGAAAGGGGAGAGATGAAATGCACAATAAGGGTAAGAAATACAGTAGAATATATCATAAACATAAACATTATGCATGGTGAATAATTAAAAACACATGCCTTTAAAAAATAAACTTGAACACATTATGGCAGGAGTAAAAGCTAAGTAAATAGTTCCATAATAAATCATAATCATGGGTATTCTACTAGTCGAATGACCACATGAACATTCAATTACTAGTTTTATAATGATGGAATACATAATTCTATACAGCATAACCATACCATCAAGACCTCATGCTAGGACCCTAAATAACCATTTTGTCAAGGCCTCATGCCAAGACCGTAGTTTTTTCTTATAAGACCTACTAATGCATTGAGGGGATATTATAAAAATCCTAGTTCTAGAAGCCGCCCAAAGGCACCCCATACCCAGTTGGTTACATGGCCTCAAGTGCATTTCCTAGAATGTCATAGGCTGCCGACTAGCAGTGAGGGCCTTGGGTGTGATAGTGGGGAAATTATAACCTCATTGGAAGAGTAACACAACGGAAGTAAAATAGATATCAATAGCGGAAGAAGTAAAACATGCTATAGGTAAACATAGAAAGTAATAAACAACTAGAGAACACAGACACACACACAGATATATATATATATGATGCATGATACATATGTCTAGGAAAGCAGTCAAACAAGTCACAATGTCAGAATACAATACTAAACCAAAGTAGAAAAGAAAACAGATAAACTGCTCCACAGCATCGCAAGCCTCAGCTTGGTCCCATGCTCCCCAACTCCACGGAAATAAAATACTTGAAGTAGAAGAGTGATTTCCCTTATCTAGAACTGCAATAATATAATCTCTTTAGGCCTAAAAGCATGTCCCAAACAGGGTGTGAGATGAATCCCAGTAGGCAACCACCCAAAGATCTATGCCTAATAGTTAGTGAATATATATGACAGGCAATAAACAAAATGAATCATTAAATAAGGAAGTACACATAGTAACAATACTACAAATTCAATTGCATTCATTTTCATATATCAAGTAAGCAGCTAATCAAAAGCAAGTAACCCTCTGGGAAGTACTCACAACCTAACCCCTATGGTTCAACCAAACAACCACAAGTAACCCTCTAGAAAGTACACACAGTCTAACCCCTCTGATTCAGCTTTAGCAAAGACTCTCTGAGGAAGCATTCACTATCAATTCCCCCTATGGTCTTGTATCAGTAACTAATAGGCACTCTAAGGAAGCACTCAATGTCCAATTCTCCATGTGGCCCAAATCGAGGAAACTACAAACACTATGAGGGAGCACAAAGTCCATCCCCCTATAGTCTTGCAACGTAACAGTAAACAAGCACTCTAGAGAAGACATGAACGTCCATTCTCTCTATGGTCTACTACAATAGGTTCTCACGGCCCTATGTAAGTCAATCGTGCACAAATGAAATGCGGCAGCCAAAGTAAACCTCAAGAAATACTTGGCTAAATAGTCTACTGTATCTTACATCATGTTAGATAAAAAATCACTCCATCCTAACAATACTAGGCATGGAAAACAAAGTAGAAACCTAATAATAAAAGCTAGACCAAATGGTCAAAACAAGAAAACATGGTCAAAACATCCATATCTTGGAAAATTTAACCCTATTCATAAACAATTAACCTCTATCTAAAAAAACAAGGCATAGCATGTAATAACAAGGATAAAACCCATAAACATGCAATACCCTGAACAAGGTTATTGGGTACTTTTGCACATATAACTCAAGGGCTAACTACATAATGGAACAAACCACCTACCTCAGCATTGTATGGATGATATACATGAACCTCAAGCCTTGAATCTCCCTAGAATGCCGAAGATCTACAAAAACACTAAAAACGTTCAACAGAGGATATCTCATGAAAAGAATAAAATAGGAAACGAGGTTCTAGAAGAAGGAAGAACTCACCGATGTGATTTCAACTCATCCAACAGAGTTCATATTGGAGAATGGAAGGTATGTCGGGGGATTTGTGAAGATCTGGCAGTCACGTTCACTCCCGGATGAGATGGGTCGATAAGAAGATAGTTCTTTCCATCAAAAGTGACCCTGGTCCATTTAATGAAATAAAAATAAAGTACACTACATGTTCTTTTAAAGTACATGGCGTGTACTCGACTTTTCCGACCTCCAGTTTAGGCGGTCTCCAGGTCACCACACACGACCATGTACTCAGCCATTACCCGACCAGTACATGATCACCCGTGGCTACCGAGTACATGGAGTGTACTCCTGAAATTTCCAGAAACACCTCTTTTTCTCAAAAACAACCAGAAAAGAAAAATGTACCTAAAAAGAATATCTGGGTTCTTAAAAACTTCCCCCTTAAAAAAATATTTCCCCTAATTTCCCTCGCAAGGTAGCGTAGAAGAAGAATCCTCAAACAGTTCTATCCACTGTGATCGTACATCAGCCTCCCTATCCCAAGTCTCGTCTTGTACTCGCCCATGCTTCTGTTGCACTCGTACCAGAGGAACATACCATCCATAGAGAACCTTCTCACATCAATCAGTAATCCAGATAGGACACCCCTCGAATGAGGCATCCACCTCGAGCTCGACCTCCTCGGGTTGAAAACACGAGATGGGTCTGAGAAGTAACGCTAAAGCTGAGAAACGTGAAATATGTCACGCATATCCCGGTACCTCTGAGGCAACTGCAACCGATAGGAAACCGACCCGACTCTCTCCAACACCTCAAATGGCCCGATGTACCTCAGTGAAAGATTAACCTGCCTCCTAATCCTCCAGTGTCCCAACCTCGATGTGACATGTGGGAAAACTTGACCTCCAAACTCGAAATCTAGAGGTCGTCTCTGTCGATCTGTATAAGACTTTTATCGAGACTGTGTTTTAGCCATCCTCTTCTAAATCAACTCTATCTACTATGTGGTCTCCTAGACATGACGTGGTCCCAACATAGCTACCTCTCCAGCCTCCAGCCAGCATAAGGGTGATCGGTATGGCCTACCGTACAAAGCCACAAAAGGTTCCATATGAATAGTTTCATGAAAATTATTATTGTAGTAAAACTCCACAATAGGTATGTGCTTCTCCCAAGAACCTCTAAAATCTAGGATGCATGCTTGAATCATATCCTCAAGCACCCGAATCATACACTCGGAATGACCTTCTATCTAGGGATGGTAAGCTGTACTCAGAAGTACCTATATACCCAAAGCCCTTTGAAGTCCCTTCCATGCCCGAGAAGTAAAACGGGCATCCCGGTCTGAAATAATGGAGTGTGTAACCCCATGTAGATTTAAAATCTCTCGGATGTACAACCATCCAAGATCATTAAAACAGAAGGTCTCCTTGATCGAAAAGAAGTTATCAACCTTCGTGAGTCTGTCAATGACAACCCAAACTGCATCATTCCCTCGAGGCAGCCTCAGTAAACCCGTCACGAAGTCCATCGCGACATTATTACATTTCCACTCAGGAATGGGTAACTACTACAAAATCCCTGCTGGTCACTGATGGTCCACCTTCACCTGCAGACAGGTGGAACATCTTATGAAAAACCTAGCAACAACTCTCTTCATACTTGGACACCAATACTAATGGTGTAGATCACAATACATCTTCGTGACACCAGGATGAACTGCCCAAATAGAGGAATGAAAGTCCCGCATCAGCTCCTCACGTATGTCTGCTGACACCCATATGCGCCCATGAAAATGAAAGATCTCATCCTTTCCTATGGTCCATCTAGGAATGGGGTCCTCTCCTGAAACACTCTCTCATAGTACTAGGCCTTCAGAATATGATAGCTACCTCATTCGTACTCGATCAAGAAGAGTAGAGGTAACAGGTACATAAGATAGAAACGTCTTCCCTGTCTGTCATGCACCTCTAAATGCATCTCAAGGAATAGAGCCATAGGCTACCACTCACTACTGGCCTCCTGAACTACCTTTATCTGAGTTCTCCTACTCAATGCTTCAGCCACTGTGTTTCCCTTCCCAGGCGTGTAGATAAGCCCAAGGTCAAAAGACTAAAGGTACTCAACCCACCTTCGCTATCTCAAATTCAGGTCACACTGAGTGAAAATATACTTGAGTCTTTTGTGATCGTTGAAAACCAAAAAATGCTCTCCCAACAGGTTGAGTCTCCCACGGCGTAAATCATGAACAACTGCAGCTAACTCGAGATCATGTGTTGGGTAATTTCTCTCATGTGGACTCAATTGTCAAGAATCGTACGCAAAGACTCATTCTTGTATAAGCACTGCTCCCAACCTAATACCTGATGCATCACAGTACATAGTATATCTCTTTCCCAGCTCTGGAAATACTAGTATCGGTGTTGAAGTAAACCTCCCTTTTATCTCTTGAAAGTCTGAATCATAAGAATTTGACCACAAGTACTTTGCGCCCTTCTTAGTTAGGCTCGTCAGTGGCACTGCAAAGAGTGAGAAGTCCTTTATAAAACATATGTAGTAACCATCCATCCCTACAAAACTTCATACCTCAAAGATATTCTTTGGCTACTCCCAAGAAACTATTGCTCTCACTTTCTTTGGGTCTACTAATACTCCTGTCTCTGAAATAACATGACCCAAGAAGTGAATTTGGTCCATCCAATAGTGGAATTTTGAGAGATTATCATATAAATGATGCTCTCTTAGTGTACTCAAAATGATCTCAATATGTGTGGCATGGTCGTGTCGAGTGTGAGAGTACCCCAAGATATCGTCCACAAAGAAAACCATGAAAGAATCCAAGTATGGATGGAACACTCGGTTCATCAGTGCCATGAAAAATGTAGGTGCGTTTGTGAGACCGAACGGCATAACCACATACTCGTATGGACCATACCTACTCTGAAAGGCTGTAAAGAGGTATATCTGATGGTCTAATATGCAACTGATGATAACTAGATCTCAAGTCAATATTCAAGAACAGTCGGGCTCCTTGAAGTTGATCAAATAGATTATCAATCCTCAACAATGGATATCGGTTCTTGATCGTCAATTGTTTCAGCTTTCGATAATCCACACAAAGTCTGATGGTACCATTAGCTTTTTTCGCAAATGGGACAGGTGAACCCCAAGGAGAAGTACTAGTTTAGATGATACCCTTTTCCTATAACTCCTCCATCTACTTCTTAAGATCCTAAAACTATGGTGTAGTCATCCTATAAGGTGGGATGGACACCGGTGACGCTCCTAGCATGACCTCATTAAAAAATTCGACCTCTTGCTCTAGAGGTAAACCTGAAAAGTCATCTGGAAAGACATCCCTGAAACGATCCACCAGTAGAGGAAAGTCCATCTGTGAAGTCCCCTGGTCATCCAGATATAGACTAGAAATATGGGTTGTAACTCCTCTCAACCTGTGATGCTCGGGTCCTAATCTACTCACCTGGACATCCCACTCAGCCTTATAAAGAAACGATCTTCCCTCTGGTGATGTGAAACTCACCCTACGGTGATAGAAATCAAAAACTACCTAGAAGGGAACTAACCAGTCTATTCTGAGAATGCCATTATAACTTGTCATCTCTAGGACATAAATGTCCCATAGGAAGTGACACCCACCAACCTCGAGAGGTAACTCTTTGCACTGATGTATACTAGTTGTTCTTATCCCCAACGGTGTGACTAGTGTCAAGATATCAGTAGAAGAAAAGATACAGAGCCCAAGGCTCTCCACAACAGCAAAAGATATAAAGTTATGGGAAGCCCCTATATCGAAAAGTGCAGAAGCTAAAATTGAGGCAATTAGGATCGTACCTCAAACTGTAGAGGGTCTTAGATCTTTCTCCTGTTGGTTATGCTCCACTACAAAAGTCTGACTTGCACCATGGTCCTGTGACCCTATCTGACCACCCTGAGCTGCTCCACCCTATTTTTGCTGAGGGCCTGGTGACTGGCTACCATGGCCACAACATCCACCTCAGCCTGAACGGCCAGAAGAGCTCAAGTTCCCTAACTAATGAGAAATTGGTGGTGCTGATCCTGAATAAGGAGTCATAGAAGAACCCTTGTCTCCAGCTATCGGTGAGAAAAACTGATAGAAACGCTGAAGATGGCCCATATTTCCACATGATCGGTACTCCACTAGGTCTCTCAGGAAATGTGTCCTCGTATGCCTGCTCTTCGCACACTGGTAGCACACCACCTGGCTACTAGAAGAAGTGTCAAGTCTCCTCAGATCCTCATGTTTAGACTCTATGTGGCGCTTCATGCTGTCAGTAGGAGGTATACAAACTCCAGATGTCGAACCGCCCTGGCTCAACACTCCAAAATACCTCAGATAGCGCTCCGTCATTAGAGCCTAGTTTACTATAGAAGTGATGGAAGTCAACCTGAATATGTTCACCTAAGATTGGATGTTGCGCATGAGACCATCCTCAAACTTCTTTTCCAGGAATAACTCATCACCTCCTAGAATAGGCGTGAAGTGTTGCAGCTCCGTGAAGTGAGAAGAATACTCTATAACTGAAAGAGTACCCTACTCCAGACTCATGAACTCTCAGGCTCGAATGGCCCTCAAAGTCTCCAGGTAGAAGTAGTCATAGAAGGTACACTGGAACTCATCCCATGCCATAACCTTCTAGCGTACCTCCTGTGATATCACATCCCACCATCTCTTGAGAGAATCTCAAAGCATATACGTAGCGAGCTTCACCCTATTCTCTGGAGGCGTCTCCAGATGCTCAATGATAGAAAGAATGGATTCTATCCATGATTCTACATCATGAGGTCCTCCTTACCATGTGAAGGTAGGAGAATGTTGTTACTGGAAAACCTTCATCAACTCTACCATAGAAGGGGTAGGATGTGGTACTACTCAGAAGGTCTACATAAACCTCATAATTCCCTCTCAAAACTATGTGTCAGTACCTATTTCCGGAATGGAAGTTGGTACCAAGACTGGCACAACTGGAGGATCTGCTGGTAGTCCCTGATCAGCCATATCTTGTGTTTGATCACTGCCCTGTAACTGGAAGACAACTGGAGGATCTCTCGGTGGCATGACTATGCAAGGTCAAGCGCACACCTTAGATCAAGATTAACAGGGATTGAAACATAAAAGTTTAAGAAGGGAACAAAAGAGAGAAATAATTCATGTTTTTCAAAACATGGATACACGGCATGTAAAATGCCTACACGGTGTGTTCCCTTAAGCCTTCACATGGGCGTGTAATTTTTCCAACCAAGGTCGTGTAACACCCCAAACACACGGCATGTTGTCCTAACACACAATGTGTACTTGAATCCTCTTTACTTTCCAGATTTCTTCTACATGGCTAGGCCACACAGTTTACCTAAAACAAGACTACGTGGTGTTTTTGTGACAAAGACAGTGTGTACTAGATGAACTTCACCGACCCGTGTTGTTAGTTACATGGCCGGTTACACAGTTGACTCTACATGGCGTGTTTGTGCCAGACAGAGTGTGTACTAGAAAGATTTCACCAACCTGTGTTGTTCGCTACACGAACGGATACATGGGTTACACTACACAACGTGTTCAATCTTGACACGACATGTATAACTTATGTCTTATCTATCTGTGTTATTAGTCACACGGGTGGACACATGGTCTTCACAACACGACATGTACATCAAGAACACGGAGTGCTCCACCAAAGATTTCCCAACCCGAGTCTCTGCCCACATAGGCAGTGACATGGTTAGAGAATACACGGCGTGTACATATAGTACACGGTGTGTACTTAATAAAACAGTTCCTTCCCGAATAGAAGGACACATGGTGTGTATTTCTCATTACATGCCATGTATTTTGGGTTCTTCTAGACAGTAAGCCTTATAAACTACTCTGAAACCCATAAAAACACTGAAACGAACATTAATGTTCCAAATTCTGATATGTGAGGCCCCATACTACCCACGAATCAAAGCTTGGCATCTTATACATGTTATATATAAACATAATAGAGAAATGATCCACAAAATTCCGACCCATGAGGGCCCATAACACCTCAAGAACCAAAGTTTGGAGTCCATTCAAAAAAAACCTTACACAAACCAATACCTTATCAAAAAGAAGGTATTCTATCAAGGAATCTGTCACAATAACATACATATCTAGCACAACATCTATCACAACAACATGAAATCACTAATGCACCCTAAATGTCATGGAAAGAATGCATGACATGTGATCTCTAGAAAGTGCCTATATGATGCATGAGATGGCATACCCTCATCTCATTAGGTTTCAAGATAAATAGAACCTTACTAACATCAACGATAACAACACAATACATGTGAATCACCTAATGGTGAAATCAAATCAATTGTAAAATTGCAAAACCAAAATAATCCCAATATATGAGGTAAATTGTCTTTTCCCTGTACATGGGTTAGCTACTCTCAGGCACAGTTACCAAGTACCTATTCCTCCATATCCATGGCTATAGGCTCCAAACATTAAGTCAATAAGAAAATAATTCCTTTGATACCACTTTGTAACGTCCCGATTCTGGAAGCCGCCCAAAGGCGCCCCGTACCCAGTTGGCCACATGGCCTCAAGTGCATTTCCTCGAATGCTAGAGGATTCTGACTAATAGTGAGGGACTTGGGTGTGATAGTGGGGAAACTATGACCTAATTAGAAGAGTAACACAGTGGAAGTATAATAGATAGTAATAGCAGAATAAGTAAAACACGTAATAGGTAAACAACGAAAGTAATAAACAACTCGATCACACAAACACACACACACACACACACACACACATATATATATATATATAATGCATGATATATAGGTCTAGTAAATCATCCAAACAAGTCACAATGATGGAATACAATACTAAACCAAATTACAAAAGAAAACAGATAAACTGCTCCACAGCATCGCAAGCCTTAGCTCGGTCCCATGCTCCCCAACTACATAGTAATCAAATACCTAAAGTATAAGGTCACTTTCCCTTATCTAGACCCGCAACAATATAATCTGTTTGGGCCCAAAAGCATGACCTAAACAGGGTGTGAGACGAATCCCAGTAGGCAACCACCCAAAGATCTGTGTCTAACAGTCAGTGAATATATATGGTAGGCAATAAACAAAATGAAGTAGTAAACAAGGAAGTACACGTAGTAACAATCCTAAAAATTAAATTGCATTCATTTTCATATATCAAGTAAGCAGCTAATCAAAATCAGGTAAACCTATAGGAAGTACTCACAGCCTAACCCATCTGGTTCAACCAAACAACCACAAGAAACCCTATGGTAATTACACACAGTCTAACCCCTCTGGTTCAGCTTTAGTAAAGACTTTATGAGGAAGCAGACTCACCATCAATTCTACATGTGGTCTCGTATCGATAACTAATAGGAACTATGAGAAAGCAATCAACATCCAATTCCCCCTGTGGCCCGTATCAAGGAAACTACAGACACTCTAAGGGAGCACAAAGTCTATCTCCCCTATGGTCTTGAAATGTAACAGTAAACATACACTCTAGAGAAGCCCTTGGCGTCCATTCTTCCTATGGTCTACTACACCAGGTTCTCACGACCCTGTATAAGTCAATCATGAACAAACGATATGTGGAATCCAAAGTAAACCTCAAGAAATACTTATCTAAATAGTCTACAGTATCTCGCATCATGTTAGATAAAAAATCACTCCATCCTAACAATACTAGGCATGGAAAACAAAGCAGTAGCCTAACAGGAAAATCTAGACCAAACAGTCAAAATAATGAAACATGGGAAAAATATCCATAGCATGGAAAAAATAACCTTATTCATAAACAATTAACCTCTATCCAAACAAAAAAGGCAAAGCAGGCAATAACAGGGCTAACACCCATAAACACGCAATACCCCGAACAAGGGTATTGGGTAATTTTGCACATATAACTCAAGGACTAACTATGGAAAGGCACAAAACACCTACCTCGGAATTATAAGGAATATATATGTGAATATCAAGCCTTGAATCACTCTAGAACACTGTAGATCTACAAAAATTCTAAAAAAATTCAATTGAGGATATCTTGTGAAAGAGAAGAAAATAGGAAGCGAGGTTCTAGAAGAAGGAAGAACTCACCGATGCAATTCCAACGTAACTGATGGTGTTCAGATCGGAGAACGAATGGCGAGTCGGGGGCTCGAATAATTTCTGGTGGTCTCATTCACTCCCAGATGAGATGGGTTGAGAATAAGATAGTTTTTCCATCAGACACGACCCCGATCCCTTTAATGAAATAAAAAGAAAGTACACTATGTGTTCTTTAAAAGTACATGATGTGTACTTGCCTTTTCCGACCTCCACTTTTGGTGGTCTCCAGGTCACCACAAATGGCCATGTACTCACCCATTACCCGGCTAGTACACGTTCACCTGCGGAAACCAAGTACATGACATGTACTTAAAGTACATGGTGTGTACTCCTGAAATTTCTAGAAACACCTATTTTTCTCAAAAACAACCAAAAAATAAAAATGTACCTGAAATGAAGATCTGGGATCTAACAGCTATAGAGGGACCCACCCATAAATTAATAAGTCAAATTAATTCCTCATATGAATAGGGATAAACATAAACAAGTAATACATTCATATTGGAACTGACATATGAAATTTAAATAACTTTCCCTGAACATTAAGCATAAACTCAATCCATTCGAAGTAAATTGGGGAATGGTTTTAAGAAAGAACATACACATAAAAAATAATTATAAACCATTAAATTAAATATTTTATATGATATCATAAAATATTAAACCCAACAATAAATATTAATTAACAATATTGTTGAAATAGATGAATATACTCATATAAAATTGTCAAGTAATTCTTAAGATAAATACTTTTTTAGTTTGAAAAGAGGAGTTCCATTGAAAAATTCTTTGTATAAAACCATAATTTAAGTAATATAGTATTTTACTAATGAAATTATTGATTTTATAAAGATAATTGTTTCTAAAAAATATTATAGAGTGCCCTTGAAAATAGGTAATAATTTGATAAATTCCCTTGAATCAGGCTTGTATTTCAGGAAGAATTTTTGAAATATCCTTTTAAAACATATTACTACCCAAAAATGAAAGTAGGATTATAGTTGGTAAATAGATATATAAAATTAACACATAATTTATGAGGATTAAATATGAATAAATAATAATTTAATTGAGGTATGTAGAGAATAATAGTAACCCGAATGAAAATGGAGGTTTCGGCAGATTACCCTTACCTTATGTCTGAATATGTTCCACTCTTGAACATTAGTCCTGGAATATGAAATTTGACATATTAATAACTCAATTAAGAACCTATTATACATGTATTTTATTTATTATAATTTTATTAAGTTCATTTGTGGTTGTTTTTAGGGGTTAAGAGATTCAATATCATGGTGTGTGAGTGCTTGTTTCATTACTTTTCTTGATCGGTTTGTTTGTATGGAAGTTAATGTAAAATAAGAATTGAATTAAAAAATTGATATTATATGTTATTAATTTTCATAAATAAGGTTAAATGATCATATAAGTCATTTTTTTACTTTTGGTGAGGATGAATCATTAGATAAAATTTTAATGATAAACACTTGGATTAATTTGGTGGTTTTTCGATCACCACGAACTCATTTTGTTTTATAAATGAATACTGTAGAGACCCGAAGCTTATCGTACATGGACATTACATTACTTTTGCGGAATACTTAGTGCATTACAAAAACACACACACAAGGACCATAATAGTTTAGTGTCTTTGGAAACTCGGAATATAATCTTCTAATCGTGGTGAAAGATCTTCAACATCTCCCATAAAGATCTTCCCTTTTTTTTCTTACCTAAAACCTTTCTTTATATCCCGGGGAAAAGAAAACATAAAACGGTGAGCTCAAATTCTCAGTAAGGGTAAAAAAAATAAATATCATTCACATCATATTCATAAGAACATAACATTTTGGAAATATTAACCTGCAAAAAAGATCATAATATCATAACATGGGATAAATCATAGTAGTGAAATGTAATCCCAATAATCATAACTTAAAACATGAAACTTTGTGTCATACAAACATAATCATGGAGAATCATTTCTTATTAGTCAAGACTCATTGCCAGGATTATCTTAGTGTACAAAGTCCATTTCTGAACCGAGTTCACTCCTCGTTTCAGTCCTGTTTCACTGAACCGGTATAATCTACCGTTCCAGCCATGTCTATCTCATGAGATATAAAATCATTAACCAATTAATTGGAGGGAGATATAGGTCCCACCCATCTTATAATGATACCATTCTTATGTGTGCCACAAAATCATAAACCATACATCATAGCATAATCCATGTAATAAAAATGGGAATCTTAAACACCCTGACATCATAAAACAATTCATATAAGATAAAGGAATTCATAAAAATAATTCCATCACAACATAATCAAATCAATGTAATAATAGGGATAGAAACAGAACCCTATATTATCTTAGATGGAAAATAATTTTGATAAAACACTTGAACTCCATTCTTGAGGAAAATATCCTTTCTACTTCAAAAACATTTTCCTTTCTTAACATGTCTTACAATTTTAAACTAAAAGAAGTTTATTAAAAATAAACTTGAAAAATTGTAAAGGAAGCTTCTTGGAAATAATGTTTTAAAAATACATTCATGCTGTATAAGTTAAAAAAACATTCTTCTCGTACTTTTGTCGGAAAAGTCAAAAAGTACCTCGTATGAAAAACGACAAAAGATTCCTTTCATATCTTTTACTAAAAACTCACCGAAGGGTAAAATTGGATTTAAAAAATTGTATATGGATGGAAATAACATTACATATTGAGGAAACATGTATGTGGATGATAAAATGCACCCCAGTAAATTCCAAAGTATAAACAATCTCGGGTAAAAATGAGATTGTGATATTTCCCTTACCTTAGGTCTGATTTGCTTCGTAAGTGTCTGAACCTCCTGTATAATGATTTAAATAATGTCATTGACATATTCCATAATCATACTCATTGTTATGAAATCATATATGGTTCACTTATGACTTTATTTTACCCGTTCTTTTGTAAATTCCATGTTAAATAGCGTTTTGGGTATAATCGTTTCATTTGTCATCCGTGTTTTGAATTGTAATTATTCATATGATTACTTAGATCATGATTAATTAATTCCAGAATATAAAACATGATTTATATATAATATATATTCAAAATATACATATATATAATATATCAGTAAATGGAATGAAATACATCGTTCATGGAGACGGTAGACCGTACGTACGCATTTCGTTTCCTTATTGAGTTGAATAGAATTAAGTACATGAAATACATATATATACACATAAATCCAGTATCATTATTATGTCATATATTTCATGATTACTTATTATATATATACTTTATAATCACTCATGAATGGTTAACGTGGAGAATGAATCTCATCGCGTCATGGAGACGGTAGTCCGTACGTATGCACGAGCGATGATATCATTCTCATGATCGTTGAATTGTATTGGAGTGTATGTATACTATTTCATAATCAATATCACTTTAAAATAGTCATATATAGTAATTATTTACACCATTATACCCATCCAAGTAAGGTGGTGGTGTCAAATAGATTACACCACGGCGTGGAGACGGTATTCCGTACGTACGCACGCGCAGTGATTTCATTTTCTGTAGGATGGATTGATGGTGAAATAGGGTTATTTAATACTTATAATAACATATCAGTATATGAGTGATACTGATGTTATTACTTCATAATGAAACAACCTAAGAAGAAGAAGTGGAAGAAGAAATAAAGTTCAAAGAATCGGTAACGGACATTTACCTCTTCTTTGAAGAGCCTCTTTGAGATCACCTTTTAGGGCACTATAATTAGTCTTTGAGGAATACCAGAACCTCTAGGATGTTTCTAGGGAAGTGGGGAAGAGAATTTGGCCGGGTTTGGCCGAGCTTGAAGGCTCAATGTGGTGTGAGGAACAGAGGGAGGAGGTGCCCTTTTATAAGGGAGGAGAGGGGCACCTTTGGAATAACTAAAAATATTATTTTATTATAAATCCAAATTCGGTTTTAAATAGCTCCAAATTGAGTTATTTCGAAGATAAGGTGGGGATGAGTCGAAATAATCTCATCCAAAAGAATTTGGACATGTTTAGTTCAATATTTTAACCTTATCATTTAGTTTTAACTTTAAGTTAGATAAGTTTACTTTTACCGTGTCTTTTTGTGTTTTTACACTATATGGTTAATAAACTTACTATAAGAAGCCAAAAGAACCCCAAATTGTTTATTATTAATATATATAACATTATATAAGTCATTTGGCCGAACCTTATATTTTTAGGAATAAAATAACAATTAATAATATAATATTTGTTTTAAAAACTATTTTATGTCAATTTTGACACTATTTAGTAATTGATTTTTGTGAAAATCATAACAGAATGATTAGTTATAAAAAAGTTAATTAAATCAATACTAACATGTCATATTAACCTAGAAAATTAGTTGAATTCATAAAAAGTCATAAATTACATTTATTTTGGTATTTATAACATCAATTATGTCAATATTTCATTAATAAGATAATTACTGCATCATCTTTGTGTCATAAATAAATTAAATTATTTAATGTCTAAAAATTAAAAATAAAATACCATTATGTAGTAAATCTTTTTATATTTCTAGTGAATATTTATAGTCTAATTTATCTTATGTATAACCCTATATTAAAAATGATATACTTATTAAACATTGATTTTAACTATTTTAACCCTTCTTTAAATAAATTAATAATAAATGTCCTAATCTAATCCAAGTGGGCCTAAATGGTCCTATTTTATTCCTAATGTTGTTTTTGGTCGAATTAAACTTGTCCAATAGAATTAGGACATGTGTTAGGGTAATAATAATATCATTTTTACCCTTAATTACCCTATTTACTTTTAACCGTGGTAAAAAAAGTAAAAAGTTACTATTCACCAAAAAAATTATTTTCATCTCATTGAACCACATTTTACTTACTGACATCAACCGTGTCTCTTAGATTTTCGAAATTCCACTCACAGAAGCGGTAAAATTAAGTTTTATGAAAAATTCAGTTTTTTTAACTACCACTTAGTGGTTTCACTATTCATCAAAAATTGAAAGTTTTCAGAAAAATACCAAAAGTTCACCCTAGGCTAATTTCGATATTCCGAATCCAAAAATGAAGTCTATTTTGAAAAATAAAATTTATAAAATTTCAAAAAGTGGTTATTACTATTCATAACGGCTAGTTTTAATAATATTTTAATAGCATATCATTGTTTAGTGAAACTCGGTATTGCGTACGACGCAAGCTATCGAGGAAGGCCGCGGTTGCGTGTAATGCAAGCCAAGCCAGTGTTAGTGAAATATTCCTTTAATTTATATAACATAAAAACAAAATATTTCACATAAAAGTCTCGGGTGTTACATTCTACCCCCCTTAAAATGAATTTCGCCCTCGAAATTCGTCACTTTGTAACAAACAGATGAGGATACTTCTCCCTCATCATATCCTCAAGCACCCATGTAGCTTTTTCTAATTGGTGGTTCCTCCATAAAACTTTCACCAATCGAGTGGTCTTGTTTCGTAGGACTTTTTCGCTACGATCCAGAATCTCTATCGGTTGTTCTTCATAAGAAAGATCTTGCTCCAGCGGTACAACTTCTGAGCTGAGTACATGTGAAGGATCAGGTATGTACTTTCTCAGGAGAGATACATGGAACACATCATAAACTTGAGAGAGATTCGGTGGAAGCGCCAATCGGTAAGCTACCTTCCCAACATGATCCAGTATTTCGAAAGGACCGATATATCTAGGGCTCAACTTCCCCTTGTTTCCAAATCTCATGACTCTCTTCCAGGGAGATATTCGTAAGAACACTTTATCACCCACTTCAAACTCTAGGTCTTTTCTTCGATTGTCGGCATAACTTTTCTGTCGACTCTGAGCTGCTCTTATGTGCTGTTGAATAGATCTGACCTTTTCTGCCATTTTGTCAACGAGATCAGGTCCTAATAGCTTTCTTTCCCCAACTTCATCCCAGCAAGTTGGAGTCCTGCATTTCTTTACATAGAGAGCTTCATAAGGAGCCATCTGAATACTGGAGTGAAATCTATTATTATAAGAAAATTACACCAAAGGTAGGTGTTGATCTCAACCACCTTTGAAATCCATAGATCAAGCTCTCAACACATCTTCTAGGGTTTGAATTGTTCTCTCAGATTGACCATCTGTCTGAGGATGATAAGCAGTGCTGAAACTCAACTCTGTATCCAGAGTATGCTGAAGACTTCGCCAGAACTTCGAGGTAAATCTCTGATCCCGATCAGATATAATAGAAAGTGGTACTCCATGCAATCTTACCACTTCCTTTACATATATCCTGGCAAGATGATCCAGAGAGAAATCCTCTCTAATAGCAATGAAGTGTGCAGACTTTGTAAGATGATCAACTATGACTCGGATAGCATTATTTCCTTTGGATGTTTTAGGAAGTCCTGTGACAAAGTCCATAGTGATGTTTTCTTATTTCCATTCGGGTATGGGTAATGGTTGTAACATCTCCTTAGACCTCTATCTCTAAGCTTTAACTTGTTGACAAACCAAGAATCAAGAGACATATTCAGCAACATCTCTTTTCATGCCATCCCACCAGAAGTACTCTTTCAGGTCCCTATACATCTTCGTGCTTCTAGGATGAATAGAGAATGAAGAACTATGAGCCTCATCCAGTAGTTCCTTCTTTAATTCCGGGATGGGAGGAACACAAACCCGATTCATGAACTTTATTATCCCATCACAATCAATGTTGAATTCAGGAAAATTTCTCACCTTCTTTTGTAACTCGACATCTTCTTTCTTTGCCTCTTTAATCTTCACATGTATAGATGGTTGAACATTCATTTGAGAAAGATAAGACTTTTCCCCTTCCATTATAATTCCAAGATCCATCCGTTGTAAATCCATAAATATTGGATCTTTTTTGACCCTCATCATGGATAAACTGGCATGGTCTTGTCGACTTAATGCATCTTCCACCTTGTTTGATTTCCCAGGGTGATAATGGATTGAGCAGTCATAATCCTTAATCAGCTCTAACCATATCCTTTGACGCATATTCAGCTCCTTTTGTGTGAAAATATACTTTAAACTTTTATGATCAGTATAAATATCACACCTTTCACCATAAGGGTAATGCCTCCAAATCTTTAATGCAAAGATTACCGTAGCTATCTCCAAATCATGAGTTGGGTAATTTTGCTCATGTATTTTCAACTGTCGTGAGGCATAAGCTATCACCATATCATTTTGCATAAGAACACACCCCAATCCCTTCTTGGATGCATCACTATAGATCACAAACCTTTCTCCACTACAAGGCAGTGTGAGCACAGGTGCACTGGATAACCTTATTTTCAACTCCTTGAAATTCTCTTCACATTCCTCCGTCCAGAAAAACTTTACTCCTTTCCGAGTCAACTTGATGAGTGGATTAGATAATCGTGAAAAATCTTTCACAAAACGTCGATAATATCCAGCCAAACCAAGAAAACTTCGGATCTCAGTTACTGTTGTTGGTCTCGACCATCTTTCGATAACCTCTGTTTTTGCTGGATCTACAGATATCCCCTCTTTTGAGATTGTGTGACCCAAAAATGCAACTTTTTTATGCCAAAATTCACACTTGGTAAATTTGGCATAAATCTTCTCCTTTCTCAGGGTCTTCAATATAATTATCAAGTGATCTTCATGTTCTTCCTTGCTCTTTGAATATACAAGAATATCGTCTATATAGACTACCACAAACTGATCAAGATAGTCTCTAAAGACTCTATTCATCAGATCCATGAAGATAGCAGGGGCATTAGTAAGACCAAATGGCATCGCTATAAATTCATAGTGTCCATACCTCGTACGGAAAGCCGTCTTTGGTATATCCTCCCTTTTGACCCTTAATTGATGATACCCTGAACGAAGATCAATCTTGGAAAATTATTGAGCTCTGCGTTGTTGGTCAAATAAGTCATCAATGCGTGGGAGAGGATATTTGTTCTTGATAGTGATCTTGTTAAGTTCTCGATAATCAATGCAGAGTCTCATTGATCCATCTTTCTTCTTAACAAACAGAATAGGTGCTCCCCAAGGTGACGCACTAGGGCGTATGAACCCCTTATCAAGATTATCTTGGAGTTGCTTCTTCAATTCCTGCAACTCAATTGGGGCCATTCTATAAGGTGTCTTTGAAATAGGCAAAGCACCCGGTACGAGTTCTATTGAAAACTCAACTTCACGATTCAGTGGAAGACCCGGTAATTCTTCTGGAAAGACATCATCAAACTCTCGTAAAATGGGAATATTCTTAATCGTGAGTTTCTCACCAACCATTTGAGATAAATAACCTTCATTTAGTGGAATCAATACCCATAAAATGGAAGGAATTTCCACTGGAAGGTTATGTTCATCCTTGCATCGATAGACGATCATAGATTGATCTGGAATATGAAATATGACTTCCCTTATTTGGAAATTGATATGAGATCCATGTAGAGAAAGCCAATCCATGCCAAGAATCACATCAAATTCCACTATAAGAAGGATCACAAGATTTGCAGGAAGCACTTTCCAACAAACTTCAATCGGAGAAGAATTATAAACTTTTGATGCGACTGTTGTGCCATTAGGTGTTGTCACAGCTAACTCAACATCTAATTGTTGAGGTAATATGGTGATACCCTTAGAAAATTCTTCAGAAATAAAGGAGTGGGTGGATCCATAATCAAATAAAACATTTACTACTTTAGAGTGGATGGTAAGTGTACCTTTCACCACATCGTTATCGTACTTCACATCGCTAATATAAATTGCATGTGACTTTCCTTTGTCTTTAGCCTTAAGAGTTTGTTGACGTCGACCATCATAATCAACCCTTGGATTAGGGCATTGATTGGCATAATGACCCATCTCCTTGCACTTGAAACATTGAAGTGTAGTAGGTTCATTCTGTGTATCCCTTCCTTTGTTTGCATCATTAGACATCTTCTTACCATTATCGCGGCATTAAAATTCCCGATGACCTTCCTTTCCACATTTGAAACATTTACTTGTCCCTTTAAGACAACTCCCTCCATGTTTCTTTCCACACTTTGAGCATAAGGGAAATCTCATCTTCTTTTCAGTGTGCTCTTTAGATTTTCCTTTGAATTCCATTTTCCTCTTCTTATCAAACCCATATGACTGATGGGTTACTCCAATCTCCATCTCAACTTTGAGAGCACATCGAACGATTTTCTCGTAGCTATTGAAGTCCCTTATGGCTAAGGCCCTTCGAAGACTTGGTTTTAAGCCACTAAAGAATAGATCGATCTTACTCTCAGGTTGGATAATAATACCAGAAGTGTACCTTGCAAGTCTTGTAAAATTTTCTTCATAGGTACCAACAGATTCATTATCCTTTTTCTTTAGTTCAAGAAACTCTTTCTCCATCTTTGTTCAGAGAATACGAGGGAAGTACTTATTGAAAAATAAGTTCTTGAACTCATCCCATTCCATGGAATCAATTTCATCCCTTTGCCTTGTATTCTTAATAAGATTCCACCATTGATCAGCATCACCTTCCAAACGATACACTGATAAGATGACTTTATCATGCTCAGAACATTGAAGAACTGAAAATATCATTTCAGTAGTACTAATCCATTGTTCAGCAACTAATGGATCAGTAGACCCGCTGAATGAAGGAGGACGTTGTCTCATGAAGGATTCAACCGAATGTTGCTCCTTACTTTGCTCGTTTGGAATTCCTGTATGATTCATAGCTTGAGAAAGTTGTGTGAGCATGGCTACAAGATTTTGCATTCCATCTCCCATAACGTTTGGCTGCTTAGGGGGACAATCATTGCATTGCCCGTCGCATTCCGCATTAACACGATTTCTTCGGGTTCTAGCCATTGACTAAAACCAAGAAGAATAGTGTGAGGAACACCTATTATAATAGGAAAACCACATAATCAAGAATAAAATTTCACACTCAAGATCTTATCCTAGGTTATTCATGGCCATTTCTAAAACACTAAGATTTTGTCCTATGCTTAGACTTATCCTTAGGGTTCTTACTAAGGCTTTCGCATCCTAGTTTCCAAAGGATGACTATAACTTTCCTCTGATACCAACTACAGAGACCCGAAGCTTATCGTACATGGACATTACATTACTTTTGCAGAATACTTAGTACATTACAAACACACACACACAAGGACCGTAATAGTTTAGTGTCTTTGGAAACTCGGAATATAATCTTCTAATCGTGGTGAAAGATCTTCAACATCTCCCATAATGATCTTCCCTTTTTTTCTTACCTAAAACCTTTCTTTATATCCCGAGGAAAAGAAAACATAAAAGGGTGAGCTCAAATGCTCAGTAAGGGTAAACAAAATAAATATCAATCACATCATATTCATAAGAACATAACATTTTGGAAATATTAACCTGCAAAACAGATCATAATATCATAACATGGGATAAATCATAGTAGTGAAATGTAATCCCAATAATCATAACATAAAACATTAAACTTTGTGGCATACAAACATAATCATAGAGAATCATTTCTTATTAGTCAAGACTCATTGCCAAGACTATCTTAGAGGACACAATCCATTTCTGAATCGAGTTCACTCCTTGTTTCAGTCCTGTTTCACTGAACCGGTATAATCTACCATTCCAGCCATGTCTATCTCATGAGATATAAAATCTTTACCCAATGCATTGGAGGGAGATATAGGTCCCACCCATCTTATAATGATATCATTCTTATGTGTGCCACAAAATCATAAACCATACATCATAGCATAATCCATGTAATAAAAATGGGAATCGTAAACACCATGACATCATAAAACAATTAATATAAGATAAAGGAATTCATAAAAATAATTCCATCACAACATAATCAAATCAATTTAATAATAGGGATAGAAACAAAACCCTATATTATCTTAGATGGAAAATAATTTTGATAAAACACTTGAACTCCATTCTTGAGGAAAATATCCTTTTTACTTCAAAAATATTTTCCTTTCTTAAAATGTCTTACAATTTTAAACTAAAAGAAGTTGATTAAAAATAAACTTGAAAAATTGTAAAGGAAGCTTCTTGGAAATAATGTTTTAAAATCCATTCATTTTGCATAAGTTAAAAAAACATTCTTCTCGTACTTTTGTCGGAAAAGTCAAAAAGTACCTCGTACGAAAAACGACAAAAGATTCCTTTCATATCTTTTACTAAAAACTCACCGAACAGTAAAATTGGATTTAAAAAATTGTATATGGATGGAAATAACATTACATATTGAGGAAACATGGATATGGATGATAAAATGCACCCCAGTAAATTCCAAATTATAAACAATCTCGAATAAAAATGATATTGTGATATTTCCCTTACCTTAGGTCCGATTTGCTTCGTAAGTGTCCGAAAATCCTGTATAAAGATTTAAATAATGTAATTTACATATTACAGAATCATACTCATTGTTATGATATCATATATGGTTCACTTATGACTTTATTTTACCCGTTCTTTTGTAAATTCCATGTTAAAGAGCGTTTTGGGTAAAATCGTTTCATTTGTCGTCCGTGTTTTGAATTGTAATTATTAATATGATTACTTAGATCATGATTACTTAATTTCAGAATATAAAACATGATTTATATATAATATATATTCATAATATACATATATATAATAGATCAGTAAATGGAATGAAATACACCGTTCATGGAGACAGTAGACCGTACGTACGCATGAACGCTGTTTTCGTTTCCTTATTGAGTTGAATAGAAATAAGTAGATGAAATACATATATATACACATAAATCCAGTATCATTATTATGTCATATATTTCATGATTACTTATTATATATATAATTTATAATCACTCATGAATGGTTAACGTGGAGAAGAAATCTCATCGCGTCGTGGAGACGGTAGTCCGTACGTACGCACGAGCGATGATATCGTTCTCATGATCGTTGAATTGTATTAGAGTGTATGTATACTATTTCAGAATCAATATCACTTAAAATAGTCATATATAGTAATTATTTACACCATTATACCCATCCAAGTAAGGTGGTGGTGGAAAATAGATTACACCACGGCGTGGAGACGGTATTCCGTACGTACACACGCGCGGTGATTTCGTTTTCTGTAGGATGGATAGATGGTGAAATAGGGTTCATTCATACTTATAATAACATATCATTATATGAGTGATACTGATGTTATTACTTCATAATGAAACAACCTAAGAAGAAGAAGTTGAAGAAGAAATAAAGTTGAAAGAATCGGTAACGGACATATACCTCTTCTTTGAAGAGCCTCTTTGAGATCACCTTTTAGGGCACTATAATTGGTCTTTAAGGAATCCCAGAACCTCTAGTATGTTTCTAGGGAAGTGGAGAAGAGAATTTGGTAGGGGTTGGCCGAGCTTGAAGGCTCAATGTGGTGTGAGGAAGAGAGGGAGGAGGTGCCCTTTTATAATGGAGGAGAGGGGCACCTTTGGAATAACGAAAAATATTATTTTATTATAAAGCCAAATTAGGTTTTAAATAGCTCCAAATTGAGTTATTTAGAATCTAAGGTGGGGATGAGTCGAAATACTCTCATCCAATAGAATTTGGACATGTTTATGTAACTATTTTAACCTTATTATTTAGTTTTAACTTTAAGTTAGATAATTTTACTTTTACCGTGTCTTTTTGTGTTTTTACACTATAAGGTTAATAAACTTACTATAAGAAGCCAAACGAACCCCAAGTTGTTTATTATTAATATATATAACCTTATCTAAGTCATTTGGCCTAACTTTAGATTTTTAGGAATAAAATAACAATTAATAATATAATATTTGTTTTAAAAACTATTTTATGTCAATTTTGAAACTATTTAGTAATTGATTTTTGTGAAACTCATAACAGAATGATTAGTTCGAAAAAAGTTAATTACATCAATACTGACATGTTATATTAACCTATAAAATTAGTTGAATTCATAAAAATTCACAAATTACATTTATTTTGGTATTTATAACATCAATTATGTCAATATTTCATTAGTAAGATAATTACTGCATCATCTTTGTTTCATAAATAAATTAAATTATTTAATGTCTAAAAATTAAAAATAAAATACCATTATGTAGTAAATAGTTTTTTATTTCTAATGAATATTTATAGTCGAATTTATCTTATTTATAACCCTATATTAAAAATGATATACTTATTAAACTTTGATTTTAACTATTTTAACCCTTCTTTAAATAAATTAATAATAAATGTCCTAATCTAATCCAAGTGGTCCTAAATGGTCCTATTTTATTACTAAGGTTGTTTTTGGTCGAATTAAACTTGTCCAATAGAATTAAGACATGTTTTAGGGTAATAATAATATCATTTTTACCCTTAATTACCCTATTTACTTTTAACCGTGGTAAAAAAGTAAAAAGTTACTATTCACTAAAAAAAATTATTTTCATCTCATTGAACCAAATTTTACTTACTGACATCAACCTTGTCTCTCAGATTTTTGAAATTCCACTCACTGAAGCGGTAAAATTAAGTTTTATGAAAAATTCAGTTTTTTTAACTAGCACTTAGTGGTTTCACTATTCATCAAAAATTGATAGTTTTCAGAAAAATACCAAAATTTCACCCTAGGCTAATTTCGATATTCTGAATCCAAAAATGAAGTCCATTTTGAAAAATAAAATTTATAAAATTTCAAAAAGTGGTTATTACTATTCATAATGGGTAGTTTTAATAATATTTTAATAGCATATCATTGTTTAGTGAAACTCGGTTTTGCGTACGACGCAAGCTATCGAGGAAGGCCGCGGTTGCGTGTAATGCAAGCCAAGCCAGTGTTAGTGAAGGATTCCTTTAATTTATATAACATAAAAAGAAAATATTTCACATAAAAGTCTCGGGTGTTACAAATACCACATGTAAAAAAAGATTATAGATACTTAAATAAGTTATAATACATATATTATAGTCTATTTCAACCATAAAAATGGTTTAATTGCCATAATTGAAGATGGTAATTGAAACTGAAAACCTGTCGTCCTTGAATGTGATAAATTAACACATCATAGATGGTGTTTTCATTTATAGTATAAAATAAATGAAATGGGAGATGATAATGAATTATTCCATTATAATAACAAAATTATGTTAAATTTATGGTACTGGGTTTATAATAACATTTGGATGAAAGTAGTTCATGAAGGAAAATAATGAAAGGAACTTGAAATAAAAGAAATGGAAAGAGGAATTTACCTCTTGATGTTATCTTCCTTGAGAGCCTCTTTATAGGAGAGGTTTTGGTATTTCTATGATACCAATGGCTGTTTTATGTGAGGAAGGATCTTGGTAGAATATTTAAGTAGAATTTATACAAGGAACAAGGCTTGAGAGGAGTAAATATAAGCGGGATTGAGGGGTGGTTTTTATAGTGGAGGAGAGGAGTTATTTCCCATTATTTTAATCATTATTGTATTAATATGCCTCAAGACTATAAATAATCTTGATTATTATGACTCAAAATATTAATATATTCATGTGAGTTCGAACCAATGGTCATTAACATCATTCATTACTCAATCATGATGCAGAAGTTCATTTATTTAGCATATTTCGTAAATTAAGGAATTTCACTATTCACAAAAAATTCAAGTATTTTGGAAAAATACAAAAAAAATAACTCTAATCATATTTTGAAATATTGAATTCAAAATTGAACTCTATTTTTTTAAAATAATTTTATAAATATGATTAATTTAATTTTTTATTAAAATCATAATTTATTTGAAAAATAATAATTTTAAAATTATAATTCCTTTTATATCACTTTTAAAAAACTAATCATGATCTCATTATCTTAAAACTTTAAGAAAATAAAATAATAATATGATTTAATATTCATAAGGTTCATATTTATATTCATATTACTATTAATAAGGGTATTTTATTATTTACTAAAAATTAATTTTGTCATATCAAACTCTAAATATCTTACAGAACGCAACTATATATACCAGTTTTTCGAAATTCAGAACAAAGTGGTGGAAAAGTTATTTTTTCTGGCTAAGTTATAATTAAGTTTTGTTTTGTAGAGACTCAATGTTTCATGCATTCAATATTAAATTTATTTGTAAATCTTTGGGGTGTTATAGTGGATTCTCCAATATTGATTTATGAATAGAATCTAACTATTTAGCTAAAGCATTAAAAACTTGAAAAAGAGGTTATTTGGATCAAAAAATTTAGAAAGAAAATTAAATTTTCTTGCTTCATGGTGGATGTTAATTTTAATGTGGGAAATGTATATGTTCGAGCATCTTTCACGATAGATGTTGCATTTTGAATTCCATGATAATTCAAACCAAGTTCTATTTTCAGATGTGTTTGAAAAAAATGTCAATAAAAAAATTTAACCCCACAAATTTAAGACATAAAGTAAATGAAATTATTTCCTCGTGGGGTAGGATAATCAATCGGTGACAGAATATATATCTACATTTATGAACTTAATCATCATTTCTTTAGAATATTCAACTAGTGTGTCATTTCTTTAGAATATTCAACTAGTGTGTCCATGAATGCTCTAATATTTGAGTCTAGATTGGGAATGAAAATTATCTCTATGATAGTCATTATTTTATTAATGACTATATGGAAATAAAAAATAGAAAATTAGTACCTAAGAGATAAATTTACTGAAATTTATAAAGAGGAATCTTATTTATCCCACCAATAACTGGTGTGAACTCAACTGTTGGAAATAAGAGGAAGAAAGGAAATTGCTTCCAAGGTGATATAGGGTCTCATAATATGAGAATGACATCAATTAAATTTCCTCTATGACCAAATAAAATGTTTTAATGTTTTTAATGTGGATACCCTTCTTTGTAGAAGTGATATTTTATTTCATCACCTAATGAACATCTGAATTGTAACCAGATCGGACACCTTTAGGGATAATTTCATAATAGTTCTATGTATAGGACTTATTATCAACCTCATTATTATCATACATATAATTCCTAAAGGATATGATCCCTTTAAAATAATTCATGTCCTTAGAATCGGGCAAGCCAATGAGATTCCATGAAAATAAAAAATCCACATGTTATGGAATCATATCAGTGAATTAAGGATTTGAGAGGAGAGAGTAAGCATCTTTATGATGCTAAACTAATGATCATAGATTGTCAATTTAGTCAATAAATGGTGTGAGTTATGATTATTTTCAATTTTACATTTATTAAATCTTTTTATTGGCCTGGGGTAATCCAACTCTTTTATTTCTGCTCATGTAGATTATAATATTAGGTTAAATTTTGAGATTATGACTTCTGTTTCGAACAACTACACACCTATGGGACAATGAGAGTGTTGGGACTTCAAGTGTGTAGCATATGCTCTAACGGTCACTGGGGCTAAGTTGGGATGGGTTTTCTCAATTCTAGATAATATATATTGTATGATTTTTGGAATGGATATGTTAATGCTTCTTAAGTCCCATATCAAGTTTTATTCTTGGAAACTCATTTTCACATCTCTTGATAGTTTGATGAGTCTCTTTAATGGTGATAAGAATTTTAATGTGAGTATAAAATTATCATTTTCTCTAATATTTGGGAATATATCATATTATATAGTATTATTAATATTCACTTTTATGGTTTTAATTGAGAAAAGTAAATTTCCACCCATCATTAACTAATTTCTTGATGTCTTCACAATTTTTTTCTCGTAATATCTATCTTAGAGGGAAGTGGAATTTATGATTGATATCCTATAAGGTAAAAGTCCTATTTTACTTGTTTATTGTAGGATTTAATTTTAAGAAATTAGTCAATTGAATGTAAATTGTAAATAGTAGTAAATCATTGGTTTAATTTAATTTAGCACGCCTATATGTGAAGAAGAAGTTCTTTTTGTGAACAAGGTGGATGGAACTCTTAAACTGTAACACCCCATGATTTATATGAGATAGTATTTTTTTTAAATTTCTTTGATGTCTTGTGTTGTACGATACATATAGATAATATTGTGCAATACAAAACCTTGTCTTAGATTGTGGTATACATAATGCTATGTTTGGCTTATGTTACACACAAGTTCAAGTTCTCTCAATATAATTCATTCCACACAATACCAAGTATAAGTTAAAAACAATATATTATTATGTTTCCTTATAACCTAGATTTTAAAATGGTGGGAATGAATATTATTAATCAAATTATAAGAATATTGTTTACACATGTATTTAATTAATTCTTTTGTGAATAGCAATTTATAAATGAAAATAAAACAGTTTTTAGAAATGAAATTTTTTTTCTGGAAAACTATTTAAATGAAAATAAGTGAGTTTATACAATAATAAAATCACTATTTATGGATTTTATTAATGGAATATATATGTAATATATTCAATTTAATGTTTAAAATTCATTATATATCTTTTCTACACATGATATAACAACAAATTCAATTTTCCAGATAAAAGAAGTATTTTTCAAAAAAAAAATACAGTTTTTCCGCCTTTTGATGGAGAACCCATTTTAAATCTAGTTTTTTACACTTTTATATTTTATTTTTTTAAAAAAAATATTATTTTGAATAGGAACATCAAAATTTACTTTGGTTGAAATTTTGGTATTTTTCTGAGAAAATTCATATTTTAATGAATAGAGAAAAATACTTCATTTTAATTCAAAACTGGATTTTTGTCTAATTTATTTATATTGATATATTAAATTTTTATTTTGTTTTAAATTATATTTAGATTTTTATTTTATCATTTCATTAAATTTTTTTCATTGGAAGTAATTTCAGAGTGAAATTTGATATAAACACATTTCAATATTTTGATGGTTTTTACTCTTTTTTAAAAAACTTGTTTTCTGGCTTTGATAACGGGAATTAATTTTAAATTAATTACTGAAATTTATGTGTTTTGAATTTTTAAAAAAGGATTCTATATTTGGAATCAGTATTTTCATATTATTTAAATAGGTCTCTTTTATTTTTGGATGTTAGGAATAGTAACTTTGGTCATTTTTATTTACAACAGTTAAAGGTAAATCAGGTAATTTAGGGTGATAAATAATATTATAACGATAATAAAATTACCCTAACACCTTCCAAAGTCCTATTTGATAAATAAAATTTAACCCTTAACACCTAAGAATTAAAATTTATTCCTTTAATGGACTTTTTTCTATGAAAGTGGTGTAATTATTATTTAAACAAAAGAAAGTGACGACATGTCACTCTCTTATATCTTATAAGTATAAAAATTTTAACATAGTGATAAAGTTGATAAAACTAAAAAAATAAGTATTATTTATAAATAAAATTAAATTGTATACATCATTTGAATTTATTTATAATTTTTATAGATTTAATAATTAACATAAATATTGACACAACAGTGATACAGTAATTATTTTATTAAGAGAAATATCAAATAAATGTTTTTATAAATACTAAAATAAATTTTATATAAAATAATTTATTCTATACACTAATTTTATAGGTGACTATGACATGTTAAGATACTATTAAATGGTTTTTTTATAACTTATCTCTCTATATTAATTTTATTTAAATTAAATGAAATGAAAATTGTAAAAATTGACGCTATTGATATTTTATAAAAATAATATTTTATTACATTATTAAAAAATCTTAAAAAATATTTTAAAATCCCAAAGTTTCTATTATAAGGTCTAAAAGTTCGTTATTTTTCTAATTTTGGGAAATTTACCCCATATAAGTAAAAGTTATAACCTCTTAATACTTAAAATGTTGTTACCATAATTAAAATTAAAAGAGATTAATTAAGGGTAAAATAAAAAGACAAGGTTTAAAATAAAATCAAAACATGTATAAAAATTATAGGATGATAGGATTTAAAACGAAAATCATATTATATTAGATATATTTCAATTTGGAAGCTTTTGGATTAATAATTTAATTTATATTAATTTAATATTTTAAGAATTTCCAAGGGTTCTCCTCACCTCAATTATAAAAGGGCACCTCCTCCCTCACCTCTTCACTTAAATTTGATCCTTAAATCTTGTTGATACCCTGAAATTTTCCCTTAAAAAACTTCCTTATTCACATTATAGAGGTTATTTTCTTCTCAAAAGACCAACTCTAGTGTCTTTAAGAGGATATTTAGAGGGAGCGCGTTAAGGAAGAGGAAATCTCTTCTACCGACTCTTTCAAGTGTCTTTCTTCTTATACTACCTCTTCATTAGTTGTTTCATTATAAAGTAATAATATAAGTATCAATAATATATTTATATTTTATTATAATTATGAAAAAACCATATTCCACCTTTTATCCATCCTATGAAAAACAAAATCACCCTGCGTGCGTACGTACGACTTACCATCTCCATGCCTAGGTGTAATCTGTTTTTCACCAAAACCTTACTTGTATGGGTATAATGATGGAAATAATAAATATATATTATTTTTATAACAAGATTCTTAATATTAAATATTACACATCAACCACTTCAATTCCATTCAACAATTATGGGAATGATATCATCGCTCGTGCGTACGTACGGACTACCATCTCCACGACGTGATGTGATTCATTCTACTTGATCTTTATTAAACCATGATTATATACATGAATGGAATGAATAAATATGATATATATTATACTAATATAATTATTTAAATTTTATAACTATAACCTAATAAGTGTAACATGAACTTATCCTACAAAACTTGCATAAGAACATAAAGTAGTTAATATCTGAATAACCAGTGACAATGAAATGTTACTAACAGATGATAATATAATCATATATGATATCATGAAAATGACTATGATTCTAGTATAAGTAAATGAAATCATTAAAATCATTATACAGGAGGTTCAGATATATACAAAGGATATCAGGCCTAAGGTAAGGAATACTTTTTCAATATCATAATTATCCAAAATTGTTTATACGTAAGTATTACTAGGGTATATTTATCATCCACGTCCATGTTTCATAAATATGTAATATTATTTCTATTCTTCTACAATTTTTTAAAGTCAATTTTACCCATTGGTTAATTTTTATTAAATATCATAAAGTAATCTTTTTTCATTTTCGGTACGATGTACTTTTTGACTTTCTGGTAAAATTATGAGAAGAAAGTTTTTTTAACTTATACAACATGAATAGATTTTTATGGTTTCATGACACCTTATTTACATAAAGAATACCTTAGAAATTTTCAAGTTTATTTTCAAAGAAATTATTTTCTTTTAAAATTTCATGTAATTCTTAGTAAAGAAATTTTTTTAAAGAAGAAATGATATTTTCCTCAAGGATTAGTTTCAAGTGTTTTATAAAACATATTTTCCATCTAAGATGACGCTCTTTAAATAGGGTTATGTTTTTATACATATTATTACTATGATTTGATTATGTTAATGATGTAATAGTATTTTATATGGATTATTTTATGATTGAATGATGTTTAAGAAACCTATTTTATTTCTTGGGTAATGATATGATGACTGATTTATGTTTTCTGGCACATGTAGGAATGATTTCATTATGAGATGAGTGGGACCTATATCACCCTCAAATACATTGGGTAAATATTTATATCTCATGAAATAGAAATGACTGGAATGGAATTTAAATCCAGTTTAGTAATATAGTATAGGAACAGTAGGTAAATATGGTTCAGTAATACAGGGCTGGAACGAGGAGTGAACTCTGTTCAGTAGTGGAATTTTTCCACTATGATGGTCTTGGTTAAGAGCCTTGGATAATATAGAAATGATTTTCTATGATTATGTGTTTTCCAAAATTCCATGATTTATGTCAATGTTATCTTATCATGGTTCATATTCATTTATGACTTGTGCCTTATGAACTTCCAAGATTTATTTCATGACTCAAGATTTTGATATTTAAAATTCATGTTCATGTTTTTACATTATTATGCTTATGTTTTTTTTTGATTTTATTCATTTTTACCCATACTGAGAATTTGAGCTCTCCCTTTTTATGTTTTCTTTTCCCAAGGTTATAAAGAAAATTTTTAGGTAGGGAAACTAAAGGGAAAGATCTTTAAGGGAGATGTAGAAAATCATTCACCAAGTTAGAAGAATTTGTTCCGAGTTTCCAAAGACACTAAACTAAGACGGTATTTGGGCATATAATTGTGTAATGCATTATGTATTCCACAAAAGAAATATAATTTCTCTGTAAGTTAATCTTGGTTCATTAGAGTTGGTATCAGAGCAAAGGTTTTGTCAACCTTTGGAAACTAAGATGCAAAAATTTTAGTGAGATCCATAGAGATATTTATAAGGATATGTCTAGGGATTTCCAAACGATAAGTCTAGCTATATGTTACAATCCTAGAGTTTTTGAGATAATCATGACTAACCTATGTTTAAACCAAATATATCATAGATTGAAATATTATATGTAATTTACCTTACTTTTTTGAATCTAATCTCTAATATGTATTTCTCACACTTTTCTTTCTAGTCTTAGTTAATATCCAGAACTACATAGAACATAGTTAACCCTTTAATGTTTCATATGTGAAAATTATGGGAATTATGAAGATAGATTTCCTATGTGGAGATTTAATGAAGAGAATCATGGTGATGGTATAAGTATTGGTTAGACTACTAAGGACAAAGAGATTGTAAATGAAATGTGAAAGGTATGTGATGTTATTCTAGTATTTTTTACATTAAACCTAAGAATATTTAGGATGAGAAACATTAATACATGATTCATATTTTAGGAAAGATGAAGATAATGGATCATGAGTAGTGGTCTAAGAATAAATTTGTATGATTAAGGTATATATGTTTAAAAATTCAATGATTATATTATATGAATCATGAAATATATCAGTTTTTTCAGTATAAGTTTTTCATTAAGAATTGGAAATGATATGTTGAATAGTTCTAAAGAGATAGAAAATTTATTTAAGGGTAAGGTGGTATATTTTTATAGCACAAGATTAAGGTAAATTTAACCCTTACTATGTCCCTTATGTTAAGATAACTATGTTTGGAAAAATATATGTTGTATTTGAATAAGTAAATTGGATGATGCTAGTTTCTTGAGAACTAATTATGGAGTTATTGATAAGAGGTTCATGCTATCATGAATGAAGTATAAAACTTTTCTAGACTTAAAATATATATATAATATGTTTTAGAATAAGGAAACATGCATGTTTTCAATAAGGATATCTGATAATTTTGGTTGTTACTATGACTCAAGATAATACATGATTAAGGTATTCACATGTTTGGAATGTGACAACCAAGAACTTCCTTATGAGATATGGGAGATAAATGTTAAACCGATTTAGTTCACTTCTATCTAAAGTTTTGGATTTTCAGATTTCAGAAGGATTGCAAGGTTATCAAATTTTTGGAAAGTTTAAGTTAAAAATTGGATGAAGTTTGTTAGAATAAAGTATTATCTCACCATATAAGGACTTATGAATGTTTGATAACTTTTTATAACCTTTTTATAATAAAGACAGATGGAATAACCTATCATTCAGTTTATGGATCACGTGATCTGCTAAAACTTCAAGAATGAAAAATTCAACTTCATTTCATTGAATAATATATGAAGTGGGGATTGTTCAACGAACGACCAACGGTGATATTGTACCAAAATCAGGTATGTATTTATTATCTTTCAAAATTATTTAACTTTATGAAAATGATCTTGAAACAAAAAATGCTATCCTAGTACCTTTTTATCTGATGAATTAGATAGTCCCTCAAATTATCATAGATTTATAGAATTCTGATTGTTAATATTCTCCTAACCTTTTTCTCTATCACTCTCCATCAAAACATGATGGTTATATTTTTTCTTCCATATCCATGTTTTTGCTTCCCACCTATGTTCTCCTTTGTGGAAACCTAGTGATGAGTTACTTTTGGTAACCGTTATGTTTCTAATTTTTTTTAAATGAATTTTTAGTATTAATTTTTATGATGTGTGTTTCTATGAAAGAATCTTTCAAGTAGTAAACCTTTTATAATACCAAAAAATTTCTAAGGTGAAATTCATTTTAAGGGGGGTAGAATATAACACCCCAGTATTTTTATAAGGTAGAGTTTTTTTAATTTATTTGATGTATTGTGTTGTAGATACACCAACATAATCTTGCTCAATATACAACACCAGCTTAGATTTTGGTATATACAACGCTATTCTTGGCTTGTGTTACACATAGGTTCAAGTTCTTTTGATATAATTCATTTCATGCAAGACCGAGTATAAGTAAAAAATTAAATATTATTATGTTTCCTTATAACCTAGTTGTTAAAATAGTGGGAATGAACTATATTAATTGATTTATAAAAATATTGTTTGCACTTGTATTTAATTAATTATTCTGTGAACAATTATTTATAAATTAAAATAAAACCTTTTATAAAAGGAAATGTTTTTCTGAAAAAACTTTTTAAATTAAAATAAGTGAGTTTATAATGTAATAAAATAAATATTTATGGATTTTATTAATGAAAAATATGTGTAATATATTCAATTTAATGTTTAAAATTCATTATATATGTTTTATGCATGATATAACAACAAATTCAATTTTTTGGATAAAAGAAGTATTTTTCAAAAAAAATATAGTTTTACCGCCCTTTGATTGAGAACCCATTTTAAATATACTTTTTTTACAATTATAAGTTATTTTTGAAAAAATAAACTTTTTATTTGGAATTTGGACATCCAAATTTACTTTGGTTGAATTTTTTTTATTTTTCTGAGAAAATTCATACTTTAATGAATAGTGGAAAATACAGCATTTTAATTCAAAACTGCCTTTTCCTTTAATTTATTTATACTGAAATATTGAATTTTGATTTAGTTTTAAAGTATTTTTAGATTTTTTTAATCAGTTAATTAAATTTTGGTAATTAGTAGTAATTTCACATTGAAATTTTATATAAACACATGTCAATCTTCTGATGGTTTTTACTTTTTAAAAAAACTTGTTTTATCGCTTTGACAATGAGAATTAATTTTAAATTAATTACTAAAATTTATGTGTTCTTAATTTTTAAAAATGGATTTCATATTTGGAATTATTAGTTATGAATTATTTAAATAGGTCCTTTTTAATTTTGAACATTATGAATAGTAACTTTGGTAATTTTTATTTACCAAGATTAAAGGTAAATCTGGTAATTGGGGTAACAAATAATATGATAAGGATATTAAAATTACCCAAACACCAGCCAAAAACATATTGGATGAATTAAATTAGACCATTAACACCTAAGTATCAAAATTGATTCATTTAATGTACTTGTTTCTATGAAATTGATGTAATTATTATTTAAACAAAATAAAGTGGTGACATGTCACTCTCTTATATCTTATAAGTATAAAAATTATAATGTAATAATAAAATTGATGAAACTGTGAACATAAGTATACTACAAAAATATAATGAAATTATATACATCATTTGAATTTTTATATAATTTTTAGAGATTAAATAATTACTATAACTATTGACATAACAGTGATACAATAATTATTTTATTAAGAGAAATATCAAATAAATGGTATTATAAATATTAAAATAAATATTATATAACAAAATTTATCTCATCCCAGAATTTTTTATACTGATATGACATGTAATAAGACTATTAAAGGGTTTTTTCTAAGTTATCTCTCTGTTTAAATTTTATTTACATTCAATGAAATAAATGGTGTAAATATTGACACTATTAATATTTTATAAAAATAATATTTTATTAAATTATTTTAAAATATTTTAAAATCAAAAATTGACTATTAAAAGGTCTAAATGTTCATTAATTGTCCAATTATGGTAAATTTACCCCATATAAGTAAAATTTATAACCTCTTAATACATAAAATGTTGTTACCACAATTAAAATTAAAAGACAATAATTAAGGGTACACCAAAATGATAAGGTTTAAAATAAAATAAATACATGTATAAAAATTATTATATAAGATTATTTAGAACTATACTCATCTTATCTTGGATATATTTCAATTTTGAAGCTTTTGGATTAAAAAAATAATTTATATTAATTTAATAATTTAAGAATTTTTAAGGGTGCCCCTCACCTCAATTATAAAAGGGAACCTCTTATATCACTTATTCATTTAAATTTGAGCATTAAATCTGATCCATACCCTTCCATTTTCCCTTATATACTTCTTTAGTCACATTATAGAGGTTTTTTTTCTTCTCAAAAGACCAACTTTAGTGCCATTAAGAGGATATTTAGAGGAAGCATGTTGGGGAAGAGGTAATCTCTTCTACCATTTATTTGAAACGTCTTTATTCTTATACTTCCTCTTCATTAGTTATTTAATAATAAAGTAATAAAATAAGTATAACTCATATGAAAATATGTTATTATAATTATAAAACAACCATATTATACCTTCTATACATCCATAGAAAAACAAAATCACCACGCGTGTGTAAGTGTGGCTTACCGTCTCCACGTTGTGGTGTAATCTGTTTTTCACCACCACCTTACAAGGATGGGTATAATGATGGAAATAATAAATATATATGATTATTATAACAAGATACCAATTCTGAAATATTATACACCTTCCATTTCAATACCATTTAACAATTATGGGAATGATATTTTTGCTCGGGCGTATGTACAGCCTACCGTTTACATGATGTGATGTGATTCATTCTACACGATCTTCCTTAAATTATGATTATATATATAAATGGAATGAATAAATATGATATATATTATACTAATATAAATATTTAAATGAAATAACTATATCCTAAGAATTGTAACTTGAACTTATCAGACAAAACTTACATAAGAACATAAAGCAATTAATATCTGAATAACAAGTGATAGTAGAATGTTACTAACAAATGGATGATAATATAATCATATATGATATCATAAAAATTACTATGATTATTTAATAAGTCAATGACATTATTTAAATCATTTTACAAGAGGTTATTAGAAAAACAAAAGATATCAGACCTAAGGTAAGGGATAATTTTTCAATCTTGTTATTATCCGAGATTGTTTATATGTAAGAATTTACTGTGTTAGATTTATCATCCACGTCCATGTTTTGTAAATATATAATATTATTTAAATTATTATAAAAAAAATTTAAAGTCAATTTTACCCTTTGGTGAATTTTTATTAAATGTAATTAAAGGAATCTTTTTTCATTTTTGGTATGATGTACCTTTTGAATTTCCGGTAAAAGTGTGAGAAGAATGTTTTTTTAACTTATACGACATGAATGGATTTTTACTGTTTCATGATAAATTATTTACATAAAGATTACCTTATAAGTTTTCAAGGTTATTTTCAAAGAAATTTCTTTCTTTTAAAATTGCATAGCATTTTTAGAAAAGAAAATTCTTTTGAATAAGAAAGGATATTTTCTTCAAGAATTAATTTCAAGTGTTTTAACAAATTTATTTTACATATAATATGATGCTATTTAAATAGGTTTATATTTTTATCCCTATTTTTACTATGATTTTATTATTTTAATTATGTAATAATATTTTATATGGATTATGTTATGATGGAATAATGTTTAAGAAACCTATTTTATTTCTTGAGATATGCTATGATGAATGATTTATGTTTTTGTGGCACGTGTAAGAATGATTTCATTATGAGAAGGGTGGGAACTATATCTCCTTCCAATGCATTAGGTAAATATTTATATCTCATTATATAGAAATTAATGGAATTTCATGTAAATTTGGTTTAGTAATACAGTACTAGAATGACAGGTAAATCTGGTTCAGTAATACAAGGCCGAAACGAGGAGTGAACACAGTTTAGTAATAGACTTCTTACAATATGATGGTCTTAAAAATGGGTCTTGGATAATATGGAAATTATTTTATCTGCTTATGTGTTTTCCACAATTCCATGATTTATGTCAATTCTATCGTATCATGGTTCGTGTTCATTTTTTACTTATACCTTATGAACTGTCGAGATTCTTTTCATGACTCGAGATTTTGATATTAAAAATTTATGTTCATGTTTTTATATTATTATGTTTATGTTTTGTTTAATGTTATTTATGTTTACCCTTACTGAGAATTTTATGTCACCCTTTTTGTGATTTATTTTCCCCAGGTTATAAAGGAAGATTTTAGGTAGGAAAACTAAAGGGAAAAATCTTTATGGGAGATGTTGAAAATATTTCACCAAGTTATAATAATGTGTTCCGAGTTTCCAAAGACACTAAACTAATACGGTATTTGGGTGTATATTTTTGTAATGTATTAATTATTCCAAAAAAAATAAATTTAATATCCTTGTACATCAAGCTTGGGTTGTTAGATAGACATTGTCATGATTATCGGTAGAAAAATCATGTTATGATAAATAATTGGTATCCTTTTACACAAATTGATGATTTCTTATAATTTTCTGGAAGAATAATATTTCTAAAAAATTAAATGATGATAAATTTATCACTAACTCCATGTTCAGATGGAGGATATTCCAAAAAATAGGTATTGATATTGTCATTATGAATATATGGTTGTACCTTTTGGTATAAAAATTGAACTAGTTGTGTTTATGGAATTGTTGAATGAAATATTTTAATGTCATGTTTATTTTTTATAGAGGTGTTTTTTGATGATATTTTAGTATATATCATGACTGCATCTGATCGTGAGAAAGAAATGACTAGAGTGTTGAGTATCCTGTGATAATATGTCTTTTATGATATGATTTAAAAGTGTGATTTCTAGATTCATGAAGTAAATTTCCTTGGTCATTTCATTTATAAAAGGGTAGTTTATATAGGTCATAAAATGATAAAAGTTATTATCTCTTTGAAACTACCAAATAATGTTTTTTAGATATGTAGGTTCCTTTTCATATTAGGAAATTATTGATTCTTTGATTGTGATTTTTCTCATCTTCCCTCACTAATTTCACCTTTGAGAAAAAAAATTATTCCATTATAATGGAATTATGAGTGAAATAAATAATTCCCTAAGATTATGGTTCACCATACATCAGCACCAATCCTCAGGTTTCCATATTTAGGAGAGGGTTATGTGTTCCATTGAGATGCATCGGGATCAGGGTTGGTTTATTTTCTCATGAAATGAGATCATGTTGTTATATATGGATCATGATAGATATAGGTTCATGAGTATAACTACCCAAAACATGGTTTGGAATTAATTGTTATAGTTCATGCCTTAATGTTATTGTATAATAAAAAATTTGTTTGAAATTCATAGTATTTTCAAACCATGTGAGTTTGAAACAAATTTTCTCACAATGAGATTTGAATATAAGGAAATGTAATTGGATGGGGTATCTATATATGTTTTGATTTGATTTGATGAATACACTATGTAAATGGATTTCAATTGCTGATTCATTTAGTAGGAATTCATATAATCAGTTACCTAAAGCGGTTTTAGATATGTGGTAGTTGATGTCTTTTCTAAATAAGATGCAACTAGACTGTACCAACCAAGGGGAAGTATGATTGTTCATTCCAATTTCAATGGTTCCTTATTTGGTTGATCATGTTAGAGTTTATCAAATATAGGATCCATAATATCTATCTATGAGGTAAAATCTCAATAGTGGGGATACAATAGTGAGGTAGATTTTGGATGGAATGAGCATGTACCATTAATGGAATTCTCATATGATAATAGTTATCAGACCTCGATACATATTGTTCCGTTTGAAGAATTTTATGGGAAAAAAATTCATTCCATAATTTATTATGTTTAATATTTTGAGACATTATTTATCAAAACTATCCTAGTTCATGAGTGAACTAAGAATATTTGAATGATCAGAAACATGATGAAATGGATAAAATTCATTAAAAATCATATGTAGATAACTGTTGATGGCTGTTATATTTTTTTGGTTTATGATATTTTTTTCTTAAGAGTCTCTATGATATAAGGTAAATCTCATTTTGGTAAATATGGAATGTTTTATATTTAGAACATTTTCCATTTTGACATACATGAATGGGTTACTGATGTAACTTATCCATTGGATTTAACACCAGGGTTTAGTGTAGTTCATAATGTGATTCATGTATCTCAATTGAATAAGTATCAACCTGATCTTGACCATATGATTCAGTGGGACCCTAATGGTCATGAACTAGATGATTGTTGTTTCATGTGCTAGTATGTATTGTGCATATGAAAGAAAATATATTTCACTATAAGAAAATCAATCTGAATTGATATTATGGAATCATAGTTTGATTTATGAAGTTACATGGTTGAGTGAAATGGAAATGAGGGAGAAATTTCTTTAGAACAACTAAATATTTCAATTTTCTACTTTTCATATAAGAAAATACAAAGGGTGTGGTTAATTAAACACCCTCTATATGAGGTACATAGTATTTTTATTCTTTTAATTTATTCTTAGAGATGTTGAGTTAGCCTTCAGAATGGTTCTAATGTTTAAGAGGAGGAATAAATAAGAGTTTGGATATTGTAACCTTTTATAGGAAATATCTACAGCATAAAAATGTTTTATGATTTAAATATATCCTAGAATAAGCCATAAAAATCAATTATCCATAAAACATATTTTAGTGATACTGTTACATATTAATTATAATTTTATACTAAAAATTGGATTTTTATAGAAAAAATAAATCAAGGATTCATTTTTTTGTATAAGTGACCCCACAATGGATTCATAGAGAAAATTACTAATTTACATGTAAATTTATTTTGTGAAATGTCATTTTAAGTCTATTTACTATTTGTAATTCCAAATTACTTCATTCCAAATTCCATGGACTATGATTGTGAGAAATAAGGTTTGTGTCTCGTTCTTCCTTTTTGATACAAATATTCATGTTTTATCGTGAATAATACAATTGATTATGGGAAACAAGGTTTGTGTCTGGTTACTCCATGTTGATTCAGATATTCAAGTTTTATCATGAATGTTACCATTAAATAATTTTTGATTTCCTAGATCAATGTTTTTAGATTTATTATATTGAGATATTATTAGGTGCTGATAAAGAAGGAAAATGAAGAAGGGAGATTATTGGTTTCATTATAAATACTTTACGATAGTTAATTGAATTTGAGGTTTGTGGATTATATCTACATCTATAGTTATAGAACCTAAAGCCTTTATTTTTTATAATGTTTTTTCTTATATTTCCATTAGTATTGTTATGTGATTTCATGAAGTAAATTAATTTGGTTCTTACTTTGGAAAAATTGATGGCTTTTAGTAAACCATCATTTTCATTGATTTTGATATGATGATTTTAAAATGATTAAATTTTTTAAACACATGAAAACTTTTTGATGAAATGTTTTCGAAAAATAATTATTTTGAGAAAATATTTTTATATACATATTAGGAATAATTGGACAACAATTTTTTCAAGGGGTCAAATAAGGTCATATGTGTCTCCATCAGAGTTTGATGGAATATGGTCATAGTGTACCAATATCAACGGTAATACCATGCTTGTGTGTATTAAGTGTATTATTGAGTGTACATGGATGTGTCTTTGTGTGTGAAGGCTATAATTATTATAAAAAAATTAAATGGATATAAACACATTGGTTTATAGAGTTTTCACACCGATTTATATTATTTATTATATAAACAATATAAATATTTTACAATTATATTTTATATAATGTGGTCTATATTCAGTCTTAGTGTTGTGTGTTGAGAATTATTTAGGGAATTCCTTTTGTGATTCTACTCACCTCATTCTGTGGAACATTAGTGGGTTTGCATATTTTATCTACTAAAATATAAGAAAATGGTATATATCTTGTTTCTTTAGTGATGTGTTTTGATATGGTGGGATTTGTAGGTGGTGTAATAACTTAGATCTTGTTTGGGTGGTATTTGGGATTGTGACATAAAATCATTAAGAATTTTTTACTTTTGGATTATTAAACCTACTTTGCATTTTTTCTAGTATATTGATATTTTATTGGTCATATGTTTTATTTTCATTGTTTTCTCCATGCTTTATATGGTGGTTTTGATGATTATGTTTTGTATTGTCTATTTTTTGTTTTATAGGGAAAAATAATCAAACTATTCATTAAGACCATGAAATTTATTTTCATCCTTTGGTGTATTAGGGATGGAACCTATGACTAGTAGTATTCTTACCTCCTCTCAATAAAATGATATGGTGCAAGATCTTACAATACCACTATAGGATCCATTGGTAGTGACTAATACAAAACCCCCTTGGTGAAAATGTTTCTAGGTGATCCTAATACCATTTTTATCCTATATAAGATGAAAATATGGTCTACATAGTGGGTGAATATAATTTTTTAAAATTATAGATAAATTCATTAAAATAATTAATCAATTATAAATTTTTATCACATATAGAAATAATGTAATCTAGTGAAGTGATGAGAAATAAAATGTAATGGTAATAAAATACATAAACATAAGATTTATAGGGTCGATTGGATTAAATTGATCTTATATTTAATCATAAATACTCCCTAACTCTATGAGAATAAATATACTCACTTGAATATGGATACACTTTTGAAAGGGGTGGAAAAAAGTTTTAGAACTACCTTTTTCATAACAAGGGAACAACCAAAACAAATAAAAAAATTCATTTTTTCATACAAAGGAAAGAAGAAAATTGAATTTTTTTTTTCTAGGAATAAAATCACATGGATATACCTTTTTATCAAGAGGTATAACTGAAAAAAATATTAATTATATTTCAAGAAACATAAACTAACTATTTTTAGAACAACTATAAAATATAGAGAATGATAAAATGACAAAACTAGAAAAAAAATGGAATATGATAAGATATAAGTATAGTTAGAGTGATGAAATTTGATCACATAATTCACAATGGATAAAATTTTGAAGATAAATAATGAAATATTATTTAAAATCGAAGTCATAGTGATAAAGATCCAGATGTTATATATCATTTTCATATATCCTCTCTCTCAAAAATTATGTCCCATTATCATGTATGATCTCATTTATGTTTTTTTAGAATGATTTATGTTGATATTTCAATAATGTTACCAGGATGAATATTTCCAAGGTATAATCACATGAAAATAAAACAATGGTCTTTTTCATATTGCTATTTCATTATAATAAATCAAAAGAGTCTATAGGGAGAAATAATATAAAAGTGGAATAAAACGGTTCCCCAATAATGGAACAATCTCAAAATTAATAATTCATAATAATTTTAATTATAACATTGAATTTCATAATTTGTATATATAATTGTTTTTAAAAATGAAAAATTATATAAAACTTACCAAATATAGTTATAGTAATTCAAAATTTTAAAACTATTGTAAAATATTTTATTAAAATTCTCTTAAAATGAAAGTGGAATAACTTTGTAAACATCATTTTTAAATATTCATTACCTTTATTTTAATTTATATATAACAATAATTTAATGTTATACATAAACATAAATCTAGTCTTGTAAAATCATGAATCTAGACCATTGTAAATATCAGTTATGTCCCTATAAGAAGGAATATAGCTTCTATGTAATCGTGAATATAGTTATGTGTAACCATCATCTATAGTTATATGTATAAAAAAATTAGATTCAATATAAAAACTATTTTATTCCTAATATACTTTCATTCATTAAAAGGTAATTCCCGAGAGTGGCCTTTTCGAACCCTCTACACTCAAGAATCCCCCTCCCCACGAAGAGGTCATCCGGAGATGCCCCAGCCGGGGAGGAGACTTTGTCAGCTGAGATGACATTACGTCATGCGAGGTAACAACTAATTTATTCCTAATATACTCTGATCTAGTTCTTTGAAATAATGAAATCTAATTGTATAAACTTAATTTCAATCTGAATAAAAATCCATATATTTTGAGAACTCTGAAAATATCAAAACTATAAATTTGTTTGGATATATTATATACCCAACATATTTATATAAAATTTTAATTTATCACACTTAATGAATAATAGAAATTTGATTTAATAAATCCCTGATAAATTATTATTATAATTTTAACAATTTAAGATATTTTTAAAAAATGTGATGACAATGTGACATATTTTTTATAATCAATTTTTTTAATAATGTAGTGGGAAATTAAAATTATTCAATTAAACCATGTAATGTATTTTCAGTATTCTAATATAAAATCAACTTTAAACTAATAAAAAATCACCCCAAAATCTATCAATTTTCCTATAAATCATATATAACACTAACACCATCAACATAGGGTGGATTACTCAATTTAAAAAAGTTGACCACTATGAGTATATAATACAACTTGGGTACCCCTATTTCATAATTTGAATCTTTTAAAAATAAACCCATAAGAAAATAGATACTACAGTATATACACCACTCAATTTTTTTAATATTATATAGAAACCCCAACTCAATGTTGTGTAACCCCTCCATTAGGCATGTTTTTCTAAAACAAAGACTTAAACTTGTTGGATCAGAATGTATATACAGAGGAAAAACTACAAGAGGGGTGAATTTTATGTTTAATAACTTTTTTTAACCTTAAATGAATTAGTTTAATATAATTTAAATTATAGAAATTCAAAAAACCTATTATAAATAAAAATAGACTGACCCTTGGGTCAATTATAAGGATATCAAAATCAGGTTGATTTCAATATTTTATAAGTCACAGATCACCAAAAATATGATTCTGCCATATAACATATAGAGTTGTATTAAGAGTAATTGATTTAATCATGATCAGAAAAAATTGTTATCGTAATTTAATACAAAATTATCATAATCATAGTAATTATGATAAAAAAAATATAGAATAGAAAATTGAATATACAAAACAATTCAGTTTCTATTACAATAGAAGCGGAAATAAAATAAAAATGTAATTTAAAACAATTTTTTATCCCACAGAAAAGGGTATCCAATAACCTTGGATAAAGGTCCATTGATTTTTACTTTCAAGAAAGTATTTCTTACCCACACTAGCGTAATACCTCAATAGGATTATCAGCTTTGGTTTTCCTGCCTATCCCCAGTATCCCTCAATCATAAAAGTGATTAGAACATATGTCTTCCTAGCCTCAGAAACCCTCGATCCACAAAATATTGGCACCTCTGTCTAGCTATCCACAAAGGCCCTCAATTGTATTCATAAACAATCAGTCTCACATAAATCAAAGAAAAATTTTGAGAGTTTTATTTATATGGAACAATCAGTTAATTACTTTTAGAAATTTGAGTTTTTATGCATAGAAACATTATCAGAGATCTTGTATAGTATCTTGAATTCATATCAGTAATTGAACTCATTCAAAAGAATTGTTATTTAGAGGAATTCATCCCAATGGTCATCTTGATCTCCAACAGTCGTATTTCCTTCTAAATTATCAAAGGAATTTAGAAACATGTCACTCTAACGCTCATATTAAAAGTTAAATCATGAAATCATTTTGATTATCATATAGTACAAAGCATCATTTTGATTTAAATGAAATCCTTTCATTACGATATAGTTCTCTTGGTAATATACAAATGATTCTGATGATTAACGTTATGATTTTATGTACAATTTATATCATTACAAAAATGTTGTCACTACAAAAGACTAGACAATGTCTACGATATAAATCATACCCAGTGTGTTTGAATTAGATCATAATGAATAAGAATAAAATCATCTTAGACCTCTTAGACAATAGGAATAAATGAATTTTTAACTCTTTTTGTATTTTTTTTACAACATCCATGAATATTTTTGTCATCCATATACAGTTTGATTGAATATTTTCTAATCATTTTGATGAATGTTATTTTATTTATTATAGATAATAAAATTATTTATTACTTCATATATTTTTGTTTATATAACCCTTTTGCAGGCATGAGAAGAAATTCCCTATTCCATTTTGAAAATCACAAAGGGGAGAATTATTTAGATAGGGGGAGAAATTTTTTATAAAAGGATAGAATGATATATACAGTGGGAGAATGGTTTACTCAAGGTGGGAAAATATTATAAAATAAAGAGAATATGATCCTTAAGGAAATTTTTGTCCTAAGGGGGAGTTAGTTTTATTCAATATCATTTTAAGAAGAGTTTTAAAACTTAGGGGGAGATAAGAAAAAGTGTTTACTTCTCAATATGAATGTTCCTTAAAAAAATTGGACATAAGTTTTATGAAGTAATTTTCTATTTATGTCTAGTTTTTTGTGATTTCCCAAAAGGGGGAGATTATTGAGTCAAAAGTATCTTTTTGACTTCTCAATTCCTTTTGTTGGAAATCGTAAACTCTATCTTAAATACTTAATTACTATCTCTTTTATGTTAAAATTATTTTTAAGAATGTTTTTATCACACTAACATTAAGGAATTTCTTTTATGAAAATAAATTTATATCTTATCATTACTATTATCATAGTGTATACAATAAAAATCATACTCATGAGAATTATAGTAAAAACTCATTCCATGATTATAGTAATGAGATCAGGTATGATCTATATTGTATAAACTGGATCCAATTTATATTGTACATGTTGTCCAGTCTTTTGTACTAACAATATTTTCATAATGACATAAATCATTCTTAAAAATAAATTGAACTTAAAATAGTTAGTAATTAATTATTTAATAAAGAGTTTGTGATTTCCAAAAGAAAAGGAGCAGAGAAGTACAAAAGAGATTTTTGACTCAACAAAACCATCATCTAACTCATCTCATTTGATATAACTTGAGAAATGTAAATTGATTCATTATAATAATTATTAATTAATTAACCAACTCAATTGAAAGAGGAATAGCCTATAAAATGTGACTATGTGATGTGGAAATAAAATAACTATGGAAAATGATGTGTAGAAGGTTAATTTCATAATTTTTATGACTTGTAAGATAAATTCCCATTATCTACATCCAATTGATATCAAATTTATAATAGAAAAATAAAATTACATTGAAAACCCTAATGGACAATATCCTTTTATAAAAAGTGTGAGCAATGAATTGCATTGATCATCATTGAGCCTCTTATATACATCACAAATAAAATCCCTATGAATTTTATTAGATTACACTAGGATCTAGTAAATTTTGACTTAATCCATAGTCTCAAAATCCCCAAAATTGATAAAGATAAAATGAATTGGAATAATGAAGGAAAAAATATGAAGAACTCCAATATAATATTAAATACTAATACCATTTTATTAACCTTAAATCAAATTATTAATCAATGTGAAATAAAAAAGGATAATTTTATCCAAATATTTTCTTTATGGTACCCTTACACATAAACAATCTATGCAATAATCCATGAAAAAATTATCATGACCAACATTTTAAAAAATGATTCATTTTTCATCTTGGAAGAAATTAGATCTCAACATGGCACTAAATAAAACATGAGATGTTAGGTAAAATCACACTAGCCACCCCATCACTCATCACGTTGTGAAACACCACTATCCCTATCAATTGGAACATGGTGGAGATAAACCAAGTATACAGTGTCTCGATATACCACATCCATTTTACTTTTCTTCAATCGAAAACCTAAAAAATCATTTGTAGTAATATACACAAAAAACACCACTATCAAAAACCAAAATTCATGAACTAAATAATAATAAAAATTCCCCTAATTTATTAAGAAATTTCAAGATTTGTATTTAGTCAGTTTAAGTTTTTTTTGATACCATTATTCTCTTTGAGTTCATAAACATGTAATGACATTAGTCGTTACACAACATTAGTTTCTTTGTGAAATTTATATATATTATCCCCCTTGATTCATAAACCCACTTTGATTTTTAAAAAACTTTGATTTTTAAAAAGAATGTTTTACTAAATAAATTCATTCCCTATGAATATGCAGTCTATAGAACTTAAATGTTCTTACAAATTTAAATATATACATTGGATGAGATTTTTGTTCCTCAAAATTTTATTTCTTCCTATTCAAAATTTGGGAACTGTACTGATTTTTTTCAATGATTTTAAATATTTCCATATTATTGTAATAGAATTTAAAAAATGAAAATTTTCCCATTAAAATGAATTCTTTACTTGATCTAATTTTTCATCAATTTAGAAAACCTCTACTATATTTAAAATCTCATTATTTATTTCAATATCAAAAATCATATTCAATTAAAAAAATAAATTTTTTTCATTACAATAAAATGTTTTAAAAGATCGTTACAAATTTTTCAATAATTGAATAGTTAGACAATTTTATAATAAAATTATCTTTGAATAATATTCTTGAGGATTATGGTGATATCACTAATATAATAAAAAAACTAGGTGGAATTCATATGAATGGGAAGGAAATTCTATAAATTAATGGGTAATCCATGTTCATTAAAAGGTGGAAATTTTCCATCTAACCATACAGTTTTATATTATAATAATGTCTATGAAGAAGAAGGAAGTGTCTCATTTGATGAAAGTTTGTATGCCTTTATTGAATAATAAAATCCCTTTAATGAATTTTATATTGATAAATGAATTAGTGATGATGATTATATAGAATAAAAAATATTATTGGTATGGAGAATACATTTTTTAGGGCCTTATTTAATTTTTTTCATTTACAATCACTCTCTATTGCTAAATCCACAATGTGATGGATTTAAAAAAATAGATTTTATTTGATGTCTCAGGGAGATAAAATAGGCTATCCAAATTAATTTTTTTATCTGGTTTCTATTATATTTATACGTCAAATTTTTTATATGTGTTTATAAAATTTTGGAGCTAATATTATTCAATGAATTTAAGTCACCAGGCTTCCATGTGTGTAAAATACACTAAAACTCCACACCAATAGATAGAAAAAGTATATTATATAGTGAAAATATTATTCACTACCTTTCATGTGTGTGTGACTACTGTCACATTTTATTCTCATAGTTCCATAAGTGATGTGCATTCCACCTCATTGTAGGAACATGAACTTACCCTGACATTTTTTTCTATTCATCTTAACTCATTGGATATTTTTATTTAAATATTTAACCACATTTTTTTCAATAAATTACATTTAAAATACATATTCATTATAAATTTTATCCATTTAGATAGAAACAATGTTCCATTGAAATTCCAAAATCCCTTTAACTTCAATGTGTTTCCTTTTTGTGTAACCGAAATGTGAATTCCAACTCTAATAGGTTCAAAAAAATTCCAATAAAAAGACATATTTTATATTTTGTGACCAATTTAATACCATTAAAAGGGTATTAAACTTGAGGCCTCATCACATAGCATGAAATTTCATATTTAAACATAGGAAACCTCAATAATCTAAGGAAAAATGACTTATGAGACACATAAAAATGTGTGATCCCTCAAATATTAGGAAACATATATATGATTTTATATATCCAAGAATGACCAATTACATGAAAACATAATAAATCATGATCATAGAGTAATTTTTTAATCAATTCTCATAGATAAAACACATATGTGCTGATAATGATGGTCTACCCACATATATGTTTAGAATTATTTTTAATTTCAATAAACCCTTACCAATGAAAATTTTCTAATTCATTTGGTCACATGGGTATTCTATAATACCCTTTTATATATTATGGGATATAATTAAATCTAGGATATATTTTATGAGGTTATCTATCAATTGAAAATTCACAAAAATGCACCAGAACCACTGGAAATTTATGAATAAGGAATAATGACATAATATTACTATATAAAACCTTGATAAAAAATATTATTTATCAAGAAAAGTTTTCCCCTATGGAATTAATTTTACTATATGGGTTTCATAAGAAATAGTTAATAATATACCACTTTAATAATACATATATATTATCTAAAATAATCTCTGAAATTCCTTCCCACAATGTATTTAATCATAGTTTTTTATTTATACTCTTATGATTTATGTTGATTATTAATAAAAAGTCCCATTTATTTTACTATCTCAAATATGGTCTATATTTGAGTCTAATTTAGTGTATGTCCGACATTATGCACACTAGACTCTACCTTTTATGGTCACAAAAATTTAACTAGCTATTATTATATTATAGAAATGAGTGCTTATAAGGGTTTTCTATATGTATTTTTAATACATTGTTCAAGTAAAATAAAAAGAACCATATAAAATTTGATTTAGTTAACAATATTAAAAATAAAAGTATATTTTTTTATTTTCAGATGACATTAAATTAAATCATTATGGTCAATATAAAAATAATTTATGTAATATGGGATAGTCTTCAATACATGAAATTAAACAGTAATTTGTATATTTATATATTTGTTTAAAATAGTTTGTAATCATAGTTACATGTATTTAATATATAATTATCAATATTAGGGATGTGTTTAAAACCCTACTCACATGGATTGAAACTATATTTTTTTATTCCTGCTAGGATGATAATTTAACACTTTGTTTATTAGAGATAAGATTCATGAATTTTAATATGGATTTAATTATTGAAAAATAACTACATGGGTGTGGATTATATTTACTATGAATACATAGGAATTCCATAATTGAAACATTCCTAAATCCATTGAACTTTATTTTTTTTTCAAATCCATTCAAATTCTTGGATTGAATAAAATTCAATCATCACCTTTTAAAATTATGGGATTATGAAAAACAAAAGTGAAACAATTCCATATTCCTAGAATAAATTAAAATATATTTTTATATCATATAATATTATCCTAAATAAACAGCTTCCCTAGTTAACATGTATTTTATTGATATTTCAATAAACATGGTTACTGTTGATGATCCTGTAAACCAAAAATATTTGAGAATGATGAGCATGAAATATTCTCTAGGGATTATAGAGTGGAAAATCCTATTAGGGATAATTCAAATGATTTTGATCTATATATATGAGATGTTTTAAAGTATTTAATGGTGGATAACCAATGAAATAACTTATTTTTGTGGAGTTATTAAATGAAGAATATTTGTGTGTGATGAGCATACACATGTTTTTTGGTGTTGAGAAAATGAAAAATATTTTATAGTGAGGAGCCAATAAACTAAATATCTACATGTGGGGTAATCATATACATACATATTAGAGATAATATAATGTAAGACCCATATAACTTTGAAACAATGAATAGGTATTTACGTGTCTAAAAATAATAAATTTTAAATTCTTCAAGCTGGCCCATGTAGAATACATTTTTTTCAATTCATTCATTTTCATTTGGATTTTATCATTAGTAAAACCATCAATCATTCCTATTTAGAATTAAACTATATCATACCCAAAATGTATTCCTATAAAATTCTATGTTAGGGAATACCCTTTAGAACTTCCAATTATACATTATAGTATGATTTGTTATTTTTGTTTTCCTTTTAAGAAATAAACTATGGAATACACTTACTGGATTTATTTATATAATTAATCTATAGTTTACACTTCATTCCTTCATATGTTGATATGAACCATGGTGTATCCCTATCTCAACTTCTTGGATATTTAAAAAAACCAATATATCTTTCCAATAATGTTAAAATAAGGTGCATTTACACATTTCTCATGAAATATAAATAAGATTCCAAATACCTTAAGTATTATATGATTTAATTTTTTATTGTGACCTTTAAAATTGATCAATATTAGTGAGTCCCATTAACCAAATGGGACTAGTATTGTTACTAGAAATGACATCATCAATATGAAATTAATCGATAAAGGATCCACAAACTCAATAAAAAACTCATTTATGGGATGAGTTGACTCTACAAACTATTGTTTTCATCATAAACATGTCAATACACCCACGATTCCATTTATTTATCATAAAGAAGGGAAATAAAAATTGTGGGGAAATAGTATAAATATCATCATTTCCAAATAAAAAGTGATTCTACTTCTTGAAAAAATATAGATCTGTTAAATTTTTAGTCATTAGAGGTGTTAATGGAATTATCCCTCTATGATATACCTTTAATTATCATGAAATATCTCCTTATCAACTTATAATATATAAAGATACTATTGAGAATACTAGTGGAAAACTCATCTAAGTATAAATTATGAATGGATACAATTAAGGAATTAAATGAATCCAGTAGAATCCTCATCCACATCTTTCCAATTATTTATTTATTTAGAACATATAAATTAATATCAATAGATATATCAATTTTTGTAACACATATAATAAAAATCATCCAAAAATTCACCCATAAACCTCTAAATTTATTCTCATTGGAGTTTTAAATTTTTATTTCATAAATATCTATCCTTATTTCCAACTTTTTTAATATAATAATATTTCATCTATATAGAACTAAATATGAAAGAAATACTAAATTCTAATAATTCCTTCTCATAAAGAGATGACAATTTTTATTTGAGATATATCCATCAGTTTACCTATTATTTTGATCTTTGAATATAAATATTACATTTTATTTGGGTATAATGAAACTATTTGTGGTGAGAAATAGAATGAAAACAACCAAAAATATATTATATAAAACCATAAACTTAATCTATAAATGAAATTACATTTAATGAAACATAATTTCCTCTAATTGGTAACAGAAACCAATATATTCCTTGAAAAATTTTCAATTTGAAAAAATTGAAATCATATAGAAAAATCATATATCCTGAAGATTAACATAGATTTTTTGATAAAAATTTATTTTCCTATGAATGAGAGTTAATGTAGTAGTACTGTAGTAGGTACCGTAGTAGCTACTGTTCGGTACTGTAGCAGCTGGAACTATTCACCTTAGGCCACCAGTTTGGGCTTGGAGTCCTTAAGGCCTTTGGGCCACCTAGGACTTTGGGTAAGTAAGTCTTTCGGGCCACCTCATGGCCTTCATTCCACCTTAAGACCTTCAGGTCCACCTGATTTGCAGTTGCATAGACAGATTCTACAAGGAACAACTCCAAAAGAGGAAACAGCATGGCGCATTCACCAGAGCAGGGCTAAACGGACTTAGGAAGAATGAGAGTGTATGGAATTTTCCATCGGTATCGCGCCTGTACACCTCTACACATGGACATGCTAACCGAATAGTCATGAAAATGTGGAGAGCTGATCACGATGTAGATTCTAGGGAGGAGCAGTTTCAAGTAGTCATAGTCTATATGATTTACTTAAGACCTATGGGTCATGTAATGTCTCCAATCCTACAGGAAATGTAATTCATAAGACTATGGGCCTTGTAAAATTTCCCCCTCATCCCTTGAAATGGGGTTTATCAGAAAATCAATAAAAAAGAAGGCCTACAGGCCATTCATCTAGTCATAGTTACTGACACTAGGGTGGTGAATCATAAAACTATTTTTCCTAAAACATACATGATCCTTTAATGTTGGTTACTCTATAGGATCCCCAATAAATCAACAAAATAATGATATGGGGATGAAATGAGAGATATATAAAAGAATATGAATAAAATTAGTATTTATAAGGTTCAAAATGATTTTTATTTAGTGTCTTTATATTTATTCTATAGTTGATGGTATCTCATGTCATTTTGGCATATATTATTATTAAAATAGATCATAATATGGTGTTGGAAGACAGTATCTAACTCTTAAAAAATATTATATGAAATATATGGAAAAGGGAAAAAATAATTCAAATGGAGATGGATAATCATTATTCCTTAATCCTTATTTACCTCTAATAAATTAAATTTGTAACACATTTAGATTTTAAAATAACAATAGGATCCATAACATATATAACATGCAACAGTGTGTAAAAAATGCACACCAAAATATTATTATTTAAATATGGCGATTATATCCTAGACCTTATTTTGGTTTTTAGGAAAATTATTTAATTAATTATTGAATATATTTATTAGGCTAACTCAATAAAAATTCAATTATTATTATTTAGAAAAAGAAATAAAATTTAAATAATGTGGTTTGATTCTTAAGAAATAAATTTTAGGGAAAATGTTTTATTTATTTTTTTGGGAAAATATTATAATTAATTTCTAGAATATATATAAATTTTAAATTTTAGTATTAATATAAATTTTTAAATTATAATAATAAAATTATCTTTGGGTGAAATTTCCGGATTTTTTTGGAAATATTAATTTTCAAAATAATAGGGAAAATACTCATTTTTATTGAAATCAATATTTTTTATCAAGAATATATATTAATACATTTTTTATTGAATTTAAAATTAGTTATATTATATTATTATCAATTCTATTAATCTTATTGGAAATAATTTTATGATTTAATTTTGTATAAAATTATTTTTATACATAAAAAGGCATGTTTTTGAAAACCAGAATTTCATTATGTTTTGAATTTTTATTTTAAAATAAATTCAACAATTTATAATTCTTGAAATTTATAAAATTGATTCAATATTATAAATAAGGAGTTTAAAATATGGTACATAGAACACTTTTATTTTTCCCCAATATGAATAGTAAACATGGTAAAATTTATCACCTTGGTAATAGGTAAATATGGTAAACCAAGGTTAAAATTAAGTGAAAAGGTCAAAATGTTTCATCATCATTATTATTTGATGAATTTAATTATTCATTTATCACTTTAGGCTCTTAATTGTTAAGTTTAGTGGACATTTTTCCATGTAAATGACTAATATATTAATTAAATAAATGAATGTTACAAAATATTAATCTCTTGGTTTTAAATATCTATGATGTGCCCACATAGGGACAAAAAATGTAGCTAATGAATCTCAATAGATATTTTGATAAAAAAATTATTTTTATAAAGGAAACTAATTTATAATTTTTAGTTATTATAAAATTACCATAAATACTTGGGCCACCCTAATTAATTATTTTTTTAATTGAATGAAAGTTAAAATAAATGGAATAAATAATATTATAAGTGATATAATTTGAGAGATTTATTGTTTTCTATGAAATTTTAATATGAATATGACATATTATTTATTTGTGAATGAGTTATATTCTAAGTCTGTCCTTTTTTGATGTATTTGATGTCATATTAATTTAATAGTGTCAACATTGACATTAATGATAATTTAGGAAAATAATATTTTATTAAATTATTTAAAAATAATAAAAATTGAAAAATATTATATGTTGAAAAAAAAATATGGTTTAAAATTTTATCCCTTGGAATTTTATGAGAAATATTTCACCTTATATGTAAAATTATTGATTTTTAAGGTTAAAAAAGATGTTATAATGGTTAAAGATAAAATAAGTTAAATATGTGGTAAAACCAAATAGATATGGAATTAAACAGTACATATATTTTCCTAAAAATTATTGGTTGGTGGTATTTCAACCAAATAAAACCCTGTATTCGAATCCCTATCCATCTGGATTCATTTTACTTAATAATGTCTTCATTATAATTTAATATTTTAAGAAATTCAAAAAGTCTCACTCACATCAATCATAAAACGGCATCATGCTCCTCACTTCATTACACCACATTGAGCCATATATTTCGACAATACCCCAATAAAATATATTATAATCTTCATCATAAAAATTCCAGATGTTCTTTTTATACAAAAATAATATCCTTAAGACCCGTAAAAGGATATTTAATTGTGTTCTTTTAAAGGAGAGGTAATCGCCTTAACCGATAACATTTGTTAAAATTTTTTATTTATCTCATAAAAAGTAGGGGTATTTATCGTAATATGGTTACATCGGTATAATAATTATAATTAAATGTTATCCTAATTATGAAACAACAATAATCTATTATCTTTCCTATTAAATTAGATGTGAAAGTATTGGTCGTGTGTACATATGACCCACCGTCTCCATGTAGTGATACAATTAATTTTCCATTACCATATTTTATGGATGGAAATTATGAAAGTATTAATGTAATATCTATATTATTACATTCCAAACCTTTAGTAAATGATAATATTGCTCGTGTTTAAGTATGGAACACCACCTCCATGAAGTGATGAGATTCATTTTCAATTTCTCTTATGCATGGATAGAAATTAAGATGGGAATAATGAATAAATATGACATAAATGATATAATAATTATTCTTCAATGGTAAATAATTATGTACCATTATTTCACTTTATCCATCAAAAATGGAATCAACTTTTATATGTATATACAATCTATAGTCTCCATGAACAATGTAGTTATTTTTTTATCTCTATCTATTAGGTATTACTCTAAATTAATATTTAATGAATATATATGATATATATATCATGATTAAAGTTTTAAATATGATTTAACAATGGTTAATGTAATATTACTTTAACTACCTAATAAAACACATGAAAAACAAAGTAATTATTACAATGAGCAATGATTTTAACAAAAAATTATTAATAAATAGATTATAAATGATTATATGTAATTAATATGTGGTATGATATAAATAATTTTTGTTCTGGAATAGATGTATAAAAAATAAATATTTATTATAAAGGATGTTTGAACACGTACAATTGAAGTTAAACTAGAGGTAGGAGTTTTTCATCTCACTTTTACTTATGTGAGACATATTCCATATTCAGAACTTATTTCTTTTGTGTGGGGTATATACTTCACCTTTAATATAATATAAAAATGAATATATTTGTATTAATTCAATTTAAATATTTATTTTATGTTATTTCTATATTAGGGCTAATGATTCAAAATATACACAAGTAGTAAATGTTTATTTCAAAATAACATTATTATTCTAGGTTTTTTATGTTTATATCGACGTAGGGAGAATATCTTTCTTCCATATCCATGTTTTCTAAAAATATTTTCAAAATTTTATGGAAATATTTTTCAAATGTTTTATTAAAGTCAATTTTACCCATGATTTACTATTTAGAAAATGGTTTTAAAGGAATATAATTGCCTTTTTAAGAACGAGTAACTTCTTTGAAAATTTTAATAAAGTATGAATGGATGAATTTTTTAACATATAAAAAATAAAATTTATTTTCATTAATTTATGAATGATATTTTATTTTTATCTTAATTCAAAATTGTGCAAGTTTCTATTGAAATAAATTATTTCCTTAAAATTTTCTATGTCTTTAAGTAAGTGATTTCATAATAAAATGGGTATTTTCTAGAAGATTATTCTGATCATATTTTCAATGTATTTTCATCTATGTCAACGTCCATTGACGAATATTATGATTTACTATGATTATTATATTATTATTCCATCCACCATTTTCTTATGGAATGTTTTGGATGAGATTGACATCTAAATGTATTGATATTTCATAAGATAGTTCTTCCAATTCAAAAAAATATTTATTTTTAACTATCTTGATTATGTTTCAATATTTATAATATAAGGAAAAAATTTCTCATATTAAGTAATGGGTGGGTCCTATAATTACATGTCCACTTGATTCATCACTAGGTATCATGAGAGAAACTGGTCTCGATTTTTTGATGAGCCCTTACAATTTATATATGATGACATGTCATGGGGCCTTATAGTACGTCTAAGATGTCATGAAAGGAGGCCATAACAATTAGTTTATGATGTTTAAAATTATTAATTCTATAAATATGAATTCATTTATTAATTTTCATGTGATTATTCTAATAGTAGTTTTATCAATGTATATGATTTAGCTCATTTGATTATTTATGACGAATTATTTAATTCTCATTTATTTCTAGTCATATTTTTCATACCTTATTTAGCATCTATTTTATGTATACCCCTATTAATAATCATATCACATCCCTTTCATATTATCATTTTTCCCATGATTCTAGATAGAGTGTTTTTATTTATGTATAGAGTTATGCTATAGGAAGAAATGTTTTCCTAAAATAAAATACTATTTATTATTTTATAATTTATAATATTATTTTGAAATTAAGTATATATCTAGTTTACTGAGACAACTAAAATTTTCGATCCTTTAATATGTGATTGATTTTATCTCGTTACAATTTAATAATGTTACCAATGGATATAGAATATAGGGGTTGTGGTATTTAATGTTACTATCAAATCATTTTTATTATAAACATTAGGAAATATATTTAAGAAAAAATAAATATGGAAACATAACCCTATGATGAAGCTTGAGAATATTCACAGTGAAACCAAGATTGTGATTTCAAGATTAGTTCTGCATTAATTTTTAAATTTATGTTAATATTATCCCTTTATTATAAATCATAAATTATTGTTAGTAATGTTATGATCTAATATGTTGTATTCTATTGTTTAGAAATGTTCCCTAGTAGAAGGAATTGAAACCATATGAATTTATGTAATCATTGTAGGGAATTCCATTTCATGAAAGAAAATGAAGGTGGAAATAGTGATATAGATAGAGATGAAAAATTATAAATATATTAGGAAAGATGACTCAGGTTATGAGAAATATCATTTCCTGTATGGAGAAATCAACTAATCCACAATACATTTTAACAATTGTAGACCACTAAATGCTTTAACATCCTCTATCATTCTATGAGACTAAAAATATATTTATAGTTGACAAATGGATATGTTCCATTGAGAATACATTTCTTGTTTAGATATATAATGAAAGAGATATGGTTGTCATGGTGGTTTATTAGCACTCATGGGATATAGATTAGTGTTTTACATTGATTAAAAAAATTATGGATTATTATGGAATTTATAATAATGGATGGAATGATTTTAAGTAACTTTACTTGGAAAAACTTTTTTCCTCATGAAAAATCAATTAATATATAGATATAATTCATTTTTTTTAAACAAAAGGAGAAGTAATATTCCACTATGTGTGAAGCTACCATTTCAATGTAATTTATGAATGCTACATACTATATATGTAATCCAAAGAGAATTATTGATAGTTTCTTTCATTGTCATAATCCAATCACTTTAAGGGAACTAGTCTCCCAAATATTCACATAATATGAGGGTATATTTTCATTTTCTATCAAGAAAGATAAATTATTCTCAATGATTTTTGGCCTTGAAGGAAATAAAGATAAGAAAATAATGGTAAAATAAAAACGGATTAGGTGTGGAAGGTAATGAAGTATTTTATCACATTTGATAGTTATGGAAAGAGACACCCCAATACTTGAAAGAAGGTAATGAGATATTGATTCCCCTGTGGATAAAAAGGAAATCAGGCATGTGAATTCAAAGGTATAAAAGAAATCATTAACATTCAGTTTTTTAATTCTAATGATATGGGTCACTGCGCAAATGAATTCCCAAATAATCAAGGTAATATAACTCAGAAGAAACTAATGGATCAAGGTGAATAGTATTCTGTTTTACTACCAATGTGGAGTAATTATTGTACTTATGTATTTTGATTTAATAATTATATTTTAGAATAATTTTATCAATGATATTATTATCATAAGAATCATTAAACATATAAATATTTCACTACATTAGTTTTTCTTTATGGTTTTGAATGTTTCTCATGAATAATACTAATAACCAAGAAAATTTATTTATTTATATGGTGATATTTTTGTAAGATGCATGGATAAAGGAATGATAATCCTTAATTTTTTCACAATTATGAGTTAATAATGTTTTGTTGGGATAAAGAGAATATTGACATTCAATAAGAAAATGGTATAGTATTTGTAACCTTTGAATGGTCAACGATTTGATGAAAATGTAATAAATGATGGTGTTTACTAATTTTTTGGATTTATATTTGATAATATGATAAAAGGAGATATTTTTTTATTGGAATGATGCATATTATAAATATGGTGTTATAGTGATTTAATTTATTACCATATTTTAGGAGATTATGAGATCAAGGTATTTAAAAGTTACATTAAGAGACGAATTATGGGGTATTAAAGATAAGATGATTTTTTAAATATAGTTACCTAAATTTTTGGGATTTTTGAATTGTTCAAACATATTTTTGAGGTTCCATAAGGTTAACTACTTATAGAACTAATTAACATGAACTCTAGGTTTTATTATTTGATATTAAAGTTTGATTTATCATTTTGGATAAATGGTGCTAAATTTTTTTGGTTTTTGTAATTATTATAAGGATAAATGAATTATTTTTGGATTTAATTATTCATTAAATTATTATTTTAGGGTTCTAGTCATAAATAATCATCCCGAATATCCATTTCTTGACAAGGGAGATGAAGTGAAAATTGATCAAATCACAATGAAAAGATGATATTGTTCTTATAACATGAAATGAAATGATATATGATTATTTTCTCAGAAGATTTATCTTCATAGTAAAATATTCCCTCAACATTTATAATTGGAGCCTAAAATAAAAACATTATCGATTCCCATTTCATACTGATAAATCAATAGAATTTTAACCCATCATATATTTATGGTTTTTTGGTGGTTATCCCTCTCATGAAAAAATAAAAAACACTCTATATGTGTCCTTAGTAATTATATTTCACTTCTATGTCATTGTTTTTATTTTCAATTGACTTTCTACTATTTGGGAATTTATATTTTTAGATAACCATCATATTTCATTTTCCCTCTATTTAGGAGGATGTATTATAAAATTTTTTAAGACATGGGTTTTCCATTAAGTTATTTTCAAATATAAAACCATTGATTTTTGATAAAATTTTAAAATTATAAGGGTGGAATTTTTTTAATGTTGTGATAATCTTAAACCATGATATTTAAAAAGAACACTATATTCAAAAGCATACAAGACATGAAACACCAATCCAATACAAACCCCAAAATATTATTATTTATATATAGTCATTATAACCCAACAATTAAATTAGCTGATATGAATAGTATGAACCAAATTATAAAATAGATATAATGTACCTACTCAATAAAAAATCATTTATTATTATTTGGAAATAATTACACAATTTTCATTGTTGCTACTTTATGCTTCAAAAATATGTTCTATTCAAAAAATTATTTTTATTGGTTTTTGTGATAAAATATTATAATTAATTTCTAGAAAATATATAAAATTTATTTTATAAACATAAGAAATTTTTTTAAACCACCTTATCAAAATTTTCATAGATTGAAATTTTCATATTTTTATAAAAAGATAGGTTTTCTAGTGAATAGTTAAAAAACTCAATTTTATTATAATTTATACATTATTTAAATAATTTAAAAAGTAACATATTTTTTTAGTAATAATAGTTCTTTTATATTATTAATAATTCAGTTAAGTTCCTGGGAATCAGTTTTATAATTAAATATTGTATAAAAGCATTTTTATACATAAAAATGCATTTTTCTAAAAAACTACTTTTCATTGTTTTTTCATTTTGATTTTAATTAAAAAAATTATAAATATAAATTTAAAATTTAAAAAAATGGATTACATATTTGTAATTAGGATGTTCCAATTTGGTAAAAATACCCCTCTTATTTTTGGTTAATATGAAGAGTAACCATGGTAAAATTTATAACCTCATTAAAGGGTAAATATAAGGCCCCAGCCTTAAACCTTACTTAATCTTGAGTTATTACAAGATTACGCATTGAGGATCTTTTCGGGTTTAGAGTTTTAGAGAATTAGATCATAAAACATGCATTACATTCCACATATAAACAAAGTGGTTACATAAAGATAGTATTCTTCTTTCCCATCAACAGAAACATATTTAAAATAAAACATGGATTCTTTCTTGACACTTCCTTGACACTATAATCATATCATGTACCTTTCCCTTGACCTGTGAAAAACATTTCAAAAAACTTGGGATGAGCATAAAAATCTCAGTAAGGGATATAAAAATATGGAAAGGAAACATGAGTACATATATACATAAGAATGAAATCATACTTTACCCATAAAACATAAGCACTTTAACATACCACATCAAATAATGAATAAATCATAGAAATCATAAGACATAAAGGTAACTTGAGGCATTCATAACATTCATACGTAGGGAGTAACCCTCTTGGTTACGTTTGGAATACCCATCACAGTATATTCCCTAAATATCTTTAGAGAAACCTTAACATTTCACTCCTTCGCGTTACCCAATGCATTAAAGAGCTATATCGGGCTCACCCACCCTTAGTTTATCACGGAACCACCCGTCTTCATAATAATTCCCAAGAACCTCAACATAATCGTATCATATAAAACATGCATAAAGGAAACATAACATTTCCACCTTTCAGTCACAAGATATCAATACAACACATTGATATAAAAACATTTTGAAAACCATTTTCAATACCAAAATAAAAGAAAAGTAAAACATGGTATTTATTTTTCTTTTAAAAGAAGGTATGGCTTGTAGAGGAAGCCGAAACTCAAATAATGGTCACGGTGGCGGAGAAGTCGTTGTCGCCGCATACGTATGACAAAAACATTCCTTTTGTCGTTTAGTAAACGCTTCGTATAAAAAAGATTACTTTTGAATAAACGTAAAATTCAAAGGGGTTTATACACCATATAAAATAAGGTTGTGTATAAAACAAAATATGCCTCAATGAAAGGATATTGAGATGAAGTCCCATACCTCGGGTCCGACTTGACTCGGTCGTTCTTTAATCTCCTTAAAATCGGGTAACTCCCTTTGGTTTGAGCTCAAAGGCTTCCTTGGGAAGACGTCTGCCCAAAGTGAGGCTTTAAGGAGTAAGAGAGGGAAGTGGAGAGACAAAATGGGCAGGGGTTGGCCGAGCCAAAGGCTTTGGGAGTGTGGGTAAAGAGGTAGAGGTGGGGGCCTTTTATAAGAGGAGAGGAGGGACACTCTTGGAAAGTAAAGAAATGTTACATTATTTGAAAATGATTTTCGGATTCAAAAGGTCCCACATTGATATAATTCGAGGGTAAGGTGATAAGGGTTCGATATCCACCCATCCAATAGGTTTTGGATATGTGTAGGTCATAGATTTTACATTATCATTTCATTTTATTTAAATCCGTTATTAATGAGGTAATCGTTGCATCGTCATGATGTCATAAATAATTTAATTTATTTAAAGTCTAAAAATTATGAAAACAAACTATGATTTAGGAAATATTTTTAGCTCTCTAATGAATATTTATAGTCCAAAAGATCATTTAAGTAGACAAAATTAAAAATATTTTAATTAGGTGATACATTCTTTGTCACATTTAACATTCTTTAAAAATAAAAAGATAAAAAGTCACTTTCTCACAAAATTGATTCCATGGGGCCCCCAAGTTTGGCACAAGGCATACCATGGTCGGCCATGAGACAACCAGTAGCCTTAGGACACATGTTGTGCTCTTTTTGTATTATTATGATATCATTTTATTATCTTTTAACTACCTGATTACTCATTAATCAAGATAATTAAAGATAAGTACCGTCGTTACAATTTATATTGTCCAAAAATAAAAGAGTCTTAATTACATAATTTGGACCTTCTGATTCCAAATATGTAATCCATTTTACCAAATTCCAAACACATAAATTGAAATAATTGATTTAAAAATAATTCCCGTTGTCAAAACAAATAGCGGGTTTTTTTGAAACCATATCTATAAAAAGTTAGGCATTAGTTTATGCCCAATTCCAAAGTGAAATTAATCCTAATGAGCACCATTGGATTAAATGGTAAAAATATATTCTAATTCAATTTTAAAAACAAATTCAAAAGATAATCTAATCATATAAATAAAATAGATTAAAAAGCAGTTTTGATGTAAAATGCAGTATTTTTCACTATTCACTAAAAAATGAACATTGTCAGAAAAATACCAAAAATTCACACAAAGTAAATTTTGATGTACTAATAATAAAGAATAAGTTTATTTTGACAAAAATAGCTTATAAAATTGTCAAAAGATAGATTTAAAAATGTTTTTCCATCAAAAGGCAGTAAAACAATCCTTTAAAAAATATTAGTGTATTTCATGCTTAAGATTGGATTTATTTTCATTTTAAGCCTCTAAAACACTTTCTAATTCATTAATAGACATAGATAAAAATATCTATTATTCATTACTTACTTGGGATGTTACAGTAAATCAGGAAAAAAATGTTGAAATTAAGTGGCTAGGTCATTTTTTTAATCGTTATGATTATTGGATTAATTTATTTCAACATTTATTACCTTAGTATACAAAATTGATATGTTAAATAGACACATATTCTTGAAAATGAAAAATATAATATTTAAATCAAATAATGTTACAAGATACAACAATCAAGGTTTTAAATATAAATGTTGCATCCATATAGAGATAGAAACTTATTGAGGATGACTCTCAATGAATTTATTGATCATAATAAAATTATTTTAATTTTTAGAAAACATTTATATATTTTATGTATTATATAATTAACTTAAATACAATCACAATTATAATACAATATTTATTCAATTAATAGAGAAATAAAATAAATTATATTATAAATTTTAAAAGTGTTATAATTTTAGTGATTTATAAAGTTTCATAAATACTTTAGATTAACATGAGATATTAATTATCTAAAAAATAGATGATGTTTGAAATTAAACTTTTTATTTTTTTATTTAATGTCAAACTAAATAAATAGTTTCAAAATTTACATTGATTATAATTTATCAAAATAATATATTTTTAAATTATTTAAAAAAATAATAATTAATGATGACAAGGAGGATATTATATGGTATAAAATGTTTTATATTATAAATTTATGATCCATTAGTAGACTTATATGTCAAATTAGATATTTTTAGTGTGTCAAAGATATTACAACGGTTAAGATTAAAATTGATTAACTGAGGGGTTAAATCAAAGGATAAGGTTTAAAAGGTCACATAAATGTGTCCAAATACTAATTTTTGAAGATATTTTAACCATATACTACACAAGATTTGGATATATGGTAATTATAGTGTATTTGGATTATGAATCAGTTTATTTTCATGTATTCTTTTAACAATTTTCCCAAGTTCCTCCCACCTTAATTATAAAAGGTAACCTCTACCTTCAGTTTGTACCAAAAAATTTATCCTTCTATACAAACAAACCATACAAAAATCTTGTATAAACTTCATTATCCAAATTTTAGTTGATCTTTTCATCCCAAAAGTCCAAACCTAGGACCCTTAAGATGATTTTTAAATGATTTCATCCAAAGGAGAGGTAATCGCCTTAACCGATAACTTTCTTTTTGACATCTTTGTTTTACTCGTATAAATAAATAGTATTTAAGATAATTTAGTAATATAATAATAATAAATATACTGAAATATTATCAAAATTATTAAACCACAATTATCCACACTCTTTCCTATAAAATGGGAATTGAAAGTATGCCTCATATGTATGTATGACCTACCATCTCCACGTTGTGATACAATAAATTTTACAGTACCATATTTTATGGATGATAATTTTGATTGGTTTGTTTTTTATATAGAATATTTATAAATAATTATAATTTGATAATTATAATATAATATCAACCTTCTTATCTTCCAAGATGTTGTAAAATGATAATGTTACTCACACATGTGTATGAACTACCACCTCCCCAAAACGATGTGATTCGTTTTTCATTTATATTCTACTTTGATGGTAATAAGGATGGATTTAATAAATATATATGATATAAATTATATATTAATTATTATTTAATTGTGATTAATTATATATCATTATTTCATTCTATCCACCTAGAAATAGAACCATTTTTCATGCATATGTATAACCTACCATATCTTTGAATGGTGTAGTTATTTTTATCTCAATCAATTATGGATTACTCTATGTGTAATAAATTTTTATGTATATATTTTATGTATTAATCTAAATTCATATATAATAAATATATGTTATATTTATATAATTTTTAAGATTTTAGATATTATATAACCATCATAAATGTAAAATATCTGAAACTACAGAACAAAAAACCCACATGAAAAACAAATCAATTAACACACAAAACAATGATTTTAACAAATTATTATTAATAAACAGGTGAAAAAATATTACACATAACTCATATATAGTAGGATATATAATATTTTTCTTATTAAATAGATATATAATAAATAAATATTTAATATATATAAGGTTTAAACATGTTTGAAGGATGTGAAATATGAGGTATGGTTTTCTCATTTTAGTATTACTTCAATTATACATATGCCATATTGACCAATTATTTAGTTTTTGATTCTTATATAATGACCCCTTGATATATTATATCATAAATATAATTTTATTCATGTTTTTTATATTTTCATTTGAGGTTATTTATTTTATATAACTTATGATTAAAATGATTCCTAGGTGGTACGAGTTAATTTTCTAATCTCACCATTATTCAGGATTGTTTTTGTTTAAGTCACCAATGGGTGAATTTTTGTCATCCATAACCATATTATAAAAAATATATTTTCAATTTTTCTTTTTAATTACTTCAATTATTTATTAAAAACATTTACAATAATGATTTACTTTTAAAAAAACAATTTGAAAGGGTCTTCTGGTTATTTTCCAAACGAGTACTTTTTGACAATTTTGAAAAAGTGTGAAGGTAATGGTTTATTAACTTACACAACATGAATTAATCTTAAAGATGTTGAGACAATTTTTCTATTTTATTCTTACATTATAATTTTACAAATTTATTTAAAAAAAATCCAATATATTTTACATTTCTTTAAAAAATGACTTCTAAGTGAAAATAGAATTTTCTTCAAGAATATTCAATTGAAAATTTTAAAATATTTTCATCTATGTAAAAATACTTTATTTAATATTAATATTTACTAGGTTTATTGTATTATTTTATTATCCACCTTATTTTAATTGATTTTTTATGGTCATTTTGACTATGGAATGTATTGACATTACATATTCTATTTCTCCCCATAAAGAAAAATTAATGATTTTTGCAGTAGTTTATTATGATTTATTATGTATTAATTTCAGGAATTTATTAGAAATAATATGTGATGGATGGAAAATATAATTTCATACCCCCATTATTCATTGGTAGTTATGAAGGGACAATCATTTTAGGGGTTTTGGCCATGGTGTTACATATTTATACAATATTTATTAACATGTTTTCTTGATAGTATATTTAATATATCTTAGCATGAGACCTCAAAGGAATGTTTCAAATTCCCAATATTTTTCATTCCATAATTATGAACTGATTTTTTCATAACCATGTGATTATTTGAATAATTTTTATATCCAATGACATTTTTTATCTCATATGATGATTTATGTGAGAATATTTTAAAATATTTTATTTCTAAGAATATAATTCAGACCTTATTTAGATTATATTTTTTTCATACCCTAATACAGCATCCGAGATCACCCATTTCTTATGATTATTTTCCCTAGGATTAAAAGATGTGTATTATGATTGATATTCAAGGTTATTCAATATGAAATAATGATCTACTCAAAGAATACTATGTTGTATTTCATGTTTTAAAATGTAAAGTTGAAATTAAATTTGTATCTAGATTACCAATAATACTAAATTATTTGGTCCTTTAGGATATGATTTATTTTATCCAGTTCCAATTTAATAATGTATCCACCATCTCTACACTACTGGGTTTTGGGTCTTTACAAATTTTTTGTTCATCATGTTTTATACCTCAAATAGAATAATTGTTTCCCTCAAAATATCATAAAAATATGAGTGACACTTTACTAATGTTACATCAAACTTCTCTGAGAGAAACATAAAATATATATATAGTTTCATGAATCCTAATGTAATAGTATACACTGATATAGAATATTCAATTAAAAATACAAAAAAATTATGGAATAAATCTTTCTAAGAAATAATCAAAATCTAAAAACAACTCATAAAATTTAGAAAGATCATAAACATATTATTTCATGATGAATTTTATCATAGATAAGTTAGTTTTGGATTTATACTTTTTATATAATATTTATAAATTCATTACTTCATGTGACACCCTGATATGTTTTGAAATGTTTTTTTTCAAATTAATTTAATGTTTTCAATATTTTACATTACACTTAACACTAAGTTTAGTTTGAGTTTCACATAATTATGATTTTAAATGAAATGTGAAATATTAATGAAATACTATTATATGATAGATATCACATACCTGTTTGAATGGTGGGTGTTAATATGATTAAAAATATTATGAAAATATATAGCTTACACATTATATAAAATTAATTATTTAGGAACCATTCAATTAACATTGAAAATAAATGAATTTTTTTTGGAAAATTTTTTTTTATGCAAACAAATTCCTTTTATCACAATAAATTTTAAACAAAATTAGTGATTCATTTTAATGAAATTTAAATATTATACATTCAATCAAATATTTAACATTATTCATTTTTGTTTTCTAGAAAAGAGATAAAAATAAATTCAATTTTATGTTTAAAAAGTGTATTTTTCTAGAGAGTAGTTCTATATTATTCTATCCCACTTATTTTAAAACTAATTTTTGAAATTCTTAGACATTTATTTAATTTTTTTTTGAAATCTAAGTTTCATATTTATCTTTGGGTGAATTCTTTGTAATTTTCTGAATAGATTAATTTTTTGATGAATATTTATGAATCAAGAATTTTAATTGAAAACGTCCTTTTAGTTCAAATTACTTATAAATTAAGTTTATAATTTAAATTTATTATAAAAAATTAGTGAAATTATAGATCAATTAATTCAATATAGGTCATTTTAATCATTTTTATATTATATTTTTACATAAAAACCTTCTAAACTTTTGAATTTTTTTCTCTTTGAAACCTCGATTTCTCATCGTATCTATGGGTTTAATTTTAAATTAAAATTTATCACATCTGTGAATGGAATTTGGAAAAAAGGATTCCATATTTTTAAATATCAGAATATATATTATCTAATATGTTAAAATTAATTTTTGACTATAATTAATAGAAAAAATAGAAGAAAATAATTATTTACCACACTTAATGTAAAAAAGGGTTAACCAGGGGTTAAACTAAAACGATAAGGGTTACAATTACCTTAAAACGTTTCTAAATTCACTTTAATTGCTATATTTCGATCTTATAATGTATAAGTATTGATAATACTCCATTTTGGGCCCTTTTGTCTTGTGAAAATCCACTATAAAACTTTTTATTTTTTAAGAAATGATATGCGTTCCACTCACCTCACTCGTAAAAGGCCACCCCTCTCTTCTTTTATTCAAACCTAAAATATTTTTTTTTCCAGAAAATGCCTTCAAAAATACCTTACCAACATAACCCCTCTATTTCAAGAATCCATATTTTTGGCAGAGAACTACCTAGGATATCTTTTAGTGAAAAAACTATGGAGGATACAAGAAGAAGAGGTAACATTCTTCAACTGGAATTTTTATTTTATTTTCCCCTAAACCTCATTAAATAATTATAAAACCATAATGATATTTAATATCTCTATATATCATAAAAAAATTATGTTATGTTAGTGACATACAACCATCCCACTTCCATCAAATGGGTTACAAAATATTCATTTGTGTGTTTGGTAGACTACCACCTCACAAATCGATGTCATCCGATTTCACATTACCACCTATCATGGAGTGGTTTGATGATGTATATAAATATATAGATGATTTTTATAATATAATTATACTTATGGAGTCATGATATCATATATTTATTTTTACATTCCAGTCTAGAGGAGAAACAATAACATCACCCTTATGTACAACAGACTACCACCTCAAAGTGTCATGTGATTTGTTTTTCACTAACACTTTACATAGAAGATAATAATGATAAAGTTAATGAATTTCTGTGATATAAATGAATTCATTATTATATTTAGGAAATATTTTTCATTATTAATAGGAAATATATCACTTTATTTCATACCTTTTATTTCACTAAAAGATGGTATTGTCCTTCATATATGTGTGGACTACCGACATCATAAAGAGATTTACCTATCCCTTTCCCTCAACACACCACATTGATGATATTTATAACTATATTTAAATTATTAATATGTTATTTATGATATTATTATCATGATTTATATATAAAATATTACTTATCTCTTTCCTATAATAATTATTAAAAAATGTATATGTTACTAATGTGTACGTATGAGCTACCTTCTCCTTGATATTAAAGTACTTCATTTCTCAAAAACATCATTCCTAATTAGTATTAAAAGTATAATTGATATCTAAATATTATAATTATTTAATTATTACTATTATCGATATGATGAAATAATGATATGTGAATGGGGACCAAAAATAACAAATCAAAACCTATATAAGAAACCAATATTTTATTACAATGAAAAATGATTTTAATAAGTAATTATAAATATACGGATTATAAATGTTATTAATTAAATATTATATCTAATAATAATATTTTATGGTTCTAAAATATATTTATAATAAACTTATATTTTTTATACAAGAGGTCCTAACATTTATAAAGGAAGTCGAGACTTAATGTATGGGATTTCCATCTCACTTTTATTTTCTATGAGATACAAAACATACATACCATGTGATTCATTTATTTGGTTTATATAATTTACATGAATAAATTTTATTTATATTCTCCTTTATATTATCATTATTTATATATCCATTTGTGGATCTTTATTTCATGGGTTTAAAAGTTTAAAAGATACCAAACTGGAAAGGGATTTTTGTATCAAATTACCTAGTTGGATACCTAAGTTATATTATAAACCTATATTCTCATATGAAGTATATATATCAACCCTTGAAAATTTTATTTCATCAATATACTGATTATAATGTTATTATATGTTTCATTTAATTTTATTATTTCATGGGGATTTCAATTCAATGTTCCCAAAGTGGTAAGAATTTAATGTTACAATATTATCATTTATCGATATTTTTTATGATTATGTTTTCAATGATAAAATATTATGATTGATCAGTGATGAAAATAATTAATTTTCTTCTAATATGGTTATGTCATGATAATAAATTTTTGACCATTATTTTAATCTCTTAATGTACTAAAGAGTTAAAAATAATGTTTTTATGAAAATATGACTTTATTTCTCTCTTTGGTAAAAAAACCTTTTTATTCCAAAAAATGATTCCTAAAAATGTTTTCAAAAATGTATTTAAAATTATTGAAATGAATGATTAAATATATTTTTACCCGTTATTTATATTTTTTCAATTTTTTTTGAAATGAATATTTTTTTCATTTTCGAAATAATTCTTGTTTGGATTTTATCAAAAATATTAATGGAATCAATGTTTTTACATGTACGACATGATTAGAAACTATTGATGATATTATAGTTATTTTATTTTAATATTCATTTATATGTTTTCAAGGTTATTTTCAATGAAAATTATTTTCAACATGTTTAAAAAGGGTTTTCAAAATGGGAAAATATATTTTCCTCATTAATTTCTTTAATCAATTTTTAATGTTTCCTTTACAAGTTACAAAGTTTATTTTCAACTAAATGAATTTCAAAAATGTTTAATGAATTTTTAGTTCTAAATAGGTATTTTCATAGAAAATTTATTTTCTTTAATAAGTGGTTGAAGATATTTATATTTCAAATTACTTTTCCATCTATGATTATATAATTTGACATAACAATTTATTTATTGGGGATATGATATAAGTATAGAATTCATATTAATTATTTGAATGGATTTTGTTTATTATGACAATATTTTTTGAAAATAATTTCTATTCTATGAGTTATACCATGATAAAATTATTATGGAAGATTATTATATTTATAGGGGTTATGCAATGACGAAATGGTGAACTGATTATAAAATTTATCACTTTTCCACATGTTATGATATGATCAAATTTTTATGAAACCCATTTCATTCAATCTATAATGATATAATGAATGATTTATGATTTTCTGGAATGAGTATTTATGATTTTCATTCTATTAAAGTTGTTACATTATAACCATGTATGGTAGTTACATTATAACCATAGATTGTGGTTATAATATATCCAAATAAATATGGGACCTATATCTCCTTACAATTCATTGGGTAATTATTTATATCTCATGAGATAAATGTAAATGGAATTGGGAGAAAACCTGGTTTAATAAGGGAATTTTTCCATTATGGGGGTCTTTGGATTGAACCTTGACTAATATGATTGTTTGGGTTGTAATCTCATTTAAATATGATATATTTAGAACCTATAATTGAATACATTGGAAATTAATTTCTATTATTATTTGTATGCATCAATTCTATGTATAATTATATTTTTATTCTCTAATGGCTCATGTTTATTTATTTCTTTATGATTCGTGTCTTATGCACTGCCAATCGTTATTCCATGACTCAATATTATAATATTTTATATACATGGTAGAATTTTCGTATGATATGATCATACTTCCATATACCTATATTCATTTAGTTCTTATGTAACTCCATTTTTTACCCTTACTGAGCATTTGAGCTCACCCTTTCTTATGTTTCCATTCAATAAATTACGAATAATAGTTTTTCGAAGGATATGTTTGTGAATATTTCTAATATATAAGATCATTATGTGATATGTTAAATATAATTCACCAAATTATATATTGTGTACCTAGATTATAAATATAAAAAAGTATTATGGCCATCTGGCATGTGTATGTGTAATGTATTGAATATTAATTTAAAATGTTGTAATGTCCATGAATAAAAAGACAAGGTTTATATAATTGGAATCAAAGGAATATTTTAGTAAACCATTTCAAACTATTATGAGAAATAATTATTGATATACCTAGTGATATTACTAATGATATGTATATAGATATCTCTAAGCATAACTCTAAGGATGAGTCAATTTATAGGAAGATGTCATGGAATTTTGGTAATGGAGAGAACAAGTGGTTTCTAGGAAATTATATCCCTTTCTGGATACTACAAGTGGATGTGGTTATGAAATAGAGGTACCGAGGTGTAATAAATCTAATAAGTGTGAATTGAGATATAACTTATCATGACATGGTGCATGAAAATGATCCTTTATACACACCTCATTTCAAACTCTCATGGGATATGTTTACAAATACAAAAAAATCATTAAAACAATCAGTAAGGAATTAAATATATGGTGATCAAGAATTACCTAGTATAAACCAAAATTTTCATAGAATAAAAATATAGTTTCATGATTTATACATCCTATAAATTATTTTCCATACTATGTGGTTTTCCATCCTGATCATCATTTCTCACACTATATTTTTTGATTTTATTCAATAGTGGGAAACATATGGAACTGGGTTAACATTAAATGTAACAATAAATTTACTGATGGGAAGACAAATGGAATAATGAATTGAGTGAATGATATATTGATGATTCCTAATCACTTATCATTTAAAATTATTAAAAACATGTGCCTTAACCAATTTTCAAAATCACCATAGAAGATAAAGAGATAGTTTCCAAATCTTTCAGGTTGTGGAGGCTATGGAGGAAAGAAGATTTAGTTTTCTATATGCCGATAAAGTGGAATGAATAACTCAAGGGAATTTCACATAGGGATGAGAAGATGTTTTGGTTGTAGAAAAGAAGGACATAAATAAAGTAACTGGAAAGGAAAAATTAAATGTTTGGTTGATGAAATGGATAATAATAATGGTATCCCTAAGGTATCATTGGATATTGAATTTTTGAAATGGGAAAAAATGGAAATTATAAAAATCGATGTCCTAAATAGAAATATTATGAAGGGAATCAGAAAGGTTTTATAATTAATCGGTATATTGATGATAATTAAGAGACTATAAATAATGTATAAAAGGAAATAAGTATTATGTAATACAATTATAAAGCCTAGTTAATTGTTTTAGAAGGATTTTGAATAATTGATGTGATTACGGATTTCAATTCCCGAATTAAGTTTTATGAATCCTAAAATATATAATTATTGTTCAATATACGTTTTTATTTATATATTTGTAAAACTATGATAAATGAAACATATGGACTAGAAAATTGATTTATTGGAAATGTGAAATTTATATTAAAGGAATATAAAACTTAATATGTTCCATATGTTGAGATAATGATGATAGGATAAAGTTATGTTGGATATAAATAAGTAAATTGGATATTAAATATTACCTTGGAATTGATATATTATCTTTTTAAAGAGTGGTGTATGCTCTTAATGGTGGTGTTTAAAAAAATAGAGTTAAGGAATATATCCAATAATCATAGTTTTATGTAAGGACTGAGGAAGCATGTATGTTATCAAAAAGTTTTTATGATAATTTAGTTTATTAACTTATTTCAAGAGAATGCATGATGAAGGTATTCACATGTTTGGTTTGTGATAATAATGATCTACATTAAGATATATTAGGTACTAATGTTATGTTTATTTTGATATATTTAGTGATATTTTTATAATTTTTTTATTTTGGAAAGGTTATAAGTTTAAATATTTATGGAATGATATATGTTAAACATTGGACATGGTTTTATAGATTACTATATTACTTCACCATATGAATATGTATCCATATTGTATAACTAGTGAAAACCTTTTTTAAAACTAGATACATAAGGAATGACATATTATTCTATTATGGAATGTATTTAGTTCTTTAGACAAGAAACATTCATCTCTTAGGGTTAGAGATTAAGGGAAAATTGATTAAATAACAACTAAATGATGATATTGTGCCTGTGAAATGAAATGAAATCAAGTGAGTACATCTTCTCAAAAAAATCCAAAGCATTAGGAAAATGATATAGAAATAAAATTTTAACCTATTATCATAATTTATGATGATATCAATTCCCTTTTCTGGCCTATTTGGTTTATTTTTTTGTGGTCATTAAACTTCTCTTGATCACTCACATTATTATAATAATTGATCATTATCACATGATGAAATTATTTGAAATTTTCACCCATGTCCATATCATCACTTTTCACTTATGTTATATTATTTGAAATCCTATTCTATGTCATTCCACAAGACTCTCACACATCCCTTCCTCTTTATCAAGAGAATGTTTTATTAACCCTTTTTACAATGTGGGATTTAATGAAGGAATTTTTAGGTGATAAATACTTGATGTCTGGGATGAATTTAGAGATAGAAAATCATTTTAAGGGGGGTAGAGTATAATAACCCAAGATTTTGTGAAATACTTTTCAAATGAATTAAATAATTTCAATATTATTCATTACATGTAACATTTAGTTTAGCCTATGTAATACAAACAATTAGGTTTAAATGAAATGTGACATATTATTAAAATATAATTATATGATGGATATGAAGTAGATTTCGAAATGAGGGTATTAATATGATTAATAAAATTATAAAAATATATGGTTTACACATCTTTATAAAATGAATACTTTAGTGACTATATAATTAATAATGATAATAGATGAAATCTTTTTCTGAAAATCTATTTTTACATAAACCCAAGTTCCTTACCTCAATAAATTAAAAAAAATTAGTGAATGATTTTAATGAAAATTATATTATAAATTTCAAATAAACTATTTATCATTTTTCTAGTGTGTTTTTTAGATCAGAGATATAAAAATACCAATTTTATTCTAAATTGATATTTTTAAATAATGTACTTATATCGCCTTTTAGGTGCACTTATTTTAAAAATAATATCATACAATTTAAGAAAATATATTTTAAAAAATAATTTTCATTTTTTAAATCATAATTTCATTATAATATTATGGTGATTTTTTTTGAATTCTCTAAAAATATTAATTTTTTCATGAATGGTGAAAAATACTAAATTTTAATTAAAAATTCCTTATAGTTTAAATTATTTATAAAGATAAATCATATAATTAATTATTTTTAATTAAATATTAGTTAAACAATATATCTATTAATATAATATAGTTAATTTTAATAATTTCCATATTGAATTTTTATATAAAAATCCTATATGATTTTGAACTTTTCCTATTTAAAAGAATTCTTCCTCATTGCATCTGTTTGATTAATTATAAATTGAATTTTCTTATTAGTATAAATGGTATTTAGAAAAATTGATTAAATATTTAAAATCAGAAAAATTTATGTTATCTAATAATATCATATTAATTTTTTACACTAATGAATCATAGAATAAGTAAAAATTATCTTCCACGGTTAAGGAAAAACTTTGTTTACTAGGGGTTAAACAAACAATATATGGGATAACATCACCAAAACTTGTCTAAAATTTATATTGTGGAAATATTTAAGCCCTATAATTTCTATTTCTGTTGGATAATTTATTTTTGAATCTTTTATAATGTGAAAAATATGGTTACACTTTTTTCTTTTAAAAAGATTTCAAGTTTGTCACACAACTCACTTATAAAAGGCCACCAACTCTCCTCTCTTATTCACACCATCAAACCTTTTTAGATCATACAATACATTGAAAAATACATCCCCATATTCCCTAATCTCATAATATAATCCTTATTATTATAATAAATCCATCCAAGGAAGGTTTCTAGTGAAAACATAAGAAAGATACTTGAAAAATTGGTAAAGTTCTTCAATGAGCAGTTTTATTTTATTTCTTTTCTCAAACTATTTAAATTATTATTATAACATTATGTTATAAAAAAATAAGTATGTTACATATAAATTTCTTTCATTATATTAAAATTATGTACTAAAACCACCCCCACTTTCATCAAATGGGTTTCAAAATATTCATTCATGTGTATGAAGGATTATCACCTCGTGAAATGATGTCATTAATTTTCCCATTGTCACCACTCACGGTTGGGTATTATGTTGGATATAAATTATATATATGATATTTATAAAATTTAAATACCTATTTATTCATTATATCATATATATATTTTTAAATTTCCATTTCTTAATTGATTCTATATTATCGCTCTTTTGTACAGCTGACTACCGCCTCGCAAAGCTATGTGATCCGCTTTCCAAAAATGATTTATATGGAAGATAATAAGGATAAAGTTCAATTAAAATATATTATATTAATTAAATAATGATTATATTTATGAAATATTTATTATTCTAAATTTATAATATATAATTTTCTTTCATACCTTTTCACTCAATAAATGATGATAACATCATTGGTGTGCTTATGGACTACCGCCTTTATGAAGCAATGTGAATCTATCTTTTCATCAAGACACCACATGGATGATATGTATAGTTATATGTAAAGGATTAATATGTTAGCTATGATATTATTATAATTATGTAATGATAAAATATTTCTTACATTCTTTCGATAATGATAAAATAAAAATGGAAATGTTACTCATGTGTATGAACGACCTATCATCTCCATGATCATAACACACCCCATTTATCAAAACCATATTCCATGATTGGAATAAAATATATAATTAATGTATAAATATTATAAATATTTCATTATTTTAATTATCTATATGATGAAACCATGATCAATGTAATAGGATTGAAAATTACGAATCAAAACATATACAGAAATCAAAGTGGTTATTACCCTTAATGAGATTTTAAAATGAAAATGCTAATAAACATGTCATAAATAGTGATAGGTAAATAATATATTCTATAATATATTAGTATTATTATATAATATATTTATAATTAATTTATATTTATTATAAAATATTTTCAAACATTTACAAAGTAAGGGGATACATAAGGTAAGATATTTTCATCTCACATTTATTTTATTTGAGACACAAGACATATTCCCCATATGTTAATTTTATGTCATGTATATACTACATAAAAATTTATTTTATGAGTATTATACTTAAAATAATGTTTATTTACATATCCATTTGAGTATCTCACTTCTAGGGGTTTTATATTTCAAATGTTACTAAAGAGGTAAGTGATTTTTGTCTCAAATTTCCATCTTGTAGACCCAAGTTATGTTACGAATGTGTTATCTTCAATGATGTGTATATACATACCCTTTTACAATTTATATTATTATTATACTTATTTTAATGATATGATATGTTTTATTTAATGTTATTATTTAATGGGGATTATGATTCGATGTATAACAATGTGGTATGAGTTTAATATTACAATATCATCTTTTATCAAGACTGTTTATTATTATACTTATAATGGTAAAATATTGGTATCCTTCACTTAATAAACTCATGAATTTTATTATCCTCTAGTTATTTCATTATAATCAATTTTTTCATTCACTTTTATATCTTAATGTTTCCATTACTTAAAAGAATTTTTATAATAGCATCTGACCTTATTTATGTCTTCAGCCGAAAATAAATTTTCTTCAAAAACAATTATTTCTAAAAAAAATCAATTTTTTTTATTATTTTAAAAATAATACTAATGAAAATTTTATTCATGTTTTATTTTTTAAAAAATTATAAATTAATCAACATGTTTTTTTTCTAATCAATGCCTATTTTTATTTTATAGAAAAATGTGACAGATTCAATATTTTAACGTCTAAATGAACAAAAGATCCTTTCGTTATGACTATTATTTTCATTGAATCTTACTTTATAATCTTTAAATGTATTTTTAAAAGAAAAATATTTTAAAATTGTTTTAAAAAAATACTAGTGGAAATGCTATTTTCCTCATGAAATGTTTTAAATGGTTTTTAAACAGTTCTTTATAAGTTTCAAAGTTTATTTTAAAAAATAATAATTTACAAAATGTATTATGAATTTTAAGTTTTAAAAAGGTATTTTCAATGAAAATTTATTTTTTAAAAGAAATTTTCCATGTGATTTATCTTTGAAAATAATTTTCTATCTATGATTACATTCTTTGATTTGAATTTTCCTTTACATCAGATATAATACAATGATAACATTATTATTCTTTCATTAAATGTTATATAATTATTATAAAAATATGTTTTTGATAAAAATTTGTATTCAATGGGATATACCATGATAAATTTATTATGTATCCTATTTCTTTTTCAATGGTTTATTCATTAATTAAATGAAGAAATGATTATGAGTCATGTATCATTTCCATAGGTTATGATATGATGAAATTATTATGAATTCCAGTTCATTTCACATTTGTGATAGGATGAATTTTTTATGGTCTTATGGGATACATATGCATGATTTTCATTATGTGATGGTGGTTATGATATAATTATTGATAGTGGTTAGGTTATAAACAAGGATTATAGTTACATTATAACCAAATATTAGTGGGACCTATATATATATCTAATGAATTTGGTAATTATTTATATCTCATGATATAGAGAGGAATGGGATGGGAATTTAACCCCATTCAGTAAGGGATTATTTTACACTATGATGGTCTTAGGAGTGAACCTTGAATACTATAATGTTTTTATGAGTGATCCAATTCCTCGATGATATCCTTGTAAGGAAGCCTTGACTACTACATAAATGATTTTATATTCTTATTTGTATTTCACAATTCCATGTCTTATGTCATTTCTGTACTATAATGGATCATTTTCTTTGATTTAATTATGATTCATGTCTTATAAACTACCAATATTTATTCCATTACACAATATTCTATTCATTTAGATGTTGGATATGGTTTTCATATGTTATTTCCATGTTCTCACACACTTATGTTTATGTTATTCTTATGTATCTCCATCATTTACCCTTACTGAGAATCTGAGCTCACCATTTCATATGTTTCCTTTCTAGAGGTTATAAAGAAATAGTTCATGTATGGTATATTTTGTAATGATTACTAAAGGAGAAGATATTTATGGGAGATTTCAAAGATCATTCACCTTATAGGAAGCTTTTACACCTAGTCCCCAAAGACACTATACTATTATGGTCCCCATGCGTGTTCTTATACAATCAATTGAATATAAATATTAAAATATGTAATATGAGTGAATGATAATCCTATATCGCTGTTGTTGGTATCATATGAATGCTTTAGTAATTATTTGGAAACAACTATGAGAATACATTAGTGAGATCGCATGGGATATTTGTAAGTATATTTATAAAGATGTCTATAAGGATAAGTGTAAGGATGAGTCAAAGGATAGGAAAATGTCTTGGAATTTTGGTAATGGATAGAGCAAGTCATTTACATGAAATTTCCTCCCTATCTTAATACAAAAAGTGGTTGTGGATCTAGAACATATATACCTAGGGGAAATATATATGAAAATAGTTCATTGAGTTAGACTCAATCTTGACTTGGTGCATAAAAGCGGGCTATGATGTACTCTTATTTTGTAACCCCTAGGGGATATACATTAGAAATTCACAAACTCATTCCAAACTATCATGATGGATTGAAAAAGATGATGATCCTGAATTACCTAGGCTATACCTAAATTGTCATAGATAAAAAATAATCTCTCATGATTTAGACCTCATATAAATGATTTTTCAGACTATGTGGATTTCCATCATGATGCGTATTTCCCACACTATGGTTTTTGGTATTTTTCAATGGTTTTAATAGAATGAACTATTTTAACGTTTAATGTAACAGATAATTTTTTGATGATAATCAAATTTGAATGATGACTAAAGTGAGGGATATTATGATTATGCCTAATTTTTTATCATGGAACATGAAAAATTACATATTCCTTAACCTATATGCAGAATCACTAAAAAATATAAGGATAGATTTATCTAATATATTGAGTTGTGGATACCATAAATAAAAGGAAAATTAGTTTCATATATCTTGAGAATTTGGAAATAAGTAGTCAATGGAATGTCTCTGTAGGACGAGGAGATGTGTATGGTGTGGAAAAGGGGGAAAAATCATGTAACTACAAATGAAAAATAAAAAGACTATTTTTTTGATATGGATGATAATAATGGTATCTATAAGGTATCATCAACTTTTTAATGATTTAAATATTGATAGTATGGGAATTATGAAAATTGATATCATAAGTGGAAATATCATGAAGATATATATCAAGTATGTATGGGTAATGGTCATATTTATAATGTTAAATATTCTATAAATGAAATATAAAATGAAATGAGTGTAAAGGAAGAAGAAAATAAATCATAGATTATGGTTTTAGATGGAAATGATATGATTAAAGTGGGTATTCATTGGAATTCAATAATTATATTATATAAATCATGAAATATAAAAGGATTTTTTAGTATACATTTTTCATTATGTATATGAACAAATATGTTAAATTTTACTGATGGACTAGATATATGATTTAATAGAAATGTTATATTTTTACTAATGGAAGATTACCCTTAATATTTTATATCTGATGATAAAATGATATTGGGATAAATAGATGTTGCATATGAATAATTAAATCAGATATTACTGGTTACCTTGGATCTAAGTAATTAATTTTCAAAAAAAAATATTTTTTGTTATCATTGACGGAGTTTAAAACATTTATTAATTTAAGTAATATAACCAAAAATCTATGTTTCATATAAGGAATGAGAAAGAATTTATGTTTTCAATAAGTTTATATGGAAAATTAGTTTATTTCCAAGTTTTAAGAGAATGCATGATGAAGGTATTCACATATTTTATATGTGAAAATCAAAAGATATATTATGATATATGGGGGATTAATTTTAAGTTTGTTTTGATAAATAAAATGAACATCTATATACATTTTTAATTTTTGAAGGGTTATATGGTTAACCATTTATTGAATATTTTATATCTAAATTTGAATGAGATTTTAGAGTTTAACATATTACTTCACTATATAGAGATTTATCCATATTGGATAACTAGTGCTTGGATTTTTTTAAACAATAGATAGTATCATTGAATTTCCATTCTGTTATGTATCTTACATAGTTTCTTTAGACAATAAAACATTCATCTCTTAGAGTAAGCTATGCAGTGGAAATTGATCAAGGAAAAAACAAAGGATGATATTATTCTTATGAAATGTAATGAAATGATATGAGCATATCCTCTCATAAAAAATCCACACAATTAAGAAGAGGATATTGAAATTAATTGTTATTTTATTACTATCTTTATTTATGATATCATTTTCCTTTTTCAAAAAAATTTGTTTTTTTGGTTTTTTAGTTTTAAACCATCACTTGGTCTACCACTTTCCTATGATCAATGATCGTCATCACTCTATATAATTATTTACACTTTTATTAAATTTTTATATCTTCGCCTATAAATTATTTTTTATATTTGGAAAACTATTATGTGTTATTCTAGATGACTTTCACATGTCCCTTTCTCTTTTTCAAGAGGGAATTTTTTAACACTTTTTATAATGTGGGTTTCTATGTAGGAATTTTCAAATGTTAAAACATTGATGGACAAGATGAATTTCAAGGGAGTATCTAATTTTTTAAGGGGGTATAATGTTTCAACACATAAAATTTTGATTTTTTTTAAATTAATTTAATCATTTAGATATTTTTCATTACACACAACACTCATATTAGCTTGCATTATATATAATATTGAATTTAAAAAAATATTAAATACTATTAAAATATTATTTTATGATAGAAATCAGCTAACATTTGGAACAAAGTTAATTAATATAATTAATTTAACTATGAAATTATATGATTTACACATGTATATAATATTATTTCTAGGGAGACCATTTAATTAAAAATTAAAATAAAGGAAATATTTTTCTAGAAAGCTATTTTCATGGGAAAAAACATTTTTAACTAAAACAATTCAAAAAAACACTTTTTTTGAATGATTTAAATGAATTTTATATGTTATATATTCAACCAAAATTTTAACACTCATCATATGAATTATCTATATAGGAGATAATAATAAATCCAATTTCACTCTCAAAAACTATTGTTTTCAATAATGTACTTTTTTCTCATTTGTATCGCACATATTTTGAAAATATTTTTGAGAAATTAATAAAATTTATTTGAAAAATAACGTTCATTTCAAAATTCATCAAGTAAAAATTATCCATGATGAATTGTCAAAACATTTCTAAAATGATTACTTTTTTGATGAATTGAGAAAAAACTATTTAATTTTTATGGAAAACATATTTTTAGTTTAAATTATTTAAATAATTAAAATATATTTTAAGTTTAATTTAAATAAAAATTATCTCAATTACATATATATATATATATATATATATATTAATCCAATTTAAATTATTTAAATCATATCCAGATTGAATTTTTGATAAAATAAACTTGTAATATTTTTAATTTTTTCTCTTTGAAAACCAGTATTCTCGTCGCTTCTCTGGGATTAATTTTTATATTAAAATTTTCCAATTATTTAAATTGAATTTGGAAAATTTTATTCTAAATTTGGGATTTTAATAATTTATATTATATAATAAGTTTAATTTTTTAACATAATGATTCTAAAAATAGTAAAAATTATTTAGTGAGATTAAGGTAAAATGGGTTTTCTCGAGGGTTAAACTAAAAGTTAATAGTTAAAATGACCTAAAATTGTCTAAAATATATTTTATGGTAATATTTAGACCCTTTAATTTATAATTCTCAACAATACTCAATTTTTTACCATTGTGAAATGTGAAAAATTTGGGTATAATTTTTTTTAAAACATTTCAAATGTGCCACTCACCTCACTTATAAAAGGCCACAACCTCTACACTCTTCTTCAAACCATAAAATATTTTTTTATAATAAAATGCCTAAAAAATATCTTAATAAAATTCCAATATAATATTATAAGATTTTTTCAAATGAAAACTACCCTAGGAAGGTTGTTGGTGAAAACATACTAAGGAAACCTGTAGAAGAGGTAACATTAATCCACAAGTGTTTTTATTTTACTTCTTCCTCCACCTCCTAAAATTATTATTAAACCATGTTGATATAATAACCTGAGAATATTATATAACATTAGATGCTTTTATGTTATGGTAATGACCTAAAATAATTACCACTTCCACAAAATAAGTTAATAAATAATCTTTCATATGTATGGTAGAAAACAACATCGTGAACCGATGTCGTTGGTTTTCCCATTAACACCTCTCATAGTTAGTTATGATGGAGGATATAAAGTATATATGTATATATATTTGTCTTTTTGTGCGAAATTTAAAAAATAATTTTACCTTTAGATTCATTTTATCATATATTACTTTATAATTTTCATTCCATATGGGATACGATAACGCCACTCTTGTGTATGGCGGACAACCGCCTCGTGAAGTGATGTGATTCCTTTTTCACTGATGCATTAAATTTCAGATTATAATGATAAATTTAATGAATATGTGTGTTTTTAATGAAATAATGGTGATATTAATTACATATTGATCATTATTTCAGGATAATATATCATTTTATTTGGTACATTTTCACTCATTGAAAGATAATAATGGTGTTCATGTATGTGTGGACTTCTGCCTTCACGAAGCGACGTGACTCTCTCATTTCATCACCACAACACACAGTTTATATGTATAAGAATATTTAAATTAACTATATTTTATTTATGATATTACGATAATTTTTTATTGATTATATACTACTTACCTTCTTTTTGTTTTGATCGATGAAAAATAGAAATTTTATTAATGTGTATATATGAATACCATCTCAATGATCATAAAATATTTCATTTATCAAAAAAAGTAATGATTGGTATTAAAAGTATACTTTTTGTTTAAATATGAAAATTATTTCATGATTAATATTCTATAGGTAATGGAAACATTATCAAATTAATAGGACTGAAAATTACAAATGAAAACATATATGGAAAACAAAGCGGTTATTACACTGACCTGAATAGCCCGAAGGCCTTATTTTCTTATTGATTTTTTATAACCCCCCTTTCAAGGGATGAGGGGTAACCCTTAAAAGACCCAGAGGCATAGATATTACACGACTCGTAGGTCTTAGGAAATATATAGGCTATAACTACATGGAAATACTCCTCCCCACCTTCTTCATCGAGATGTCAGTTCTCCACCTTCGCAGGGCTAGTTCGGCTAGGCTTCCCATGCAAGCACAGGCTAGTCCCGATGGAAAATTTTATACCCTCTCTTTCAGACAAATCCTCTTAAGCTTTTTCTCTGGTGATTTCACCTCCTCTGAATCCTTATCTGGAGTCTACTCCTTGTAGGGTCTTCCTGGTCATTAAGCTCAATTTCAAATGGCCTGAAGACCTTGCGGTGGCTCGAAGGCCTTGAGCTGGCCTGAAGGCCTTGAGGTGGCCTAAAGGCCTTAATGTGGCCCAAAACCCTTACTATCTCGAAGCCTTGGGAGGCTCGAAGGCCTTGAAGGACCCGAGGCCCAAATTGGTGGCCTGAAAGCCCAAACAGATGAATAGTCCCAAATTCTAAAGTACTAAATAGTGTCTGCTACAATAGTACTACAATACCCAAAAATATGTCTCCACCCAGTTTTGAACTTGGGTCTCTTGGATTCACTTACTGAGTCCTCGCCAACTGGGATGGGGCTCTTGTGCAAAGCGGTTATTACCCGAAAAGTATTTTTAATAAGGAATTTTTAATAAACTAGTAATAAATAAGTATAATAAAATCATTGATTTTATAATATATAAATATTTGTATATAATATATATATAATAAAAATATATTTATTATATAGGACGTTCAAATGTGTATTAAAAAAGTCAGGACTATAGGTATGAGATTTTTGTCTCACATTTATTTTCAATGAGGCACAAGCCATATTCACCATGTATTTATATAACGTGGTGTATATAACTAAAAAAAATTTATTATATGGTTATTAATAATAAAATTATGTTTATTTTCATATCCACTATTGGATATTTCATTCATGGGGCTTTTGGTTCAAAAGATACCAAAGCGGTAAGGGATTTTTATCTCAAGTTGCCTTCTTGAAGACCTAAGTTATGTTATGAAACTATCTTCTTCCATGAGGTGTAAATACTTCCCCATTGACATGTTATATCAAGAATATACATATTTTTATAGTATTATATGTCTCAAATAATGATATTATTATATGGGGATTATGATTCAATTTTAAAAAATTGCTAAGAGTTGTAGGTTAGAATCTCATCGATTATCGAGATTGTTTGGGATTATTCTTATAATGATAAAATATTATGATCCATAACTCATGAAACTAATGAAATTTCTTATCCTCTAGTTATTTTATGAAAATTTATGTCTTAACTTAATTTTAATTTCAAAATATTCCCTAGAGTTCTAAATAATGTTTTTATGAAAATCATCCCTTATTTATCACATCGGTATAAAAAACTTTTCCTAAAAAATAAATATTTTATAAAAATGTTTTAAAAAATGTTTTTATCAATCATAAAATGATTTATTAAATATATTTTTACCCATTTTTACTTTTTTTAAAATTTTTAAAGGAAATATTCATTTCATTTCTAAAACAAAAATTATTTTGTCTTTTATTGAATATTTAAAAGGTATATTTTTGTTAACATGTACATAATGATGGGATATTCTAGCTGTTATGACTATTATTTACTTTAAGGATTTCATTATATGTTTTCATGGTTATTTCCAACGAAAATGATTTTCAAAATGTTTTAAAATGTGTTTTCAGAGAGGAAATGATATTTTCCTCATAAAACTAATTAATCTATTATAAAGATTAATTTATAAGTTTCATATATTATTTTTAAATAAAATCATTTCCATACTTTTTTATAAATTTTTAGATTTAAAAATTCATTTTCAATGAAAATTTATTTTTGTCAAGACATTTTCCATGAAATTTATCTTTCAAAATCATTTTCTTAATATGATGGCATCCATTAATATTATTTTTACTGGGGATATGATCCAATGATAATTGGTATTATTTCAATTAATGGTTAATGTGTATAATGAAATTATATTTTTGAAACCCATTTCTAATCCAAAAGATATACCATTAAAAAATTATTATAAACCATGATTTTTTTCATTGGTTATGATATGATTAAATGATGAAATAATTATGAAACCTATCTCTATTCCATAAATTATGACATATTGAAAATTTTATGAAAAACATTTCATATCATAGGTTATGATAAGAATAAATCTTTATGATCTTATAGAACAGATATTTATAGTTTTCACTATGTGATAGTGGATATATTATAACCAAGGTTGTTGGTTACGTTATAACCAAGGACAATGGCTGTATTATAAAAAAAATATGTGTGTGGGAACTATATCTACCTCTAATACACTGAGTAATGATTTATATCTCATGAGATAGACATGACTAGAATGGGGGTGAAACTAGTTCAGTAATTTACTTTGCGGTCTATGATATTATTTTGAGTAAACCTTGTCTACTATGACATTTTGTGGATTGAACCCATTTCACTATGATAGCCTTAGTATCGAGCCTTTATTACCATATAAATGATTTTATATGATTATTTGTATTACAAAATTGAATTTACTATGAAAATATTATTCTATGATGCCTCATGATCATTGATTTCATTATGATTCATGTCCTACAAACAGCCCATATTTATTCCACAATATAATACTAATCTTTGATATACAGCGTATGGTTTCCAAATATTATGATCATGGTCTCATACCCTTATGTTCATGATATTCTTACATATCTCCATTCTTTATCTATGTTGAACATCTTTTCTCACACTTTCTTATGTTTCATTTCACTAGGTTAGGAATAAATGTTTTATATACGGTATAATATTAAATAGTACTAAAGGAGAATATCATTATGGGAGATGTTGAAGATCTTTCACCAAATTAGAATATGTTATACATAGTATCCAAAGACACAAAAAAAGTATGGTCCTTTGGTGCGTGTTTTTATAATTTAATTCATAATCATCTATAAATATTTAATATCTATGTATGAAAATCATTGGCCTCTATACTTCATTAATAGAAATAACATTCAAATCAATCAGTGATTTTTAATTCCAGTAGCAAATAAATTGACCTATACATTATGGAATAGTTTTATAGAAAATTATTTAATAGTTTTATTTGTGTAATGATATTATCATGTCAATTACTAACTATATAATAATCATAGATCATACAAAAAAAATAGTATTTTCACAATATCTATGATGATTCTACAAAAATAATAGAATTATATAATGACATAACAACTTTTTTGCAACAACCATGACCCTAGTAGAATAGATTTGGTGGTTACTTTATTATATAGCCATAATAGAAAGGAATCACATCCCGAAGGACCTAATAGTTTATTAGATTTAGAAAAATAGATCGATAATTTAACTTTATAGTATAATTGGTTATTAAAAACACAACATAGTGAATACTTTTAGAACACCACTAATATCCTAACTTAACCTTTCATATCAATTGTAATAAACTTTTTATATCCCGAGGAAAATAAAATATAAGAAAGGATTGATCTCAGATGATCAGTAAAGGTTTAGTACTTCAATATATATAATAAATTAATTATTATAATCAACATGGAAAGGTAAATAAGTAAACACACATTCCATTTAATAAAAAAATGAGAATTAAATGCATCATGAGATAATATCATAGTGAAAATATCATTTATAATAATAACTGACATCTTAATTAAGGGAATTTTAGATTATAGTATTTCGTGATCTCACTAATCATGGTAACTATACCATCAATACCTTTCAAGGGACTATTTAAAACTATTGGGGTCATACCAACTAGTTTTTACAAACATTATCTCAACTATCAAGAACATTAAAAAGATAGATTTAAATTATGGGGTATAAATCGATTAGGTTTGGCCAGCTTATTTGTTTAATGTTACTTATCGATGCATCAGGGGGGGAATATATAACAATGCCCCACATGTGACATTAATTTCCAAATAATTCCTCATATGAAATGGTGAAACCTAATAAACATAAAAAACTTTATTAAAACTATGATACCAAATGTAAATAACTTTCCCCAATCAATAAACATAATCTCAAACAATCTAGAGTAATAAGGTGAATGGTATCTAAATTTTACATCTACTATCAAGTTTGTTATATACCATCTAATAAAATCTGGTAGATAGTATCATAATATATTAACCTCAAAGAAACCATAAAATCCAAGAAATGATGTTTATAGGGATGAATATACATTATTAATATCATTTAAATTTTCATCAGGAAAATACTTTTTTCAGTTTTAATATCACTTATTTTTAAAATTATGTGCATTAATAAAGGAAAAAAATTTCGTTCAAAATAAACATGAAAATTTTTAATGGAGTATTCAAAAAATTTAATCATCATGTCAATGGGAATAAATTTTCATTCCATAAATGTTAAAAAACATTCCTTTCGTATTTATGTTTGAAAAAGTCACAGAGGACCTTATTTAGGAAATGAAGTAATTTACCTTTCAAACTATTTTAAAAAAAAAGTCAAACATGAGTAAAAATAACGTTAAACAATCATATAAGAATAGTAAATACTTTTTTTGAATCGATTTTATAATAATGGACATGGAAGTAAAAGATGTTTTTCATGGAAACATTAAAAAGATAAAAATTTAAAAAAATGTCCATTATAGATATCATATCAATACAGTGAGCATTAATAAAATTAATAAAAAATGTTTATTAACTATAAATACATATAAAAAGGTATAAATATAACATATTATATTCAAAATTCATTTCACTAATATGATTAATATGACATAATCATGATAGTATAATTTTATCTGAAATAATGGAAATTGGGTTAAGAATTCCCTTACAACTTTGTAATAATTCGGATCATATACTCCGTAAAAGTAATAATTATAAAATTATACGTTAAATTAAATTAATATAATGTGATTTATGATATGTTATATCAAATGGAAATATATACACCACACATATGAAATAAGTTTTGAATAAGGCATATATCTCATAGAAGTAAAAGAGAGAAGAGAAACCCTTACCTCACGCTTCCCTTTAGTTTTGCATACATAAACATTCTGTATAATGCTTTAAATAATTATATTAATTGATTACTCAAATATATTATTATTTATAATACATTATATGATCCTTTTATGACATCTTCCCACCTATTCATTAATAATATTTTATTAATTTCACTGTTTTGGGTGTGTTACTTTCATTGTTTCATGGTCAGTTCACTTGTTTATAATTATGGATTGTATTTTCAAATAAAAATAAAACTGAATAATTGAAATGATATTTTATTCATGAATATAAAAATTTTAAATTTTTCAATGTATCATTTTTATTTTTGACATGATGATGATTCATATGATAAAATTTTAATCATAAATGTTCGGTTTATTTTGGCGGTTTTTTGGACCATCAAAAACTAGTTACTTTTTATTTAATAATATATATATATATATATATATATATTAGTTAAAAACATGAAATGAGTAATAATATATATTTTAATACATAATTAATCTATAAAAATACTTTTATGACTCACCTTGAATGTGGTAATGGAGAATGAAAAATTATTATTCGGAGAGACGGTTAACCTCCATAATTTGACAATGGTTTTGTTTCATTGAATAAGAGGAGGTCATAAAAAAGGATGGATATAATATATTCCATTAGAAACATAAAATTAAACTATAAATTATTTTTTATTTATTATTACTTGATGTATTATATATTTTAGTAGAAGGTAGAAGATGAAATGAAAATAAGTGAGGTGGTTTGAGAAAATAAACTCTTGAATATCACCTCCTTGTAGGATCCCTTAATGTCTCTAGAATTGGTAATTGGGTGGGAAAAAAAGAAAATGGAAATGAGGAGAGTGGGGAGGATTTTATTTTGAATATATTTGAGGAGATTCATGGCTTGTGAGAAGAAAGGGGGTGGGGAGGAGTGGTATTTATACATGAGGAGGGTTGGTTTTAATGTATTAATTAATAATTATTTCATATTTAAATCCAACCAAATTTGGGTGGAATTAATTATTAGGAATTTTCTTGATAAATATTGTTTTTATGTATATATAATTTTTATAAATACCTCAAACACCCATTTAATTATTTTCTTTTTACATATTTTATTCTTTTTTCCTATTAACTTTAACTCGCTACATTATTTTACCTATAATATAGTAAATCTGTTTTTACCATGGTATCATTTTTATGCTAAAAAATCAAAATGAACATATATACTAATTTATATCTCTTGATTTCAAATATAGAATTAATTTTACAGGATTCAATTTATTAAAATGTTAAAAATCAATTCAAAATATATGATGCGTATAACTCAAAAAAATGTTTATTTTTAAGGTTAAAATCATGGTTTCCAAAATTATTAGCATGTGTTTCTAAAAGTAACATCTTACGTATTATGTAATTACATAAAAATATTTTGACAAAATATAAGGTTTAATCATGTTTATATAATAATTATTTCATAAGAGTTATTATATTTTGTAAAAAAAATGTATTATCACTTCTTAACCAGAAAATTTACTTTTATAGAAAAAAACCCAAAAAAAACTGTAAGCAAATTTTTACATGATGATTCAAAAAATAAAGTTCATTTTGTAAAATAAATTTTATAAATGTTTCAAAAAATAATTATATTTATTTTCCCATATAAATCAATAAAAATAACTTTTTTAGTAAAAAGTTTATCTGAAAATAAAATGACTCTACTAAAAATTATGTGCATATTTAAAAAGTATAATTAAAATTTTATTTAATATTAAATTCATATATATTTTATATTATAGTTAATACTTTTCAAAACTTCCAATTAAATTGGTAATTTATAATGGTTGTGTTAGAATAATGATATTTTGGTGTTCATTTAAGCTTAAAGTTCTGTGAAACTTAATCTATCGAACAAGGTATTGTTTTAAAATAAGAGGGTGTTACATTCTCTACTCCTTCAATAAATTGTGTCCTTGCAGTTTAAACTTGTGATTAGTAATCATGGTGTCTACATTTTCAAATATCCTTTTGGAAATATATATAATCATAAAAAGGGTTAATAAAACATCCTCTTTAAATGAGGAAAAGGAAAATTCGAAGGTTACCACAAAACTTGGTTTATGTTGATGAAATCATTATTGGGAAGTGAAAACATGTACATATAAAAAGAAATATAACTATCAAGTTCATATGGAGAGTTATAGATAACATGTTCAAGAAAAGGTTGATGGCCATAAAATCATAGACCAAATAGGTCTAAAAAGTTCATTAATACCATCAGGATTGGTGACAATAGGATAGAATTTTATTTCAAAATTATTTGAGAAGATATACATACATGATTTTATTTCCTAATTACAATATCAATAAATTTTTGTGCCTTGACCAATATATTCATCATTTCTTACTCAATGAAATGATGTTTGAATTTTAATTCCTATAGAACTAGTTGATCAAAAGATTCATAATGGGATGATAATTTATTCTTTATGTTTCTAGTTATCATAAAAAATGGTTAGAATAGATTATTCAATACCCACAAATATCCATATGGTAATGTAATACATTAATCTCTAAAACTCCATCCAATGTTAAATGTAAACAATTTAATAAATGGTTACCCTTACGTACTATCCAAAAGATTAAAATCCACTACTATCAAAAGGAGGTCCAAAAATGTTCAAAATCAATTTATCATTAATATCTCAAATAACATGAAGTGGATTTAAATCAAAATATACCAACCATGTTAATAACATAATCATGTATTCTCTTGAAGAATTTTAATAACGTGAATTACTAAAAAAACCATGCTTCCTTATTCTATATGTAAAACATAGATTGATAGATATATTCCTTAAATCCATGAATTTAGTAAACTCTAAAAAATATCACATAAACCACCAAATCACTAACTAATTCCATGGTCATCAATTCTCTCACATAAGAATCTATTTATTGTTATATCAACATCAAGAACATATTATGTGTTATCCTCCCTCAAATATGTGTTTCCAAAAATGATCAGGATTCTGTTGAATAAATTTCTTAGTACCATTCAAAAAAATCTTAAAAATTCCTTACTAAATCAAACTTTAGTACAATATATAAAAGATTAAATAATATTGTCAAATGAATTATTTTAAAACATAATTCGTAGATCCAAATATACTATCACATTAATCATTCCATTTCAGATATATCAATAGCATAAGATTGACCTTGGTCCCTTATCTTCTTCTAAGGTATATTCCCTTGATGATTTCAGTATTCATCTACATAATTTACCATCTCCTTAAAATTAAAACTTTATAAATCTTCTTTCATTCCATTACTATCATGTACATGGTGGAATTTATCTCTACGCATGTAAAAAACTCCAATTACCTTTAAAACATTATCAAGGTGTTTCTTTACATAATTAATGCATGTGGGAAAATCCTTCTTTATTTTATTCCCCTTACCATTTTACTCTTTCGTACTCTTATTATATTCCTTTTCTTCAGAACCATAAGATTTGCAAAATTCCCTCTCTCTCCTGATAGAACATGATACTATATTCATATGATAAGAATGTTTGGTAGACGAGTTCCCTATAAAGTATTTTATTAATCCCATCAATGAAATAGTCAACCTTACTCTTTGGTTGACGTATGTAGTCTGTGACATGACTTGCTAACCATTATATGTTGGATTCATACATAGAAAAATTCTCATCCACCTTTCTTCTTTAACTCAAGAAGTATCTTTCGAAACCAACTCCTTATTCTCATAGAAAATATTTTTCAATGAAAAGTTTCTTAAAGTCCGTGTATTAAATATTTTTTATTTCCTCCCATCCCCTTAGTGTTTGGAACCAATGACCCTCATTGATCCATATCTCCTGAGAGACAATAAAAATCCCTAAAAAATATCTCCCTTTCATTACATCCCATGGAAAGACATATATTTTTTAAGGAACATATCCATTCCTTAGTTAAAAATGGGTTTTCAGTTCTACTTAATGATAGAGGTTGTTGAAACATGAAGTGGTCTAACATTGATACACTACATTGTGTATGAACAGATAGTTCCATGTAAGTAATGTTATTGCCCATAACATGAGTCATTTGTCTTGGTATGGTTATAAGTTATTTAATTCCCACTAAAACTCCAACATTATAATTTTCCATATAGGGTTACCCTACATTATTATTTTTCCCAATAGGGTTATCCCTACATGGACTATATGCATTGATAAGGTTCACATTCCTTAATATAAGTTCCATTTATAAATAATTTCATACATACAATAGATTATAACATTATGAAACATAATTTATAATCTCAAAAATAATTAAATGTAAATTGAATATTTTGGTATAACTAATCTCAAAATAATATGTTTGGTTTATTTGGTATTTTTTACAACTTCTATCATATGGTTTCATTATCTAGTATATGTTTTCCTAAATCTAGTTCCCAAGGTTTGTACTAAACTTTCTCTAATATCCAATGAAATTAACTTGATCCCAATATCCCAAAGTCGGTGGTTACTTTATTACATTGGAATAATATATAGGGAATCACATCACGATGGATCGAATAGTTTGGTTTTTTTTTAAAAACGAGATAAATTATTTAGAATTAAATTATTATTTAAAATATATAATACAATATAGATAATCCTTTCATAACACCATTAATTATGCAGCTTAACACATCATATCAATAATACTAAACTTTATTACATCCTTGGGAACATAAAAAATCAGAAAGGGGCAGGACCAAATTCTCAATAAAATTTAGGTATAATAGAATTTATTTTTAATCAATAAGCATAATCGACATGTAATTGTAAATAAAGAAACAAATGTACCATTTAAATAATAAATTAAAATGAAATGCATCCATATATAATATCATAGTGAAAATATCATTGATATTAATAACTAAAATCTTAATGAATAAAGTTTTTAATTATTGCATTTCATTATTGTAATAATTATGGTACCTATACCATTATGACCATTCATTAGATGTTCGAAACTTATAAGTAAAAACTTATTAGGCTTTCTAACTTCATCTCTGCTATCAAGACCATTCATAATATAGTTAAGGGGTACAAACTGATTATTCTTGTCCAACTGATTTGTCTCAGGAGATCTACTGATGCATTGAGGGACTATTTGTAATTGGGACCCAAACATGTCATGAATGTAAAAATCATTCCTCATATTAATGTTTGAAACATAATAAAAATAAACATTCATATTAAAACTAACATGTGAAATTTAAATAACATTACCCATTATGTAAACATAATCTCAAATCATCCTCATTAATATGGTGAATATAATATAAATATTAAATTCTTATTCAAGATTATCATAAACCATTTAATAAAATATGGTATAATATATCATAATATATTAACCATAATGAAGAATAATATTCAAAAATGGGTATTTACATAGATGAAAAAACATTATTATGATCATTGAAAAATTGATTAGGGAAATTCCCTTTTCACTTTGAAAATAACTTATTTGTAAAATAGAAAGAAATTTTAAATTTTAAAATTTTATTTGAAAATAACGGTGTAAACATATAAAATAATCTTAAAAATATTAAGACATCATTATAGTGGGAGCATAATACCACTCCATATAAGTTAAAAACATTCCTTCTGTATTTTGGTCTAAAAAGTGTCAAAATAACCTATTCAAAAAATGAAAAAATGTACCTTTCAAACCATTTAAAAATAAATAAAAAAAGGCTAAAAATGAATTTTAAAAATCATAGGATAATATTAAAAAATATTGTAAGAACATTTAGAAATTATGGACATGTAATAAGAATATTTTTTTATGGTAAACTTTAAAAATATATTTTCTTATAAAATAATGTCCTTTATAATGATCATTTCATTAAAGTTAGCATTAATAAAATGAATCAAATATGTGTATTCCCTATAAATCCTAATTAAATTAGTGTAAATAAAAAATAATATATTCAAATTTCATTTCAAAAATAATGATAGTATGATATAATCAGAGATGTAAAATTTTAACCAAAAGAATAGAAATTGGGTTAAGAATTCCCATATAACTTTGTAATCTGTAGAATCATATTCCCTATAAATGTAATAATTATAAAATGAAAAATTTCATTCCATTAATTTATTAATATTAATGATATGATATATACAATGGAATTATATAGACCACACACAAGAAATTAGTGGTGATTAAGGTATATATCTCACAGAAGTGAAAGTGAGATGAGAAACCTTACGTAATGTTTCCCTTTAGTTTTGTGTACTTAAACCTCATGTATAATGGTTAAAAGGATTTTATTAATTTTACCTAACTCTATTCCTATTTATAATACTTTATATGATCCTGTTATAATATCTTAAAATTCTTTCAATAATAATATTTCATTAATTTCATTGTTTTGGGTGAATTTGTTCCATGGTTTCTTGGTTGGTTCACTTGTGTATAATTATTGATTTTCTTTTCAATTGGAAATAAATATAAATAGTTGAAATTAAATGGTATTTTTTCACATTCATATTTTTATATGGTCCCATATATCATTTTGATTGCTGACATGATGATGATTCTTTTGATTAAATGTTAATGATAAATGTTTAGTTCATTTTTGATATTTTCCGACCATTACAAACTAGTTTCATTTTATTTATTATTATACATATACAAATATATTACTTCCATAACATGATATGGGTTATAATATAACATTTTCAAAATAATTTATCTGAAATAATACTTTTATGACCATCCATGAAGGCAGTAATTGAAAATGAAAATCATTATTCATGGAAACGGTTAACCACCATAATTTGGGCAATTGTTTCATTTATTCAAATAAGAAAATGTAATAAAAGGGTTGGATATAATATATTCCATTAGGAAGATAACAATAAAGAATGTAAATTATAATGGATTTATTATTCCTTTATGGATGTAGGATGTGAGGATAGGTAGAGAATGAAAAGAAAATAAGAGGTTGTTTGAGAAAATTTCTAATTGAATATTACCTTCTTGAAGGATTTGTTAGAGACTTTGGAATTTTTATTTGGGTGAGAACTAAAGAAAATTTATTTGGGAAAATTTTAGAGGAGTGGTTTTGTAACATATTTTAGGATCATTACATATTTTTAAGATAAAGTGGGTGGTAAGGAGTGGTATTTATACTTGAGGAGGGTAGGTTTTAAATGACTAATCAATGACTGTTTTATATTTAAATCCAACCAAATTTGGGTGGAATTAATTCCAATGAATTATATTGATAATTAATGTTGTAAATTATTATTAAGGTAAACAAAAATATATTACACCTAATTATTTTTTTTGTTTTTAGGTATTTTATTCTTTTAACTTTTAACTTTACCATGTTACATTATTTTACCTATAGTGCGATAAAAGTGTTTTTTAGCATAGTAAATTTTTTATGCTAAAAAACTAAAATGACCTTATAACCTAATTTAAACCACATTATTCCAAATATGGAACACATTTTACTTTATTAATATTATAAGAGTTATAAAAATTAATTCTAAATATTTGATGTGTATAATTCAAAAAATCGATTATTATTTTAAGCTTAAAATCATGCTTCCAAAAATTATTGAGCATGTGTTTCTAGATATAAAAAATTATATGTTATTTAATTACTTAAATAAATTATGATAAATAATTATGGTAAATCATGATCATATAATAATTATTTTATAATATTTATTATATTTTGGAAAAAATTATATTCACTTTTTATCCAAAAGAACAAATTTTTTTATAAAATTACCATAACATTACCCTATGTTAATTTTGAAATGATGATTAAAAAAATGATATCTATTTTTTGAAATAAATTTTATAAAATTTTCAAATTTTAATTATATTTATTTTCTCATTAAAATCAACAAAAATATATTTTTAAAGAAAATATTAATTTGAAGAATAAAATCACATTATTGAAAATTATCTGTTTATTTATCATGCATAATTAAATTTTTATAACATATGGGTTTCATATTTACTTCATAATATAGTTAATAAAATTCACATCCACCAATTTAAAAGCTATTTTTTAATGGTCGTGTTGAAATAATGATATTTTGGAGTTCGTTTAAGGTCGGTGTTTTGTGAAACGTTAACTGTCAAAAATGGTGTTATTTTAATATTGCATGTTGTTAAATTGTTTATATTTATTCCATAATTTATAAATAAATTAACTTCAAGAACTTAATATAAAAATCTTGTAAAAAATATATATTGAAACATTATTCTAATTTATGGGAAATTAAATTTTCATATAATGGATTTATGTGTAACACATCCTCTATCATGGGATAATTTTAAAAAGAATCGAATATCTAAATTAATTTTCAATTGTATTTATTTAATAAAACTAAAACTAATTCATGATTATGTTAATAATTAATAACAACTAAACACATTCAATATTAATAACTAATTAAATGATTAAACACGTAATATATTTATCTTATTTTGAGAGCTATTTGAAAAAAAATCCATACTAGAGTAATTTTTTTGGATTAATACAATTCTTATTGTATTTAATAATACAATATTGATCATGATTCATTGGATGATTGATTAAGATCCAACATTTTTAATGCATCTCAATAGGTATCACTGAATACATGAAAATGTTAGCAAATATTTTATTTTTATTTTAACTTCGTGGTCATGATTTCATTTAAGATATATTAATTTTTACAATACAAAAATTATGTTGGAATTTTTTTAATTCTACCCATACATTATAGATAATAAATGTTGTGATGGGTATAATAATGTTTCCATTGTGAGATCATTTTTAGGATGGAATTATTTACTTATAATTCATTGATCTAAAAAAATTATTGAACAATAAGATATATACTGTAAAAGAACCTCACTATCATTACTAAAACCACTTCATTTTTTTAGAAGATTTATATGGAAACATTCCCAATAAATTTAGATGTTCATTTATATAATTCATGAATTAATTTAACTTATTTTTCCAAATAAATCCATTCCATGCTCAACATAGATAGAATTTTTTCCATTTTTAGAAAAAAAATAATTAATCTCATAATGTTTTGGAATTATTTTTTATTTAAATTATCTCTTTATCATGGTTGATTTTTTAGAACATTAATATTCATTAAGTGTAATACACATAAAATTCTATATAAATTTTATTTTAATTAGAAATAATATTATCCCCTAATTATAGGTTATTTTATATTTATGAAATTATATATAAAATTATCTGATCATTCTAAGACACCTCCCGTGTTGAAGAGTATTCTATGTGTTAGAGCCCAAGGCTACCTCTAATAGGGCATTTCCATGTGACTCATGTTGAGAGGGATTATACATAAAAATTGAAAAATTTCTCCATATAATATGTAACATCGCATTAACAAAACAAAAATATTGAGATATATTCTTATAATACTATAAATTAACTAAAAATAAAACTTATATTTCATGGATAAAAGTAATATGAGATATAGACAAAAAAATACAATAATGTCCAAACCAAGAATAATTTACAACACTAAAAACCAAATTAAATACATACACTAACATGAAAGGGACTACTTATTAATAAATCCAAAAAATATCTATTTAGTCACCTCTATTGTTTGACACTGTCTACATCATGACCTCTATCATAACCTTTTTTATGCACTGATAGATCCCATAATATGTCACCAAACAAATAAAAATATCAGAGTGATTATAAAAATACTAAATATAACATCATAAGTTCTTTGACTGAATAATAAAACATGTCCATCGATAAAAATAAAATTATATGAAACCACTATATATAATAATTAAATTATAAATTAATATATTATTTATTTAATTTAGGAGAACCATTAATTATGTTACCCTATTTTAAAAATATTATGTATATAACTATATAAAATCTATCACTTTTTAGTAAATAATACCCATGCTCAAAAATACTCCCCAAATAAAAAAATAAAAGTTGTACTAAAATATAAATTTGCACTAAAACCCCCTATATATTATCGTATAGAACTAAACACTGATAGAATACACATTTTAAAGCTAAAATCTAGATATGTAATCCATAATCCCATGCCACTTAAACCATTACAGTTTTCCACAAGAAAGAGTATCTGAATATTGGGGTGTCCCTATGACAAAAATGTGTTTTTAGTCCACTTGAACCCTTACCCTATAATAATAGTAATCATATAATGAAAACACTCATTAACTCATTAAAATACTCTTCTCTAAGAGAATAAGTATATGTGGTCATCTCCTTTCACTACAATCTAGGTCAAATAAAAATTTATTGATGAAATAAACATCATTTATATGGTATGACACTATAAATTTTACCAATGTTATTATAATATTCAAAAAATGACTCATCATAAATATATGTATCATAGAAATGAAAAATATTGTAATTTAAAATGGGAAAAAATTAGTAAAAATGATTTCTTAAGACCCTCACACTATCCAATAAACTTTCTCGTCATCAAATTCATAAGGAATGTTTGAGTTATACCATTTAATAGGTTATTAAAATATTTCTTTTATATTACCTATCAATATTTAAAAAAGAGGAAACATTTCATCAAATCATAGAAATTAGTTTTCAATTGATCTGAATAGATTGTTTATTTATTTCATAAATCATAGTTGCCATCAAATATTCTTTAAATCTATTTTTAATGAAATAACAAATCAAAACATACTTTCATAAATCTATGTCTAAAACAGTGTTTGAATTTAAATATTATCTTAGGATCTCTAGTGTTTTATTATTAAAAATAAATCCAATAATACATTTAAAATTTTCATTACTAAAAATATTAAAAATAAAAATATAATATTAAAAATATATAAGCATCAATAAAATTATATATAATTGATAAAATTTCATCATAACTATTACCTAAATATTTATAGGAAAATAAGGACTATATATATTCCATGTATGTATATTGGGAGAAAATTACATATTATAATCACTTTTTGGAAATAGATGGTTGTGTGGTGTCCTATGTTGCACAACACATGAAATTTTGGAGTATCAAAAATATAAATTAGCTTAATTAATGTATATAATATATTCACTAAATGGTTATACAGGTGGTAAACATGATATGGTTATATCCCACATCATATCAGATAAAGACCACCCCCATGAGGGTCAGGACCTCTTTTATTTATTAAACATAAAATGGTTCATCCCCTTCGACACATGCATATTCTCTCTTCCCTAAAGGTGTCAAAAAGGGTCATCTATGGAATTGAAAACATCATGGTTACCTTCATATGAGACTCACATAAAAGCTAAATGCCACTAGGAACCATGGTCTCGCATGGGAAGGCTGTTCAGTGAGGGAGGTGTTAATTTCAGGAGTGTCTCTGGAGAGATGCTTGGGATGCACACCAAACTTGCATGGGAGGAACTCAAGGTGAATATTCTGTAGGGAAAACTCATGGTGAAAAACTACGGGAGTAACCCAGAAACCCCGAACAAGAATTCCTCTCCACTTATACGATTCATCCCCATCTTCACCACCTTCTCCACCTTTCTCATTGGATCATTAGTAGCAACAACCTATCCTTCTGGAATAACAATTGGCCAGGTGTTATACTAGTTTTCCAGGATTCTCATCTCCATCCATGTATTTCAAGAAATCCAATAATCACTCGGGCTTCACTCAGGTGGACATAGAAGAAAATAAACATACCATGTTTGATCTGATTCAGATATCATCCGACTCTGACAATTGTGTTTTACTGGGACATCTTCAGGAACCTTCTTAGGGATGGAGTACTGACGAATTCAGTATCTTCATTTCGTGCGTGACACCTAGAGTGACCCACTATGGTTTAATGAAATTCCATCAAAACTGAGCTTTTCAACTTGGCATATATGGAATGATGCGTTATCTACCGATATCAAAGTGAAAATTCAAGATTTTAGATCACTTCAAAATGTTCATGCTGCATGGGCCCTTGGGAAGAAACATCAAGGCACCTGTTCATATAGTGAGATTGGGTCCGTGAGGTGTGGTTATCATCCAGACATTAATAGGGATCCCCTCCCAGATGACTTCAGATGACATTTTTAACCACATGGTTTAAAGGATCGGAGAAAAAAAATATGGAAAGGAAGCCAAGAGCTTGTATCCTTATGGTTGGAAGTTGGTGTATGTTGGAGGCCAAAAATAAGGCTCGGTATGAAGGTGTTGCATGTTCCAAATTTGTTGTGGCTTTCATAACCATATGCTAGTTTCTCGACTTGTCTCGTTTCATTTCCTATTGGCTAGAGTCTCACTCATTCAATTTTGTTTTGCACGGCAGGACATCCCCCGATCATGTGAACACCCCTCAGGGCCATTGGATCCATTGGCACCCCACTTGCATGTCAATATTCATAACTGGCATGACCCAGCTCATGTTGGGGTTCAAGTCGCAACTACCTCAAGCCCACCTTTATTGGCCATGGATGGCGACAAGCGCCGAAGACACAAAAAACTCAGGGAGACCTTTTCCTATGAACCTGTAAACACACGCAACAAACTCAATGCAAAAGTGTAGAGGGAAAAGAAAAAAAGACACAACACTGCTATAAATAAATCACTAACATGCATAGACCTCTAATCAGTAGAAGTGCATGTGATATAAATTAAACTGAAAGGGAAAAGGGAAAAAATGCATGCCCAACTTGAAAAGTGCCACAACCTGGAAGTAACTGAAAAAGTAAAACTGGTGAGAGAGCTCCACTCCTAGATCCCAAGCTACGACCATCGTATGCGGTCCAAGCACCCGTATCCCTAAGCTCCTCTGATGTCACGGTCAGCCTATCTGTCTTCTATATATGACACGACATATGCAGACAAATCCCATGCAGGAGTGAGTATAAAAATATTCATTAGGATGCCCCAAAAAGTTGAAGGGGGAGCTGTAAAAAATACACTGAAGAGAAAAGCATTACATAGGACAAAGTATAATAAAAGAGTGTAGTTCAACCTAATAAGAGAGTGAAATAAAACTCTTCCCAAAAATGAGTTTGAAATGGTGGGAATATGAACTTCTCATAGTCTTCGCTGTCTATAGTTAGAGAGTAGACTTGTCCAACCACGAGAAGCCAGACAAGGAAAACATGTGTCATACCCCACACGTCATCGCCTCTCTTGGAAGGAGACCTTCCAAAACCCAAGGAGTGAGTACCGAAACAGGATATATATATATATATATACCACACCTTGATATTATCCACTTTGGAGACACTGTCTCACCCTCAAGGTTTTAGGTCACATCACATGGATGCGTCTCGGTGTGAAAATGTTACGGAATCATCGGGAGTCGCAACAACAGAAATGAGAAACGACATAAAATGCAGAAGAAAAGAAAAACACATGGAACACAATGATTTACGTGGTTCAGGAAAAATCCCTACGTTCACGGAGAGGCAGAACTTCACAAATTCGGGAGCACAAAGTACAAAGTTTTTCATTAGTAACTCTAGCCTGAAAAAATGGGCTATAAAATGGTGAAGATGGTCCATTGTTTGCACAAGAAGTCCGCGTCGCTACAGTTAAAGGCGGCCAACTTTGTCAAAAGTGCAACAATATAGTTGAATCTGAAGTCCGCACTGCTACAGTGCCTGTCAGTGTCGGTCGGTCATCTCTGCTACAGTGTCAAAGATGCTACAGTTCTGAAAAAATTAGGTCGGGGGGCTTCGGCCCCCGGACACCCGGAGTAGGGGGTGCGTTGCCCCCTGCAACCCCCCACGATCTCACCGCGGAGCTCGACCCACGACAGTTGCAGGCCACAAGCATTCGGCCCAACCGAATCGGGATACACCAATCCAACCGGAAAAACATCTCTCTTCGTTGTGTGTCCAGAGTAACATCAAACCATGTCTCGTCACTAATTTGTATAGTCAAGAGGTCATACCTCAAGGTCTAGGACCCATGCTCAGCCCGACTGAAGGATGCCACTCTAGTGTCGTCGAAGACTCATGCCTAGCCCGGTTCGAGGGTGCCACTCAGAATAGGTTGAGGACCCATGCCATGCCCAGCAGGAGGGTGCCACTCTAGTGTCGTCGAGGACTCATGCCCAGCCCTAATGGAGGGTGTCACTCAGAATATTGTTGAGGAACCATGTCCTGCCTAGCAGGAGGGTGCCACTCTAGTGTCGTCGAGGACCCATACCCTGCCCAGTAGGTGGGTTCCACTCTAGTGTCTCCGAGGACCCATGCCCAGCCCGACTGGAGGGTACCACTCGAAATATCATTGAGGAACGACATTGGTCATTCCTGTTGGATGGTACTTCTCAGAAAACATTGAGGAACGCTGCTATCCAGCCCACTTGGAGGGAAAGCTCGTAAATATCTGATAAACCTGCCTAATTATAGCCATCATCGAACATTGCCTTAAAGGTTTCATGCCTGGAACATCTCACATCATATCTCGAAAACCACTATGGAGGGAACCATCACATTCTATGCGAAAAAACACTACGGATAGGCTACTTGCATACCAAAATGTGAGTCCAAAAGGAGATACGAGAGGTAGATGATTCATAGTGTGATACACGATGCCTATGGGGCCCACACGATGTGTGACCCCACCTCATCACCTGTCCATGTACCAAGCCATACTCGGGTACTAAACTGTGAACTAGTACCCCTAGCTGTGACAGATTACTCCTAGAGTTTAGGCACCTCTGACCAAAAAGGATAACGAGTGCACGATACTCATCATTGGTCTGAAGGGAGAAAACATAACTTTACAGACTTTCCCCCTCTCCTCAGATGAACCTAAATAACTAAACAAATCACACCTCTGCAATCCTTGTGAAAAAGCTAACAAGAATGACTATTCACTCGCCTGAAACAGACACTCGGTGAAGAAGCTACATCTCCCAACACAGTACCCGAACGATGCTTCGTGGGACTAGCACCACGATCCCGAAAAACATCAAATGAATCACACCATTGAGATCATATCAGAGAAACACATGAGATCTACTATTCGTTCTTCTCAAATGGACACTTGGTGAAGTATTAACATTTCACCGCAAACGCCCCAAACTAGGCCTAGTGGGTCCCACACCACGATTTTGGTTGAGGCTCTCGAAATCGGTCTTGAAACGTCCCCTTCAAATTCAGGGTCGCGATGCCGCTCATGACGCATCGATCAGACGTCGTATGCAGAAGTTATTGTGTGTCAAGTTGAAATAATAATAATATATTATTTTTATTTGATCATTTCCGGGTCTCGAACCTCAAGCCTGAAATATAAAATTCTCAAACCAGCATCAAAAGGCATGTATTGATGATAGAAATGTGTGGGCGTAGATGACACATAAAACAATCACACGGTTTAGAAGAAATCGAGGTTCGAAGCTGCCCCAACCCATTCTGGTCGGCCTGCACCACCGTGTTCTGGTTGCCTCTAGCGGCTTCACTGTCGTCTGCACCCCATAAACCCCATGCCGCCTCGACCCTCTAGCCCTCTTCCGCACCCACGCTCTGCGCCTCCATCCCCCAGCACCCAGCCGACCACCCTGTCGGCTCCCGCGGCCACCGCCGCCATCCGCGGTCAGATCGTCGTGTGCCGGTGGTCATTCCATGGACCACTGAGAACACTCTAGTTTCCCAATAATTGTTTCGAGACCAGATCTGGGCTCCTCAGGATGAGATCTTCACAGACTCATGCTCCACTCAAAGATTCGTCGACGTTTCGACGTGATGAAAAGTATGTGTCGCTTCCGCTCACTGATGTGCCTCCTCTGGCACTCGAAACATGAAACCATCGCAGATCCAGAATCCTTGGATCACAACCTTCACAGATTTATTCTTCACTCAATGATCAGATGTCGTTTTGACGTGTCGAAAAGTTTTTCGATGAAGAAATTGAAGAACATATGAAGAACACGAAGAACGAGCGATCCATAATTGAAATGGTCGATGTCCGTGTTAGTATGGCCATCGAAAAAGGTTTTCAAAGCAGAAAAACGACCAGAAATCAATTTTAATGACCAAAACGTCAATCAGGAGTTGTAGAATTTGAAATAAGAATCCTACTTGGATTACGGATTCGTCATTGCTTTCACTACACTCCGATCTACTCAGATCTACCATCTCATTATGATCTGCCAAGAATTCAGCATCGAATCACCATCAAGAGAAGATTGAGCTCCAATGACCATGGGAGGAAATGAGCCAAACCCTAGCTCATTTCCTTAAACTCCTATTTATTAGAAACTGTTCGCAGTCGCAGAATCCGAATCTCCCGTGCACTCTCACCTGAGGTCGCCCCTTGGGTAAACACTATGCTACAAACCCAATGGTGGTCTCAGATTCCCAATCCAAGTCCCCATTCATATGTCACTTGAAGTAGCGTCTGAGATAAACTAATTTTATTTAATTATTTAATTTACAGTAATGCCCTCCATGTTGTGTTCTATAGATCCGCGCCGACAACAATTATGTCCCACTTAGGGTAAACACCATGCTCCAAACTCAACTGTGGCCTCAGATTTTTTATCTGAGATACCGTTTAAGAGATATCTCATTTTTTTCACATGAATAGTATAGAATATAATTAATATTTTTTTAAAAATTTATTTCGGGCACACTGGGTCTTGGAATCGAACGCCGTCTCAGCGCCTAACTCTGGAAATATATGTAGAAATATTCCAAAGTCTTACAAGAAAAAAATGGGTCATTACATCATTCCCTCTATGATTTTTGTCCCCGAAAAGTAATATTAGGAAAACAACTCGGGATACTAAGCTCGCATCTGACTCTCCTGCTTCCAGGAATTCTCCTGCACGTTTCTGTGCTGTCATAGAACGTAAACCAACGGGTTGACCTGTCCTCGCAAGGTTCGCTCCTGTCGATGACATGCGTAGGATCATGCACGCATCCCCCTAACTGCGACACATGGAAAACATCGTGCTCCCACTCCAACTATTGGGGGGGGGGTAGGGAAAGATGGTAGGCAACCTCGTCAACCCTCTGCACGATCTCAAATAGCCTGATGAACTTGTGACGAAGTCCATGGATATGCTGTCTCATTCCAACTTTGGGATTTCAAGAGGCCGCAACAACCCGCTGGAACTCAGTGCTCAGACTTCAACCACATCGCAATCAAAACCACTATTTTCTTATGAGACATGTTCTCGTGATTCCCTCCTTTAGAATATCCATATGGTGCATCACATGTGGATATCTGGGTCACCCAAGAACTCTCAGTCGACATCTTACAACTGAGACTCTCTCAGACACTCAGGAAGCGAAGGAGTTGACTGTGCTGTCGTGACACGTCAAATTGATTATATTTTTAAGGTTGATTTATAGTCTAGGGTAAAACTTAGTTCGTCTCTCAAGGAGCATTGGTAGGTTTAGAGTATGTGTTCTTAATAAAAGGGACTAAAAAGGGGTGATGGTTTTGAAAAGAGTTTAAAACAAAGACTTAGTTGAAATAGCTTAAAAATTGAGTGACCTAGTGGATTGTGAAAAATATGAGATAAAAGGGTCGATGTGATTTCACTACACACATATCAAGTTCATTGTTCATAGAGATTCATATTAGGTTTAGAGTAATTCTTTGGTTGGAATTAATTGGAATCCTGATTAATTCCTAAGCTTTTATTTCAATGCTTTAAGGACCAAACCTTGACGTGACAATCGAATTGTCAAGGTCCAGTACTTATGCATGGAAAAAGAGCTTCCAAAGAATATTTAAATCTCAATAATTTGGGTATGAAAAGGATTCTTGTGATGTCCAATCGGAACAACACAAGTCACGCACTCAAAACCTCACACCGATCAGATAGAAATTAAGAGCATAACACTCACATGTATCAAATCAAGCATTCAAATCTGAAATAAAATAAGTTACAAGGAATGAAATGTTTAAACACCCAAATTACTCCAAACTAGTAGCTAATGTATGCATCGGAACTCCCTTGACATGTGTGTAGCTCCCTCACAACGAACACCCAACTTTTAGCTCGACATCGGGAGGAGGAGGAAGCTCAGGTGGAACTCCTTCTTCATTGTTGATCCCTCTATGAGGATAGGGGCCTCCAGAACCTCCAAGGTGATTAGGAGACTCCTATAGGACTCCAAATTGGCAGCACTTCACTCCTTGGCTGAACTTACAAATGAGGAGCCCAAGGTGCCCTTTTATAGAAAATGTGGGAGGTGGTTTTGGGCGCACAGATTTCATCAATCTACTTGTACGACGCGTTTCGGCCTTCAGACAGTCTTATCTCGCTTTGGAGAAAATAGAAAAGTTGTATCCCTACCTCTGGAATTTCTCCAACGAAAGTTTGGCACCGTTTGGACAACTACTTCTCGAGATATTTACAAAATACAAAACACCGCATTTGACTTGGTCCAAATTCGGTGACTTGGACATATCCGTTCGGATGGGCCCCATAAAAGCCGAATCAGGATTGATTTCCTTAATATGAAATGTATCCTATTAAATTTTGGACAGACCCACACAAGTTAAGACCATTTAGATGCACGGATTCCGTGTAATATTCAAAACAGTGGACAGTTGTCCATGGACCCATGCAATTTTGGCCGATTTTTCTTTCACTTCATCAAGGGCCCTCCAAATGACCTCCACCTACATTGAAACAATAAAAACAAGTAACATTTCCCATTCTAACAGTTATAAACACAAAATTATTTAATCAAACATGAAGCACAATTTGATAATATTTTTATAATTTTTAATACAAAATATGTTTAGCACAGCGGTGTAAGGGTGAAAATGAAACAGTGAATCGTGGTACGATCACACCCCCACACCTAAACATTTTCACTCCTGGGAAAATTCACATTTCTAAAAATTATGCATGTAGATATTCCCAACTTCATGAAGATTTAACATTCTTGAGAAATTAATTTCTGATAGAATTATGATGAAAGCACAAATCACACCGAGAAGTTATTCTCAGTGATCATGGAAAAAGTCGTCTAAAAAATTGTATCCAAATGAAATTCAAAGAGACTAATGATACCAATCAAAGAAAATAATTCAAAAGTTAATCATGTCACCAATTCTCCATGTGTGTGTGACAACCATTTCATGCCATTCTTTCCACTTTATATTAAATAAATATAAGTTATTTTAAAATTAGTCTACTGACTTGATTCTTTCCACCGAACATGCATACATCCTTTGCAATCAGATTCCAAGACCCACTCAATTAAGCATTCCCAGAAGTCAAACATAAATCTCCTGACCTAGATATCCCCATATGTTGTACATTTCATCACTCCCCTCAATATTTTTTTTTTCAAAAGTTGCACTTGGAACAAATCTCACACTCTTATCTCAACCCATGTTTGATGTCCTCACGACACTAATTGTAATAGTTATAACAACATCAAAAGTCGAGAAAGGGTGGTTATTGACCTGCCCAAAATACAACCCCATTTTTTAGGGCGTACAACAGTCGGATAACAGGTACACACGCGTAGGTCAATCTGGTACAGTAATGAAATAGATCGGATAAGGAACGAACGTATGTAAAGATCATTTGGAAAGTAGAGAAAAATTAACCTAACTTATATTTACCTTCAATAAAGTAATAAATATTCACACTTCATGGTTGGGTGAAAAAATTTTTGGAGAGATTAAATGACACAATTTCCCCTTAAACTATTCACAAAAAAGGGTACCACTCTTTTCAATGGATTCAAAATGATACAACCATTCATATCATCGACCAACAACCAATTTTCAAGAGAAATTCACACCACAATGTTGAATTCATGCTGAAATGCACATTTCATCAGATTTTTTTTTGAATGTTAAAACAACTTGAAAATGGGAAATTCCTCATGTATTTTCAATGAAATCAATGATAAAATGGTCATCATTTTCCAAGATAAATTAGGCATCAAAATTATCATTTTAGCACAGAATTGAGGGGGGGAAATAGGGGGGCAAGTGACAATACCATGCAGTAAGCGAAAAAGAGAAAAAAAGAAGGAAAGATGATAAAAAATTCCTAACTAACCCAGGAATGTACCCATCCCCCCACACCTAGAGAATGCAGTGTCCTCACTATAATAAAAGAGACTGTGGGAAGGAAGGATAAAACCTGGTGAGTGTTATTCATAGAACACTTCTTGAACATGGAGTTCCTCCATTGGGGACTCCAGAATGGCTTCATGGAAGTGCTTCAGCCACTGCCCATTGACAGTGATGGTTTTCTTGGTGTCTTCATTTTGAACCTGGACAACACAAAATGGAGAGACATTAGTAACAATGTATGGTCCAAACCAGCGGGAACGAAGCTTACCAGGATGCAACTTTAGCCTTGCATTATAAAGGAGGACCTTCTGCCCAATATGGAACTGACGATGAAGGATAAGGTGGTCATGGGCAGCCTTGGTTCTCTCCTTATAAATCCTGGAGTTTTCATATGCATCTCTTCTCATTTCCTCTAGCTCCTGAATCTGCAACTTCCTTTGAGCACCTGCACCAGAATGATTAGAATTGCATTGTTTGATGGCCCAGTAGGCCCAGTGCTCTACCTCAACAGGGAGGTGACAACTCTTCCCAAAAACTAGCCGATATGGTGACATGCCAATTAGAGTTTTGAATGCAGTACGGTAAGCCCATAATGAATCATCGAGTCTAAGACTCGAGTCTTTTCTGTTTGGCTGAACCATTTTCTCAAAAATCTGTTTTACCTCTCTATTTGACACTTCGGCTTGACCATTTGTATGTGGGTGATAAGCAGTAGACACTTGATGACCAACCCCATACCTGCGCAAAAGAGATTGCATTGTACAGTTGCAGAAATGAGAACCCTGATCACTAATGATAAACCTAGGTAATCCAAACCTACATTATATTTGGGTTCTCAAAAATTCCACAACTGTCTTGGAATCATCTGTCCTCGTGGCTCATGCCTCATGCCTCTACCCACTTTGAAACATAATCCACTGCCAGAAGAATGTAAAGGTTCCCAAATGAATTGGAGAATCGTCCCATAAAGTCAATGCCCCAAACATCAAAAATGTCATGGAAGAGCAAGGGTTGTTGGGGCATCTCATTTCTTTTAGAGACATTCCCCATTCTTTGACAACGAGGACAAGATTTACAGAATTCATGGGCATCCCTAAACAATGTGGGCCAAAAGAGACCAGAACCTAAGACCTTGCAAGCAGTCCGTTGGGGACCAAAGTGGCCCCCACAAGCAAGTGTGTGGCAGAACCTGAGGACAGACTGAAACTCACTACCGGGAACACAACGCCTAATAACTTGATCACTACAAGTGCGCCATAGGTAGGGGTCATCCCAAATATACCAACGAGACTCATGTTTTAGACGGTCGGCTTGGTTTTTGGTGAAATCAGTAGGAATGCAAGACGCTGCCAAATAATTTACAATTTCAGCATACCAAGGAATAGCATCTTGCACTCGGTACAATTCTTCATCAGGAAACAATTCATTTATGGAAATACAGGGGGATGAGTCAATGTCCGAGGATGGGAGAATCCTACTGATATAGTCAGTAACCACATTCTCTGCTCCTTTTTTATCCCTAAATTCTAGATCAAATTCATGAAGGAGGAGCATCCATCGAATGAGATGTGGTTTGGCTTCCGGTTTCTTAAGGAGATACCAGAGGGCTGCATGGTCTAAGAACACAATGACTTTGGACCCTAGAAGGTATGACCTGAATTTATCCAAGGCAAACACAATGGCAATAAATTATTTTTCAGTTGTGCTATAGTTTCCTTGGGAAGGGTCCAGATTACGTGAGGCATAAGCTATGACATGTGGAGCTCGGTCGACCCTCTGTGATAAGACTGCCCCAACTGCATAGTTAGAGGCATCACACATGAGCTCAAATGGTAAATCCCCCTGAGGTGGTTGGATTACTGGGGGTGACATGAGACTCCATTTTAACTTATTGAAAGCTTCCTCACATTTTTTATCAAAATCAAATTCTTTTTCTTTTTGGAGTAATCGGGAGAGGGGGAGTGCAATTTTACTAAAGTCACGAATGAAACGACGATAAAATCCAGCATGACCCAAGAAAGACCGCACATCCCAAACATTTTTAGGGAATGGTAGGGAGGAAATGATATCTACTTTTGATTTTTCCACTTAGATACCTTCCCCAGAAATGACATGTCCCAAAACTATGCCTTGTCTCACCATAAAATGACATTTCTCATAATTTAATACGAGATAATTTTCAATACAGCGACGTAGGACAGAAGCAAGACTACTCAAACATTCATCAAAAGAGGATCCATAAACAGTAAAATCATCCATAAAAACCTCCATGCAATTCTCTAAGTAATCCGAAAAAATACTAACCATACATCGTTGGAAAGTACCTGGAGCATTGCACAGACCAAATGACATCCTTCTATAAGCAAATGTACCAAAGGGGCAAGTAAAGGTTGTCTTTTCCTAATGCTCAGGGGCAATATGGATCTGAAAGTATCCAGAATACCCATCAAGGAAACAGTAATGGGACTTCCCTGCTAGCCTCTCTAGCAACTGATCAATGAATGGCAATGGGAAATGGTCCTTCCTAGTGTGTTGGTTTAGTTGACGATAGTCTATACAGACACGCCAACTATTCTGCACACGAGTTGGAACCAATTCATTGTTTTCATTTTTGACTACAGTAAGGCCAGTTGTTTTAGGAACTACTTGAACGGGAGTAACCCATTGGCTATCAGAGATAGGGTAAATGATTCCAGCAGCCAACAATTTTGTTACTTCTTTTTTAACAACATCAAGTAGGTTTGGTTTCAGTCGACGTTGTGACTGCCTCACTGGTTTAGACTCATCATTTAATAAAATATGATGTGTACAAATTGATGGGCGAATGCCAGGAATGTCAGCAAGTGTCCATCCGAAAGATTTTTTATACTCCCTCAAAAGATAAAGAAGTCGCAATTCATGCTCAGGAGGGAGTGAACTAACAATGATGACGGGAAACTTGTTTCCATTCTCACGATATGAGTATTTTAAATCTTGAGGCAGTTGTTTCAGTTCCAATTCTGTGGGATTTTGGATTGATGGAAGTGTGTGTGAAAGTGAGAAGTCACTGATCTCATCTAACTGCGTAATGGTAACATCCTCATATGAGGAATGAGCTTTTACAAGCTTAGCAGTATCATCGATGGTCATGTGATTCTCTGTGTTCAAGAAATCATCAATTAACAAACATGCATGACATTTCTCTAGACCGCTACAACAATCAATGCATGATTCATTACCTAACATTTCAATCAATGAAGAAAACTCAGAAAGGAGATCAGGTTAATGAAAATAAGTTATTTCAGGGGAAGGGAGAACATCAATTGAATTGACAGAGAGAGAGGAGTGTTCTTCTGCGGGGTGCTTCATGGAATCAAGGATATTGAAGTGGACAATACTACCACCAAACTCCATAGTTAATGTACCATTATGGACATTAATTATGGTTTTGGCGGTTTTCAAGAAAGGTATCCCCAATATAATTGGGGCATGTCCATTCATCCTATCATCTTCCATTTTAAGCACGTAAAAATCAGCAGGAAAAATTAAAATTTTCACCCTCACAAGAACATCCTCTAACACTCCGGAAGGGTGTGTCGTACTCCGATTTGCTAGCTGAACAACTATTCCTGTGGTCTTTAGTTCACCGACCAGCAAAGAAGAGTATATGGAGTGAGGCATCACATTAATAGAAGCACCCAAATCAAGCATAGCGTTGGAACATGAATACTCCCCTACGGTGCACGGAATCGAGAATGTCCCAGGATCATTGCACTTGGTAGGAAGTGATGGCTCTATCAATGCTGAAACATTCCGCCCCAATCTCACCTTCTCATCACCACGAAGCCTCCTTTGGTGTGTACACATCTCCTTCAAAAACTTGGCATATCTTGGAATTTGCTTCACAGCATCAATCAAAGGAATGTTAACCTGTACTTTCTTGAAAGTTTCCAAGATTTCTTTATCAAGTTCGGTTTCTTTTTGTTTCCTAGGTTGGGCGGCCCTTTGAGGAAATGGAAGAGGAATGGTTGGGATAGGTGGCTCATCAACAGCCACAGTCTTTCCTTTGGAATGGCTTCTCTCAGGAAAAGGGTTTTCTTCTCTTGGACCATTTTCTGCAGTTGGGATGGTGTTTTCCTTTGGATGGGAGGACTCTAATGGAGAGGTCATTTGGCTTTTGAGTTGTGTCCCACTCATAAGGGTGATGGCACTAACATTTCCTTTATCCCTAGGGTTGACTACTGGTTGAGATGGTAGTTTACCCGACCCATGACTTTGGATTTCCCCCACCGAGTTGGTAAGTTAGCCTAGTTGGGTCTTTAGGTCTTGTATGGATGCTTGGGTGGTTTGTTGGAATTGGATATTATTGGCAGCCATTTTCTTCATCATATCTTCTAGGCTAGGCACGGTTTTTGGAGGGGGTGGTTGGAATGGCCTTTGGGGTGGTTGAGGATTTCTAGGTGGTGGTGGTTGATGACTACTTTGCCTTGGTTGGTTCCATGGTTGATGAGGCTGGTTTGAATACCCCCCTTGCCTATAGGCTTGGTTTTCTTTCCACCCAGGGTTAGATGGATAGTAAGGTTCTTGCCTAATGGGTTGGTTATAGGGGCGTCCTTGGAATATTTCCTCACAACTCTCAGAAGTTTCTCTCAATTGGGGGCATTGGTCCGAATAGTGGGTATTAGAAGAGCATATACCACAATGTATGAGAGGAGGAGATTGGAATTTCCCTTGGGAAAGAGCAAGTTGTCGTAGAAGGGTACTCACCTCTTCAAACTTTGTGTCCACCTTCTTCTCAAATTCAGTACTTTGAACCTCATGGACACCTCTAATGGGTACACTGGACCTTGAACTGAATTGTTGAGTGTTCTGTGCCATGGTCTCAATTAGGGTCCTTGTAGCGATTGGGGTTTTATCCACTAGTGCACCACCTGCAGCAGCATCAATCATGTTTCGATCAATATGGGATTAAACCTTCATAAAAATACTGAATTAAAAGTTGATCACTTATTTGGTGATGTGTACAACTTGAACACAATCTTTTAAATCGTTCCCAATATTCATGAAGGGTTTCTCCTTGAGATTGTATTATCCCACATATTTCTTTCCTTATTGTTACAGTTCGAGAGGCTGGGAAGTATTTTTCAAGAAAAAGTCATTTCATGTCCGCCCAACCTCTAATAGGTGAATTAACATAATACAACCAATCTTTAGCCGTGTCTTCTAATGAAAATGGAAATGCCCTAAGTTTTACTTGTTCTTCATCCACATTAGCAGGTTTTAATGTTGAACACACAATATGAAATTCTTTTAAATGCTTATGTGGATCTTCTCCAGGCAGTCCATGAAATCTTGGTAATAAATGAATTAAACCAGATTTTAGTTCAAAATTGGATGCCTCTCCTTGTAATTGAATGTAAGTGGGTCGAATATCAACATCAGGTGAGGTTAGTTCTTTTAGTGTTCTATTATTTTCAACCATGTTATATAAGTTATGTTCAATTTTATCTTTGGTTTCAGAAGAAGAAGAAGGATCAAAAAGAATTTTAAGATTTGATGTCTCCTCCTTCAAAGTGTGGTCTTGTATGTCTCGGTTTCGTTGATGTAGGACCCTCTCCGGTTCGGGTTCAAAAGTTTGTAGGTATCCTGGAGTAGAACACGTCATACAAAGAACCAACACAATAAATAAATTAGAACACAAAAACAAATGCAAAGGTAGAAGATAAAACAAAAAAATATTCACAAAAATTACAAAAAATTTATCAAAAACACTCACAAAAAACCAAAGCGCTCCCCGACAACGGCGCCAAAATTTGACTGTGTTGTCATGACACGTCAAATTGATTATATTTTTAAGGTTGATTTATAGTCTATGGTAAACCCTAGGTCATCTCTCAAGGAGCGTTGGTAGGTTTAGAGTGTGTGTTCTTAATAAAAGGGATTAAAAAGGGGGGGTGGTTTTGAAAAGAGTTTAAAACAAAGACTTAGTTGAAATAGCTTAAAAATTGAGTGACCTAGTGGATTGTAAAAAATATGAGATAAAAGGGTCGATGTGATTTCACTACACACATATCAAGTTCATTGTTCATAGAGATTCGTCTTAGGTTTAGAGTAATTCTTTGGTTGGAAGTAATTGGAATCCCGATTAATTCCTAAGCTTTTATTTCAATGCTTTAAGGACCAAACCTTGACGTGACAATCGTATTGTCAAGGTCCAGTACATATGCATGGAATAAGAGCTTCTAAATCATATTGAAATCTCAATAAGTTGGGTATGAAAATGATTCTTGTTATGTCCAATCGGAACAACACAAGTCACGCACTCCAAACCTCACACCGATCGGTTAGAAATTAAGAGCATAACACTCACATGTATCAAATCAAGCATTCAAATCTGAAATAAAATAAGATACATGGAATGAAATGTTTATACACCCAAATTAATCCAAACCAGTAGCTAATGTATGCATCAGAACTCCCTTGACATGTGTGTAACTCCCTTACAACGAACACCCAACTTTTAGCTCGACATCGGGAGGAGGAGGAAGCTCGGGTGGAACTCCTTCTTCATTGTTGATCCCTCTATGAGGATAGGGGCCTCCAGAACCTCCAATGTGATTAGGAGACTCCTCTAGGACTCCAAATTGGCAGCACTTCACTCCTTGTCCGAACTTACAAATGAGTATCCCAAGGTGCCCTTTTATAGAAAATGTGGGAGGTGGTTTTGGGCGCACAGATTTCATCAATACACTTGCACGACGTGTTTCGGCCTTCAGACAGTCTTATCTCGCTTTGGATAAAATAGAAAAGTTGTAGCCCTACCTCTGGAATGTCTCCACCTAAATTTTAGCACTGTTTGGACAACCACTTCTCGAGATATTGATAAAATACAGAACACCACATTTTACTTGGTCCAAATTCGGTGGCTTGGGCAGATCAGTTCGTATGGGCCCCATAAAAGCAGAATCAGGATTGTATTCCTTAATATGAAATGTAGCCTATTAAATTTTGGACATACCCACAAAATTTAATCCCATTTGGATGCAAGGATTTCATGTAATATTTAAAACAGTGGAAATATGTCCATGGACCCATGCAATTTTGGCCCATTTTCCTTTCACTTCATCAAGGGCCCTCCAAATCACCTCCACCTACATTGAAACAATAAAAACAAGTAACATTTCCCATTCTAAAAGTTATAAACACAAAATTATTTAATCAAACATGAAGCACAATTTGATAATATTTTTATAATTTTTAATACAAAATATGTTTAGCACAGCGGTGTAATGGTGAAAATGAAACAGGGAATCGTGGTACGATCAGAAGTCAACACTATCGACTGAAGAATAACTGTACCCTCTTGCTCCACTATGACCAGCTTTATGGAAGCTGAATGATCTGAAACATCCCAAACTAGGAACCGTTGGGACATCTTGCTAAGGACATCTGCTACAACATTGCCCTTCCCAGATTATAGACTATGTCAAAGTCGTAGTCTTGCAGGGAGTTCAACTAGTGTCGTCGCCTCAGGTTCAGTTCTCTCTGAGTGAAGACGTACCTAAGACGCTGGTGTGTGAAAACCACAAAACTGTCTCCCAAAAGATAGTGTCTTCACATCCTCAGGGAAAAGACTACTATTTCCAGTACCAAATAGTGAGTCACGTAGTTCTATTCATAGGGTCTCCATCACCTCGACCTATACATGATAATTGTAGTATCAAGATTGACATTGAGCACGCAAGGTACCAACAAATAGGGTTGGTAAGTAAACTCATCCAACCGCAAGAGGCTAGACACAAAATTCACGTGGCATACCCCGTGCTTCTTTGAATCTCTTGGAAGGAGTGTAACCCCAAACTAGACACTCTCTCGTACCCACTAGTAGCATCTCAAAGGAAAAGAGATCAAGCAGAAAAACTCCACCGGCAATGCAAGGACCTACTACGACACTCCACTTCACAACCCTGCCATGAACGCACAATTTCGAGGGACCCATCCACCACACCTCGATACTATCCACTTTGGTTGGTACTGACTCACCATCACAGTTTTTCTCGCATCACAAAAATGTGTCTCAGTGGGGGAAGAACTCCTCTTCCTACTGCATTCAAAGCTACGTCGAACAACACCGACATAGGGTTACACCGACGCCCCACGTCACCCTAGTAAAACCTTAAGCAAGAAGTAGGGATTAGTACCTCACACAGTGTCTAACAATTTCTACTGCAAGAAGTAAAAGAGGCACAAATTGAACATCTTGTGCGATGAAGGATCGTAGATACTCATATCATGCAGTTGCCCGCGTCCTCGACCGCCAGCTCCCTGAGCCTGACATGGGTCACCTGGTGGTAGTGGTGGTAGGATCTTATAACATCATACTCCAACCATAGTTCTTACTATTCCTCTTCCAGCACCACCTCCCTGGGGCCACCCTCTCCTCTCCTGGGAGATCCCCGATCAGGGCACCGTCTCTGCCGTGGCGTTCCATCTACCATCTGCCTGGAATGCTCTGCACGCCTGGTTGGGCAGTCTCGTGCCATGTGACCTCTCCCATCACAAGCATAACATCGACCATCCTTGGGCTACCCTGGAGCTCTACGATGTCCCAGACCATGTGCTTGAGTCTGATTATGGGGATGCCTCCTGCATCGAGGCCCCGCCAAATGACGTCCTCTAGCTGCGAGAGACGTCTCAGCTCTGACGTTGCCACTACCAAAACTAGCAAACTGGAGTTCGACTGATAGAACGCTCTCTTTCACCAGTGATTGCTCTAGCACCCTGACATAGGTGGGGATGCACAAGGGTATGCTAGCACGATCTCTCTACGGAGTCCCTACTCAAACTTTTGGGCTCGAAATTAGCTATCAAAAATCATGTTGAGAGATTACCGAGTCAGGTATGTGAACCTAGCCAAGAACTCTGCCACCGTCATCCCTCCATTATGAAGGGCCAAAATCTCTTAAACCACGATAGAGCATAAACATGAGGGGTAGCACTCCTCAAAAAACAACTATTGGAAGTCATCCCACGAGTGTATCGATTCATCGTGTATCTGAGTAATAAGACTCTACAAATTCCCAACTGCTATGTGGAAAAAACTTGCTGTCAAAGCCACCGTCTAATATATCGGGATCCAATCAAGCCTGAAGAGATGAACCACCAACTCTAGCCAATCCTTTGTTGCCTGATGATCTAGCTCACCACAGAACCTCAGTGGTCTATGGCGCTGGAACTTGCAGAGTGCGCTTAGCCTGCGCATGTCCTCAGCCTACTTCCTTGAGACTACTGCTGCTCAACAGGTGGAGGTACTGCTACCTGCTCACCTGGAGGAGGGCGATCGTATGGTGAACCCTGAACTGAGGCCTCATCGCTCACAGAACCATTGTCATGAACCGGAGCTGGTATCCTGGTTGGCTATCATCGCATATACATATTGAAACATATCAAGGAGTACCACGATCAAATGAGTATATATATATATAACTACAACAACTAAAAAGGGGAGATGACTCAACAAGGACAGTCAAAGACCCAATCCTATATGACGCATGTTCCAAATTTCCCTGCAACAAATGTCTCAGCATGCCTTGTTAACAAGCATGTAATCGGGGTCCTGGTCAATGACTACATCAGCCGTCGCACCATCACTAGACTCCTTTGTCTAAGAGATGCTTTTGGGAAATGTTGACACTATTTCCCTAAACCCAACCAATACCTTTTACGGAAAAATTCGAACAACATCCCAAGGGTCGAAACACCTTTGATACCACTTTTTAATGACCCGATTCATGCTTAGGCTCGAGCCGCCACTACCCCATGCCTGCCTCCATAGGTCTGGGGGTGGTGACAACTGTCAAAGGCACAAGAAACTCGAGGAGGCCTTTTCCTATGAACCTAGACACACACACACACACACACACACACACACACCCCCACACGCGCACACACGCACACACACACACACACACACACGCACACACACACACACACGCGCACACCCAGACACCCACACACCCGCACACGCACACACACACACCCCCCCCCCACACCCACGCACGCACGCACGCACGCACGGATGCACACACGCACACATGCACACACGCACACACGCACACACGAACACACGCACACATGCACACACGCACACATGCACACACGCACACACGCACACACGCACACACGTGCACACGTGCACACGCGCACACACACACACACGCACACACGCACACACGCACACACGCACACACGCACACACACGCACACATGTACACATGCACACACACACACATGCACACACACGCACATGCGCACACACGCACACACACCCGCACACCCACACACGCGCACACACGCACACACGCACACACACACGCACAGACACAGACACACACACAGACACAGACACAGACACACACACAGACACACACACGCATGCACGCACGCACGCACGCACGCACGCACGCACGCACGCACGCACGCACGCACGCACGCATGCACCCACCCACACACCCACCCACCCACCCACCATCTAATTGTCTGTCATCTCCATAAGGCATGACATGTGCGGGAAAATCCAATGTGTAGGGGTGAGTATAAAAATACTCAGTAGGATGCCCCAAAAAGGTGAAGGGGGAGTCGTCAAAGATAGACTCGTGATAAAAGCAGTAGATAGTAAAAGAGTGCAGATCAACCCCCCAAGAGTGTGAAACCATGCTCGTCCAAACACAAGGAGCTCAAAATGGTGAGAAGATGAACTTATCGTCAAGTCTTCGCTACGTATAGTAGGAGAGTAGACTCGTCCAACCAAGGATTGAGTACTGAAACATGATATATATATATATATATATATATATATAGACACACACACACTCAGTCAAAGAAGCCAAAATGAGAGAGTAAGAGGATCTCCATCTCATAGCTCAACCCAGGAAAAAAGTCACCAACAGTTCTAGAAGTAACCACCAATGATGCCTACCATCCCACATGTCTTCCCTGCACATGCAAGTCAAAGGGACTCAATCATCACACCTTGATACTATTTTCTTTGGGTGACACTATCTCACCCTCACGGTTTTAGGTCACGTCACATGGACGCGTCTCAGTGGGGAAAAGTGTCGCTCTTCGTTGTGGGTCCAAATTTGCATCAAATCATGTCTCATCACAGATCCGTATAGTCAAGAGGTCGTGCCTCAAGGTCGTGGGCCCATGCCCAGCCCGGTTGGAGGGTGCTAATCTAGTGTCGTCGATGACCCATGCCCAACCCAGTTGGAGGGTGATGTTCTGAATAGGTTAAGTATCGATGCCCTTCCCAACAGGAGGGTGCCACTCTAATGACGTCGATGACCCATGCCTAACCTAGTTGGAGGGTGCCACTCGAAAGATCTTTGAGGACCCATTCCATGCTAAGCTGGAGGTATCCACTCTTATTTCATCAAGGACACATGCCCTGCCTAACAAGAGGGTGCCACTCTAATGTCGTCGAGGACCCATGCCCTTCAAAACGGGAGGGTGCCACTTGAAATATCATTGAGGAGCTACACCGGACATCCCTGCTGGATGGTGCCTCTCAAAAAACATCAAGGAACACCATTGTCCAGCCCAGCTAGAGGGCATGCTCGGAAATCTCTAATAAACCTTCCTGATTATAGCCATCGTTGGACGTCACCTGAAAGGAATCACACCTGGAACATCTTACATTGTATCTCAAAAACCACTATGGAGGGCACCATCACGTTATAAATAGAAAAAACTCAGGATTGGCCACTCACATGCCAAAATCTGAGTCCAAAAGAAGAACATATGAGAGGTAGAAGATTCATAGTGTGGTACATGGATCCTGTGAGGCCCACACGATGTGTAGCCCCACCTCATCGCCTAGCCTTGTACCCAACCGTACTCTAGTACAAAATTGTGAACAAGTACCCCTAGGCATTCCTCCCAGAGTACATGGAACATCTAACCAAAAAGGCTGACGAGCGCACGACACTCATCGTTGGTCTGAAGGTTGAAAAAATAACTTTACTGACTTGTCCCCCCTCAGATGGACCCAGATAACCAAATAGATCACACTAATGCGATCATTGTGGAAAAGTGCACAAGATCAACTATCCACTCACCCAAAACGGACACTCGGTGAAGAAGATGCATCTCCCAACACCATACCCGAATGATTATTCATGGGGCCAATGGAATGATCTCAGAACACATGAAATGGATCGAACCATTGAAATCCTCTCAAAAAAAATACATGGGATCATCTATTTATTCGTCCCAAACGTTCACCCGGTGAAGAAGTCACATTTCAAAGAAAACGCCCCAAACAGGTCCTCATGGGGCCCACACCTCGATTTAATTTGAAGTTATGGAAACCAGTCTTGAAACATCTGCCTCAAATTCAGGGTGACGACGCCACTGACGACGCATCAACCAGACATCGTATGCAGAAGTTATGGTGAGTCAAGTTATACGAATAATAATATATTATTATTATTTGAGTGTTTCTGGGGCCCAAGCCTCGAGCCTGAAATATAAAATTCACAAAATGACCTCAAAAGGTTCATCTTGATGATAAAAATGTGTTTTCATAGACAACACATAAAACAGACGCACAGTTTAGAAGATATCGAGGTTTGAAGCTGCCTCGACCCATTTTGGTCGGTCCAGCCCGTTCTGGCTGACCCAGCCACCTCGACCCAGCCCCGTCGTGCCTACCTGCTCCGCAAGACCACACAAACCGTCCTCTCCACCAACCCGCACTTCCGCGCTCCGACCGCCTCTTGTGGCTCCACCGCCGTCCACACCCTGTGCACCCCACGCCGCCTCGGCCTGCAGGCCCTTCGTCATGCACGCCCTCCGCACCACCGTCCCCTAGAACCAGGTCGGACGCCTCGTCGGCTCCCACGGCCGCCACCACCCTCCACAGTCGGACTGCGGCTGGACCACCGTGTGACGATGGTCCTTCCACGGACCACCAGGAGTACTCTGGTTGCCCAAAAATTGTTTCAAGACCAGATCTATGCTCCTTTGGATGAGATCTTCACATACTCTTGCTCCGCTCGAAGATTCATCAAGGTTTTGACGTGATGAAAAGTATCCATTGCTTCCGCTCATCGATGTGCCTCCTTCGGCGCCCAAAACTCAAAGCCGTTAGAGATCAGGAATTCGTGGATCAAGACCTTCACAGATCTATGCTTCGCTCGATGATCAGATGCCGTTTTGACGTGTCGAAAAGTTTATCAACGAAGAACACAAAGAAAGGATGAAGAACACGAAGAACGAATGATCTAGAATTGAAAAGGTCGATGATCATGTTAGTATGACCATAGAATAAGGTTTTTAGAGTAGCAAAAATGACCAGAAATCAATTTTAACAACCAAATCTTCAATCGGGGGATGCAGAATCCGAAAGAAGAATCCTACTTGGATTTTTGATCCCTCATTGAGTTCGCTGTGCTCTGATCTACTGAGATCTGCAATCTCGTCGTGATCTGATAATAATTTGGCATTGAATCACTATCGTAAAGAGAGGATAGAGTCTTGTGGAATCGTCAGGAGACACAAGACAGAAACGAGAAAATGAAAGAACAAAAGAAAAAAAAGGACACAACGATTTACGTGGTTCAGGAGAAATCCCTACGTCCACAGGAGAGGCAGAATTCACTATATCGGGAGCACAAAAAATATAGAGGATTTTCAGTAGTAAACCCTAGCTCAAAATGGGCTACATATAAAGAAGATGGTCCACTGTTCCGAATAGTAAGTTCACATTGCTACAGTGATCGGCGGCCAACTTTGTCAAAAGCACTACAGTGACTACCGGCTGGAAGCCAAAGTGCTACAGTGAAGTTGACTTTGATGTCTACACCGTTACAGTGAAGTTGACTCCAAAGTCCACACCGCTATAGTTGAGAACCACAAGCATTCGGCCAAACCGGATCGGGCAACACCAATCCAACAATCTCCCACTTGTAGCCTGATCCGCTGCACTGCTATAATTCGATGCAACTGATGAAGACAACATACTTAATCTAAGTTCTTCCTCTTCTTCACTCACTAGTGGCGTGCTTTCTATTCACAGATTCATGAAATACAAAATGTTTTCCTCTTGTGCTCCTATCAAGTCCTCCATCATTCTGCCTCTCATCCTCCGTTCATCAGTGGAGACCAACAGAGGCACAACAGTGCCTCAACTTCTGTATCACCATAGGCTTTGTCAACATGTCTGCTAGATTGTTGGTTCCACATATCTTATGCAATGTCAGCAACCCATCCTGTATCAAACCTCTGATAAAATGGTACTTCAACTGAATGTGCTTCATCCGTGCATGAAACATTGTGTTCTTATCAAGATGTATAACACTCTGACTGTCACAGTGAAATACATTCTCCTCTCGCTTTCTTTCCAATTCATCCATGAAGTTCTTCAGCCAAACCATCTCTTTCCCAGCTTCTGTTACCGCAATGTATTCTGCCTCTCTGGTGGATAAAGCCACCACCTTCTACAATTGTGATATCCAACTTACCGCAGTTCCTCCGCATGTAATGACATAACCTGTGGTACTCCTCCTGCTGTCGACGTTGTCTCCAAGGTCAGCATTCACATACCCCTATAATGAATTTCCTTTCTCAAAGCACAGAGATAACTCCTTGCTGCCCTTCAAATACCTCAGTATCCACTTCACAGCTTCCCAATGTTTCTTTCCAGGGTTATTCATATACCTGCTCACAACTCCCACTGCATAAGCGATGTCAGGTCGAGTACAGACCATGACATACATCAGGCTTCCAATAGCTGATGCGTATGAAACTTTTGCCATGTACTCCACCTCTTCCGCCATCTTTGGTGATTGCTCCTTTGATAGTTTGAAGTGGATCGCTAGGGTAATAGAGACTGCCTTTGCTTCCAGTATGCTGAATCTTCTCAGAACCTTCCCAATGTAATCCACCTGTGACAACATTAATGTTCCAGCTGTGCGGTCTCTCTTGATCTTCATTCCCAGAATCTTGCCAGCTTCTCCAAGATCATTCATTTCAAAGTCCTCATCCAACTGCACTTTCATCTCATTAATCCTCTGCATACATGATCCTGCAATGAGAATGTCATCCACATACAGAAGAAATATAATGTATTCATCACCGAAAGACTTGATGTAGCAACATTGATCCATGCCACATCGTTTATATTCATTTTTAGAAATAAATGAATCAAACTTCTTGTTCCACTGCCTGGGTGCCTGCTTTAATCCATATAAGCTCTTCTGGAGTTTGCACACCAGGTCTTCCTTTCCAGACACTACATATCCATCTGGCTACTGCATGTAGATATATTCTTCTAAATCTCCATGAAGGAATGCAGTCTTGACATCAATCTACTCAAGGTGCAAGTCCTCTGACTCCACAATGTTGAGAACCACCCGGATGGTGGTAAGCTTCACTACTGGTGAGAATATTTCCGTGAAATCCACTCCCTCCTTCTATTGGAAGCCTTTCACCACCAACCTTGCCTTTAACCTCCTCTTTCCATCATGCTCTTCCTTCACCCGGTAGACCCACTTGTTCTGCAATGCTTTCTTTCCTACTGGCAGGGATGTCAACTCCCAAGTGTTGTTCTCATGCAATGAGGAAATCTCCTCCTTCATTTCCAGCTTCCACTTGCCTGACTCCTTCAGCTTCATTGTCTCTTCAAAGCATTTTGGTTCTCCACCGTCAGTCAATAATAGATAATGCAATGATGGTGAATACCTCTGCACAGGCCTTCTCGCCCTTGATGATCTCCTCAACTCCACTGGAGTAGTAGGTTCCACCAGTTCGGATCTCTCAAGCTCAGACACACCTTCAAGCTCCACTTGCTCTTTGCACTCTCATTCAATGTTCCCATTTTCATCTTCAGCTTCATGACGACCTTTGTACATGACACCTTCATTGAATACCACGTTCTGGCTCCTGATGACCATCTTCTTGTGATCACCCCAAAACCGGTAACCAAACTCATCAGCACTATAACCAAAAAAGAAACATGGCTTGGACTTAGCATCAAGATTGTCCCTTGAGTTAGCATCAATGTGCACATAAGCTAAACTGCCAAAGACTCTTAAATGTGAGAGTTTTACCTCCTTACCAGACCAGAGCTCCTCGGGTAAGCGTTCTCCCATTGGCACAGATGGACTTCTATTGATCAGATACGCTGCCATGTACACTGCATCAGCCCAGAAGGTTTTGGGAAACCCTGAGTGCAACCTCATGCTCTTGGCGCATTCATTCAGTGTCCTATTCATCCTCTTTACCACACCATTCTGTTGTGGTGTTCCTGGGATTGTCTTCTCCCACCAAATTCCATTTTCAGAACAAAATTATCTGAACTCATGACTGCCATAATCTCCACTGTTGTCAGACCTCAAACATTTCAGCTTTGCTCCTGACTTGTTTTCCACCATGACTTTCCACTTCTGAAACATCTTAAACACATCGGATTTATTCTTCAAAAAGTAAACCCATACCATCCTTGTTGAGTCATCGATGAATGTCACATAATATTGTGACCCTCTGAGGGATGGTACTGGTGCAGGCCCCCAAATATCTGTATGCACCAGGTCCAGCTTTCCAGCCTTCGGTGTTCTGCCTCCTTTTTCAAAGGACACCTTCTTCTGCTTTTCAAAGATGCAATCTTCACATAAGCCTACATCCACTAACTTCAGCTCTGGTAGAAACCCTTTTGTTTCCAGCACCTTCATCCCCTTTTAACTCATGTGGCCGAGTCTGTAGTGCCATAGTTGAGAACCTCCGACAGCTTCCAGAGATGCAGCCATGTCCATGCAAGTTTCTGTCATGTTGTACAAGGTGCCATTCTTTGCTCCCTGAGCTATGACCGTAGCTCATCGGGTGATCTTCCATGCACCACCGGTGAATGTGGTACTCAACCCCGCATCATCAAGTTGTCCAACAGAAATAAGGTTTCTTCTCAAGCCATGGATATATCTCACGTTTTCCAGAACCAGCAAACTCCCACTGTTGGTCTTGATCTGTGCATCTCCTTTACCCACAATCTGCAAGGGCTCGTCATCAGCAAGATGCACTTTGCCAAAATTTCTAGAAACAAAATTGTTCAGGAAACACTTCTTCGATGTAGAATGAAAAGACGCCCCAGAGTCTAAAATCCAAGACTCCATCAGGCTGTCCATGCTCAGCAGCAACACGTCATCAGTTCCTTTAGCTGCAGTGTTTTCTCCACTGGTTTCAGGTCCCTTCCAGTTATCTCTGCACTCCTTGACATGTCCTTTCTTCCCGCAAGTCCAGCTGGTTGGAACAGGTCCCTTTGCCTTGTCTATGCTCTTTCCTCTTGACTTCGATCGTCCTCTGCGATTGTCCCGCTGTGGCTACCTTCCTCTTCCTTCAAAGTGCAAAGCAGAACCAGAGAATCTGCCTGATTCTCTTCTTCGAACATCCTCACTAAGGATTAGGTCCCGTATATCTTTCAAATCCATATTTTTATTCCCCAAGGTGCTGCTCACAGCTATTACAGTTGCTTCCCAACTCTTTGGTAACGAAGATAGTAAAACCAGAGCACATACCTCATCACCAAGATCAATGTCCAACGATGACAACTAACTTATGATGGTATTGAATTCGTTGATATGATCTACAACAGGTCTCCCTTCAACCATTTTAAGGTTGAAGAATCGTTGTATCAAATGGACCTTGTTTGCCGCAGAAGGCTTCTCGTACATATTTGTGAGGGCTTTCATCAGGTCCACCGTCGTCTTCTCCTCTCTGATGTTGAACGCCACGTTTTTGGCCAACGTCAGGCGCGCAACACCCAAAACCTGTCGATCCAATAGCTCCCACTCCGACTTCTCCATGTCCGCTGGCTTCACACCTAGAAGTGGCAAGTGCATCTTTTTATGGTAAAGATAATCCTCGATCTGCATCCTCCATAAACTGAAATCAGTTCCATCGAAGCGATCGATCTTCACTCTGCCTTCGTCCAGAGCCATCGTTGGAGAATTCTGAACTCACCCTTTGATACCAATTGTTGCAGAATCGTCAGGAGACACAACGATAGAAATGAGAAAACTAAAGAACGAAAGAAAAAAAAGGACACAACGATTTATGTGGTTCGGGAAAAATCCTTACGTCCACGGGAGAGGCAGAATTCACTATATCAAGAGCACAAAAAATACAGAGGATTTTCAGTAGTAAACCCTAGCTCGAAATGGACTATATATGAAGAAGACGGTCCACTGTTCCAAATAGTAAGTCCACGTTGCTACAGTGATCGATGACCAACATTGTCAAAAGCGCTACAGTGACTGCCGACTGGAAGTCAAAAGTGCTACAGTGAAGTTGACTCCGAAGTTCGCACCGCTACAGTTGCGGACCACAAGCATTCGGCCCAACCGGATTGGGCAACACCAATCCAACATAGAGCTCCACCATCCATGGGAGGAAATGAGCCAATCCCTTACTTATTTCCTTAAACTCCTATTTATAGGATACCGCCAGAGGTCGCAGAATCTGAACCTCCCGTGCCCTCTCACCTGAGGTCTCCCCTAGGGTAAACATCGTGATACGAACCCAACTGTGGTCTCAGATTCCCAATTCGAGTGCCTGTTTAGAAGTTATTTGAAGTAGCATCTGAGATAAAATAATTTTATTTAATAATTTTATTTATGGTTGCGCCCTCTGTGTTGTTTTCTACAGAAGGCTCGCATCGACAAAAGTTATGTCATGTCTAGGGTAAACGTCACGCTCTAGACTCAACCATGACCTCAGATTTCATATCCGAGCTACCATTTAAGAGATATCTCATTTCCATCATGTTCATGCTATAGAATATACTTAATATTTTTGTAAAATTTATTCTGGGCACACTGGGCATTGGAATCGCACACCGTCTCAGCACCTAACTCTGGAAATATATGTAGAAATATTCCAAAGTCAAACAAAGAAAAAAAACTAGTTCTCTATAATAACACGGATCACTCTTGTGCCATGAGAATGATGTGAGGAGGTGGTGTGGTTCATGATTCTAGGTGATTTGTTGTTCTCACCTTTAATGCATCTTTTTGGCATGGTGATTCTATGAAATCTGATTCTAGGGTGATGATGGTAGGTCTTGATCTTTGTATCCAAAATAATATTGATCTGGCAGTGGTGGAAACCGAGTAAAAAAAATTTCAGGATCCTCTTCTTGGTAATCGTAGAACTCCATGCAATGTCCCCTACTACATCCACAAGTGAAAAAGGACAATCTAAAATTGATTTCACATTCTTCACACTTTGAGAGAAGGTAATAAAGTCATGGACTTCCTTTCTTCTAGGGCCCCTCGATGTGCGATGGTCTCTTGTTTTTCTAGCAGGGGTTCATTTCCCATTTTAAGGTGTTGATCTTGTCTGAGGGGATGTGCTCAGCCATCATGATTTCAGTCCCTTGTAGTTTTATTCTTGTTTTTGTACTATGATAATGACTTCAAGCTCCTTAATAAAAAAGAACATTTTTATTAACATGGTTACACATCATAGTGGATCAGTTGGAATCTTTATAAAAGAATGTTTATTACTTATAACCTAATTCAACAACCCTAATATGGTTATATTTTGATTTATCCCAACTAAATCTCCATCTTCATTATATTTCCTTAGAGTTAAATCCCAAATGGAGTACATGCATTAATATAGTTCTAGTTCCTTTATCTAGGCTTTATTTCTATATAATTTCATATAATAGCATAAATCATAACATTATGAACCATATTTTAAAATCATAGAACAAGTGAAATACATAGCATAAATTAAAATAACTATGTATAGATAATTTCATAATCATAAACATTGTTTCTTTATGAATATTTTCAAATAATAAAAATATTTTCAAATACATCATAATGGTTTATAATGAAAATGTGATTTATCCCAATAATATCCCCAAGGAGTTTCAAACCAGGTGTGATGTAAGGCCTGTTGTTCTGCACTGGGTGAAAATCTAGTCAAATCCTAAAGCACATTTTTTGGAGTTATTACCCCAAGGTACAACTATGTCAGAACCACGTGCACTATTAATATACATACCTTGATGTATTTCATGGAAAAAAACATACCTTATTCCTTGCAATTTTTTTGGATGTTATTAAATAAATATATTCAAATTCTATCATAGGGTTATATTTTGAAATATATGTGTTCCTGAATATAGTTCCCATTCATTCTACTAAATTGTTTATACAAACTATAGAAATGTCGACCCTACTTCCCCAGAGTCAGTGGATACATCATTACATTGAACAGGGAATCACATCCCAATGTACTAGATAACATAATTTTTTTAGAAAACTAGTTACAAACATGAATCTCATATTATAATTAAACACATAAAAAACATATACTTTTCCATGGGAACATGAAAATTCCGTTTATAATATCCCTATATATAAATCTCGGTACACTTCATGGAATCCATTAGAAAGAAATCAGAAGACTTTGGTAAGATAAAATGCTTAGTATGTTTTTTCATACAGTGGGGACGGTAATGAATAAATAAGGCATAATAAATATTGAAAGGTAAATAACTGAAACACATTCCATTAATCTAATTACTTGAGCATAATATGGTAGTAATAAGTGATTGTCAAATAATACCATATAAATAATCAGATGAATATGAATCTTAACCATGAATATTATAACTTATCTAATATTCACATGGAATATACATGAAAAATCTCATAATGAGGGAATGCATATTATTGTAAATCATAAGCGTGCCTTCAAGGCCCCATTCCATGACAACATATAGAAATTGGAAAAAGCCTCAACCAAATACCCAAGCTAGTATGTCTAATTAATTCCTCAAATGAATAGGGAGAAAAATATTCATCATAAACATTCATATTGAAAAATTACCATATGATATGTTAATAATTTACCAAATCAAATAAAATAACCATAAATCATTTAGAGTACTATGGTGTATAATATCAAATAGTAAATCCTTATAAAACTAATAACAAGGCATACAGAATAATAATTAAGACAGTATCATTACAACATACTTCTAATGGAAAATATGTTAAAATGAGGGGTTTTTTATTGATGAATAGAATATAATAAAAATTCCATTAAAACATTCCCTAGGAAAATATCATTTCCACTTTGAAAATAACTTTTAAAAACTGAATTTTATAGAATATTAGATAAAAATACTCATGGATAAGAATCCATTAAACTTGTAACGGAATCATAAAAGAAATTAGTGATCATGATGGTAAGAAATTTCATACAAGTTGAGTATGTTAAAACAAATATTCCTTTACATTTTTTCTAAAAGTAAAATGTACCTTATTCAAAAAATGATAAAATGATTCCATTCAAACCATTTTTTAAAATTAAAACATCGGTACAAATTTCTTTAATAAATATTTCTGAAGGTTTTAAAAACATTTTTGAAATTTTTTATAGAAAACATTTTTGTAAAAGTAAAAATTACCTTATTCAAAAAATGATAAAATGATTCCATTCAAACCATTTTTAAAAATTAAAACATTGGTACAAATTACTTTAATAAATATTTATGAAGGTTTTAAAAACATTTTTGAAATTTTTTATAGAAAACATGGATATTAAAGAAAAATGTTTTTCTACTTAAGAAGAAAATAAAGTCATATTTTCTTAAAAACATTTTCCAAATAATATTAAGTACCAGTGAGATGAAAATGGTACTATTTTATGAAAATTTCATGGATGAAAATATGAGAAGAAAATATATTTTGTTTGAGAAATAAATATTAAATAATTCCATAAAGATAGATAAAAATAAAGAATCGTGAATAATGATGAGATTGTGAAATATACCCTAACCACTTTGGTAACTTTTGATTCATAATCCACATGAAATTGATAGCATATAATGAAAATTTTATTACCATTAATATAGGGATATTAATGATATAAAATATAAAAGTGGAAGTATATAAATAATAAAAATGAACTAAGTGGTGAATTGACATATGTATCATGTATGTAGAAGTGAGATTAGAAACACTTACCTCAGGTACAATTTCATTCAAATGTGTCTATAATTCATTTAAAATTAATATAGATTTATTATATATCCATTAAAAACAAATGATTAAATATTTCATACCATATATTATTTAGTTAGTCTTTTCTGAACCGCTTATTAATAATTATATTTTAAAATTTCTATTTCAGGTGATAATAGCTCTATTTTTCATGTATGTTTTGGTTTCATAGCACCGATCCTTATACATAGATATTGGTCAAACCATATATAGAATGTAAAAGATGATATAAATATCATATATAATCATTGAATAAGTATTTATACCATTCCATTAAATTTAGAGGTGGGAATATGGGTTACACCGTTCATGGAGATGGTAGGTCCTATGTACCGATGAAAACTTCTTCAATTTTTTCATCAGATGGAATTTAAAAAACATATATAAAGTTTCACCTTATACAACAATTTTAATATCAAATATTTACTTTATATTCATTTAATATATCATTTTTATCATCCATTTCATTATAAAATAGAAAACATTTCACATCGCTACGTAGAGGATGTAGTACATACGTATGCATGAGGGACATTATTGTTTTCTATCAGATTAAAAGGTGTGATGATTTATGTGATATTGTAATTTAATAATTATATTAATGTCATAAATATCATATAAATATGTTAAATCCATATTTATATTTTTTCATGTGATGTGGGGATGGAAAACTAAATAAATCGGTTCGCAAGGCGATAGTCCATCGTACTAATGATTTACGATTTTATTTCCCATTTGATGGAGATGGAGATGGATATATGTTTTAAAATTAACATAATAAAATATAATTATATCGAATATACTTGTGTTATTATTTTAAAAGAGTTGGATAATATTTCAGGGAGTTATAAGATGATGTGAAATTAAAATTCATGATTAGGAAAACTAAATAAATCGGTTCGCAAGGCGGTAGTCCATCGTACTAATGATTTACGGTTTTATTTCCCATTTGATGGAGGCGGAGATGGATATATGTTTTAAAATTAACATAAGAAAATATAATTATATCGAATATACTTGTGTTATTATTTTAAATGAGTTGGATAATATTTTAGGGAGTTATAAGATGATGTGAAATGAAAATTCATAATTAGGAACTTTACATCTTCTTCAGACGACCTCTATAGGATTATACCTATACCATTGATATATTAGAGTTATAGATAAAAAAATACCCTAGAATGTGTGGTGGGATGTAAAGAATTTATTTGGATAGGTATTGGTTAAACCAAAATGCTTTCATAGTGTGAATAGGATAGGGCAGTAGGTGGTCTTTTATAATTTGTCATAGTATACAGTTGGAATTTTTGTAAAGAAAAAGTGATACCCACATTTTTTTCACATTTGAAAAGGCTCCAAAATGGATCATTATCGAACTATGGATGATATAAGGATAAAATATTGATGGAAAATAAAAATTATAGATGTTTCTAGATAATTTAAACCTTATCTTATTAGTTTAACGACCCTTCAAACATGCTTTAACCTTAACCGCAATAATTAATTTTTACTTTTCTTACCATCCATTATGAAAAAATAAGCTGAACTTATTATATAATATTAAAAATTACAATTCCAAATATGTATTTTTTTTACAATTTAAATTCACTGAATTAGGAAATTTTAATTTAACATTAACCGCACAAATTTGATGAAAATGTTATTTTCCAAAAGGAAAATTTTCTTATGAATATAAAGTTTTAATATAAAATATAAAAATTAATTTTATTATAATGATATAAATTTTAATTATTATAATATAATTAAACTAATTTTTCTTTTAAAATAATCTTAAATATAAATTTATGTTTTAAATTAATTTAATGAAATGATATTTTTCAATAAAAATTGTTATTTTTCATTAATTATTGAAAAATTAATCTTTTCAAAAAGTTATCAAAAATTTAGTCATAGATAATTTTGACATTATTAAATTAAATTAGAAGTTCATTTTTAAAATAAATTTTCTAAATTTGGTAAAATTTATTTTTAATATTTGTTCACAAAGTGGGATGAGACCATATTTTAAAAAAATACTGTTTTTGAAAAAAAAAATCCATTGAAATTGTTATTATTTTATTTATAATCAATAGATAACCATTGAATTTATTTTATCCATGTTTAAACCATTTAATTTTAATAATTTATTTATTATTATTCATACTTATAAATTTAATGGATTGATGATGACAATATATTATATTATGGTTCATTTAGACATCGAAATGCATGTATCACAAGCTATAAATGAGATTGAATTTAAGGAAATGTATTTCTTGGTAATTTTAAGCTCAGTTTTGTGTGTCATATATGATATTGAAAATAATTATCTTATTTTAAAATCAATGGGGTTTTAAAATATCCCCTCACCCTAATGAGGGTGAGACTTGGTGGTTCACCCTTCCTAAGGGTGAACATGTAGGTAGAATAGGTAGGTTGAGTAGTTATCTATCCTTGAATTATCTTCTAGGAGTTTGTATATCTATAAAAAATAGATGAATTTGGTATATGTAGAGAAAAAATCAAGATCTAGGAATACGAGGTTGGTGAGAAACTTGCACACATGATATGAGTAAAAGAGTGAATAAGCTTGACTCACGCCTTAAGTGAAAGCATAGATTTCTTCATGAATAAACCCCAACAAGTGACTACTATAATGTTGGATTCTTATGCATGTTTAAGATTAGTGACCAATAAAATCTAATACAATGAATAAAAATACCCCTTGGATATGGTGAATAAACGGAATTATGATGTTTCCCAATGAAAAAGAAGTACCTGAATGACACTTAAAAGTTGGTTTTTGGCTATAACAAAATTATGTCAGTAGTGTGTAAAATCGATATCATACTCCCAGATGGTAGTTATCACTACCAAATAACCATATTTAATTTTTTTTTGAATCTCCACCACTTAGTATGTAATCAGTCTTGTGGCACAGGGAGTTCTAATTTCCTGCTCTGTGTATGATGATATGTTTCTACTCCAACTCAATATATATTGTCTAAGTGGTCATAATTTTATGGTTTCAAAATAAAAGTGTGTGGAATAAATATTTTGATTCCAATAAAATTATCCCATTCAAATTGGTTTTTTGCAGAATAAAAATCATATTATTCTTAAGATAATATAGAGAATTCTTTCATATCACTGGCCATCTGGTGGGTTTCTGTTGCTGACTCATCAGTGGGGAGAGATGATACCAACAATGGGATCTCAAATCATGGATTTTTATCTTCTATAATGAGTTTCCAAACGTAAGGAATTGATATCATTAATTAAAAATGTTCCTAAATCTAGAATGGAGGAGAGTGGAATGAATGTTGATTTTTAGAGGCATCCCTTATAGGAAATCTAGTTTCCACTGTGCATCACATGATAATAAGAATTAATCCAAAAATTGTTCTTATTAATTGAATCCTATAGAGAACAATAGTAAGAAAAAATGAGAAAAAATTTCATCATTTGTCTATGGATGGAGAACACTATGGTGAAGGAAACTACGAAGATCTAACTCAAATGTTGGAGAGGGGAAATTTTCATTGTACCATATAGTTAAGGATATGGATTCATTAACTAGTCAAGATGTGGAATGTATATGATTCTCATACCAAATAGTGGGTCTATACAAGTTAGTCTGCTCTATGACGTTAATGGTCTTGAAAAATTGATGACATGTTGTGCATTATGATGTAAGATAACAAGGACGTAGTATCGTCAAATGAGTCATGATAAACAGATATGTGCACTAATTTTTACATTGGTCGATGGAAATAGCAAGTAAAACTCTATTATTTGTAGGGAGAAAAGGATATCACTTTATTCCTCTTCATCTTTTTAATTTCACCTTAAATTATTCCAAATCCATTTGAGTGAGGGGTTTTGAGGGTATCAACATAGATTTTTTCCGAGGCTTCCATTTTGCAAGATTTTCAACATGAAATCTTTTGTCCCTTTTATATTTATAAAAAAGCATAATTTTTCATAAGAAATATATGGTGTATTATAAGATATATGAGAGTCAAATTTTTTCCATATGGCCCATTGTTGGGTTTTAGCATAGAATGTATATGTCTCTTTCAATTGGAATTTTGAGTTTATGTATGTTGTACTAATGTTGTTCATTGTATTTAATTTCTGATAGATTTGATTATAATGTGAGGTAATCTGTATAAAAACATTGGCCAAGAAAACCCAATTAGAATGTGAATAAAATTTATAAAAGTAGAGAACCTCAGGACATGTTTATATATTTTTTGGGTTACAATGGATGGGCTAATTAGTTGTTGATATTTTTGGTCAAAAAACATTGAATACATGTTTCATTTGTTTAAGGTAATATAACTTTGACTATATGTTGATACAATTGAGTTTCATATAGAATTAACAATGTATTTCTAAAGTTTAATTCACTACAGCTTTGACCAGTTGTTTCTATCGTTTATGTTTGTAAAAAATTGACTGGGTGTTGATGTATATTAGTTTCATATATCATTTTCAATTTATTATTGTAGTTTTAATTCTTATAGCTTTGACCAGTAGATACTATAATTTAGGTTTGTATATCATTGACTAGGTATCATTATAGTTTATGTTCATATAGTTTTTTTCATGTTATGGGGGAAAATTACTACATCTCTAATGATGGAATCTTGGAAATGTAAAAGCATGTTTCAAAGAGCTTGAATATGGGGGATGAAATGGGAAACACTATCTTTTGATGATTGAGAATCATACATGGATGAATTTTTTTCTTTAGTATTTTCAAGGCACTCAGAAGATTGAGGAACGTTTTTATAAGGAGAAAATTCCTCTCATTAATAAGAAAAACAGTATGTGTGCATACAAGAGCCATCATGGGACATGTATGCATAGTTGAGAAGAGTTGTCCCTTGGAGTTGAACAAACTTGTCATTAATAGAAAAGGTTAATATTTAGAGATTCAAATTATTGAGACATGAATAGTTTCTTGGGAGATTATAATTCATGAATGGTGTTGTTCCTCAAGATATTATTTCAATGGAAAGGGAGGAGTGAAAACTTATGTAAATGGAGGGATGACTTCTAGTATAGGATTCCTTTTAAAAGGTGACATTCAATTTTTGATCACGAGTCTTGGACTATGAATTGAGAAGTTTTGGGTCACATGAGCATGACTATAGTTACCCACATGTTTCTTACATGAGTATTACATAATTTTTATGATAGAAAATATAATTGAAATACATTTAGGGATTGGAAAATATAATATATCAAGAAAATTAGGATCATACTTCACTTGTACATAATAAAAATTAAATATTCTCTAAATCCTTCTTCTTTATCAATGAAAAAGATCTCACATTATTCATAGTACATGTAATCACCAGAGAATATATATCAAAGAAAGGGGTGAGCTAAAATATTAGTAAGGCGATGAATAACATAAAAGGGAAAAAAGACATGAATCAATAGGACATGGAGAGAATAATCAATATTATCATATTATAACTATAAGGCTGTAATTATTATAATGGGAGGATAATCTGATAAAGTCCTGAAATGTGGGAAATGCATAATAATGAAAATCATAACATAGTGTTCAAATCGCATACATAGTTGGGAACAAAGATAGAAACATGCTCATGCATAATAAAATTAAACTCATGAAATATAACATATTATCAAATGTATTTTATGAATTTATAATTTTGTCCCCACCTGTTACATCCTAAAATGATCTTAATCGGACATTCCATATAGTATGTAAACCAATCATTGTCATAAAATAAACCCTCATAATGGAAAGGGTTTCATAAGGATTTATTCAATTATAAAAACTTGAATAACAATTGGGTTTCCAAAATAAATAAGGTAAATCATAATATGGAATAAATTTTCAACAATCATGATTGGATAAGAAACAACTCAAGAGGAGTCAATGCATTTTTTTTCACAAAAAAACTCATTTTTGTAAATAATTTCAAATTTGAATAGAAACATTTTTATAGGGTAAGAAAATGAATATCAAATAATGAAAATGGACTGTTTATTGAAAATTAATTTTAGATATATTATAGGAATATAAATACTTAAAATTATGTGAAATAATGATAACATAAAAATATGGTGTTGGGTTCAAGATACCCCTTACCATGAATTCCACTTTATTTCGTCACTTTTATACCATCAGGGTAATAAACATAGTTTTGTAAATATAAGAAAACAGAAGGTTATTATGTTACTTTATGTCACTAATGATCCATTATAATTATTGGATTATATTTTATGATATTATTTGTTAATTTTAAATTGTTTGGATATCATTTTTTAATTAAATTATCACATCTTGTATTGATTTTTCTATATTTGTCCAAGGTAATTTATAACAATGTAAAATTTATTATAGAATGTTATGAAACATTTTATTAATTATTTATATATTATTTAAGTTTCATATGATATAACTATATTTTTGGTGGTGGATAGAGAGTTGGATATATGTTCCTAGGGAATTGGCTGACCATGAATGGTGCATTGTCAATAGTGGCAGGAGAGAATTATGAAATACATAAACATCATAAATATTATATGTTAAGTAGGATAAAATTAATAATATAATGTTAAAATAATAAGTAATTAATGTTATACTATTTGGTTCTGAATGGAATTTGGAAAAATAATAAGAGAATAAGAAAATGAGAGAAGAGTTGATGAAATCATAATATTTTCTCAGTGATGATTCTATTGTACGGATGAAAACTCCCATGATGATTGGAGTTGGTTTACTCAAGAACATCCTTATGGGTTATATAGGGATGAAGAGAGGGTATTTTGGAATAAAATTTTATTTGGTAAGTGTATATGAATTGGTTATTCAAGGGAGAGGTGAGGGGAAATTTATATATGAGGGGAGGGGAATTTTTGTGTTATTGTATTGAATAAAATATTTTATCCAAGGGAAAACATTCAAGAGTAATATTTTTGACATTATGAAAAATAATTTTAACAAATAACATGATTATATGACATTTAAACAATATAAAATCTAGATAAATTAGTTTTATCAAAAGAGAATATGAAAAAATGATAAAATATTATTATAATTGAATACTATAGACATTAGACATTAGAAAATACAACTTCTTTTTGAAAAAAAATCTTTATAGAATTTAAATGGTTCATTTTTAAAATTACATATTTTATTTTTTATTCTACCATTCTATAAATGATTAGGAAGTTATTTCATTGGGAATTATATAATTTAAAATACACCAGTTACAAAAAAACTATATTTTTTACTATTCACCTAAAAATTGAATTATTTATGAAAATATACAAAACATAACCTATACAAAATTTTGATATTATTATTATATAAATAAAATTAATTTTATCAAAATATTTTTATATCAATGGTAAATTTAAATATTAATATAAAAAATTATGATTTTTATGAAATATGTTAAAATGTAGTTTATTAAAATGTGATTATATTTTCATTGTATTGTTAATCATGATATACATTTTATGGAATTATAATATTCATATTTTTTAAATTACTCCTTAAAAATATTATTTATATAAAAATTAATTATTTTGAGGGAAAGTTACTATTCCAACATCCATGTTACTATTCCCAATGTTCATGTTACAATTCCTAACATGAGGTTATTATTCCAATGAGCACATTAGAATTTAGATTATAACATTACCTCCTAAAAATACCAATTCATTACTCCATAAATTATTCACTAAAGTTTCTTGTAGGGGTATATATTATCATTTTCATTGATGTTGATTTTTTAGTAATATTCTATTTCTTCTCTATAGTGTTGTTAATGGTGGATATGATTCTAGTTTATTAGAAGGATCCTATTCACATTTTAGTTTTTAATTTTTTTGTCCAATTTTAAATATTATAATTTTAATTGGTTTTGTTTGTGACTAATATAGTGATACTTATTAGTGAAATAATGTTCATTTTCATTCTCTATGTTTTTCATGTGAATAGTAATTTATATAAAATAATATAACATGTAATTTTTCAAGAAAAAGTTATCACTTATAAAAATCATGTCATTAAATTATTCCTCTGTTTTGAAATCTAATCTCCAAAATTTCAAATAATATTCTTAGTTGATAATATATGAGAGTACTTATATTTCATTGCTTCCTCATGTTCTCACATCTCCACTTAATATTTATGGATCCACCATTGTACTTTGACAATGTGAGTTATCTTACAACATATAATTTTTTCTCCATGGTCCAAGATCTACACATTATTCTCCACATAAGCATGGTCATTCTTAAGTTATACATCCTGTAGATTCATTACATATGGGGGATCATGTATTTATTCCCTCAAGAGATAAATATGGAACAAATCATGAACATGATCCACGTTTGGTGGATGATCTATCCTATAGGCTTCTACTCCTATGTATTCAAGGAAATCAAAAGGGATAGTATACCAAGTTCTATGAATACCTTTTATTCCAAACCACATGACACTATTCTATGGTTGTATTCTAAGGAAATAAATATGTTCAAATTCAAATATCATGTCCCTTTAATGTTTATATATATAGTAATTCTACCAACTATGATTACCTTTTATACAGTGATCGATGACATGATACTTTTATATCATCTCTTGCACAAGATTTGGTTCTAGTATCTTTTTTTAATACACCATACATTATGAAATATTTCTTTCAAAAACATTTACTTTTTTAAAAGATTTCATTGAATGAAACATCATGTTTAAATAAAACATAAAATAGTATAAAAGTATAACTAAGATATTAAATTTGTGTATAAATAGGAATTAAAAAATTATGACTAACATATGGTTTAAACATTTATAAAATAAATAAAATTTCTATCAATTAATTAGAAATGAAAACTAAAATCATTTTAGAGTAAAGGAAGTATTTTCTAGAAAACTAATTTCATACTCACAATGTGTTTATATATTATTAATTAAATTAGTCACTATTTTGGAATGATTTATATATTATGTGTTTAACATTTTTTTTATAATTCATCTAATATTTTCTAGGAATTAGACAAGAATATTTTTTATGCTTAAAATATATTTCTTTTAAAAAAGTGGTTTCGTTACATTCTACACACTTAATTTAAAATTATATTTTTTCATAATTTAGCAAAAATATTTAAATGTGTTAACATAATTTTTTAAATTAATATGTTAGAATTATCTTAGAGTGAATGTTGAAGATTTTTTTTGAAAAGGTTAATTTTTTTGAATAGTAAAAAATAATTATTTTTATAAAAAATGCCTTTTAATTTAATGAATTTATAGAGTTTCATATAGTTGGAAAATTTTTTAAATATAAAATTAGTTCAATTATATTATTATTAATCCAATTTAGTTCATTTTATTCAATTTTATGTTGATATTTTTAAAAAACAATTTCTACTTATAAAAATATTTCCCTTGGAAAATTACTTTTTAATCATGTTTGTGTGTATAATTCTAAATCAAATTCTGAAAAATCATTGAAATGATTTTGATAAAAATGATTCAATTTTTTTAATCATAATATTTAATTTTATGTAGCATTTCCAATGTAATTTTTATCATAATGCCTTGTAAAAACCATAAAAATTATGTACCACAGTTAAGGTTAAAACTGGTACACCAAGAATTAAAGTAAAAATATAAGGGTTACAATGGCATAAGTTTTTTCTAAATCATAATTAATTGTAAGATTTCAACATTAAATCATATAAGGATAAAAAATGATCCATCTTGGATCATTTTTCCAATAAATTGACATGTAATTATTTCAAAATTTAGGAAAATTAAAAATGTTCCACTCACATCAATTATAAAAGGGAACCCACTATCCTCTATTTTTCACATGTAAAAATCCTTTTATCACAGTTAATATTATCCCTTATCCATTCCATATGTCCTTCCCCATGACATAGAGTCCTCAAATTGATCATAATCACATTCAAGTATGGATTTGTGTATAAACTGAAAGAGGATCTCCAAAGAAGCGGTATAGTTACTGACCATGTATTTCCATTTTTATTTCTTCTTACAACTCCATATGTTTAAAAAAATATGCTGAAATAATAACATAATTATATTACCTATAATTATATTATATTATTTCAATGTAATAACATGTATGCATCTCCTCCTCCATCAAATGGGAAACACAACCACCAATTGTCTATTTGGAAGACTGTCAGATCACGAACTGGTGTAATTCATTTTCAATCACTACCTATAAAAAATAGATATAATTTGGATATAAATTATATAAATTATATTTATGAAATAATTATAATTTTTTATGTTGAATTGTGTTTTACCTTTCTGTCATACAATCTTTTGATTAATGGAAGGAGACATTCATGCATAAGTAAGGCCTAGGACCTTTGGGTAATGTAATCTTCTAAGCCTACGGGGCATGTAATCTCTAATCCTATGGGCCTTGTAAGGGTTCCCACACATCCCTTGAAAGGGGGATTATCAAAAATCAATAAAAATGAAGGCCTTCGGACCATTCGGGCTTTAGTAAGGCCTAGCGTGTCTATGAATGATTTAATTAATTTTTCATATATAAATTTTATTTATGACTATAAATATGTGAATATTGATTTTATATGATATTATAGATATTATGGAACTATAATAAAAAAATTCTTATTATGATGAATGAAAACATTCATGAAAAAATGAAGTAGGTATCTCCTAGAATAGTTAATTTAATAAATAATTATTTATTAAATGAGTGGTAAAAGGATATATGAAAATAATATATGATATGATATATATTATTATTATTATGGAATTTATTTATTATAAAAAATATATTTATTATACAAGAGGATCAAATTTGATTGAATAATTTTTCTACTTTATGTAAGATATTTTTGTCTCACATTTATTTATGTGGGACACATGTTATATTCAAAATTTGTTTCTTTTTCACATAGTATATACAATCCATTAATGAATTTAATGGTTATTATAATGAATCTTATGGGTTATACATATCTATATGTGGTTCTTCAATTCATAGGGATTATTATTCAGACGATACCAATTTTGTGAAGGTTTTATTGTATAGTGTCATTATTTATCAAGAATGATTATAATTATGTTTCTGATAATAAAATATTATGATATATCATTGAAGAAACACATGGAATTTATTCTCATAATTTAATTTATTGAGATGAGATATTATCATTTCATTTTACACTTTTTATTTAATAAAGATAATAAAGAATTTTTTTCTGAAAAATTAATTTACTTATTACTTCAGTTGAAAATTATTTTTATTCGATATACATGTTTCCTAAAACTATTTTCTTGAATGTTTTTATATTAATTCATCATATTTTAAATTAATTTTTCACGCATCAAAAATTTCAAATAATTCATTAAATGAATCTTCTTTTAATTTTCTAAATGAGGTAAATTTCACTATTTATTGAAAATGAAAAAAGGATCATTATTTTAACATACACGACAATTATGATTTTTTCTTCCATCCTTACCACTAAATTGATTGATGTTTCCTTTACATATTTTTATGTTTTTTTTTCAAATAGAATGTTTTCATTAATATTTGTGAAATTTTAAGATGTCAAATAAGTTATTTCAAGAGGGAATGAGTATTTTACTCTAGAAATTTTTAATGATATTTTTATTTAATTTTAATTCATCAATGAAAAAAATCTTGGGTGTTGATTATGATTTCACTGATATATGATTTAATGGTACCATCCTTATCCTTTTTGGTTATGGTTTATGATTATGATGAAATTTTTTAATGAATCCTATTTCATTCCCATGAGATATTCTATGACTAAATGATTATGAAACATGATTCATATTCATGGGTGATGATATGAAAAATGTTTGTTGATATTATGGTAGAACATTTTATGGATTATGTGAAATGTGTGAGTTATATCTCCCTCAAATGAATTGGGTAATTATTAATGTTCTATGATATCAATTATGGTATATTATAGGTTCCATAATTCTAAATATAAGGTACATGAGAAGTTATCCCAACCCCAAAAGAGGGTACGCGTGAGGTTATCCCAATCCCAAAAGAGGGTAAATGGGGTTTATCCCAAGAATAAAAGAGGGTACATGGGTGTTTATACTAAGAACAAAAGGGGATATATAAGAGGTTATCCGTATCCTGAATTTGGTACCAGTGGGTTTCCTAAGACTAAAATGTTATGAATGTCTTGATGGATAGACTTAACATAATATTTTTTTATTATTATGTGTATGCAAAAAATATGTCTTATTCCAATGTTATAATTCCATGGACTGTGTTCATTAAATCCATTATGATTCATATCATATTAAATTTTATGATTTATTCAATGAATAAATTTTATGATATATGATATGTATTAAAATGTTACAATCATGTTCTTAAACCTTTATGCTCATGTAATGTTGATATCTTCCTTGTTTACCCTTACTGAGCATATGAACACACCATTTTTTTGTGAATTTTCCCATGGATTAAGGATATTATATTTTCAAGGAATGTAAATCTGATCCCTTGGTATATTGTACCTTTCTAGATTCTTGATCAAGTAGGGATGATAGTTTATTTATTGGTGATTCCACTAAAAAACACTCAATTTCACGATGTGTTCAATGTATCTCTCATGGGAAAATACATACCTAACCACTCATAAACACTAGATATTGAGGTCATACTACTAGAAAAAGATATTTTTTATGAGTAACAATGTAGAGACCCAAAGCCTGACATACATGGACATTACAATACTTTTGCAGAATTCTTAATACATAGAAAAAACAGACACCAAAGGACCGTAATAGTTTAGTGTCTTTGGAAACTCGGAAAATAATCTTCTAATCGTGGTGAAAGATCTTCAACATCTCCCATAAAGATATTACCCTTTTGTTTTCTTACCTAAAACCTTTCTCTAAATCCTGGGGAAATGAAAAAATATAAAGGGTGAGCTCAAATGCTCAGTAAGGGTAAGAATGGAGAAAATAAAACAAACCATATACATTTGAACATAAAAACATGAACATAATATTTAAACATTGAAATCTTGAGCAATGACATAAAACATGGAAGTATGTAAGGCATAGATCATAATAGAACATAAATCATGATAAAATAGATGGGGAATAAAACTTGTAATTGTGGAAAAAAATTAATCACATGAAATGATTTCCATGGTAGCCAAGGCATTGATGCCAAGACCATCATAGTGGACAAAGTCCCTTTCTGAATCGAGTTCACTCCTCGTTCCATTCCTGTATTATGGAACCGTATTAACTTACCGTTCCAGACATGTCTATCTCATGAGATATAAATCTTTACCCAATGCATTGGAGGGAGATATAGATCCCACCCATCTCATAAGGAAATCATTCCTACTTGTGCCACAAATTAAACATAAATCATTCATCGTAACCCAAAGAATAAAATGGGTTTCATAAACACCATCCCATCATAACATAATCCATATAAAACAAATGGATATAATTGCATAATAAGAAATGTGAAACCATGTAAATCATAGAGACATTATACTTCAAACATACACATATGAAATAATTTCATCTTAGATGGAAAATGGTTTTGATAAAACACTTGAAATGAATTCTTGAGGAAAATATCCTTTCTTCTTCAAAATCATTTTCTTTTCACAAGATTTCATTCAATTTTAAAAGAAAAGGATTTTGTTGAAAATAATCATGAAATATTGTAGATTAAGCTTCATGAAAAAAAGGCTTTATGAAACCGTAAAAAATTATTTCATGCTGTATAAGTTAAAAAAACATTCACCTCATACTTTTAACGGAAAAGTCAAAAAAGTTCCTCGTATGGTAAACAAAAAAAGATTCCTTCCATAACACAATGTAAAAGTCAAATATGGGTAAAAATGGATTTAAAAATACATGGAAGAATATTAAACACTTTATGAAAACATTTTTATGGACATGGATGAAAACTATAACCCCAGTAAATATTTACGTATAAGCAATCTCAGATAAAAATGAGGTTGCAAAATTATCCCATACCTTAGGTCCGATATGCTTCGTATGTATCCTAACCTCATGTATAATGATTTAAATAATTTCATTGAATTATTACAGAATCATATTCATTGTTATGATATCATATATGGTTCACTTATGACTTTATATTACCTGTTCTTTTGTAAATTTCATGTCAAAGAAGCGTTTTAGGTAAAACGTTTTATTTATCGTACGTGTTTGGACTTGTTGTTCTTGATATTATTACTACTTATATCATGATTTAATTACTTCCAAAATGTAAATCATGATATATATATATATATATATATCATATATTCAGTATATATAAATATATATAATATATAGATAAATGAAATGAAATACACTGTTTATGGGGACGGTAGGCCGTACGTACGCATGAACAATGTTTTCTTTTCCTTATTGACTTGAATGGAAGTAAGTAGATGAAATATATATATATATACATAAATCCAGTAGCTTCATTATGCCATATATTTTAATATTATTCATTATATATACTTTATAATCATTCTTGAATGGTTAATCATGGAAAATGAATCTAATCGCGTTAGTGGAGACGGTATTTCGTACGTACGCACGAGCGATGATATCATTCTCATGATCGTGGAATTGTATTGAAGTGTATGTATAATATTACAGAATCAATATCACTTTACAATAACCATATATAGTTATTTATTTACACCATTATACCCATCCATGTAAGGTGGTGGTCGAAAACAGATTACACCACGGCGTGGAGACGATATTCCGTACGTACGCACGTGCGGTGATTTCATTTTTTGTAGGATGGATAGAGGGTTAAATAGGGTTGTTTAATATTTATAATAACATACCAGCATATTATTGATACTGATATTATTACTTCATAATGAAACAACTAAAGAAGAGTAAGTAGAAGAAGAAATAAATTTGAAAGAATCGGTAACGGATATTACCTCTTCTTCGACACGCCTCTTTGAAATATCCTCTTAGGGCACTAAAATTGGTCTTTAAAGAAGAAAAGGACCTCTATAATATTACTAGGGAATTGGAGAAGAACAATGGGCAGGGTTTGGCCGATCTTCAAGGCACAAAAGGGTGTGAAGAGAAGAGGGAAGGGGTGCCCTTTTTATAAGGGAGGAGAGGGGCACCTTTGGAAAAACTCAAAATATTATTTTATTATAAAGTCATATTCGGTTTTTAATATCTCCAAATTGATTTATTTCTAAGATAAGGTGGGAATGGGTCTAAATAATCTCATATAATAGAATTTATACAAGTTTAGTTTTCTATTTTAACCTTATCATTTAGATTTAAGTTTAAATTAAATAAGTTTACTTTAACCGTGTCTTCTTGTTTTCTTACACTATAAGGTTAATAAACTTACTATAACAAGCCAAACAAACCCCAAGTTGTTTATTATTAATATATATAACCATATCTAAGTCATTTGGATGAACTTTATATTTTTTGGAAAAAAATAACAATTAATAATATAATATTTTTTTAAAAAACTATTTTATGTGAATTTTGACACTATTTGGTAATTGATTTTTGTGAAACTCATAACATAATGGTTAGTTATAAAAAAGTTAATTAAATCAATAATAACATGTCATATTAACCTAGAAAATTAGTGGAATTCATAAAAAGTCTCAAATTACATTTATTGGGTATTTATAACATCAATTATGTCAATATTTCATTAATAAGATAATTACTGCATCCTCATTTTGTTATAAATAAATTAAATTATTTAATGTCTAAAAATTATAACTAAAATACCATTATGTAGGAAATTGTTTTATATTTCTAATGAATATTTATAGTCGAATTTATCTTATGTATAACCCTATATTAAAAATGTTTTAGTTATTAAACTTTGATTTTAACTATTTTAACTATTCTTTAAATAAAATAATATTAAATGTCCTAGTCTAATCCAAGTTGGCCTAAATGATCATTTTTTATTCCTAAGGTTGTTTTTGGTCGAATTAAACTTATCCAATATAATTAGGACATGTGTTAGGGTAATAATAATATCAGTTTTACCCTTAATTACCCTATTTACTTTTAACCGTGGTAAAAAAAATAAAAAGTTACTATTCACCAAAAAATATTTTCATCTCATTGAACCATATTTTAGTCCTTTATATTAATCGTGTCTCTCGGATTTTCTAAATTCCACTCACAGAAGCGGTAAAATTAAGTTTTATGTGAATTTACAAATTCTCTTAGGAGGTGGGTAAAGACGGTGAAAAGTTCAATAAAATTTTTATATATCTAAAATTATTATAAAATGACTCCAATGAATTACATTGAACTTATATAGGTGTAATGTATCAATTTTGACCTAAAATAAATTTAAATAAAATAAATAATTAAATAAATAAAAAGTCGGTTTTTAAATATTAACCCAGTGTTTTCACTATTCATCAAAAATTGAATGTTTTCAGAAAAATACCAAAAATTCACCCTAGGCTAATTTCGATATTCCGAATCCAAAAAAGAAGTTCATTTTGAAAAATAAAATTTCAAAAAGTGGGTATTATTATTCATAACGACTAGTACATAATAATATTATAATAATATCTCGTTTAGTGAAACTTGGTATTGCATAATACACACACCATCGTGGAAGGTCGCGATTGCGTGTAATGCAAGCCAAGTCAGGGATGCGTGTAGTGCAAGCTCCTTTTGGTTTAGCATAGAACACAAGACATCAATAAAATTAAAATGAATATTTTTCATAAAATCTCGGGGTGTTACATTCTACCCCCCTTAAAATGAATTTCGCCCTGGAAATTCGTTGGGGTTATAAATGGTTTACTACTAGAAAGTTTCTTTAACAGAAACCCACATCGTTAAAAGGAATACCAAAACCAATCTTTAAAAACTAAATTATGAAACGTAACGGTTACCCAAATTAACTAATCACTGGGTTTCCACATAGGAGAACATAGGTGAAAATATGGATATAGAAAAGAAATATAACCATCATGTTCTGATGGAGAGTGGTAGAGAACATGGCTATGAAAAAGCCAACAATCACAAAGCCATATATTTGTGATGATCTAAGGTACCATATGATTCATCAGATATAAGGGCACTAGGACAACATTTTTGGTTTTCAAGATCAATTACCTAATGTTGAAGAAATTGGAATTAGAAGAAATACTTTCTCGATTTTGGTACAGTCTCACCGTTGGTCGTTATTTGGACAATTTCAACTTCATCTCTTAAACAAATGAAGTTTAATTTTTCATTCGTGAAGTGTTAGTAGATCATGTGATAGAATGATGGGTCATTCCTTCTATCTCAAACAAAAGGTTAGAAAAAGTTATCAAAAATACATAAGTCCATCTACAGTGAGATTAATCATATATGGTTCCTAAAATGAACTTATACTTCATATATCATACTAATTAATATAATAAAACTAGTTTATACTAAATAGGTACTTCCTATAGGCTAGTGGTAGGCGATAAAGGCCTGTCGCACTTTAGTTGTGGGTTCGATTCCCACAGCCTTGTCTGACGTGATGAGTTTTTGCCTGTCCTGCAGGTTGTCCTTTTTCTAAAACCACATTATTATAACTTTCCATCAATAATATAGAAAAAGTTCTAGCCTTAAACAATACTAACTTATATTTAACATAATCCACTCCAATCTTTAGGCTTATCCAAAATACTATTGTCCAATCTCATATTATAGTGAAAACGATTACCAGAGAGTTCATATAACAAGCATGTTAATACCATCGTTGATCCCCATATATCATAAGATGTGTCTTGTTGGTCACATTCCAAACATTCAAAGGCCTTAATCATGCATTCTCTTGAAAAATGAATACCCATTGAACCTTAGTGAAAACATGAGTGCTGTCAAAAGTTAACTCTTTCCACATACCAAAATCCCAAAATTCTGTATACTCAAACCATGATATCACTTAGTCCTTATAACAATCATGAGCACATGAATACAATCAAACATATTATTTCCTCCTTATCCATTCATTATGTTCATATCACCTTCTTTCCAAAAATATCTAAATAATCTTTCATGGTTACCAGTACCATTCAACATATATTTTCAAATATTTTAGGAAAAACAATATTGTAACAATCCTTATATGTTTCTTTATTCCATAGTACCACTAAATTACCTATACAACATAACTCTTGATAAACATACAATCATTCCACTACCTTCTTAAACCATTGACCAAGCTTCAACACTTCTTTCATCTCATATATCATTTGTAGTCTCCTCATCATCATTCACATAAATACTACCCATATGACCATGCTGATTCTCTTCATGAGATTTTCCCTTAGGGAATTGGTTTGCATAATTCCCATACATTACACATTTAAAACATCTAATCATTGTTAATGTCATAGCAATACCATTATCCTTATCCATCGTGTTAACTGAACCTTTTCTTTTGCACTTATTGGATTTGTGTCCTTCTTTTCCGCACCCAAAGTATCTTCCTGTTCCTTTGAAACATTCTCCTTTATGACTCTTCCCACATGATTTACATGAGGGGAATTGAACTTTCTTTCCTCTATGATCATCACGAAACTCCATCTTTCTCTTATTATCTGAGTCGGGATACTTACCAAAGTTGAGATTATTGATCATATTATGAGATTTCTGATTAGGCATAATAACGATATGTGGACATCTAGATCCAATTTCATTCGGTTGCTCATGAATAATATCATTCCATTGTCTATCATATCCTCCATTATCGTGAATCTTCCCATTTCCAGCCATTTTCTAAAACCCAAAAATAAATAGTGTGAGAGGCCAAAATCATAATCAAGGGGGATAACCTTCAATATCTAACATCTTAGGTCAAATTATAAGATCGTTACCATAATTCTAAGACTATAACCTATACTTATACTTAACCTCAGGGACATCCCTAGACATACCTTAGAAATATATCTAGAGATTTCACTAAAGTTTTCGCATCCAAGTTTCCAAAGGTTGACTAAATCTTTCCTCTAATACCAACTGTAGAGACCCAAAGCCTAACATATGTGGACATTACAATACTTTTGTGGAATGCTTAATACATATCAAAAACATACACTAAAGGACCATAATAGTTTAGTGTCTTTGGAAACTCGGAAAATAATATTCTAATCATGGTGAAAGATCTTCAACATCTCCCATAAAGATCTTCCCTTTTGTTTTCTTACCTAAAACCTTTCTTTAAATCCTGGGGAAAAGAAAACATATAAAGGGTGATCTCAAATGCTCAGTAAGGGTAAGCATGGAGAAAATAAAAAAAACCCATATACATTTGAACATAAAAACATGAACATAATGTTTAAACATTAAAATCTTAGGCAATGACATAAAACATGGCAGTACGTAAGGCATAGATCATAATAGAACATCAATCATGATAAAGTAGCTTGGGAATAAAACTTGTAATTGTGGAAAAACATTAAGCACATGATATGATTTCCATGGTAGCCAAGACATTGCTGACAAGACCATCTTAGTGGACAAAGTCCCTTTCTGAATCGAGATCACTCCTCATTCCAGTCCTGTATTACTGAACCGGATTAACTTACCATTCTAGCCATGTCTATCTCATGAGATATAAATATTTACCCAATTCATTGGAGGGAGATATAGGTCCCACCCATCTCATATTGAAATCTTTCTTACTTGTGCCACAAATTAAACATAAATCATTCATCATAACCCAAATAATAAAATGGGTTTCATAAACATCTTCCCATTATAACATAATCCATCTAAAACAAATGGATATAATTGCATCATAAGAAACGTGAAACCATGTAAATCATAGATACATTATACTTCAAAAATACACATATGAAATAATGTCATCTTAGATGGAAAATGGTTTTGATAAAACACTTGAAATGAATTCTTGAGGAAAATATCCTTTCTTCTTCAAAATCATTTTCTTTTCACAAAATGCCATTAAATTTTAAAAAAAATGATCTTTTTGAAAATAATCTTGAAATATTGTAGATTAAGCTTCATGAAAATAAGGCTTTATGAAACCGTAAAAAATCCGTTCATGCTGTATAAGTTAAAAAAACATTCACCTCGTACTTTTAATGGAAAAGTTTAAAAAGTTCCTCCTATGGTAAACAAAAAAAAAGATTCCTTCCATAACACAATGTAAAAGTCAAAGATGGGTAAAAATGGCTTTAAAAATAAATTTAAGAATATTAAACACTTTATGAAAACATTTTTATGGACATGGATGAAAACTATAACCCTAGTAAATACTTACGTATAAGCAATCTCAGATAAAAATGAGATTGCAAAATTATCCCTTACCTTAGGTCCGATATGCTTTGTACGTATCCGAACCTCTTGTATAATGATTTAAATAATGTCATTGACTTATTACAGAATGATATTCATTTTTATGATATCATATATGGTTCACTTATGACTTTATATTACCCATTCTTTTGTAAATTTCATGTCAAAGCAGCGTTTTGAGTAAAACGTTTTATTTATCGTACGTGTTTGGACTTGTTGTTCTTGATATTATTACTAATTATATCATGATTTAATTAATTCCAGAATGAAAATAATGATATATATATCATATATTCATTATACATAAATATATATAATATATAGATAAATGAAATGAAATACACCGTTCATGGAGATAGTAGGCTGTACGTACGCATGAACGCTGTTTTCTTTTCCTTATTGACTTGAATGGAAGTAAGTAGAAGAAATATATATATATATATATGTATGTATAAATAAATACAATAGCTTAATTATGTAATATATTTCATTATTATTCATTATATATACTTTATAATCATTCTTGAATGGTTAATCATGAAAAATGAATCTCGTCGCATTCGTGGAGACGATATTCCGTACGTACGCACGAGCGATGATATCATTCCCATGATCGTGGAATTGTATTTAAGTGTATGTATAATATTACAGAATCAATATCACTTTACAATAACCATATATAGTTATTTATTTACACCATTATACCCATCCATGTAAGGTGGTGGTCGAAAACAGATTACACCACGGCATAGAGACAGTATTCCGTACGTACGCACGTGCGGTGATTTCGTTTTCTGTAGGATGGAAAGAAGGTTAAATAGGGTTGTTTAATATTTATAATAACATACCAACATATGAGTGATACTGATGTTATTACTTCATAATTAAACAACTAAAGAAGAGGAATTAGAAGAAGAAATAAATTTGAAAGAATCGGTAACGGATATTACCTCTTCTTCGACATGCCTCTTTGAAACCTCCTCTTAGGGCACTAAAATTGGTCTTTAAAGAAGACCATGAACTCTAGAATATTACTAGGGAAGTGGAGAAGAGAAATGGTTAGGGGTTGGCCGAGATTCAAGGCTCAAAAGGGTGTGAAGAGAAGAGGGAAGGGGTGCCCTTTTTATAAAGGATGAGAGGGGAACCTTTGGAAAAACTCAAAATATTATTTTATTATAAAGTCATATTCGGTTTTTAATAGCTCCAAATTGATTTATTTCAAAGATAAGGTGGGTATGGGTCGAAATAATCTCATCCAATATAATTTAGACAAGTTTATGTTTCTATTTTAACCTTATCATTTATATTTAACTTTAAGTTAAATAATTTTACTTTTACCGTGTCTTCTTGTTTTCTTACACTATAAGGTTAATAAATGTACAATAACAATCCAAAAAAACCCCAAGTTGTTTATTATTAATATATATAACCTTATCTAAGTCATTTGGATGAACCTTAGATTTTTATGAATAAAATAACAATTAATAATATAATATTTGTTTTAAAAACTATTTTATGTCAATTTTGACACTATTTGGTAATTCATTTTTGTGAAAATCATAACAGAATGATTAGTTCGAAAAAAGTTAATTAAATCAATACTAACATATAATATTAACCTATAAAATTAGTGGAATTCATAAAAAGTCTCAAATTACATTTATTTGGGTATTTATAACATCAATTATGTCAATATTTCATTAATAAGATAATTACTGCATCATCATTGTGTCATAAATAAATTAAACTATTTAATGTCTAAAAATTATAAATAAAATACCATTATGTAGGAAATCTTTTTTATCGTTCTAATGAATATTTATAGTCATATTTATCTTATGTATAACCCTATATTAAAAATGTTTTAGTTATTAAACTTTGATTTTTACTATTTTAACTATTCTTTAAATAAAATAATATTAAATGTCCTAATCTAATCAAACTGGTCCTAAATGGTCATATTTTATTCCTAATGTTGTTTTTGGTCGAATTACACTTATCCAATAGAATTAGGACATGTCTTAGGGTAATAATAATATTAGTTTTACCCTTAATTTCCCTATTTACTTTTAACCGTGGTAAAAAAATAAAAAGTTACTATTCACCAAAAATTATTTTCATCTCATTCAACCACATTTTAGTCCTTCATATTAACTGTGTCTCTCAGATATTCTAAATTCCACTCATAGAAGCGGTAAAATTAAGTTTTATGTGAATTTACAAATTCTCTTGGGAGGTGGGTAAAAGACGGTGAAAAGTTCAATAAAATTTTTATATATCTAAAATTATTATAAAATGACTCCAATGAATTCAATTGAACTTATATAGGTGTTATGTATCACTTTTGACCTAAAATAAATTTAAATAAAATAAATAATTAATTAAATAAAAAGTCGGTTTTTAAATATTAACCCAGTGTTTTCACTATTCATCAAAAATTGAAAGTTTTCAGAAAAATATCAAAAATTTACCCTAGGCTAATTTCGATATTCCAAATTCAAAAATGAAGTTAATTTTGAAAAATGGAATTTAAAAAAGTGGGTATTACTATTCATAATGGCTAGTTCATAATAATATTATAATAATATCTCGTTTAGTGAAACTTGGTATTGCGTACTACACACACTATCGTGGAAGGTCGCGATTGCATGTAATGCAAGACAAGTCAGGGATGCGTGTAGTGTAAGATCCTTTTGGTGTAGCATACAACACAAGACATCAATAAAATTAAAAAGAATATTTTTCATAAAATCTCAGGGTGTTACAAACAACTAGTTATAATTCTTGATCATAGAGATAATGTGCTACGAATCAACACCACTCATCTGGTCAATGTTTTTTTGGTGAAACCACTAATTTAATATAATACATAAGAACTTAAGGATATGATGAGGTATTAGTATTTTCAATTTTTCATGTTATAGATATGTAATTTCATGGGTTAAATGAATTTTAATGGTGGTATAATGTAACACCCATAGATTTTATGAAATTTATTTTTCAAATAAATTTAATTTTGTCGATAAGATGTATAACATGAAACCTTGAGTTTTAACAAAATGTAATATGGTATAAAATTATAACATAGCCATTAAATTATAGGTAATTAAAAGGTAAAATGATGTTATGAAAAAATATGGTGTAATAATGTATAAAACTAATTTATTGGTTATTAATTAATTAAAATGGAAAATAAAAATAATTTGAGTGTAAATGAAATATTTTTCGAATAGTGGGTTTTAAGGGTGAATTGTGTTTTTATACCAATAAATAATTTTTTCACAATTGGTGATTAATTTAAATGTAATTAATTTATTGTCTTTTCAACCTAATTTTCTACCATTCAATTGAAATTTTTTTATGATTGGGATAAGAATAAATTGTGTTTTTTGTTTAAAACTGTATTTTTTTCTAAAAGCGATTTCGTCTCACTTTTTAAACTTATATTAAAATTAATTTTTTCCCAATTATTGAAAATTTATTTGATAAAATTTTATTATTTTTTAAATAAAAAAGTAAAAATTATGCTGGACATATTTTTTTGAGAATTTGGGTAAAATAATAAATTTTCAATGTATAGTGAAAAACCTTGATTTTTATTAAAAACTACATTTTTAGTGAATTTAAAAGTTACATCTATTATAAAATGTTATAAAAATACCAAATTTATAGTTACATTATTTTTAATCTAATTTAGTTTATTATAATAAAATTTATTCTTAATTATAATATAAAAACATTTTATTCTTATGAATCACTTTTCGTTGGAAAACCGTTTTTCACCGCGTATATTGGTAAAATTTTAAATTCAATTCAACCACTTCAATTAATTGAATTTTTTAAAATGGATTACATATTATGAATAAGAATAATTAGTTTCATATAATAATTCATGCATAATTTTGGGTGATAATTAATATTAAAAACTTGAAAAATTAATTATCGTTCTTAAAGTTAAAACAGTTTTACATGGGGGTTAAATTAAAAATATTAGGGTTAAAATGATTCAAAAACATGTATAATTCCAATTTTAATTCAATACATCGATGTTATATCATATAAGGATTGTAAATGTGTCATTCTGGGCCTTTTTTACATAAAGGGAATTGGGATTATTGTAAAAGGTCAAAAATTACAAGTGTGACACTCTCCTCAATTATAAAAGGGAACCAACTCTATTATCTTATTAAAAAAATAAAAAACCATTTTTTAAGACATGGAATTCTCAAAAACCTTTATTAAAATCCTCAATATTTCATAGAGTCCCTTTTTTGTTCATAAAACTATCCTTGGAAGGCATTAGGTACCAATCTAAAGAGGTTCTCCAAATATGTGGTATAGTTCATAACCGCACATTTTTACTTTATTTCATGTTCCACATCATTCCAATATTCTATGAATAGGAATAAATAATACAACAAGTATCCTTCCTATATAGGTATTTTATTATTTTAATAGAATAATCTATATCCATATCCACTTCAATCAAATGGAAACTAAACTGTTGACCATGTGCATGAAAGACCACTGCCTCATGAACATATGAAGATCATTTTCAATCACCTCCTCTACTAGATAGATATAATTATGTATTTTATGTATATATATATATATATATATGAAATTCATGATATAATTATACTTCTAGAATTGGGAATTTTTATTTTCCATTCTTTCATTCTATATATTGATTAAAGGAATTAGTATTTATGCGTATGTATGGCCATGTGTAACGGCCTAGTCCAGCCCAAAATCATGATATTTTCCACTTTGGGTCCATCCCGCATAGTTTTTCTATCCTTGGGATTTAGTCCTTAGGTGTCTACCAAGAAAAGGCCTCATGAAGGGAGAGGTATCCACCACCTTATAAAGGGTTTCTTCGTGATCCTCCTCCTTCAATACGGAATTTCCATAATCCTCCCCCCTTAAGTGACCAACATACTCACTAGAAAATCAAATGGAAACTGGATCTGATTGCATTTGTAATAGCCCAGTCCAACCCACAATCATGATATTGTCAACTTTGGGGCTATCCCAAATGGTTTTTCTTTCAGTGGGATATGGACCTCAAGAATCCCCTAAGAAAATCCTCATAATGGAATAAGAATCCACACTACCTTATGAAGGGGTTCTTTGTGCTCCTCCTCCTTCGATGTGGGATTTCCATAATATCATAACATCTCTACTCAGTTGCCACATGTTGATGCCCTGATCCAGACCACCATATGACCTCAACTATTCCTCCCCATATGCCAGAGGTTACCAACTAGAAATGAGGGTCTGATAAGTCGATAATGGTGAGACTATAACATCTCTTATCAGAGTAATACACCAGAAGAAATAATAAAAAATTGTAGATCAAAATATAACCATAAACAATACCAATATCTAAAGATAATCAATGTAAGAAAATACATTATCTAACTAAATTATAAAATATTTTATGCTAATGTATGTGTCAAGTGTCTAAAATAGAAACTGAAAATAAATAAAACAATGACTTCCAATCAAGTCCCAAACCACATCTGGTTCCCTCAACCAAGTTCCATCCCAACTCAGCTATCTAACATAGGGTGTTTTCCCTTAACCTCTCATGTGATAATAAAGTATATCTGGGTACCGATCAGGAAACCCTAGTAGGCTATGAGTACAACTCAGTAGGTCACCACTAACAGTTTTGAAAACAATATCCAATCAAAAACATTGTATTCCATTATATAATGAAATAAGTGCAATACATAAGTAAAAAGTTTTCATATTATATTTTATTCTGCACTTAACCACATTAACTATCTAGTTCTTGAAGATACACATGCCTCAATACCTGCTTCAGATCATGTCGGAGCCCGAAGTATTCCAGGTGATATGACATATCAATACCTTCTTTGGATCATGCTAGAGCCCAAAGTGTTTCCAGTTAATAGCATATCCCAATACATACTTTAGCTCGTGCTAGAGCCTGAAGTGTTTCTAAGTGAGGTAAGATGTCAGAATTCCATTATTAACATTATTTAATTCTTAAATTAATTCCAATGTTACCATTAATACTACACACAATATAATGACAGTGTTCCCATTCTTTAATTCATACATTAATAACCATATAACCATTCATACTACACACAATAGAATAACCATGTTCCCGTTCATTAATTCACATTTTAATGACCATGTTACCATTCACACATCACACCTTAGAATGACCATATTTATATTCTTTAATTCACACTTGAATGACTATGTTACCATTCACCAATACATAATTAATTCAACAATTAATTATCCACATAAATTCCATTCATAATTCCATAATTTTTTAAAGTCAAAAATTATGTTAGTTTATCTAACAATTAACTAATCATATTAATTAATTAAAATATTAATTAATAACTCCAATTTTATTAATAATACAAAAATTTATTAATCACTTAATTTATCTAAACTAATTCCCACATTTAATTAAGTATGTAAATCCTATTAATTAATTAAACAATAAATTAATCTACACTCACACCTCAAAATTCCATAATTAATTTTTAGAATTAATTATATCATTCAAAATCTTAATTATTCATAATCAATATTATATTTAATGTTATCAATCTATGATATCAATATAAAGAAATTAATTCCATGGTTACTTATCTCAATTCGTGACATCAGAAGCATATAATCAATTCAATAATTAATTATCTCAATTCAGTAAATTCAATATCTAAAAATTCATTCCCCAATTATTCATCTAAATCACAATCCCTAAATCTCATAATTAATCTCCCAATTAATTATCAAATTTGATAGCCCCTAAATATCATAATTAATTCCCAAATTAATTATTATTTCAACAATACATCAATTAATCAATTGGCACCATTAATTAAACCATTTTATGATTTAAAATTTCTAAAAAATTCTAGGAACTATACAATTTTCATACATCTATAAAAATAAAGAATATGGTAATTGAAAATTAAATTACCTACCTCAATTTTCAAATAATAATCACCCAGTAGAAATCCCCAAAAATTGAGCAGCACAATGACGTAGATCTAGATCTGAATCTCAAAACCCTAAATCAAGATTAAAGAAAACATAGATCATATAAATATATATTTAGATCTAGAATTGTAGATATAGTTCTCAAAAAATATATTTAAATCTATCCATAACAGAATATTACATCAATGAAAGAAAGAGAGAGGAATAGGAGAATAAAGAAACTAGAACCGAGATAGGATTTACTTACTGGGAGAGGAGTAGACCTTCAATCTGGGATTTGAGTCACAAATAATAGAGGTCAGGATTTCATGGAATTAGTCCATAGAGATCCAAATATATGAAGGAACTCTTAAGTTTGAATGGGATTCAAAATAGTTTATTTTTGGGGGCTTAGGGGATTTAAAAAAATCTGATGATATTTAAAATTATGCCTAATTTGCTGGGAATGGACACACGGGTTTCCGTAACCATGTGAAAAAGCCATGAGTCTATTATTTTATGGGTGCATGGTTAATCATAAGAGGTCACACAGTCTTCCAAACCATGCACCAACTATGTGAATCCCCTCTGCCTGGGTTCGTATAGTCAGTTGGGTTGGGGAACATGGTTTGGGAAAATCATGTTCCAACCATGAACAACCCTATAATTTATATTTTTATGAAAATTACACCCAAAATCACCCCAATTCATAACCCAAACAAAAAAACACAAATAAGGGCAAAATAATACCTTAATTTAAGCCTGAGTCAACTATAGAAAGGGATGACATCTTACAGTCTCCCCATGTTATAACAAATCATCCTCAAGCTGCACTTCCAAACATCCTTAAGATTCCTAGAAAAAAATAGTGGGCCACTGAGACCACATATCTTCTTCACTTTCCCATGCCTCCTTATTTACATGCCCATGTTTCCACAATACATGAACTATCAGTAAGATCATTCCCCGCAACATTTTATCACTATGATCCAACACACATATTGGATGCTCCTCAAAGAATGAATCTACCTCAATCTCAACATCATCCACATAGTTTACATTATAAGGGTCGGGGTGATACTACTAATATTCTGATACATGGAAAACATCATTCATAGCACTTTATTTTTGTGGAATGGAAAATTGGTATTCCATCAGAATGATTCTCTCTACAAACTCAAACTGTTTGATGAACATGGGTGTCAACATTACATGTATTGATGTATTTTAGTGACCCTATCTAGGTGACACACAAAGTAATACATGATCACCCTTCGAAAACTATAGGGGGTTGTCAATTAATTTCAGAATATGACTTATGAATACTATGGGATGTATCCTTATGATTTTGAATTAGTTTCACCTATTATGACCTCTCCAGCATGATACTCAGTCCCAAAAATTCTAACTCACTGACCTCCATCTAGCGTAGTGGTGATCATCATGGCCTACTATAAAGAGCCTCATATGGTTCCATATATATAGTTTCCTAATAACTGTTGTTATATGAAAACTCGCTAAAGAAAAGTTTTTCTCTCAAGACCCATAGAAGTAAAGAACACACTCCCACAACATATCCTCAAGAACCTATATAGTACTCTCTAAATTTCCATCTATCTATAGGTGAAAAGATTTACTCAATAATAACTATGCACTGATTTCATTCTTCAAGATTTTCCAGAAGCATAAAGTGAAATGTGAGTCAAAATTTGAATCTATAGTCTGCAGATCCCCATGTAGATGAAATATCTCCTAAACATACAAATATCCTAGATGATACACTAAGAAATTTTCCCATTTAGGAAAGAAATGTGCCACATTCATTAGTCGATTCAAAATTAACCATATTGAATCTTTCTTACTTGGGACATTCATAAGACCCACCAAAACATCCATAGTCACATTATCCCAATTCCATTATGGAGAGGTCAATAGATATAGAAAACCTCTAGGTTATTAATGATATAACTTCATCTGTTGATAGATGTAGCATCATGTCACAAACCCTACTATCACCTTTTTCATTCCCGAACTCCAAAACTGTTAGCATAGGTCATGATACATTTTGGTTACACTAGGATGTAGTTTCAACTTTGAGGCTTGGAATTCAATCATCAACTCCTCCTGCATACTCGTAGGCACAAAAACCTGATTCCTAGAATAGATGCTCACATTCTCATCTACGCTCCAATCTAAAGGTGAATCCCCACCTTCAAGTATTTCCCTCATAGTCAAATATTCTGGATCCTCATATTACATGTCTCTAATACTGCTCAAAAGTGTATAATCCACTGAAATCAATACAATATCCATCTTCTCCTAACTCTCATGTACCCCCATATGCATATTATCTAGAAAAGTCATCATCTTTCACTTAGTAATTGACTCATGAACCATCTTAGTCTATGTTTTCCTACTGAAATTGTCACCCATATTATTAACTTTATAAGGAATTAAATCAAATTCAAATGAACTCATATACTCAACCCATTTCCCCTTCCTAATATTCAATTCTCATTTTGACAATGTATACCTTAAGCTCTTGGATCATTAAACATCATGAACTTATCTCCCAAAAGTTAATGCCACCAACACTCACTACTTGAAATCCCACTTTTACCAACGCTTATATCCCAATGGTTTAGATAAACTATTGGTAATGGCTATGTATACCAACGGTTTTTTAAAACTATTGGAATAGAAGATTTTGTAACGATTTTTACCAACGGTTTTACAAACCGTTGGTATAGGCCTTAGTATAGGAACTTTTACCAACGGTTTGTGTGAACCATTGGTATAGGACTCACATTTTTCCTCATTTTAAGAATGGTTTATACAAACCATTGGTGTAGGACATACTATACATACATTCCCAATGGTTTTTAAAAACCTTTGGGAATGTTTTCCCCTAAATACAGATCGAGCGTCCATTTCCCCCTCTACTCGATTGCAGGTCGCCCTCCGCTTGATTGGTGACCTAAATCGAATCTCCTTATTCCCCAGTATTGCAAACTTCTTCCACTGATCGATCCATCTTCAATCAAGGAACTTTTTTCTTCTACACTTCAAATATATAAGTGATACCTTGTTTTTTTGTTCTACAACTATTTTTTATACCTTGGTTTTGTTGTTCTGCAACTATTTTTTTTTCTCTTTTGATCTGGAAGAAAGGAGAGCTCTGTGAACATTAATCATGGTTGTGGGTGGTCATTTAGGATGTAAGATAGTATGCCTTCATTTTACTTGATATATCCAATAGTATTATTGATTTATGTTCAATTTGATTATCTTTGAAAAATTATGTTATTTAATAAGTTGTTTTTAATGATTGTAATAATGACTATATGGTATAAGGGTTCACATGGTTTGTATAAGGGTTCACATGGTGTCTAAGATAATCTAGTGTCCTGGGAATGTACATAGAGTACATGACTTGGATAGCCATGTAAATATACATGGCCAATCCCTTATGGTGAAAAGTCTGTTTGGCCAAATGGGGTGCTGAAAACGTCCCCTTTAAAAATGCCTTTGTTTCATGGGTATTCCCATATGATGTGTTAGACATACTATAGAGTGGGTAGCAATTAGATCACCCAAAACACTTTCATCCCTGAAATCTAAGACTAAATGGTTAAATGGAAGAACCCATGTTATAATGACATTCCTAACCTAGTTTCTAACTCACTTCACCTAAACATAAACTAGAACACTGGTTAAATGAAAGAACTCATCCTAAACATACACTATAACATTGGTTAAATGGAATAACCCATCCTTGTTACTAAATTCCATACACATATGGAAAAAAACATCATTCATCAACATCCCTATAATGCATAGGATTTTAACAAAACACATATCCCTTAAATGTCATGAAATTATAGTAGGAACTAATATAAAGTTTCCATGTTTACAGGTGGAAGCTTCATAGCTTTGGATAATATATTCTCCGAACTATAGAGTGGAACCCCATTCGGTGTTTTGAGGTCATCCTAACTCCACACATGAGAAAGAAGATCATTATCCATCAATAAAACCAATGTAAATATATAAATGGTGATTCATATTAGTATCATTAATAGTTTTCCTTGGGAATTCTTAATCCATTAGGGTGTTATCCCGATACCTCCCTTGTTGAATTTCAAATTCAATTATCCTCATTTAACACCACTTTGAGGCATCTATTCATTTACAATTATGTGTTGGTTATAGGATATTCTTAAATCTTTATCTTCTATATGAGTTGAAGCTATATAATTAGAAATTTCAAAACCTTCCATCAAAATCCTACTATTAACACTTTAATTTTCATTTCTAAACCCACCTATTTAATTTTAGAACACTCTGAAGAGTCTTATTACATAGAAAAACTTTATTTTCTTCATCCTTGAAGTTCGTGAACAACATCGGAATTGCAAAAAATATTTCATCATTTTTAGAATTTGGAGTAGAGGCATAATATTTGTGTTTGTTTGAAGAAAAAAAAATCATATTTAAGGTATTTTTAATTTCAATTTCATGTTTTCAGGGTGGTTAGGGGGAGTGTGCAGGTGGGGTGGTGGATGGGGTGGGGTGGGGGCTATTCAGGTGGGGGTGTCTGAAATTTACACTCATCAACGATAGTCGCAAACTCTTTTTCATGAGTTGGGTAGTTTCCCTCATGGGGTCATAAGTGATGAGACTCCTAAGAAAATAACTTTTCACTATATATTATAAAAAATAAAAGTTCAATGCAAAATTCCTCACAAATCATTACATACCAAAATCTAGGATCAGAAAAAAAAAATCCATTTGGGCCAATTTAAAACTCTTATTCAACTCTAATAAGTATTTCTCATACTATTCTGTCTATTAGAATTTGATGGGGAGGTGGGGGGGTTGTGCTGGTTGGGGGGTTGTGCAGGGGTGAGGTGAATTACTACTGGAATAGTGGTTGTCATATGAAGATTGAAATGGGTGTAAATAATGTTTGAGTTATTGAAACTGTTATTCAACTCTACTGGAAGATTGTTTTCATATGAAGATTGAAATAGGGAATTGTAGTACATGACATGGTTGGAAGAGTTTGATGGTTTTATGTGTTTTTTATGCTATTTCAGGTGTTTTTATGTTGTTTTAAGTCTGTTTGTATGTGTTTTTTCTACTATTTTTTATGCAGGTGTATAATGGAGGGGCTACTGGAGGGGCTACTGTGCAATAGTTCTAGAAATACACAATACCAACGGTTTTAAACCATTGGTATACTTTAAGAAAATGCATTTGGATTGTGTTGATAATTTAGGACAATGATCCATGGGTTATTTTTGACGTGTACGAGTCAACCCCGCCTCAATCTGAGTCACGGTGTGGCCGGTACCACTCTAAGTGTCTCTCTTTTGTTTAAAATAGACATCATTTTAAGTGAAAACAACAACTAGCATACAGAAAACCAACCAAACACATTCGTATTGTGTTGATACTTTAGGAAAATGATACATGAGTCATATATGACGTTTACAAGTCAACCCTGCCTCAATATGAGGCATGGTGTGGCCGGTATCACTCAATGTGTCTCTCTTTTGTTTAAAATGGACACCCTTTTAAGTAAAAACAACTGGCATACAGAAAACTAACCAAACGTATTCGGATTGTGTTGATACTTTAGCACAACGATCCATGGGACATTTGTGACATGTAGGATTCAACCCCGCATCAATCCGAGGTGCGGTGTGGCCGATACCACTCAAAGTGTCTCACCTTTATTTGAAATGAAAAAAAATTTAAGTGAAAACAACAATTGGCATATGGAAAACTGACCGAATGCATTCTAATTGTTTCGATACTTTAGGATAATGATCCATGGGACATTTTTGATGTTTAAAAGTCAACCCCTCATCAATCTAAGGCACAGTGTGGCCGGTACCACTCTAAATGTCTCTCTTTTGTTTAAAATGGACATCATTGTAAGTGAAAACAACAACTGGAATACGGAAAACCGACCGAACGCATTCGGATTGTGTTGATTCTTTAGGAAAATGATCTATGAGTCATATGTGACATGTAAGAGTCAACCCTGCCTCAATCTGAGAAACTATGTGGCTGGTATCACTCTAAGTGTCTCTCTTTTGTTTAAAATGGATATCATTTTATGTAAAAACAACTAGCATAAGGAAAACTGACCAAAAGTATTTGGATTACATTTATACTTTAGTAAAATTATCCATGAGTCATTTTTGATGTGTACGAGTCAACCCCGCCTCAATCTAAGGCGCGGTGTGCTCGGTACCACTCAAAGTGTCACACCTTTATTTGAAATGATCAACATTTTAAATTAAAACAACAACTGGCATACAAAAAACTGACCAAATTCATTCAGATTCTATTGATAATTTAGGAAAAAGATACATGGGTTATTTGGGATGTTTACGAGTTAAACCCACCTCAATTCGAGGCGCGGTGTGCCCGATACCACTCAAAGTATCTCACCTTTATTTGAAATGATCAACATTTTAAATGAAAACAACAACTGGCATACGGAAAACCAACCAAATTAATTCTGACTGTGTTGATACATTAGTAAAATTATCCATGGGTCATTTTTCATGTGTACGAGTCAATCCTGCCTCAATCAGAGGCATAGTGTGGCCGATAGCACTCTAAGTGTCTCTCTTTTGTTTAAAATGGACACTGTTTTAAGTAAAAAAAACGGACATATGAAAAATCGACCAAACGTATTTGGATTGTTTTGATACTTTAGAACAATGATCCATGGGTCATTTATGATGTGTAAGAGTCAATCGAACCTCAATTCAAGGCCCGATGTGGCTGGTACCACTCAAAGTGTCTGATTTTTATTTGAAATGGACAGCATTTTAAGTGAAAACAACAACTGGCATACAGAAAACCAACCAAACACATTTGGATTCTGTTGATACTTTAGGAAAATGATCCATGAGTCATTTATGATGTTTACGAGTCAACCCCGCCTCAATCCGAGGCGCGGTTTTCCCAGTACCACTCAAAGTGTAACACCTTTATTTGAAATGATCAACATTTTAAATGAAAACAACAACTGACATACAGAAAACCGACCAAATGCATTCAGATTCTTTTGATACTTTAGGAAAATGATACATGGGTAACTTCTGACGTGTACGAGTCAACCTTGCCTCAATCCGATGTGTGGTGTGCCCGATACCACTCAAAGTGTCTCACCTTTATTTTAAATGATCAACATTTTAAATGAAAACAATAACTGGCATACATAAAACTGACCAAACACATTCGGATTGTGTTGATACATTAGTAAAATGATCCATGGGTCATTTGTGACATGTACGAGTCAACTTTGCCTCAATCTGAGGCATAGTGTGGCTGGTAGCACTCTAAGTGTCTCTCTTCTGTTTAAAATGGACATTGTTTTAAGTAAAAACAACTGACATATGGAAAATCATCCAAATGTATTCGGATTGTGTTGATACTTTAGAAAAATGATCCATGGGTTATTTATGAAGTGTATGAGTCAACTGAGCCTCAATCCAAGGCCCGGTGAGGCCAGTACCACTCAAACTGTCTCACTTTTATTTGAAATGGACAACATTTTAAGTGAAAACAACAATTGGAATACGGAAAACCAACCAAACGCATTCGGATTGTGTTGATACTTTAGGACAACTATCCATGGGTCATATGTGATGTGTACGAGTCAACCCCACCTCAATCCGAGGCATGGTATGGGCAGTATCACTCTAACTATCTCTCTTTTGTTTAAAATGGGCATCATTTTAAGTAAAAACAAATGGCATACCAAAAACTAACCAAACTTATTCAGATTGTGTTGATACTTTAGCACAATGATCCATGGTCCTGCCTCACACAATCCACTTCTCATGTGGGGAACTCCTACCCCTATTCGAAAACACATGACATTTAATACTCCAAGGACAACTATATTCCCTAAGTCACACAAGCTCATTGATACACGCCCGTTATCATCATCACTAAGTTCAAATACACCCACCCCAAACCATGGGACATTATATTTTTGTTTAGTTGAATTCATTTATTCATTTCCTTATTTTGGGTTATTAGCTTCTAATTTTTGAACTCAATCGTGTATGTGTTATAAAAAATTCAATTTTGTATGTATTCTTAATTATGTATCACATATAATTACGTATGTAGTTTTTAATGTATTGTATTCATAATTGATTATTGTATTATGTATCCTTATTTTGTGATTCTACATTTACTACTATACAATTCACATAGCAGCACACAGAACAGCAGGCTGCTGTGTGAATTATAGAGCCAAGCCTATGACAATGATTTTAAACTGTTGGTATAGGTTCTGTATGGACTTTTTACTAATGGTTCTAAGAGAATTGTTGGTAATTGGGATATCTCACCTCTATACCAACGGTTTACATAAAATCGTTGGTATAGAGTAGATTTATTCACATATACCAACGGTTTCTTTGAAACCGTTGGTATATGTCTATTTTCACGACTTACTTGGCTACGGTTTGTAAAACCGTTGGTATAATTTATACCAATGGTTTTATAGCCTATACCAACAGTTTTCAACCATTGGTATACCTTTCATTTCCAGTAGTGACTTCAATGAATAAACCACAATTGGTAGATCAAGGTCATGAGTAGGGTTTATCCATTCATGTGTCCTTTTTTGCTGAGACCCATATGCTACAAATCGATCTACCAACATCAAAATAGCTCCAATTACAATCCAATAAGCATTAAAATACACCATATACTTATAACCTAGCATGGGTGGGATCAAGATCGGTATTGATGTCAAATTTTTATTCAACTCATGAAAGGACTTATCAAATGCTTCTGGTCAATCAAAATTTATCCCATTTTGTTCAAGCCCTAAACCTGTGCTTCCAAATAAGAAAATCTTGGATGAATCTATGATAATATACTTCTAACCCTACAAATCTATGAATATTGAATATGTTTGTGGGATTCTCCCAAGAAACAACTTCTTGTACTTTTTCTGGGTCCAATGACACACCTTCCTTTGAGATTATATGTCCCAAAAACTGTACTTGATCAATCCAAAATTGACATATAGATAGCTTGGAATATACTTGATGCTCTCTCAGTGTGCTCTGGATGATGTAAAGGTGTTGGGCCTGATCGACATCAGTCATGGAGTACACTAAGATGTCAACCAAAAATACTACAACAAAATGATCCATGTACGGGAAGAATATTTTTTTCATTAAGGACATAAAAACTACTGGTGTGTTTGTCTACCCAAATGGAATTATGAATAAATCATGTAGGCCATAACTACTTCTGAAATAATTCCTCAGTGTATCAGATGTCCAAAATATCATAAGATGATACCCTGATCTCATGTCAGTCTTCAAGAACAAACAATCTCCTATCAACTGGTCAAATAAATTTTTGATACGTGGAAGATGATACCGGTTATTCAGAGTCATCCAATTCATCTTTCAATAATCAATTCACCAGTGTAAAGTCTCACCATCCTTATTAGAAAACAACACTGGAGAACCCCATGGAGATATACTTGGATGGATAAATCAGTTATCCTTAAACTCTTAAAATTGTGTCTTGAGTTCTTAAAGATCTTTTGTTTCCATTTTATATGGTGCAATAGAAACTGGATCATCTCCCATAAAAATATCAATAGTGAATTCCACATCTCTATCTAGTAGAAACCCTGACAAGTATTCTAGAAAAAACATCTTAACATATTCCACCACTATAGGAAAAATATCATGCTTTACTTCTCCATCATCAACTAGCATCCTGGGATGTGAGATATCCTTGTTGCTGTTTAATTGACCCCGCTCAGCCCACTTAGATATCCAAATCTAAATGGTTAATATAGTTTCACCTTTAGGAGATGTAAATTTCACTATCCTATGGTAAAAATAATTGTGGGATAAGTATATGACTAGCCAGTCTACACTGATAATTAGTTTGAATCCTAACATGTCAAGGATATAGAGATACCATAGAAAATGATAATCTTACATCTCAAGAGAACACCCTCTTCACAAAAAAGATGTCTCTAGATTGTACTTCTAATGGTGTATCTTTCATCATTTTTCCAATCACAAACTCCACTTCTAGGATCAAACTATTAAAATTTTTTATTATATAAAGGAATGAGAGGCACAATTTCAAATTTGGAACTATATAATGTATAATATATAAGAATAGTACCTCTCACTATCGAAGGTCCTGCCTCTCTATCAACAAGTGTAGGCAGCACTACAGGTAATTTTCCTTCCACACTTCCCTATAATGCAGTCTGAAACTCCTAAGTTTCACCACTCTACTAATATGGAAACTCTTTCCCAAAAACACAATGTCTATTTCCTCTATCTCCTCGGCCAACAGAACTCTATCTACCAGGCTGATATGGTTCAGAATATCCATTTCCCACACCTCGGTTCTGTCCAACTCTTCCATCACAGACTATCCATCACTGTTTCCTACAAAACTTTTGTAGATGTCCCATCATGACACAATGTATGCACTCCACTGGTGGCTAGGGATAGGGTTGATGATAGTCCCTTGGACTACAACACAGGTGGTTGATCACTCTAGTAAAGTCATGTGCAACTGATCCCTCTGTTTGTGCACCCTGCTTCCTACTACCCTCGTTAAAGTTCTCATAAAGTAACTTCATGGTCTCAGATGATTCACCTCTCTATTATCTAGTAGAAACTTTCTATCTTGCACTAAAATAATATACTTGGTTACCTTCATTTATGACATCCTAATCGAACACCTCATAAAACTCATTTTTTTGAAAGAGGTTAACTTGTGATTAATCTCACACTTATGTCCATCATAAACATCTCTCAGTATCTATCTCATCTCCTGCCAAAGATGGAGAAAATCATTGTAGGTCTATAAAGAGTCCTTAACAATCCATTGCAGACATGATCCCTCGATTCACCCACATAAACTCCATTTCTCTCTCCTGCCTCAGTGTCTATGGATAGATGTTCTCTAAGAACCTCTTGAATAATTCCTTCCATAACATACCATTATTTTTTCTAGTAAATTCCTGAATGTCCCACTAGAGCTTTACTGATCCTTGTAGCATATAACCAGCCAGCTTTACCCCCCTCTTAGTAGGTTTCTCCAAATGGTCAAGTATCATCTCTATGGACTCAACCCAGAACTCAACCCCCAAAGTATGCCCCATCCAATGAAAGTCGAAGGGTGCTTAAATTGAAAATCCCTCTTTAGGTCATAAATACCCTTCATAACCCTCCCTAGGTCTCTTTCCACGAATTTCATAGAGTGATCAATGTTCAATCCAAACTTCTCCAATTCATATTAACCCTTCACTATCAGTGCGTCAGGATCCACTACTGGTAAACTATCTCCATAAATCTCTTCCTATCATCCACTAAACAAGCATCTTCATGGATAAATAACTCAACAATTCCAAACACATGTTTTATGAATCATAACAAAACTTATCACATTTATGTAACATGAATAATCATAACATGTCATAATAAGTCTTTTCCAAGAATGTCACCACTCAATCAAAACTGAGGCACTATCACTTCCATTAACCCCTCTACTCACAGGTCTTGGTTATCTAGGGTAAACACATTCTCATATTCTAGTTTCTCATTTAGAATCCCAAATTATTCACACTATTTCATCATTATACCATATCCAATTTTATATTAGGAACCCTTTTCAATTCAATTTCACAAGAATTGAAAAAAATTTATGTGAAAAAACTTATCAAAAACTTGTTTTCCCATGCATGCCTAAAATTATGCATGTCAAAAAATAATCCTAAGTGCCAAGAATGATGCATACTAACTCGACTCTCATGCCATTATTACCCATGAGTCAATTCTCAAAAATCATAAAAACAATTTTCACATCAAACAAAAAGTGTTTTAACCATGGTGAAATAATATTAAACTGTAACATGAAATAGAAATAACAACAATCCAACATTGGGTACTTGGGGTTTTCCATGTACATGGGTTTGTAAATCCCATGCACGAGCTCATGTTCATGCCCTAACTCTTCCTAAACTCCTTTCTACCTTTACTTAAATAGTAATAAAAAATAAATAGAAAATAAAACCCCTCTCATACAACTTTGTAATGTCCCAATATGGGTGCCACATGCTAGTTCCCCATTCTGTACCACCACATGACCTCAAGCGTGCCTCCCCATATACTAAAGGCTAGCAACTAGTAGTGAGTGTATGATAAGTCGATCATGGGGAGAACATACCTTATTTTATTTTATTAATACAATAGAAAAAATAATAAACAATATAGGAAGTATATATAACCATAAAAAATACCAACATGTAAAGATAATCAATGAAAGAAAATACAATATCTAACTGAAGCATAAAACATTCCATACTAATGTTCGTGTAAAGTGTCTAAAGTGAAAACTGAAAATAAATACATAGACAACTCCCAATTAGGTCCCAAACAACATCTCGTTCCCTCATACAAGCTCCATACCAACTCATCCATCTAAGAAAAGGCCTTTACCCTTAACCATTCTGGCAATAATAAGTCTATTTGGGTACTGATCATGAAACTCGGGTGGGGTGTGAGTAAAAGTTAGTAGTCCACAACCATCAGTGTGTAAAACAATATGTAGTTAAAAACATTTTATGTAGTTTTATAAATAAATAAGCACAATTCATAAGAAAATAGTTATCACATTATCATTCATTCTTCACTTAACCAAATTATGTCCCATGATCTTGAGGACACCTGTTCCTCAATACCTGTTTCATCTCATGCAAGAGCCCAAAGTATTCTAGGTGATATGACATCTCAATACCTTATTCAAATCATATAAGAGACCAAAGTATTTCCAGGTAATATCATAACTTAATACCTGCTTCGTATAATTTCAGAGCCTGACGAATTCCTAAGTAAGGACACATCTTAGAATTCTATTATTACCATTATTTATTTATTAATTTATTGAAAATGATACCATTAATACTACAAAAAATATAATGACCATGTTTCCATTCATCAATTTATACATGAATGACCATGTTACAATTCATACTAAAAAAAATAGGATGGACATGTTCCCATTATTTAATTCACACTTAAATGACCATGTTACCATTCACAAACCATACTTTATAATGACCATGATTTCATTGTTTAATTCAGACTTGAAAAACTTTGTTAAAAATCACCATCATATAATTAATTCAACAATTAATTATCCATATAAATTTCATTCCTAATTCAAAAATTAGTTAAACTCAACAATTCAATCAGTTAATCTAACAATTAACAAATCATATCAATAATATTAATCAATTAAAATTTTAATTAATAACTCCAATTTCATTACTAATTAAAATATAGTTTATTACTTAATTTTTGTTAATTAATTTTCCAATTAATTATGTCAATCCCATTAATTTATATAAAAATTAATTAATCAATGTTCACAACTCAGAATCCCATAATTATTTTTTGGAATTATTTATCTCATTTAGAATCTCAATTCATTGAATTTAATTCAAAAATTAATGATTGCAACTGTAACACCCCGAGATTTTATGAAAAAAATTCTTTTTAATTTTATTGATGTCTTGTGTTGTACGCTACACCAAAAGGATCCTGCACTACACGCATCCCTGACTTGGCTTGCATTACACGCAATCACGACCTTCCACGATAGCGTGTGTAGTACGCAATACAAAGTTTCACTAAACGAGATATTATTATAATATTATTATGAACTAGCCGTTATGAATAGTAATACCCACTTTTTGAAATTTAATTTTTCAAAATGGACTTTATTTTTGGATTCGGAATATCGAAATTAGCCTAGGGTGAATTTTTGGTATTTTTCTGAAAACTTTTAATTTTTGATGAATAGTGAAAACACTGGGTTAATATTTAAAAACCGATTTTTTATTTAATTAATTATTTATTTTATTTAAATTTATTTTAGGTCAAAATTGATACATAACACCTATATAAGTTCAGTATAATTCATTGGAGTCATTTTATAATAATTTTAGATATATAAAAATTTTATTGAACTTTTCACCGTCTTTTACCCACTTCCTAAGAGAATTTGTAAATTCACATAAAACTTAATTTTACCACTTCTGTGAGAGGAATTTAAAAAATTTGAGAGAAACGGTTAATATCAAGGACTAAAATTTGGTTCAATGAGATGAAAATAATTTTTGTAAATAGTAACTTTTTACTTTTTTTACCACGTTTAAAATCATATAGGGTAATTAAGGGTAAAACTGATATTATTATTACCCTAACACATGTACTAATTCTATTGGATAAGTTTAATTCGACCGAAAACAACCTTAGGAATAAAATATGACCATTTAGGCCCACTTGGATTAGATTAGGACATTTAATATTATTTTATTTAAAGAATAGTTAAAATAGTTAAAATCAAAGTTTAATAACTAAAACATTTTTAATATAGGGTCATACATAAGATAAATTCGACTATAAATATTAATTAGAAAGATAAAAATATTTCCTACATAATGATATTTTATTTATAATTTTTAGACATTAAATAATTTAATTTATTTATGACACAATGATGATGTAGTAATTATCTTATTAATGAAATATTGACATAATTGATGTTATAAATACCCAAATAAATGTAATATGAGACTTTTTATGAATTACACTAATTTTATAGGTTAATAAGACATGTTAGTATTGATTTAATTAACTTTTTTCGAACTAATAATCCTGTTATGATTTTCACAAAAATCAATTACCAAATAGTGTCATAATTGACATAAAATTGTTTTTAAAACAAATATTATATTATTAATTGTTATTTTATTCCTAAAATTCTAAGGTTCGGAAAAATGACTTAGATAAAGTTATATATATTAATACTAAACAACTTGGGTTACTTTTATCTTGTTATAGTAAGTTTATTAACCTTATAGTGTAAGAAAAAAAGAAGACATGGTAAAAGTATAATTATTTCACTTAAAGTGAAATCTAAATGATAAGGTTAAAATAAAAACCTAAACTTGTCTAAATTCTATTGGATGAGATTATTTCGACCCATCCCCACCTTATCTTAGAAATAAATCAATTTGGAGCTATTAAAAACCTAATAAGACTTTATAATAAAATAATATTTTGAGTTTTTCCAAAGGTGCCCCTCTCCTCCCTTATAAAAAGGGCACCCCTTCCCTCTTCTCTTCACACCCTTTTGAGCCGTGAAGATCGTCCAAACCCTGCCCATTTCTCTTATACACTTCCCTAGTAATATTCTAGAGGTCCTGGTATTCTTCAACGACCAATTTTATTTCCCTAAGAGGAGGTTTCAAAGAGGCGTGTCGAAGAAGAGGTAATATCCGTTACCGATTTTTTCAAATTTATTTCTTCTTCTAATTCCTCTTCTTTAGTTGTTTAATTATGAAGTAATAACATCAGTATCACTCATATGATGGTATGTTATTATAAATATGAAACAACCCTATTTAACCTTCTATCCATCCTACAAAAAACGAAATCACCGCGCGTACGTACGTACGGAATACCATCTCTACGCCATGGTGTAATCTGTTTTCGACCACCACCTTACATGGATGGGTATAATAGTGTAAATAAATAACTATATACGGTTATTTTAAAGTTATATTTATTATTTAATATTATACATACACTTAAATACAATTCCATGATCATGGGAATGATATCATCGCTCGTGCGTACGTACGGAATACTGTCTCCACGAACGCGATGAGATTAATTTTCCATGATTAACCATACAAGAATGATTATAAAGTATATATAATGAATAATAATGAAATATATGAAATAATTAAGCTACTGGATTTATGTATACATATATATATTTATATATTTAATCTACTTACTTCCATTCAAGTCAATAAGGAAAAGAAAACAGCGTTTATGCGTAGGTACGACCTACCGTCTCCATGAACGGTGTATTTCATTTCATTTATCTGTATATTATATATATTTATGTATACTGAATATATGATATATATATCATGATTTACATTCTGGAAGTAATTAAATCATGATATAAGTAGTAATAATATCAATAACAACAAGTCCAAACACGTACGATAAATAAAACATTTTTCCCAAAACACTGCTTTGACATTAAATTTACAAAAGAACGGGTAATATAAAGTCATAAGTGTACCATATATGATATCATTACAATGAATATGATTATGTAATAAGTCAATGACATTATTTAAATCATTATACAAGAGGTTCGGATACGTATGAAGCATATCAGACCTAAGTTAAGGGATAATTTTGCAATCTCATTTTTATCTGAGATTGCTTATACGTAAGTATTTATTGGGGTTATAGTTTTCATCCATGTCCATAAAAATGATTTCATAAAGTGTTTAATATTATTCCATGTATGTTTAAAGCCATTTTTACCCATCTTTGACTTTTACATTGTGTTATGGAAGGAATCTTTCTTTTGTTTACCATACGAGGAACTTTTTTGACTTTTCTGTTAAAAGTACGAGGTGAATGTTTTTTTAACTTATACGGAATGAATGGATTTTTTAAAGTTTCATAAATCCTTATTTTCATGAAGATTAATCTACAATATTTCATGATTATTTTCAACAAAATCATTTTCTTTTAAAATTGAATGGCATTTTGTGAAAAGAAAATGATTTTGAAGAAGGATGGATATTTTCCTCAAGAATTCATTTAAAGTGTTTTATCAAAACCATTTTCCATCTAAGATGACATTATTTCACATGTGTATGTTTGAAGTATAATTTCTCTATGATTTACATGGTTTCACTTTTCTTATGATGCAATTATATCCATTTGTTTTATATGGATTATGTTATGATGGGATGATGTTTATGAAACCCATTTTATTCTTTGGGTTATGATTAATGATTTATGTTCAATTTGTGGCACAAGTAAGAATGATTTCATTATGAGATAGGTGGGACCTATATCTCCCTCTAATGAATTGGGTAAATATTTCTATCTCCTGAGATAGACATGGCTGGAATGGTAAGTTAATCCGTTTCAGTAATACAGGACTGGAACGAGGAGTGAACTCGATTCAGAAAGGGACTTTGTCCACTAAGATGGTCTTGGAAGCAATGCCTTGGCTAATATGGAAATCATATCATGTGTTTAATGTTTTTCCACAATTACAAGTTTTATTCCCAAGCTATTTTATCATGATTGATGTTCCATTATGATCTATGCCTTACGTACTACCATGTTTTATGCCAATGCTCAGGATTTCAATGTTTAAACATTATGTTCATGTTTTTATGTTCAAATGTATATGGTTTGTTTTATATTCTCCATGCTTACCCTTACTGAGAATTTGAACTCACCCTTTATATTTTTTCTTTTCCCCATGATTTAAATAAAGGTTTTAGGTAAGAAAACAAAATGGGAAGATATTTATGGGAGATGTTGAAGATCTTTCACCACGATTACAAAATTATTTTCTGAGTTTCCAAAGACAATAAACTATCATGGTCCTTTGGTGTCTATTTTTGCTATGTATTAAGCATTCTGTAAAAGTATTGTAATGTCCATGTACGTCAGGCTTTGGGTCTCTACAGTTGGTATCAGTGTAAAGGTTTAGTCAACCTTTGGAAACTAGGATGCAAAAACTTTAGTGAAATCCCTAGATATATTTCTAAGGTATGTCTAGGGATGTACCTAAGGTTAAGTATAAGTATAGGTTATAGTCTTAGAATTATGGTAACGATCTTATAATTTAACCTAAGATGTTAGATATTGAAGGTTATCCCCATTGATTATGATTTTGGCCTCTCACACTATTTCTTTTTGGGTTTTAGAAAATGGCTGGGAATGGGAAGATTCACGATAATGGAGGATATGATGGACAATGAAATGATATTCTTCATGAGAAACCGAATGAAATTGGATCTGGAGGTCCACATATCGTTATTATGCCTAATCAGAAATCTCATAATATGATCAATAATCTCAACTTTGGTAAGTATCCCGACTCAGCTAGTAAGAGAAATATGGAGTTTCATGATGATCATAGAGGAAAGAAAGTTCAATTCCCCTCATGTAAATCATGTGGGAAGAGGCATCAAGGAGAATGTTTCAAAGGAATTGGAGGATGCTTTGGGTGTGGAAAAGGACACAAATCCAGTAAGTGCAAAGGAACAGGTTCAGTTAACACCATGGATAAGGATAATGGTATTGCTATGACATAAACAATGATTAGATGTTTTAAATGTGGAATGTATGGGCATTATGAAAACCAATTCCCTAAGGGAAAATCTCATGAAGAGAATCAGCATGGTCATATGGGTAGTATTTATGTGGATGATGATGAGGAGACTACAAATGATATATGAGATGAAAGAAGTGTTGAAGCTTGATCAATGGTTTAAGAAGGTAGTGGAATGATTGTATGTTTATCATGAGTTATGTTGTATAGGTAATTTAGTGGTACTATGGAATAAAGAAACATATAAGGATTGTTACAATATTGTTTTTCCTAAAGTATTTGAAAGTATAAGTTGAATGGTACTGGTAACCATGAAAGGTTATTCAGATATTTTTGGAAAGAAGATGATATACACATAATGAATGGATAAGTAGGAAATAATATGTTTGATAGTATTCATGAGCTCATGATTGTTATAAGGACTAAGTGATATCATGGTTTGAGTATACAGAATTTTGGGATTTTGGTATGTGGAAAGAGTTAACTTTTGACAGCACTCATGTTTTCACTAAGGTTCAATGGGTATTCATTTTTTCAAGAGAATACATGATTAAGGCCTTCGAATGTTTGGAATGTGACCAACAAGACACATCTTATGATATATGGGGATCAACGATGGTATTAACATTCTTGTTATATGAACTCTTTGGTAATCGTTTTCACTATAATATGAGATTGGATAGCATTATTTTGGATAAGCCTAAAGATTGGAATGGATTATGTTAGACATAAGTTAGTATTGTTTAAGGCTAGAACTTTTTCTATATTATTGATGGAAAGTTATAATAATGTAGTTTTAGAAAAAGGACAACCTGCTGGATAGGCGACAACCCGTCACGTCGGACAAGGCTGTGGGAATCGAACCCACAAATGAAGTGTGACATGCCTTTATCGCCTACCACTGGCCTACAGAACTCCCTGTTTAGTATAAACTAGTTTTATTGTATTAAGCAGTATGATATATGAATTATAAGTCCATTTTAGGAACCATATATGATTAATCTCACTATAGATGGACTTATGTATTTTTGAAATCTTTTTCTAACCTTTTGTTTGAGATAGAAGGAATGACCCATCATTCTATCACATGATCTGGTAACACTTCACGAATGACAAATTCAACTTCATTTCTTTAAGAGATGAAGTGTAAATTGTCCACAGAACGACCAACGGTGAGACTGTACCAAAATCAAGAAAGTATTTCTTCTAATTCCAATTTCTTCAACTTTAGGGAAATGATCTTGAAAACAAAAAATGTTGTCCTAGTGCCCTTATATACGATGAATTAGATGATACTTTACATCATCACAAATCTATGGCTTTGTGATTGTTGGCTTTTTCATAGCCATGTTCTCTACCACTCTCTATCAGAACATGACAGTTAAATTTCTTTTCCATATCCATATTTTCACCTATGTTCTCCTATGTGGAAACCCAGTGATTAGTTAATTTGGGTAATCTTTACATTTCATACTTTAGTTTTAAAAGATAGGTTTTGGTATTCCTTTTTACGATGTGGGTTTCTATTAAAGAAACTTTTGAGTAGTAAACCATTTATAACCCCGACGAATTTCGAGGGAGAAATTCATTTTAAGTGGGGTAGAATGTAACACCCCGAGATTTTATGAAAAATATTCTTTTTAATTTTATTGATGTTTTGTGTTGTATGCTACACCAAAAGGATCTTGCACTACACACATCCCTGTATTGTCTTTCATTACACGCAATCGCGACCTTCCATGATAGCGTGTGTAGTACGCAATATCAAGTTTCACTAAACGAGATATTATTATAATATTATCATGAACTAGCCGTTATGAATAGTAATACCCAATTTCTGAAAATTTATTTTTCAAAATGGACTTCATTTTTGGATTCAGAATATCGAAATTAGCCTAGGGTGAATTTTTGGTATTTTTCTGAAAACATTCAATTTTTGATGAATAGTGAAAACACTGGGTTAATATTTAAAAATCGACTTTTTATTTAATTAATTAATTATTTTATTTAAATTTATTTTAGGTCAAAATTGATACATAACACTAATATAAGTTCAATGTAATTCATTGGAGTCATTTTATAATAATTTTAGATATATAAAAATTTTATTGAACTTTTCACTGTCTTTTACCCACCTCCTAAGAGAATTTCTAAATTCACATAAAACTTAATTTTACCGCTTCTGTGAGTGGAATTTAGAAAATAAAAGAGACACAGTTAATATCAAGGACTAAAATGTGGTTCAGTGAGATGAAAATAATTTTTGGTGAATAGTAACTTTTTACTTTTTTTTACCACGGTTAAAAGTAAATAGGGTAATTAAGGGTAAAAATGATATTATTATTACCCTAACACAAGACCCAATTCTATTGGATAAGTGTAATTAGACCAAAAACAACCTTAGGAATAAAATATTACCATTTAGGCCCACTTGGATTAGATTAGGACATTTAATATTATTTTATTTAAAGAATACTTAAAATAGTTAAAACCAAAGTTTAATAACTAAAACATTTTTAATATAGGGTTATACATAAGATAAATTAGACTATAAATATTAATTAGAAAGCTAAAACGATTTCCCAGATAATGGTATATTATTTATAATTTTTAGACATTAAATAATTTAATTTATTTATGACACAATGATGATGCAGTAATTATCTTATTAATGAAATATTGACATAATTGATGTTATAAATACCCAAATAAATGTAATTTGAGACTTTTTATGAAATCAATTAATTTTATAGGTTAATATGCCATGTTAGTATTGATTTAATTAACTTTTTTCTAACTAATAATTCTGTTATGATTTTCACAAAAATCAATTACCAAATAGTGTCAAAATTGACATAAAATAGTTTTTAAAACAATTATTATATTATTAATTGTTAGTTTATTCCTAAAAATCTATGTTTCGGTCAAATTACTTAGATAAGGTTATATATATTAATAATAAACAACTTGGGGTTCTTGTTTCTTGTTATAGTAAGTTTATTAACCTTATAGTGTAAGAAAACAAGAAGATACGGTAAAAGTAAAATTATTTAACTTAAAGTTAAATCTAAATGATAAGGTCAAAATAGAAACCAAAACTTATCTAAATTCTATTGGATGAGATTATTTCGACCCATTCCCACCTTATATTCTAAATAAATCTATTTAGAGATATTAAAAACCGAATATGACTTTATAATAGAATAATATTTTGAGTTTTTTCAAAGGTGCCCCTCTCCTCCCTTATAAACAGGGCACCCCTTCCCTCTTCTCTTCACACCCTATTAAGCCTTGATGATCGGCCAAACCCTGACCATTTCTCTTCTCCACTTCCCTAGTAATATTATAGAGGTCCTCATATTCTTCAAAGACCAATTTTAGTGCCCTAAGAGGAGGTTTCAAAGAGGCATGTCGAAGAAGAGGTAATATCTGTTACCGATTCTTTCAAATTTATTTCTTCTTCTACTTCCTCTTATTTAGTTGTTTCATTATGAAGTAATAAAATAAGTATCAATAATATGATGGTATGTTATTATAAATATGAAACAACCCTATTTAACCTTCTATCCATCCTACGGAAAACGAAATCACCGCGCGTGTGTACGTACGGAATACTGTCTCCACGCCGTGGTGTAATCTGTTCTCGACCACCACCTTACATGGATGGATATAATGGTGTAAATAAATAACTATATATGGTTATTGTAAAGTGATATTGATTCTTTAAAATTATACATACACTTAAATATAATTCCAAGATCATGGGAATGATCTCATCGCTCGTGCGTACGTACGGAATACCGTCTCCACGAACGCGATGAGATTCATTTTCCATGATTAACCATTCAAGAATGATTATAAAGTATATATAATGAATAATAATGAAATATATGACACAATGAAGCCACCGGATTTATTTATACATATATATATATATTTCACCTACTTCCATTCAAGTCAATAAGGAAAAGAAAATAGCGTTCATGCGTACGTACGGCCTACCGTCTCCAGGAACGGTGTATTTCATTTCATTTATCTATATATTATATATATTTATGTATACTGAATATATGATATATATAGCATGATTTAAATTCTGGAAGTAATTAAATCATGATATAAGTAGTAATAATATCAAGAACAACAAGTCCAAACACGTACGATAAATAAAACGTTTTACCCAAAACGCTGCTTTGACATGAAATTTACAAAAGAACGGGTAATATAAAGTCATAAGTGAAACATATATGATATCATAACAATGAATATGATTCTTTAATAAGTAAATGACTTTATTTAAATCATTATATAGGAGGTTCAGATATGTACGAAGCATATCGGACCTAAGGTAAGGGATAATTTTGCAATCTCATTTTTATCTGAGATTGCTTATACGTAAGTATTTACTGGGGTTATAGTTTTCATCCATGTCCATAAAAATGTTTTAATAAAGTGTTTAATATTATTCCATGTATGTTTAAAGCCATTTTTACCCATCTTTGACTTTTGCATTGTGTTATGGAAGGAATCTTTCTTTTGTTTACCATATGAGGAACTTTTTTGACTTTTCTCTTAAAAGTACGAGGTGAATGTTTTTTTAAACTTATACGGCATGAAAGTATTTTTTGTGTTTTCATAAAGCCTTATTTTCATGAAGATTAATCTACAATATTTCATGATTATTTTCAACAAAATCCTTTTCTTTTAAAATTGAATGGCATTTTGTGAAAAGAAAATGATTTTGAAGAAGAAAGGTTATTTTCCTCAAGAATTCATTTCAAGTGTTTTATCAAAACCATTTTCAATATAAGATGAAATTATTTCATGTGTGTATGTTTGAAGTATAATGTTTCTATGATTTACATGGTTTCGCGTTTCTTATGATTCAATTATATCCATTTTTTTATATGGATTATGTTATGATGGGATGATGTTTATGAAACCCATTTTATTCATTGGGTTATGATGAATGAATTATGTTTAATTTGTGGTACAAGTAAGAATGATTTCATTATGAGATTGGTGGGAACTATATCTCCCTCCAATTCATTGGGTAAAGATTTATATCTCATGAGATAGACATGGCTGGAATGGTAAGTTAATCCAGTTCAGTAATACAGGACTGGAATGAGGAGTGAACTCGATTCCGAAAGAGACTTTGTCCACTAAGATGGTCTTGGAAGAAATGCCTTGGCTACCATAGAAATCATATCATGTGCTTAATGTTTTTCCACAATTATAAGTTTTATTCCTAAGCTATTTTATCATGATTAATGTTCTATTATGATCTATGCCTTACGTACTACCATGTTTTATGTCATTTCTCAAGATTTCAATGTTTAAACATTACGTTCATGTTTTTATGTTCAAATGTATATGGTTTGTTTTATTTTCTCCATGCTTACCCTTACTGAGAATTTGAGCTCACCCTTTATATGTTTTCTTTTCCCCAGGATTTAAAGAAAGGTTTTAGGTAAGAAAAAAAAGGGGAAGATCTTTATGGGAGATGTTGAAGATCTTTCACCACGATTTGAAGATTATTTTCTGAGTTTCCAAAGACACTAAACTATTACGGTCCTTTGGTGTCTGTTTTTGCTATGTATTATGCATTCTACAAAGGTATTGTAATGTCCATGTACGTCAGGATTTGGGTCTCTACAGCAACCTATGATATCAATATCACAAAAATAGTAAAAAATTTATTTTTCTCAATTTATGACATGGAAAACACATAATTACTTCCCAAATTAATTATCTCAATTCAACAAATTCAATATCTCATAATTTGATCCCCAATTAATTATCTAAATCAAAACCTCTAAATCAAGATTAATGAAATAAAGATCTTATAAATCTACATATAGATCTAGAATCATAGATCAATATCTCACCATATATATTTATATATGTTCATAACAAAATATTATATCACTCAAAGAGAGCGATATGAATGAGAGAAGAATGAGAGAAGAACCGGGAACTGATTCACATACTAAGAGAGGAGAATACCTTTCATTCAGGATTTGATTCATGAAAAGAAGATGTTAGTAGGGCTTGGAATACATCTAGAGATCTCCAAAATTTTGAAAGAACTATTAGGGTTAAATGGGGGTCATAATAGGTGTGTTTTCGGGGTTTAGGGGATTTTAAAAATAAAAAACATGTGACATTAATAATCATGCACGGTTTGCTAGGTAGGGGCATACAGTTTTCCAAACCATGCACCAACCGTGAAAATCCCCTATGTCTGGGTTCACACAGTTAGCTGGGTTGGGGTGCACAGTTAGAGAAAATTGTGTGCTAACTGTGCACAACTCTATAATTTCAATTTTTCTCCAAATTCCACCCAAACACACCCCAAGTAATAACCCAAACAAAACATACCCAAATATGGACAAAGAGTACATGATTTAAAGCCCAAGTATACTCCTAATAAGGTTGGTATCTTACAATAAGAATATAAACTAATATTATTACCATGAAATTTATGGGATATAAATATCAATCTTAGGTTATTTATTTTACGGTGATTATGATACAAAATCTACCAATGTTGTATGTGTTTTATAGTAAAATATCATTATTTATCAGGATTATTTATAATTAATTTTCTGATTGTGAAATCTTATGATCTATCACTCAATAAAATCATGAGTTTTCTTATCCTCATGTTAGTTACTAAGAATAAATTTTTCCTTTATTTTCCCCTTATTTATGTACTCAATTGTGATAAAGAATATTTTTTAAATGAAAACCGACCTTATGTATCTCTTCGATCGAAAACCATTTTTATTCCATATAAATGTCTTCTAAAATTGTTTTCATGATTTTTTATGAAATTTTTATATGATAGTTTAATGTAATGTTTTTTCCTGTTTTAATTTTTATGAATTTTTTAAAAAGTAATATTCTTATGGTTTTCCAAATGAATTAATTTCGAATTATTAAAAATAATGTAAAAGGAATTTTTTTTAACATACACTGCATAAACAGAATTTTCATCCATCAAGAAATCTCAAATATTTTATGATTCAATTATGTAATTCTATGGTTATTATAAATGAAAATGTTTCTTTAATATTTTTGAAATTTTTAGATTTTTAAGAAGTTATTTGAAAATGGAAAGGATATTTTCTTCTTGATTTTTTAATAATATTTTTATGGTATTCCAATTCATTAGTGATACAATAATAGGATGTTGTTTATGATTTACTAGGGATATAATCTAATGATAAATCCTTATACTTTATTTATGTATTTTTTAATTATTATGATAAATGTTTATGAAACATTTTATTTCCCTTTCATTATGATATGATGAAATTTTTATGAAACTCATTTACTTGTCATTGGTTATGATATGGTTTTTTTTTTCATTTTGTTGAACAAAAATGTATGAATTATATGATGGGTGTTACCTATATCCCCATCCTATGTATTAAATAATGATTAATATTTTGTGTATCAAGGTGGGTACATAGGAGGCTAATTGAAGCCTGAATTAGGGTACATGGGATGTGATCCCAAGTCCTAAGAGGGTACATCGGTGATTATACCATGCTTGAAAGTTGCTATATTGGTGGTTATCTCAATCTCGAAATAGTGTACATAAAAAGATATACCCATACCAAAAGTGGGTACACATGAGGTTATTCCAAGCCCAAAGTAGGTACACGAGTGGTCATCCCATGCCTAACATGATATTAATGTCTTTTTGGATAGCCTTAACATAATATTTTATATTCATATGTGTATACCATAATTATATCTCTTATAAAAATGTTAAAATATCATGGATATTGTTGTTTAATTATTATATGATTCATCCTAAAATGTCACTATTTATTCCATGACTCCTGTTATGTTCTATGGTGTGCATTATGTGGTTTAAAATGTCAATATCACATTCTCATACCCCTATTCTCATGTTATGTTGATATATATCTTTTTACCCTTACTGAGAATCTAATATCACCCTTTCCTTTATATTTATTCTATATGTCATGAAGAATTGTATTATGTATGATATGTATAATAAAGGTTATAGTTATGAGGAATTTATTCATAGGTGATATAGTTCAATTATGATTCATTTTCTTACATGTCCACATTTCATATGATACTATACCTATATGATTCTGGTGTTGATAATTATGTTATATAATTAATATCCATATAATAAGATGTAAAATCTATGTATGAAAAGTGTAAGTCAATATAATTTCGTTCACCAACATCATTAAAAAATGTAGATATTCTACAACACTACCCATATTGAGATACATATAGAGAATTTTGGACACTCATGTGGAAGATATTTTTGTATTAGTAATCAACTAAATTGAGATATTGATCTAATCAACCATTTATTTCCATTAACTAGGCTATGCATATCCTTGAGTGTTTGAATGTTCCCTTAATAAAGGAAATAATTTTATGGAAGATTGGGAATACTAAATTTCCAATCAGTATTCAGATAATTTTCAAGGCATATCCAATATTTAAAAGTGTTCCATTGAGCATGATCAGTTATGATTGAATGTAGAGTCCCTTTTATCCTCATCACTTCATTTATGTGAATGATAACACATTTTACAAGATATATAAACTTAAAAATAATTATTAAGTGGGTATTTTGGGTGAGTTGATCCACCAAAGCATGTATCACATGTTTCATTTGGATATCTTTGATAAACCAATGACAATGTCCGAGGTTAATCTCTCCAATTTCCATGTGGTTCTGGATAATTTTTTCATTATTAAATTAGATTTTTCCCTCTACATTAAAATTTTTAAATACCATGCACTTTGATATATACTTAGTAATATTCTTATTCATGTTCTTCTACCAGAGGATCTCTTGAAGATCATGTTACATCATGGTACATCCAGGATTGAAGGAGGAATATGATTTATGATAATTACTAAGTCGTTTATCCTTTGTCTCATGTTATGTAGACACAAATTTTTTAGTTCCAAACTAAATGTCACTATCTTAATCAATGTGTAATTAAATAATCATCCCCTCATTTATAGCTTCCACATTCTTTTGATACTTTAAAAAAACCATTTTTTCATTTATATTTTCTTTGGTAAATAGACAATAATCATTAGGGAAATGTGGGATGTATTCCCAATATTAATGATTTCTATATCCATAATTTAAATATACATAAATATATTGTCCCTCTTAATCTACATCATGGATATAATGGCATGTTCCTTTCTATTAAGAGAATTTTCTACCTTGTTCACTTTTCTATGATGGTATGGATTGGATAAATTGTATTATTTGATTAGCTCTAACCATTTTAATTGATTCATATTTAGTTATTTATATTTTAATATATATTTTATAATCTTATGATCTTTATATATGTCACATGTCTCACCATAAATGAAATTAAAAAAATATCAAGGAAATTATCAGAATTGCTGACTCTAAATCATTCAGTCGGTAGTTATTCTCCATGATCATCACCTACCATGAGGTATAAACTATAAATTTTTAATTTTATATGAGTAAAAAATTAATAAAATTCACTGAATAATCACCATTTATCATAAAACCTTCCCCCCTTGATGGTATTCTGAGTATATGTGGAGCTATTAGCCTCTTGTTGAGCTCCTTTTAAATCTTTCCTCACATTCATCCATTCAGCCACACATAAAAAAAATTCTACTCTAACACAATTATGTGGGATATAAAATAATGAGAAATTTATCCCAAAAAAACAGTAGAAACCATATATTAAATTAAACCTATGTATTTTCATGACAGTAGTGGGTGTAGGATATTCTACAATTTCAATTGTCTTTAAAGGGTCTATAAAAATTCCCCCACTTGTGATGATGTGGAACTTAAATAAGATATCTTACATCCAAAAGTCACACTTGATTAACTTATGGTGAATTTTACCCTTCTTTAATGTGTCCATATAAATCCTTATATTCTCTTAATATTCCTCATCATTATGAAGTAAATGATAAAATCATTGATAAATATTACCACAAATTTGTCAACAATGTATCTAAATAATATATTTATCAAATTGATGAATATTTTAGGATAATTAGTTAGAGCAAAGTTCTTAATAATGAAATCATAGTTTCAATACCTTATACAATATTATTTCTCCTGAATAAGATAACTCTTTATCTAAATCTGATGATATCCATAATAAAGACCTGAAATTGAGAAATAATGAGATCCTTGATGTATATCAAACAGGTAATCAATCATTGGATTGTGATACTTATTCTTTATGGTGATTTATTAACATATCTATAATCAATGGATTGGGGCATGGAAAAATTATTTTTCTTGTCAGAGACTTTTGGTACACCCCAGGGTGATGAAATAGGGAACATGAAATAATTTTCCAAATTGTCTTGAAGAGGCCTCCTTAACACCTCTAGTTTTATTGGGACAATCACATTGAGGAGATTTTAGTTTCCCTGGGTATATGATCTATTGATAAATATACCTCATGATCCTAGAGAATCTTTGTTAAATCTTCAATAAATTCATTAGTGTATTCCCCCATAGTGGTAATCTCTTTAATGATTAAACATTCCTTCAACTCAACCATTTGGTAAAGGTATGATTCTTCACTAGGTATCAACACCCACACTGTTTTGTAATTTTCCAAAGGATATTACTGACATTTAAAGAATTTATATATGAACATGGGATGTTTTATAATATAGAAAGAGATTTGATTTTAAATAATGTTGATGTGAGATATATATAATGATATCCAAAATATTCCCAGTATAGAATCATGTTACACAAATAGAATGATTACATGAATTTCTTGAAGAATAATCTCACCAACTCAAACATATGAATAGTCCCACTCCTAGAGTTTATTGATCACACCACTATGTGTTTTTACATGTAACTCTATATAAAGGTATAATGGTTTTAATTCAATAGTCCATGAAAACTTGCAGAATACAAAGGAATGTATAGAATCAAAATTGAAAAAAATTATAGTCTTGAGTGTATAGGTAGTGTACCCTATATTATATCATTTTCATGTTCCTACTTAGAAACATTGATAGAATAATATTTCTATTTATCCTTTAGATATGGTAGTTCACAAGGCCTATTACCCTCAATGACCCATGGTTTTGTGGATTTTCCTGAATAGTGACCTTTCTCCCTACAGATGAATCATTGAATAATGGGCGGTGCATTTGGAGGTGCCTTATTTTACTCTAACACATTAGCCAACATCATCATGTCTCTTCAAAATTCATGATCTTGGTGGCCTTTTACCATGAACCTGAATCATTTACCTATCCCTTTGAGGTAATTCCTAGATGATTCTTAAATTTATTTGACATATGGTAAGTTGGATCTTCATTCCTCATTTTTCAATTGATCAACCATATTAAACATATATTATTCTCTTCTAAAATCCATGTACATAGGTACATTATTTAAATTCCATCACTACTTTGAGAGAACATCAAACTATTAATTTGTAAATCACAATGTCTCTGATTGATAAATCATTTTTAAGGTATTCTTTTAAACCACTAAATAATCTATTTATTTTTCTATTATTATTCATAACATAACTAGATGATTATCTAAAAATAATTGTGAATGTTTCCATGAAATATATGACAGATTCACACTAAATTTTCTTTATCTATACAATTATATCTTCATCACTATGCAAGGAGTTCAGGGAAATACATGTAATGTAATAACTTCATAAAGTCTTCCCACTCAATTTCATCAATTTCATCCTTAATATTGGTATTCAATATCAATTCAAACCATTGATAAGCTTGTCTATATATTCAATATATATCCAAGTTTATTTTCTCAATCTCAAACCAGTTGAGCATAGAAATGATATTCTCTATTGAGTTAATTCATTATTCTATGACAAGAGGCTAAAAATACCATGAATAATTGGTGGTTATTGATTCCTAATGGGATGGATAGCTAGTTTCTCTATAATTGGTGAATAAAGAAATTCCACATGGTTTAGGATATTTTTCATATCCTAAGATAGCTGGGTTAGAATTTCTATAGGGTTTTTAACACCACCTCATATGGAATTGGAATTGTTATTCATAAAAGCATTTCATTATCCCTCACATGGGATCTTGGTCGTGATTATCCTAGTTTCAAAAAACAATTTAAAATAGAAATGCTCTGAAATAACATAAGTCAATACAAAAGGAATAAATAATTTATATTAATGTGTAAATGTATTCTATTGTATTACTTTTTGGGATCCCAATACTTATAATTTTTCTAAATTTATTATCCTATTATCATGTAAATTAATACATTTATAACATTAATATGAAAAATTAAATTAGTTATGCATCCTTCATAATGATTTTTATAGAGTTATTGATTAACTAAATCATATCCCAAAAGATTTAAAAACTAGGTGTGCAGAAAATCATCATTATGGTTCACCGAGTGATGAACATGTTAATTCCCAATCCCCCATTTTAGGGGTTTTTACCCCAAGGGACAATTATTTCATATCCACAACCACATTTGGTATACCTAAATGGATTTTATTTATTATAAACCATGTTCTCTTATACCATAAAAAATCATTGGATGCTTACCTATACTTAGAATTATCTTTGTTGGGTTCCCTACTGTTTTTTAATCCTAATTCCCAAATTAACTAATCCATATCTCTAATACCAACTAGGAAGATGAATATTTTTGTTAAATTATTGTTACATAATTCATAAGATATGGAACAAAATAGTAATAAATTAATGGATCCAATGGTTTAGTATCATAGAAAAATCAAGATCATATATCACATGTACATAATAAATCATATATTTTTTAAAAAAATATTCTTCTTAATCCTCTTAAATTCTCCCACATTCACATTAGTACATGTAACCAACTAAGGATGTATATAAATTAAATGGGTGATATAAAATGCATGTCAATGGATAAATAACATAGATTGAATAAGAAACATGAATCAATAGTAAATTGGAGAGAATAAGTAACATCATCATATAAAATGCATTGGATCATAATCATGATCCTAAAATAAAAAATTTATAAATGCATGGAATGTTTAATATATATAATAATTCCAAATAAAAATATATTGGTCAAATATAGTTCATATATTTTAAGTAAAGTTTGCAACATGTTCATGCATAACATATGTTTAGAGTACATTACATCAAAATTGTGTACAAATATTATTTCATGTTAAAACAAAATTCATACAAATCTGGGGAATTATAATATTACCCAATTCATTTTAGGGATATATAATTCTTGCCTCACCCATGATATCATAAAATGATCATAATCATGCATTCCACCTAGACCATAAAAAATTATTAGTTATAAAATAAACCTATTTAACGGAATGTGTTTCATAATAGATTCAAAAACCATTCTTTAGTAAATAACATATGGTGTAACACCACAATAATTTAGGGTATTTCTATTATTAAATTTAATTTTTCGACAACATATGTTTCCTGCAAGACAAAGCTTAAACGAATAATGATATACAATTAAAAATCATTATTTTAAAATGAGTATTATAAACTAGCTGATAAATTATTGGGAATGAATAGTAATAACCAAATTATGAAATTTATGTATTATATATTTAATAATTTTTTTACATTAATCCAAATGATTTTATAGGGATAAGATAAGAGTTAATCCAATTTCATGCATTAATAGGATATATTTTCAAAATACTATTTTATCACCTTTAAATGGCGCACTTGTTTTAAAATTAAATTTTGACAGTTTTATAAATTCAATTATCAAAATAATATTCATTTTTAAATCATAATGTATTAATTAACATAGGGTGAAATTTTGTTTTTTTAATGAAAATATTCATTTTCTAGGGAATAGTGAAAACTCCTGATTTTTATAAAACTTTAATTTTTATTATGTTAATAGTCTATTTATGATTTTAATAGTAACCTCACCGATTAAATTGTAAATAAAATTTGGGTATCTTTAAAATGAAAATATAATATATTTATATCATATAATAAGGGAATAAATATTTCAAAAATGATATATTAAGTGTTGTTATTTTTGTAAAGCGTAAATGATTATTTATAGTATTATAATTAATATAATGATTTAAAAAAAATTATTTTTATAGAATAGATATATGAATAAATATTTTGTTTCCTTATGATTATAATATAATTTCATGAGACCTTAATTATTTTTTCTATGTGTTATAAATCAGTTAAAATTTTAAAATAAATATTTTTCAAATAAGTTATGATTCAAATTAAAAATTAAATTTCATATATTTAGAAAATTATTTTAATTAAATGGAATAATTTTTTTAATTATAAATGTTGAAAATTTATTTGGGTGAATTTTTGGTATTTTTATAAAGTAGTTGAATTATTGGGGAATAGTGAAATTTGATAATTTTTTGTATCTAACATTTAGCCAAAGAAATGAATTATCAAGTCATGGATGATGTATGGATGTGATAATCACCCATTAGATATAACTAACATGCATTATTTACTTTTTTTAGTAAGAATAATCATCACTATTCGGTCTTGAGCTAAAATAATAAATAAATAGATCAAAAAAAATCAAAAAACACCCCTCTCCTCCACTATAAATACCACCCCTCCCCAATCATTCTCATTACACATATAAATCAATGAATCTTTCTTATATTATACCCATTTAGTCTCCCAAACCTCTCCCCCTCGTTTTGGTCTTTCTGGTCTCAGTAAAAGACCATTCCTTGTTCATTAAGGAGGTTCTCAAGGAGGTGGCACCCAAGAGGTAAAACCATCTCTCTCTCTCTCTTCGTTTCAATATCATTTATTTTATTATCATTCCCTCACCTCCACTGTACAAAGTGAAATTATAACTCTAGTATCATTTATATCATATAATTTTGTTATGTTAATGGTATATCAAACATCAATTATATTTTCTTCCCCTTTTTATTTTAAAAATGAAAACATCGTTCGTGAGGTGCCGATTTACCATCTTCATGGATGACATGTTTTCATTTTGCGATTTCACCTTCATGTATGGTCATAAAATAATTTTATGGATAAAACATACATTAATATTTGTAAAGAAATTATTTAATTTTCTATAACCAGTATATATACATGATATTAATTCATAAAACAAAACTTGTGCACTATGATTAAAAAAACCAAAATAATCCAAATGATTATCATTAACAAACAATCCTCATATCTGAAAAATGATATATAATACCAAATTAATATTATATATGTTAATAAATTAATTATAATTTCATTTAAATATAACTATTCCAATTTCACATGGTCATTCGTTCATGTATACAAGTAAACCAATCATGAAAACCAAGGAAACAAACACTTCTGAAAAACGAAATTGAATCTTATAACTCATCAAAAGAGAATATAAATGAAGTTAATAAAATTATAATAAAACAAATACATGTTAATTATGTTATTAATTAAATTATTAATGAAAATAATTTCATTATCCCAAATTTCATATAAAATTACATGACACATTCAAACCTAAGGTAAGGGATTCTCCCCAAACATCTATTTTTTATTCGGGTTACGCTTTCTCTCCCTTTACCCCAATGAAATTATTATTAATTTTTTATATAACTCTTAAACATTATGTGAATATGTTCCAAACTCATGTATCTATATAATTTCAGCATTATTTGATGGGGAAGTGTATATTTTATAAGGTTCTATTTTCAATTCCACCCTATGAGAAATCCCGATTAAAGGGAACTTACTACTTTATTACCAAATTTAAATAAAGTTTTCTAATTTTCTTTAAAAATCCAATATTTTCATAAAATTTTTTATCATGAATATCTTATCAATTTTCGGTATTTATGTAAACAATTGTTATGTTGTCTACTTTAAAGTCCCTTTTACGTGTTCCCTTAAACTATACTGAGGTTGACCATTTCTAAAGTTTCTTAAAATCACTTTTTACATTTTTTCACTTAAATTGGGCATCATTTTTTCCCAAAACATAATTATATTATCCTTAAAATTCATGTATGGGATATAAATGTTTTCCATCAAATTTTAACCCATATTCAAATGATTTTTCCAAAAGAACTCTTATTTTCAATGTAAAAAAGAGAATTTCCCTAAAAAATTCCTTGATGATTTTATTAGAGTATTTTTATCTATTTCAACATCTTATGTTTAATCTAATTATTAATTGGGATTGATATTTTATTACATCATATATCATATTTTCTTTAATGGTTTGTGATTATTTTGACTGGGGATGTACTATCTTGATACCATTCGCCTCATTACCCATGATGGTCTATGATTATGTTTATTGTATGGGGAATGTTACTAACATTTCATATGATAGTTTAAATATGAATTTATATTTATATTATGTTCACCCCTTTCATACTAGGAAGTCATTGGACTGATAAAGTGACTAGTGGGGCCTTCTATATCCCCTCGATGCATCGGTAGGTCTCATGAGACAATCTAGATTGGGTTTTTACCCATTTATGTATGGTGTCTTAGACAAAGCTATTATGGTATATTTATGATGTTCGATATTATTCATTATCTAATTATGATGCTATTAATTTGATATTCCATGTTATTATTCTAATATTAGAATATATATGGTTATGTTTCTTCTCAATTGATAATTTATGGAATTATTTAATCAGCTTTTATTACTACCATATTATACTAAAGATTATGTTTTAATGGTATGTGTTTTAGTAATCCACAATGCGTTATTATTTATGTTTATTTATGATTTCTTCCACTGTATTAATTACACTTATTGAGAATCTGATCTCACCCCTTTTTTAGGTTCTATTTTCTCCCTGGATGTGAAGATGTATATTATGAATAAATTTCAGGGATAATATAGGAGTTTATGGATTTTTAAAATGGAGTTTATATATTGTTTTCCCTTTAAAGTTATAATGTAAAAGATATGTTTTTATTTGGTTTCCCAAAGCTACTAAATGATCTGGTGCTTTGGTATGTGAACACTTGTTCATAGTTCCAATGTAATTAAGTTAGGAATCAGCTCTAGGCTAATGGAGTTGGGGTCTTTACAGTTGGTATCAAATCATGTTTAGTAGAAACCTTGGAAACAATATTTAGAAAACATAGATTAGGTAAAATAACCCTAAGATGTAATTTGAGGATAAGTATAGAAGAACATCTTATAATTTTGTTAAGGTAGATATTATGTGGGTGTTTCTAGAAATACATTTTTTTCTAGATTCTACTAGAGGATGTGGGTCGGGAACAAATGTACCTTGGGGTAACAACTCCGACAAGGTGAATCAGGCCTGAATTATCATAAATTGGTACACGACAACAATCCTTACTGTGCACATGGTTTGAAAAAAATCCAGGATTTTATTAGAATAATTCATATTTTCTATATATACCATTATTAAGGATTTAAAAGTAAATAAGTTCCTAAAGAAACAATGTTTATAATTATGATATTATCTATGCATAAATTTTTAATTCATGTTATGTGTTTTTCTAGTTCGAGATTATACATTGTGATACAAAACCTGATTTAGTGCATGCCATTTTTTAGAAATATAACCTCGTATAAGGAAAGCGAAATTCACCAATAAACATGATCTAATGTTTATGAAGGATTATATCTTTTATGGTCTTATTCCAATATTTTTAAGGGAACATATAGTGACCTAGGCTTAACATACATGGATATTACATCTTTTTAGATGAATATTCAGTACATTACAAAAAGAAAATCCAGAGGACCATAATAGTTTAGTGTATTTGGAAACATGGAAACAAAATATTCTATCATTGTGAAAGATATTCAACATCTCCCATAAAGATATCCACCATTAGTACTTCTACCTAAAAACTTTCTTCATAACCTGGAGAAAGTAAACATAAGAAATGGGTGAGATCATATACTTAGTAGGGGTAAACAAGAGAGACATGAAAGTATAAACAAGAACATAGTAGTATGATAATGTGATCGTAACATTATGAGATCATACACTACATATCAAAGTTCATAAACATGAGTTATGGGATAAAGATTGGCAGTTCAAAGACATGAATCATAAGGAAATAAACATCATGATCTATGAAATCATAACTAAGGAATAATACATAGGATTTGTGGTACACAAATGAGAATAGAAACTTTTATGTTAGGGATACCTACCAAGACCTTTATAACATGTTAGGATTGGGATACAACCCATGTACCGACTTTGGTCTTGGGCTGGAAACATGTGTACCCACTTTCTTTTAGGCTTGGCCTACAACCCATTTACCTTCTTGTTTTCGGGATTAGGCTACAACCCATGTACCCTCTTTCTTTTAGGAATGGGATACATCCCATGTAACTTCTTGTTTTCAGGCTTGGGTTACTACCTATGTATGCTCTTTCATTTAGCCTTGTGCTAAAACCTATACACCCTCTTTATTTTTGGGCATGGGCTATAACCCATACACCCTCTTTCTTTTCGATATTGGGCTATAACCCATGTAACCTTTGATCTCATATACACAAAATCAATAAAATTTTATTTAGAGAAAATAAAAACCCGTACAAAACAAGACCAAGCCGAGTCAGGGGGAGAAAATAGTGAAGTCCTAATGCGTTGTTTTAAACAAAAGGTTTTCAATCATTGGGAAGGGACCCCAAGCTAGATAAGAGAGTAATGGGTTCTCTAGGTCTGCCTTATCTTGCAAGTGAGTCTTCTGCGAAGTTTCCTTCATTCCAGGTGTGAAAGACACGAAAATTATGATTAATTAAACTTCTGTAGTACCTGAAAAACTACACCAGATTCCAGGGAACATCAATATTCTATTGGAGGAAGTTGACCAACATCGTCGAGTCAGATTCCACTTCTGAGATTGAAATATTGAAATGGATGCACAAAGAAAGAACCAATGTCATAGTTGCAGTCTCAACACCTAGGGAGTTACGAGTACCAAAGGAAGGGTTGAATCCCAACAGCATGAAAAATCTATCATCCCTAATCAGACTACCTCTCCTCATGATCTCGTCAACACAAGACCCATCAACATTGATCTTCAGACCTGTGTGAGGTGGCCTCCATTTTACCCATTGATACTAATTGGAAGTGCTGGTAGAGGATGCCATTAAGGCACCTGTGAGAAATCTCCTAAGATTAGAAAATTTTCACATGTTTTTAATAGACCACTGAATTCTGCTACAGTGGTTTTGGTTCACATTTTAAGGCTATGAAAGGACTGGGACACCCCAAGATGGGATTTGTTCCTCGATTCCCAAAGATACCTGAAAAAAGTCACAAAAACACATGCCTAATACTTTAATTTCCAACCCAAGATGACCAGAACCCATGAAACAAGACTCTATAAAGATTTGGAAAGACTCACCAGAAGCATGGATGTTCATACCCAGCTGTAGAAAATTCCATACTCCCAAAGCCCAGTCACTATGAAGAAAAAGATGATATGTTGTCTCATGTTGGGGTCTAGAGCAGTAGTAACATCTTGAAACCATGGGGAAACCTCTTTTTTGGACATTATCATCAGTAGGGATAACATGATTCCTTATACACCAGACTAAAAAATTAAGCTTACCTGGTATTTACTTTCACCACAACTTTGCAGTCAAAGCATCCATGACAATACAATAATGGAACGTATTCCTGAAGTCCTGACTAGAGAATCTCCCTGAACAGGATCCCATGAAGGAAGATCTATTCGGATCATCATAAAGAATAATAATATCATAAATGAGTTTCTGGTCCGGATTTAATATTTCATCCAAGAAGGTTGGGTAAAGACTAGCCTCTTTAAAGGAAATTGAAGGAACTGGACAGATTGGAAAATGAAGTAGCAAACCCGACCAATTTTAAATCCAGATATTGATGTCACCACGACCAATGATCCAGCGATGGTGATCATTCAGATCCTCCAGGTGGTTAATCATGCAAAAATCTAGGCCTAACAATCTTTGGGGTTGATAATTATATATTTTCTAATTGCCATATTTTTAATGATAAATTTCGACCCGAGTGAGGTCCCTTCAAGAATATCCCAATCCATCTTTTCTTGCATGGAGGACATTTAGTCTTCCATATCACATAACCCGATACCCCTTCCTCGATAGGTTTAACTATCTGATGCCAAGATTCCCAATGACAGCTTCCGGTTTGGTTGGCATCCCAAAGGAAATCAGACATGACCTTTTCCAGTCTCTTGAGAGTGCCTTTTGGGGCTTTGATGATGGATAGGATGTGCATCGGGATAGAGGTGAGGAAACTATTGATATGAGTGATACAACCTCAAAAAAAGAGAAATTTGTTCTTCCAATTGCAAATTATCCCCATGATCCAATTAGTGATGTCATCAAACAATTTTTTTAACCCTTCCATTTAAAAAAGGATCTCTAAGATAAACCATAGGGAGATGACAATGTTGAATGCCAATCTTGGATTGAATAACATTGGAGTGATGATCCGGTCACTTTTTGGAAAAGAATACACTTATTTTCCTAGAGTTGATAGTATAACTACTAAAATTTCCATAGGAATACATGATATTGGAGAAGCCATTAATTAACTTATTACTGCCGTTAAGGAAGAAGAGCTTTTTGTTGGCGAACATGAGGTGGGATATACAACCATTTCCAAATATGTTTATAAAAGGGAGGACTACCCCATCATCAATACCTTTATGGATTTTCCTTGAAATGGATTCTTGAGCTAAGATAAACAGGGTAGGAGAAAGGGGTTCGCCTTTCTTAACTCCACGGACTGATTTAAAGAAGCCAAAGGCCTTACCCATGAGAGAAATGGTGATATAGGGGGAATCATAACAATGAAAGCAGAGGTCTCAGAACCAATCCTAAAATCCCAGGGCTCTCATAACCTTCAAAATGAAAATCCACTCCAATTTTTCATAGGACTTATCAATATCAATCTTGATCATGATATTAGAACCAACAAATTTCTTTTTCAAATCACCAAACGTCTCTTGGGAAATACCAATGGCACCCTGAATATTTCTCCCCTTAACAAATCCATGCTTCTCTTCCAAAATAACTCTTATAATAACACTGCATAACCTCCCATTAATAAGAGTAGTCTGAATTTTATACGCGAAGTTGCACATGCATATTGGTCTAAATTTATTGAGGGATGAAGGTTCATTCAATTTGGGAATGAGGATAACCTTGGAGGCACAAGCATCCCCAGTTAGGGGTCCACCTATGAAGAATTCAAGAATGACCTCCATAATGTGAGACTTGATAATGGGCCAAGCCTCAATGAAGAAGGAGCCCGAGAAGCCACAGGGACCAGGAGCAATTTTTCTATTCATACTAAAAACTGTATTTTTTATCTCAACCTCATCAGGTAACCTTGTAAATATATCTTTATCACTATCATTAATCAAGTTAGGGACACAAATCAAGAAGGAAAACTCCTCAACATGTCTTCTAGATAAACCAACATTGGAGGAATTCAGCCTGGCTAAAAGACTTTCAAAATGATCCAACGCCAGCTACCCGACCACTTACACATCCAAAGTAAAAGATCCATCATCAAGTTTATGGTTGATCTGCCTTCTCACCCTTTTCTATTTCAAGAAATCCTAAAAATAATCATAATTTCTATCCCCCTCTTTGATCCACAATGCCTAAGAACGTTGCATGTAAGACCTTTTGATATCTAGTAGCCGCTTCACAAGAATGTTTTTCTTTTCAACCAGTAGAGTAAATAAATTATCATCCCAAGCTCCTATAAGGGTGTCCTACATTGTATGTATGTCCCTTTGGATACAGTCAAAGTTATATTCATCATCATTGATCTAGAAGAGACAAATCTGAATATCCTTCCTAAGATGCTGAAGTTGGTTCATAAGCCCAGACCAAGCAGATTCCCTCATAGGCTGATCCCAAGAAATCTAAATCATCTGAAAAAATCCCTCATGCTGATGCTAATTGGTATAGTAGAAGAAGTGCTTGGGCCCCAAGTCTTAGTGTCTCATAATCACAAGAAGGGGATCATGATCTGACACCAACCTGGAAAGGTGCACGACAGAGGCTTGGGAAAAGGAATCAAACCCTTGGAGATTAGAGAGGAAACGGTCAAGCCTGCTCCAAATTTTTCTAGTACCTTTGTGATTATTACACCATGTGTATTTTCATCCAGAGAAACCCACATCCATAAGTCCATAGGATACCAAAAAATCTTGGAAATCATTACAGGCAAGAGCATAAGATTCAATGCCCCCCTATTCTTAGAAACCTCCAACACTATGTTAAAATCACCTCCAACAAACCAGGGGAGACTGCCTGGATGAAACCCTTGGAGATTATTCCATAAAAAAATCCTATCAGAAGATTCACAACTTATATAAAAAAATATAAATATATCTCGGTTCCCCCTTTGGATATCTTGGTAAAAATGGTCTGGGAGGAATCTTCAACAATGTATAAAGAGATGTCATCTTTCCAAAAAATCCAAATGTGCTTGTTGAGGTTACCTACATGGGTGTAATGGGTAAAACCCATACTTATAGAGAAATGAGATATGTAATCCTAGTTTTGTTTTGGTCCTAGGATAACTATGATAGAAGCATGACAACAGCGACATTCCGAGATCATGAAGGTGCACTTCACGCATGCCCCCAATCCTCAAACATTCCAAATGATAAAACGGATCATCAAATCATAACCCATGAATGAGAAATAGATTTCATAAAAATATAACCCATGAAATATAAATAGGTTTCATAAAGACCATGACATTAAGCATAACCCATTCATAGAAAGGATATGGATGGAACCTTTTGAGAATTTCCAAAAAGGTCATGAGTAACATCCACGAATGTCATCTTGGATGGAAAATAGTTTTGAAATATCTTCCAAAAATGTTTTTTGAGTAAAATAACCTTTCTTCTTTGACAAAGGCTTGTTAATGCATAAAACCATTTAAAAATAATTTACTCAAAAAATACCTTGAAATCATATAAAGATGACTTGAAACCATTTTGAAAACATTTTTCCTTGAAAATTACTTATAAAAAATTATTAAAGATTGAACTTTTAAAAAATTAAAATGAATCTTCAAAGGAATGATGATGGGTAAATCCATACATGTTGTATGAATTAAAAAAGAACATTACCTTTTCACGTGATGACACCAAAATTATGTGCCTTCGAATAAATCAGTAAATTGAATGAAAATTAAAAGGGTTTGCATCGTGAAGTTCATTATCAAAGACATCCTTCATCATGACAACCGCAATTCCACCTAGAAGGCTTATCCACGCCACCACAAAGGAATCCTCTAAAAATTCCATAAAGGTAGTGAAGGAAGTCTTTGCAACTGTGAGGATCTTGACTGAAGCCTCCACAAACATTGAAAAGGTAGTGAAAGAAGCCTTCACAACCATGAGGAACTTAACTGAAGCCACCAAAAATACCACAAAGGAATGGACGAAAGCCTCCATGAGTCCGAGAAACTTGAAAGATCTATCTCTGATTGTGAAGCATGATTTTCTTCACAGTGCATCCACAGAGAATGGTGATGCCCAGTGCCTATAAATACTCATCCCACCCCTACTTTAATGGATTGACACTATGACCTTTCGCCTTTTACACTCAATTCGCGAAGCACTATTTTCTTTTCAAACCAAGGAGAAAATGAACCATCTGAGGTATTTGAGCATTGAGAACCCACTTTCCCTTTTATCCATTTTACCATTGCTTCAATTAGGTATTCCCTTCACAATTCCCTTTGGACATCATGAAGGAAGGAACCCCTTTGGGTACTAGGAACTTCTAAAAGAACTCATTATTTGTGAATCACCCTCTATGAACTTGTAGACTCCATGCCTAGTATGGGTCACTATGCTTCGGGAATCACTCTCCTTTGTGAATCCCCTTAACATTGAAAAGAAAAAGAGATATGTGATTCCCCTCTCTGTGAGGCCTTTTGCTTCATGAACCCCTCTTCTGTGTGGCCCTCCAGGCTTGTACAAAGTGATTTCAAGGTTCCCCGAGTGGTGATTCATATTGCGTTTCCATTCCTTGTGCTTATTTGAATAGGCACGCTAACATATATTGATTCTTCTCATATCCAAACTAATGTGGAACCCTCAATGGATCACCCCAAAACCCCTAATAAATGGCGTCTCTTGTACCTTCCCTTCCCCAAGTGCAAGTTGGAACAAGTTATGTGAGTCCTAGGGGTGAGGAAAAAATCCTCATCATCTGAGCTGCATGATGTTAAACTACCAAGAAACCCCACATACTCAACACATGACATTAAAATATGATAACTGAATAAGTTACAAGCCCTGAGAGGACCGTGAAGGGGATGGGCACCAGTTCCCTCTCACCCACCTCTCCTACTGCGCTTTGTCTTTATGTGCACCCCGAGCAGTCTCTACGTAATCCCCAACCCAACCTGATAGGGTTCTCCTTGTATGATGAAAATATCCTCCTCATATATCTGGACAACCTCCTTATGAATCCCTCTTAGAGTTATCCCATGTTTCCTCTTTGGGTCGCTAACCATGCGTAAGCCCCGCTCCACTCCTCATGGACACACCTTTCACAACGTGATTGTCAAGTATTTTATTGCCTCTTGTTTCTCACAACGAGAATGACTCACATGGGCTTAGAGTAAGCATCGACCATGAAATCCTCTTTGGGTCGTTAACCATATGTAAACCCCAAGACCCTCTTCACCAAACTGCGTAGACTTTGATCCTTTCCCCCTTTCAATAAAGGTATGTAAGAAGCCTCTTTGAGTTCGAAGCCCATCTCCCATCAATCTAGACCACTTCACATCAGTTCACCCTCATCCATCATGATGTTAAACTATATGCCCCTTTCATCTTGCATGAAGTTAAACTGTATTCTTTCAAACTATGTGGGTTTTGACCCCTATATCCTAGTCAGGTTATGTAGGAATCCTCCCTTAGGTTCAACCCCAAATAATGATAAAATTTGGCATCCCCTTTTTTGGGACCCACATCCTTATTCCTCCCCTTAGTAGAGTCAAACTAGTTACTGGGTATCTAACCATGCATAATCCCTATACTAAATCCATACTCCTCCAACCAAGAGTTCCCCTACTGTGATAGGTTTCTAACCACGCGTATTCCCCAACATTTATTAGGGTTTTTTTCCTCTATGTACACCCCGATACTATGCCCCCATATATGAACTACATGGACTTTGATCTTTTCCATTTTTTTGTAAAGGTACATTGGAAGCCTCCCTAAGGTTCAAGCCCATATCCCATGTCCCACCGTGGTCCTTCCCTTGAGCCTTTGTGTCTCGAGAAGATCATGCCTCAACATGGGGGGTTCTACTTCCTTTGGCCCCATCCATGCATCCATTCTCGCAAGCTACCCCACTTAGGTGACTCATCGCTCTATCCCAGAACTCCATGGAATTTGATTCCCTGCCACAGGGATATGTAGGAAGACTCTCTAATGTTCAATCCCAACACAGTCACCTTCACAAAGGTTTTCATTTTACTCCCCATTCACTCCACCCTTCAACACTTCATCTGTATCCATCCTGATTTTACCCAGGCTGCTACATCTCAGTGAGATCATTCCATCCATATGGGTAGCCTACCATGTGTAAGACCCATTCATTTCATCTCTTTTTGCAGCACCTGGGCTGCTAACCATGCGTAATACCTAGCATATCTCCAGGTCATTGTCCTTTATGTACACCTCGATTTCATGACTCACCCATTCGAACTATGTGGGTTTTGATCCCTTCCTTCTAAACGGGGTACATAGGAAGCCTCTTAGAGGTTCAATCCCAGAAAATGGTAATCCTTGGTGTCCCCTTTGTGTGGACCCATCCTCCTCTATGGTCCGCCCTTTATAGTGTCCAAATCATCCTTCACAGTGTGAAACCTTCCCCTTTGTGAGATATTCCATAATGGGTCTTTCTTAATTTGGAATTTTGACCCATCCATACAATTAAATTTCTAGGTTCTCCCTTCTAGGGATGTACCCATCTGATCCACTCCCCTCAGTGTTCTAATTAGTCCTATCCATCTTCACTAGTCATTAAACTTACAATATACCCTGTTCTAAACATGGGAAGCCGAGAAAAACCTCACAGATATGCCTCTAACATATAATTCCCCACATTTAATATAGGATTCCTTGGGCTTCTATGCCCTATAGAAGCCCTCTGATAATGTAAAATATAGGTGTATCAGTGTTTCAGCGTCTAGACACGCCAGCGATGCCCCAACATGACTACTCTCTTGACCAAAGTTTGCTGCCCTAACTTGACCCCCTTGGGAATGTCCTGACAAAAGCAGTTTAATTAACCGACACCCACATTGATATGGAACTGGTAAGAGTTTCACTAACAACGTCTTAACTATTGAGGGAGACCCAGACTAGGCAAAAAATTCTGAGGAGGAATCCTCGGAAGGAGAGACTGACATCCCATCATCCCGTTTCAATGAGGAAGAAAACATATTTGAAGTGATGAACACCACCCACCTTTGGAAAGTTGGAATGCAGGGAAACAATCAGTACACCCCATTGATGATGCAAACCTCAGAGAAAGTGTTATAAATAGAAATGGTAAATCCGATATGAATTTATTCTCTTCAATATGGGGATTAGTATCATTTGATACATCAACAGATAAGCATGTCATTGGATTCAACTATCTGGTGACAGGTTCTGCCAAGAAAATAGTGGGCCTGGTGTGAAAAAACAGAAGGATTTGGGGTAGTTAATTGTTGTGCATCCTGATCTGTGATGTTGTAAGTGAGGATCTTTCTATCCAGTCATGGAAGACAGAACGTCATTGGGGCATTGGGAATCACTTTCCTAATATCTATACTAATGGATGAATATTCATTCTTTGTAGGACCTGAGCTATAGTTGCAGGAAACCGATTGCATCCCACCCACAGACGAATGGTAAATATAAATATGAATTCATAAATCCATAATGGTTTCACCGCTTATGTGATGACTCCAACGACCACAACCACTGGACTCCCACACCCCATCTCACCATCCAAATTTATTCAGGGGTTGATATATACTCTTGTTCAGTGGTATGAATAGGAGGGGGTTATCTCGATGAGGGATATGGACCGTCAAGATATGGATTCCTCAGTTCCCCCTCTATCAACACTGCCCCCAAGGGCCATGCAGGGAGTTGTTGCTCCCCACTCCGATTTTCAATCATTTTGGGCGCCTCTCCCCAGAACTCTCTTATGACTCACTCCCTTATTCTGACAATGCATGGGATGTACAAGTCCTCCTGACTATGACTTCCAAAAGGGATCCACTAAGAAGGGCTCCCACCTGGCCATGTCGGTGCCATCAACCAGTCTCGCGAACCGAAGAGCAGGTGGTCCATACCACTACACAGTTGGCCCTAGCTCGGATGACTCGACGTTAACATCGGGCGCAATCTCAGGAGAATTCCTGCTAGGGGAATCATCTTATATGACTTTAGTGGCCCAAACCACCACCAACGTATGATATCACATATGTAGTACTATAGAATAGGGGAATCTCTATTTCTGATCAAGGTTAAGATCTCACCCACCCCACTAGCAGGTTGGGTTGACTTCCTCGGTCGTTGGCATAAGTAGAAGCCGCCACGGGATGACCTATGGGGATTACATTCAGTATGGAGGTCCTCCTCTAAAATGCACAACTAATTTTCACCTATCGACCAGTCAAATATTTGATTCTCTGCTAATGTGTATAGCAATACTCGGGACGAATCCTCGGCGATGATACTTTTTTTAATAGTCGATTGTTTTTAGTTGATTGTTTTTTTTATTGGAGGGTTTCTTTGTAGATATTATGAAATAATTTATGGATGATGTTTGATTTAACAAATTGATAAATATTGGGGTGAGTTCATTATTAGGGAGTTAAGCTTGTGGTATCCTTGAGCTTTGCTTTATATTGCATTTAAATTAACACCCACTTCACAAGATAACATTGATTGGAATTCCTAAGTGTTAAGGCTTTAATACAAGACTTAACTTAACTTAGGGTTATAATAATTACCATTAATTATTTATGTTAGTGTATTTATGGTTCCAATAATCCATGGAAACCACATGTTAAACAAAATATGTCATTAATCCATGACATGTTAAGTCCAACATACACAATGTTAAATTAATGAATACTCATTGAGCAAATACTCTCAATCACTTAACATTCCTAAATTTTGACTCACCCCAATGAGAGATTTACTCATCAATTTGGGTGTTTAATAATATGGTTATAATTATTATGATGATAAATTAAGAATAGAAGAAAAATAAAGGGATGATAAAAGAGTGGTGCGTCGAACACAAACACACGAACAATGATCAGAATTAAAAAAAACAGACTTTCGATTGAATGAGGAAGAAAAAGAAGGAAAGGAGATTCAATTGTATTTAAACTATTTTAAGAACATTAATACTAAACTACATAGGGTGGATGATAATAATAGATATTGAAGAAGAAACTTTCATTAAAACAAAATTAAAAAACACAAACTTATAGGATTACAAATGAAGAACAACACAAAAGTGAAAGGAAACAAAGAGTGGAAGAAGGGTATCTCAAGTGAAAACATGAGTATGGAAGGTCCTCCCAAGACTTTGGAAAGGATTTGGTCGTGACAATATGTTCTCCTCTCTTCTGAAAATTCCAACCCCTTTGAAGGAGAGTAGGGGGATGCATTTATAGCCCAAGGAAGTGGACTGTTTGCATTCTCAATATGTCCCTCCACTTGGCTCGAATTCAAGGCATTAGTTTGGCCCCTTATTCTTTTAGTTGGATCGTAGAATTTATATCCATGATTCCTTTGAATAACCTAGAACATATGGTGGAGTTTAATAAAATTTGGGCTTTGGGATTTAGACCAGTAACTCAATCATCATTGATGGTCCAGTTTCATCACAAATTCTTTGGGTCTTCTTGTGTTGACCATATGATCCTTAAAATGACATAATTTGCCCATGATTCTTTCTAATGATATGTGATAAATTGAATAAGGAATCCTAAAAAACAATAACCACACAATTTGAATCATTAGGGTGAGATTTATAAATAAAATAGTAAACTGACTCAATTGGACTACTTCTAAAAATGCTCACAAATTATACTTAGTATTAAAACATTAATATTTCACACAAATTATGCACATTTAATATAAAATAATAAAGGGGGTATATAATAAGTAATTAAAATATTAATAAAATCATCCTCATACCACCGTCAACTAGAGTGGAGGTTCTCCCCACTCCCATATTTAGTATGGAGGTCCTCCCCATTCTATCGTCATCAGTCTAGGCGGAGGTGAAAGCACGACCGATTGCCACCTATCGAATGTTCAGGTTTTTCGTGCTCTACTAATATGTATAGAGTCACTAAGGTCGAATCCTCGGTGATGATACTATTTAATAGTCTATTGTTTTTAGTTGATTGTATTTTGATTGGGGGTTTGTTGGAAGAGATTATGAAATAATTTATGGATGATGTTTGATTTAACAATTTGATAAAGATTGTGGCGCGTTCATTATTTAGGAGTTAAGATTGTGATATCCTTGAGCTTTGATTTATATTTCATTAAATTAACACCCACTTCACAAGATGATGTTGATTGGAATTCCCAAGTGTTAAGAATCTAATCCAAGCCTTAACTTAACTTAGGGTTATAATCTCAATCAGTACATGTTGATGGTAGTGTATTTATGGTTCCAACAATCCATGGAAACCACACATTAAACAAAACAAGTAATTAATCCATGACATGTTAAGTCTAACATGCACAATATTAATTTGAAGAATATTCATAGAGAAAATACTCTCAATCACTTAACATACCTAAATTTTCACTCACCCCAATGGATGATTTACTCAGCCATTAAGATAGTAATTAATATGGTAATATGTGTTTATGGTGATTAATTTTAAATAGAATGAAAAGAATGGGATAATAAAAGAGTTGTGCATCGAACACACACACACGAACAATGATGAGAATTAAAAATGGACTTTCGATTGTATGAGGAAGCAAAAAAAGGGAAGGGATCTCAACTTGATTTCAAATATTTTAAGAGAATTAATATTTAAGAATAGAGGGCGGATGATTAAAACATAATATGAAGAGGAAACTTTCCTTAAAATTCAAATGAAATTGAAAACAACTTAGGAAAATACAAATGAAAGGAACACAAAATTAAATGAAAACAAAGAGAGAAGGAAGGGTATTTCAAGTAAAAACTTGAGTATAGAAGGTCCTACAAATCCTTTGTAAAATCTTTGGTCGTTCCAATGTATGATCCTCTCTTTTGAAATGCCAACCCCTTTAATGGAGAAGAGGGGGATGTATATATAGCCCAAGGTGGTGGACTATTTTCATTCCAAACTACACCTCTACTTGGCTTGATGATTTAGACATCTAAACAGCTGAATCATGAAATCTAGTCTTATTCAAAGTTGTATATATAAATGTATTATGTCTACTCTGAAAATTTTGCAGACATGGGACCTAGGGAACCAAAGTTATGCTGGTTTGAATAAACAATTGTAATCTATCCATTTCAATCTACACTTTTTCGAAGTCTGAAATTTGAATTTTTTTTGAACCAGAATATTCCCTCAAATAAAAATAATTTCTTCTAAAAAGTTGGCCTATCATATCATAGATTTCATAATGAAACATCCCAGATCGATTTTATTAGTAGATCAGGAGAAAAATCATGAATAGTGTCCTCATTTTAATTCACGGGAAGAATGGAGGGCTGGACATAAAATCATCAGTTGGGCCTCTTGTTCTTGTAGTTAGACCTTAAAATTTTTATCCACAATTTTTTTTGGATAATCATGAACATATGTTGGAGTTTCATAAAATTTGGGCTTTGGGATTTAGACCAGTAACTCAGTCATCATGGATGGTCTAGTTTCTTCACAGATTCTTTGGGTCTTCTTTTGTGGACCATATGACCCTCCAAATGGACGATTTGGCCAAATTCTCTTCTAATTAAATGTTTTAATTTGGGTAAGGAACCCTAAAAATAATAATCACGCAATTTGGATAAGTATGGTGAGAGTTATAATTAAAATAGAAAACTGACTCTATTTGATTAATTCAAATAATGTTAAAAAATGACATTAAATATTAAAACATGAGTATTTCACACCAATTATGAAATTTTCATTGAAAATCATTAAAGAGAATAAATGAAAAGTTCTGAATAAGTAAATAACGTCAACTCCCCTAGAATTAGGCTTGTGCATGTCCCCATGTGAAACAAATATAAAAAACATTACAAAATCATTTTCACTCACCAAAAAATATTAAAATTTTGTTTTCCCCACTCAGAGGAGGTTTAAACAATTTCACTCATCCATATTGAATTACACCTCAAATTTTTACAGAAACAATGTTCCAAAAACAACTCTTTTTTTAAGCTGAATTTTAGTAATGGAAAATGTGGGCACTTGAAACTTACTCCTTTAAAGATGATAAAAATTTATTTCTGGAGGTTCACTCATTCACCAACCAAAAGTGAAAATCATAGATTTTGAAAGAGCTATCAGATTACATTTCATATCCTAAAGTGAATAAGAATAAAGAGGTCTTTTGAAGGGGTTTTTCTGTGGCTATACGATGGTAGGAATTCAGTATTCAAAAGAGTAGAAGGAGGGGTAAAACACCAACATGGAAAAATAAATGCACAATATTTTTGAAATAAAACAAGGAAATAAATGGAAAAACATATTTACAAGGGAGCAATTGATTGAATAAAGACATAAAAGTGAAAGAAAATTTTAAGGGAATGAGAAGATGGAATATTTACAAAACACAAAACTTCTCCCAATGACATAAGTGTTCTTTTTTTTGCATTTTTCACAAGTTGAACTTGAAACAGATCTCACAATAATCTCCCAACCCATGTTTGATCTCATCAAGACACTAATTTTAATATTTATAATAAGATAAAAGGTTGAGGAAGAGTTATTTTTGACCCACCCAAGACACAACCCATTCCTTTTTTCATTTTGTTTGATTTTTTTTGTTTTTTTGAACACTTTTTAATAAAATTTGAATAATATGTCATAAGAATATATACATTTCCAAAAATCATTAAATGAAAACCTATCCCCCATACTAAAATAGATTCTTTCCCCAAGAATATGATAACACATTGAAAATCAATAAAAGGACACTCAAAATGAAATCCATCCCCCCAAAACATAAATTTCAATAAATAATGCAATGTAAATCCATGTAGATGTTGGGTGGGATAAGGTATTGGGCTTGTAATGTGGCTATAAAAGAAAATGTTTTCATAGGATCATAGTGGATTTCAAAAGTTGGATTAATGTAAGGGTAATGGGAGGATATTTTGCTATTTTGATTCTCATGAGGTTCAGAAAATGCCTCTATCATATAAATGCCCCCAAAAGTGGTAAATTCAACTCGAATGTCCACAAACTCATGACTCAAAATTGGGGGTAAAAAACACACATTTTGAAAAGATAGCTATAGGTGGCATTGGCATGAAACCTAATTTTGTTCCTCATGGTTGGGGAAAATCATTTTCCAAATAACAAATTGGGCATTCAAAATTTATTGGTTTTGACACAATATTATTTATCCAAAATTATGATGAAAATACAAAATGTTTTAGATGAAAACATGTCTTTTGAACCCCCAAAATGGTTGGAAAAAATTTCATAACTGGATGGTGAGTAAGTATGACTCTTTTTGTTATTTGTTTTTAGATTTTTTAGTTTTTTTATTTATTTTTTAGTTTTTTAATGTGTTTAGAAAACACACCCGCACAAAAGAGAAAGAGAGAAAGAAAAAAAGTTTGATGATGAAAGTGGTAAAAAAATTAGAATGATGGAGGAAGAATAAGAAAGAGAGAGATAGAGAGAAGATGAGTTAAAGGGAAAGAGGTGCCCCCTAGTTTGGATTTGGTGGGTTGACATTTCCATCCAGTAGTGGCTCAATAAAAGGAGTTGGGGATTTGATGGAAGTTGATGTCGTACTCAGGATGTGTTTCCTCTCATGGTAATGCTTCAACCGATGTCTATTTACCGTGAATGTCCTTTTGGAGGAGGGGTCTTGGACTTTCACTGAACCAAATGGGTAATCATTAGTAATAATAAAAGGAGCTTCTCAACAGGAATTAATCTTACCTAGGTGAGGAATAAATCATGAATTGAATAGCATTACCTTATCAACTTCAAAAAATACCTTTCACAATATGTCTTTGTCATGGATTACCTTGACATTTTATTTATAGAGAATGTAATTCTCAAAGGAATAAAGTTGAAGCCCCTCCAGTTCATTTAACTGCAACAATCTCTCTTCACCAGATTTTTCACGATCAAAATTATAGTTTTTCACAGCCCAAAAAGACTTATGTTGTATTTAAAATGGTAAATGACATGCTTTAACAAATACTATCCTAAATAGATACATACAAATGGGTGTTTTATAGGCAGTTTGATAAGCCCAAAGTTTTTTACTAAGTCTTTCAGGCTAGTCTTTTTTGGTGGGTTTTACAATCCTCTGAAGAACTATTTTCACTTCTCTATTAGAAAGTTCAGGCATGCCATTTGTTTGGGGGTGATATGAAGTTGAAGTTTTATATACAACCCAATTATTTTTCAAAATATATTCCATGGTTCTATTACAAAAATGGTTTCCTAAGTCACTTATCAAGGCATGTGGTGTTCTAAATCAGTGGAAGATGTGTGTCTTTTAGAACTCACTAATAGTATGAGAATCATACTTTCTAGTGGGTTTGGCATCGACCCACCTAGAAACATAATAAATTTAAAGAAGAATTTATGAGAATCCTTTGGAAGGGGGGAATTTTTCCATGAATTTGATTCCCCAAACATCGAAGATCTCACATAAAATTAAAGGTTTTTGGGGCATTTCATATCTCTTTGAAATTGTTCCAGACTTTTGGAAAGTGGGACATGATTGACAGAACTCATGTGAGTCCTTTAAGAGTAATTTCCATAAGAATCCAGAGTCTAGGACCTTTCTAGAGATCCTTTTTGGTCCAAAGTTTCCACTTACGGAAGTGAGTGAAAAAATTATAAGATGGAGGAATGTTCATCTCTATTAACACATCTCCTAATTACCATGTCTTTCCTAGTTTTCCAAAGTTTATTTTCTTCCCAAAAATAGTATTTTTAATCACTTTTCAAATTCATTTTTTTTCTTTTGAATTTTTTTAGGAAAAACCCTAGAAACCAAGTAATTTACAATTGGGGAATGCAATGGTATTTTTGGAGTGAGAAATGAAAGGTGATCAGTTGGAAATTCTAGATTAATTATTTTAGAATGATAAGAATTAGAAATTTTTCTCAAGTAATAAGCCACAAGGTTTTCTTTTCCAGGTCTATCTTTGATTTCAAGGTTAAACTCTTATATCATTAGGATATGTCTTATTAGCCTCAGTTTGGAATCACTTTTAATGATTAAGAACATTAGAGCAGAATGGTCTGTGAAGATGATGATTTTGGAATCTAAGAGATAGGTCTAGAATTTATCTAAGAAAAAAACCACTGCTAAAAATCCTTTTCAGTCACAGTGTAGTGAGATTGAGTTTTATACAATGTTTTTGAGTCATAACAGATTACATGAGGAATTTTTTCTCTTCTTTGACCAAGAACAGTCCCAACAGCTCTATGAGAAGCATCACACATTAACTCAAAGGGTAAATACCAATCTGGGGTTTGGATTATTGGGGAAGATGTAAGAGTAGTTTTGAGTTCAAAAATGGATCTCTTGAAAACCTCATTGAAATGGAAAGTGACATCATTTTGGAGCAACTGAGTGAGTGGGAGGGAAATACTACTAAAATTATAGATAAATCTCTGATAGAAACTGGTATAACCAAGGAATTAATAGATGTATCAAACAGAAGTGGGTTTAGGAAGTTATTGGATCACTTCAATTTTGGAAGGATTGACTTCAATTCCCTCTTTTGAAACTATGTTCCCTATAACAATCCCATTTGCAACCATGAAGTGACATTTTTCAAAATTTAACATAAGGTTACACTTGACGCACTTTTGAATTGGACTAACCCATTCACTATTGGAAATTGGGTAGATAATACCAGACTGAAGAAGCTTGGTTATCTCTTCCCTAACTACCTCAAGTATGAGTGGATTGAGTCTTCTTTGTGGTTGTCTAATTGGTTTGGATGATTCTTCAAGATGTATGTGATGTATGAAAAGGGAAGGATTGATTCTGGGTATGTCATCTAGGGTCCAACCTAAGGCCTTTTTTTTTTCCTCTAACACCTGAACAAGTTTGGACTCCTCAGTTTCAGTAAGTGAAGTAGAGATAATGAAATGATAAGAGTGATCATGGAAAAGGAATGCATATTTCAGGTGTTTAGTAAGAGGTTTTAGATCAGTCTCATCTTTCATTTTTGGGATAGACAACTCAAGAATAGAGGAAGGGATTTCAGTTGGTTTTGATTCATTTTCCTTATTACTTTCCAAGGTGGATAAGTAGAGATCATAGTTTATGTGGGATTCAATAGAGTTTTCAAGTTCCTCTAGATTGATGGAGTCTATGAATGATAGGTCCACATCAACTTCCCTATTTATGACTTGGTTAATCATGGTGAAAATTTCAAAAGATCCACTCTCTTTAGAACATGATGAACATGATGGAATGAGGTTCAATTGACTCTAAGAAGTGTCCTCATAATCATGGATTGAGAATGCAGAGTGATCCTTAGATGAGCTTCGTGTGGCTTGAAAAATGTTGAACTTGACCAGTTGGCCACCAAATTCCATAGATAAGATGCCTGAATAGACATCAATTTTGGTTCTCACTGTCATTAGGAATGGTCTTCCTAGAATTAAGGGAGATCGAGAAGAGTCTGTCTCACCTTCCATGTCAAGGACATAGAAATCAACAGGGAAGATAAGATCATTCACACGAACAAGGACATCCTTGATTATACCCTTAGGACTAGCATTTCTTCGATTGTCCAATTGAATGAAAACACCCATTGGATGTAAGGGACCTAGACCAAGGTTGGGGAAGATGGATTTGGGAATGACATTAATTGAGGCTCCTAGTTATATGACTACATCATCAAAGTTGGAACTTCCAATTTGGAATGGATTTGTAAAGGTCCCTAGATATTTGCACTTTATGGGAAGACTACTGGGTGGAAACATTTTCAAAGGTCCTAAGTTTCCTCTTAAGGGTGAAAAATTAATTAAGAAACTTGGAATACTTACTGATTTTTTTATGGAATATAATAGGGTAATGTTGACTTCAATACGTCTAAATATGTCGAGCATTTCAGGATCAGGTTCAAAGGAATTCCTTGGATTAGAAAGATCTTGAGGAAAAGGAATTGGATTCTTAAGTGGAATGGAAGGAGGTGAGGGAATGGATTCAAATACCTTTTCAAGTTTCTTTTAATTTTAATTTTCTAGGTTAACATTTAAAGGGGAGTTGGAGGACTTATCATGAGTAATAGAAATTTTCTTTCCCGATCTATGTGAAATTTCACATACATTAACCTTGGAGTTGGGTAATGGTTGACTTGGGAGTTGGGAAGAGTTTGATTGTTGTTTATGGCTCAGGTGGGATGCAAGTTGACCAATTTGTGTTTCAATAGTTTTAATTATATAACGGGTGAAGGACTCAAGATCTTCCACTGCAATTTCCCACGGTTTTTTAGAAGAAGAGGATTTTCTCTAATTGGGATTTACATGATTTTGGTTCTTGGTAAATAGATTGTATTAGTTTGGGAATTGGGAAGGCTCATTAGGATAGTGGAATCTAGTTGTAGAAAGTGGAGGATTGATCCTTTTAGGTTGAGGAACAAAAGGGTAAGGTTGTTGGAAGTTACCAACACCATGAACATATTGGAATTAGTTTGGGTTTTGAGGAGGGAATTGAGGGGTATGAGAAATGGGATTACTATACCTCAAGCCTTGGTTGAAGGTAGAAGAGAAGGGATCAGAGTGGGGTTGGTTGAAGTTTCTAATTAACTGACCTGATTGGTGAGGGTTGGTGTTCCTATGAGCATATGTTGCGTTGAGCTCCATTGGTCTGAATGAATCAGATGGATCCTCTTGAAGTTGTGGACATATGTCAGTTGGATGAGATGAGGAGCTATAGATTCCACAGTTCTTGATAGGTCCATGGAATACAGATTTTGGAGAAGATGAGGTTAAGGCTTTGGTAGCCATAGATAGTTGTCGCACAAGACCTGTAAGTTCACTCATTGACTCTGTCATCTTGTTTGGCTTTATCAACTGACTATCTTGGGCTTGTTTGAATTGAGAATGTTCTTGATTATGGAATTGTTGTGTGTTTGCACCCATGTTGCTTATGAGATCTCTTGCAGCTATAGAAGTTTTATAAACAAGAACACCACCACTTACAACATCAATGAGATTTATATCCATAGCCAATAACCTCTCATAGAAGTATTGGATCAAGATTTTGTCAGAGATTTGGTGGTGTGGGTAGGTTTCCCCATGCTTTTTGAACCTCTTCTGGTACTCATGGATTGATTCATTTGGGAATTGATAGATACCATTTAATTCCTTTTGGATAGAAGCAGTATGAGAAGCAGGAAAGAATTTCTCTAAGAAGAGTCTCTTTAGGTCATTCCATGAGTTTATGGAACCAGGAGGGAGGTATTAGATCCATGACTTGGTGGAGTCAGCTAAGGAAAAAGGGAATGCTCAAAGTTTTATTTGTTCCTCAGAAACCCCTTGAGGCTTCATGGTAGAGTACAACACTTGAAACTCTTTAAGGAGGATATGTGGATTCTCACCGAATAGCTCATGGAAATGAGGTAGAAGATGAACCAACCCGATTTGAGTTCTAAGTAACCCTCTATGTTTGGATATTGAATACCAAGGGGTTGGTAATTCATATCAAGGGCAACAAGTTCTTTAAGGGTTTCTTCCTGAGGATCAGACATATCTAATTCAATTTTTTGGACAAGGTTTTTATTATCCCTAATGGTCCTCATAAGTTAGAAAAGTGTGTGCTCAATTTCAGGGTCAATCAAATCTGAGGGATTGTTTGGTATGCTATAGGGAATTTATAGAGATTTTTTAAGAAAGTGGAAGATGGGGTTTTCTTTGTGATTTTTTCCATTTTTTTAATTTGTTTTTTGTTTTTTTTACAATAACAAAAAATGAATGACTTATTAATGCACCATAACCAGCAACAGAACCATTTGAAATTGTGACTAATTGTCACATATCAACCATTCATGGTTCTGGTGCTCTGCTAATGTGTATAGCATCACTCAGATCGAATCCTCGACGATAATACTTTTTAATAGTTGATTGTTTTAGTTGATTTTATTTTGATTGGGGGATTTTTTTGCAGAGCTTATGAAATAATTTATGGATGATGTTTGATTTAAAAATTTGATAAAGATTAAGGTGAGTTCATTATTAGGGAGTTAATCTTGTGATATCCTTGATCTTTGCTTTATATTTTATTAAATTAACACCCACTTCACAAGATGACGTCGATTGGAATTCCTAAGTGTTAAGGCTTTAATCCAAGACTTAACATAACAAAGGGTTATAATCTCAATTAGTATATGTTAATGGTAGTGTATTTATGGTTACAATAATCCATGGAAACCACATGTTAAACAAAATAAGTCATTAATCCATGACATGTTAAATCCAACATACACAATGTTAATTTGAAGAATATTCATCAAGAAAATACTATCAATCACTTAACATCTCTAAATTTTGACTCACCCAAATGGTAGATTTACTCATCCATTAATATATTTATTAATATGGTAATATGTTTTTATAGTGATTAATTATAAATAGAATGAAAATAACGGGATAAAAAAAGAGTTGTGCATCAAACACACACACACGAACAATGATGAGAATTAAAAACAAACTTTTGATTGAATGAGGAAGCAAATGAAGGGAAGGTATTTCAAATTTATTTCAAATATTTTAAGATAATTAATATTTATGAACATACGTTCGATGATTAAAATAGAATATTAATAATAAACTTTCATTAAAATTCAAATGAAATTGAAAACAACTTATGCAATTACAGATGAAAGGAACACAAAAGTAAATGAAAACAAAGAGAGTAAAAAGGTTCTATCAAGTGAAAACTTGAGTATGGAAGGTCCTACCAAGCTTATGGAAAATCATTGGTCGTGAAAATTTATGCTCCAATCTTATGAAATTCCAACCCCTTGAATGGAGAATAGGGGTATGTATATATAGCCCATGGAGGTAGACTGTTTGCATTCCAAAAGTACCCTTCTATGTGTCTCGATGATTTGGACATCCAGACAGCTGAATCACAAAATCTTGTCTTCTTTAAAGTTGTATATATGAATGTCTTATGTCTACTATGAAATATTTTCAGCCATTGGACTTAATTATCCAAAGTTATGGTGGTTTTAATAAACAATTGTAATCTGTCCATTTCAATATACACTTTTTAGAAGGTAGAAATGTGAATGGTTTTTTGAATAGTAAGATGCCCTCAAATAAAAATATTTTCATATAAAAAGTTTTCCACCCATATCTTATATTTCACAATGAAACATTTCAGCTTGATTTGATCAGTAGATCGGGATAAAAGTCATAAATAGTGTCCTAATTTTAATTCTCGTCCAGAATGGTGGGCTAGACTTCAAAGAATCAGTTGGGCCTCTTGTTCTTGTAGTTGGAACTTAAAATTTTTATCCATGATTATTTTGGATAATCAATAACATATTTTAGAGTTTCATAAAATTTGGGATTTTAGATTTAGACCAGTAAATCAATCATCATGGATGGTCCAGTTTCTTCACAAATTCTTTGGGTATTTTTGTGTGGACCATATGGCCCTCCAAATGGACGATTTGGCCAAAGGTCTCTTCTAATGAAATGTTTTAATTTGAGTAATCAAAACTAAAAAACAGGAATCATGCAATTTTGATACTTTGGTTGATAGTTATAATTAAAATAGTAAACTAACTCGATTTTATTAATTCAAATAATGCTCAAAGGTCCTCCCCATCTTGTTGACACCCAACACAAAGGTCCTCCTCATTCCCATGGCCTCAGGTATTGAGGTTATCCACATATTTCAGGATATCAATGTGAAGTTCTTCCTTGAATCATCACTAGATAAAGATGAGGCCCTCCCTACTTCGGCATTCCCAACCACATAGGTCCTCCCTGTGTTCCATTCGACATCTTCCCAGGTTCCCCTCGCACCTCGGCTTATCAAAGCAGAGGTACTCCCCATGTAAAAGATCTACACTACCCTGAAGAATCACCCCAAAGTAGAATGGTTGGTCATTGCCTCCAGAGTAAGAATCTGGAGAATCCTCAGATCATGGTCAAACCCTTCTTCTTATCAGACTCTAAATCAGAGTGCAACTTGGTGATGGAACCCTCACCCCGATCCTCTGTATCGGGGTCTGGGTCAGGAACTTAGTGTATCATCTTTGTCCTCCCAGAAAACAAGATGCACCAGATCACTAAATCCCTCCGTAGATACATATAGGAGGAGGAATACTTGGCTCCCTTCTAGGGTCTTTCTATCCAATCTTCTTTATCATCACTGGGATCATTATCTCCTTTGACAAGAGATCATGAAGAAATATTCCGGGGACCTATCGATAATAAGAACCCGTCCAATCCACCACCAATGAACACCACCCATGTGCAGGAAGTAGTGTTCAGTACCATGTCATATAGGGATATTGTGATGCAGTCAGAGAATTCTCCAAAAGACAGCCCAAGATGTAGCGGTTTGTCAACTCGCACCCCGCACTCTTCAACAACCAGTCTACTAATGAAAAGTTCCACTTCAGTGCCATTACCGATCCCTCAATAACACCTAGTTGATGAATGGGGAAACTAAGGGCTCGATCCTAAGAAGATTGTGGGATATTCTCACAACGGACCATCTCCCTGAGATGTTCCGGACGATTTCAATTGCAAGAATTAATATTCTAGAGTCTCACACACAATATCAGGTTATGTTCTTCTATTGAACTTTAGGGATGACTCATTTTTGTCTCTATAATCTATGGTTAGCTTACCCCAATAGTCAGGAACACTTTGATGATATTTGCTAGTAGTGCTGCCTAGTTGATTTGGCTGCACACCCTGTTGATCAGTACCCTCCATCGCCTAGTTATCATCGGACCCTATGGTAATGATGTGTTCACAGATATACAGTGCTCCATAGAGTTATTAAGGACGATTCCCCACATGTCCAAATCTGTGGTTGGGGGCATTATGCTTCCTGGCATTTCAGTCCTATACTGTTCCAACCTGGTTCACCCGGTGATATCGAGGATATTCCTTCGGGCATTGTCATAGTAAACATTGTTATTCCTGATATATACTCAGATGGGGGCATTTACATAGGGACTGGAGAATATGACCATCCCACCGGGGTAGAACAACACCTGGCAGACCCTACGGGTGTCCACACTCGCCAACAAAGACCTTTTCTTGTCCTTCATGTGCCTTCTGAGTCATTACTTCTAAGTTGAGTCCCCAACAAGGGTAAAGAGAACACCAGGACTATCAAACCCCCTGACCTGTCTGGTTTAGAGAATAAGATAGAGGATGATCCTAAAAAGGTTGCATTATGTCAGTAGCTCACTGAACAGAAGAATATTGTTTATGAACATTGTCACGACCCCCTCCCACCAAATATGCCCCTCCAGAGCTGTAAATGGTGAAACGGAGATAATGACCTCCGAGTACCACCCCCAGTAGGCCCCGGAGTGGCGACTAGCACCAAGGGTATGAGCTTTCACAAATATGGGGGAAATTACCCTTTTTATTATTTAAGATCAGGAAATAGGATGAGTCAAACACCAAAAGAAAAAGGATCAAGTAAATGAAAATAAAACCAAAACCAAACCCATATGCATGTTTTATACAATATTGAAACAAAATAACAAGTACAAGAGAAGCTCCAAAGTACGATACCAAAAAAAAGAAAGCAAAAACTGCAACCGGCAAAACTCCAACGCCCAACTAGCAAGGTCCCGCACAGTCCCTGGAGTCCTCCTGAAAACCTAAAAGTAAACGTAGGGTGAGCATACAAGTATACTCAGTAGTAAAACCTAAATCTCTCGTGCATAGGTGGGGAGACATCGTAATTCCCCGTGAGAAAACAGAAGGAAACAAAGCCTAGGAAGGAATCTATCCACCCAACCTTACAATCCACACTCACCAAATATCGCAAGTCAATAGAGTAGTATAGTAATATTATCAAAGTATTGGTACCCCGCAGCACCTTCCCACTGAATACTGCTCAAGCCCTCACACCTAACTCTCTGATGCTTCCCCCTCTTCCTGAGCTAGTGCCGTAAACTAGCCATACGAAGCTCGAGCTAGTGCTGCAACCAGGCCATACGAAGCTCATAATATCCCGTCGACACTCAATCCTCAGCCATCATAGTATCCCGCCGGCACTCAATCCTCGACCATAACTACATATCATCCTGAAGACACCTGGGAACCACATCAAATCTCATCCCGAAGACACCTGGGAACCACATCACAACTCATCCCAAAGACACCTGGGAACATATCACATCCTCGTCCTGAAGACTCTTGGGAAACATCTGTCATAACCTGCCTGAAGGATCTTGGGCTATAGAACCTGGAAGAGGGAGCACAAGGAAGAACAGTAACCATCCATCCTTTAGATGTTTGAGAATCTCACCCCCCCCCCATCCCACGGGTGTTCGGAACATAGTGCTCAATATGGGTGGGGTGCATAATGAAAAATAAAATGTACAGATTTGTATAATCATATCAACTACTCAGCCCATCCTAAGGCTTCTACACAAAATATCTAAGCACATGCCTCGACACTGCTACCTCGAAAGTATGCACATAATAAACAGCCTCAAACCCCATTAAGATTTTCATGTTTCAACAGTTTTAGTTTATCAGTTCCTTAACTACCGAGCAACTAACAACAACCAAACCAGATCAATCATTCGTAAAACATATCCCTGCCAACCAAAAATAAAGTCAGGGAAAACACAAGCAACACAAAACCATTTTCTTTTATCAGCCAATCAATTCCATTGATTTTCTATATTTAAACAACTACCATTCCCCACAATTCATTAGTTAACTCTTCTACTTTTATTCATATGCACAACCCATCCCTACAGCCTTGCTTCCAACCACCATAATCACAAACACAACGGAAACAATACCAGTACCACATTATCATCCCTTTGATACCATTTACCGCAGCTCCTCTTCCCATCACTACCATATCATACACGCCAACCCACAACCAAGCCAATCACAGCCACCCTACTCACCCGTTCCACAAAAACCCATGAAACACCCCTTCACATAATTAAACCCCAACCCGCACCCACAAAATTCATTCTTTCATTTACTTTAACTGGGGTGATCATACAAGGGTTTCAGGTATTCATTTAATCATCCAACATTACATGATTAACCAATTTCCACATTCTATGAAACTCCATCCACAAAACAATCCAGAAAAATAGGGAAACATTTAATTGCACAAGAAAAGGCCCCCAACGACTGTGATTTTCAGTAGGCATAAGCCCATTCAATTCAAAACATAATCAAAGGATAAGAATTGATGGAAATAAAACAACAATATCAACAAAAATTCCCCAAACCCACTCTTTAACCAGTTATTATCTTTATTTACTGGTTCAACCGTATCTCACGAAAACAAGAGGATACCCACCCCGCATGATGCACAAAAGAGAGAGAGATGAATGTAAGATCCCTACCTAAACAGGTTCTGATGTCTTTCTGTGAGAACAACCACCACGAGGATTTCGATCACTCCTCCTGACAACTACACCCTCCCGTGGATGCTACGGCTCAACTGCACTAACAACCAAGAGAGACTCCATTAAGTTTTAAGGTGTCACTTGTCGTAGAATGGCAAGGAGGAATAGAAAGAGGAGATTGAGGAAGGAATAAGAACGTGGTAGAACGTACCATTAAGATGACGTTCGTCGAAGAGCATCGTTCCCATCAAATATTAGCAATCTCCTTGGTAGGAAATTGTGAAGATTAAGTCAAAGAAGAGGGAAAGGAATGAGGTGCACGATGTTCACCTCATTGACACGATCCTGCAGGCACCGACAGATCAATGATCGGAGTCCGGATAAAGAAGATAGGAGGAAGGCTTCTGGGTTATCTGGGAGCGTTGCAGTGCGGAGAAGAAGAGGGGTCCGTAAATAACATGTGACCCTCTCTTATATAGGCAACAAAAAGGTAAAATGGTATTCAGTGTGTATTAATGAATATATGATGTGAATGTACAACTGTTACATTATTTGACTAGTCAACACATGACACATCATGCAGTTTCCATGCGTTTAATAATAATAATAACTTCAGTTAATAATAGGTGTTTTATTGACCTGAGACATGAGTCATAAAAGTTTATTCATCATTGGTCTTAAAATGACTGTCATAATTTCAGGGTTACGCTGTCACTGATGGTTCATCAATCTGATACTGTATGATAGAGATATGTTGGGTGAAAGATCTCGTAACAATAATAATAATAATAATATTGGGTGTTTCATGGACCCGAGCCATGAACCATAATTTAATATTCCACATTAGACTTGAATTGATCATATTAATTACAGGATCACATCACCACTGACGAGAAGCCAATCGGACGTTCCACGCGGGAGTTATGGCGGGTCAAAGATTTAATAATAATATTAAATCTATTATTTTCCGAGCACTTCGGGTACCTGATCCAAAAAACCCAAAAAGACATCCAATATTGGACTTGAAATTTCTGTCTCGGAATCTGGGTCACACTGCTGCAGACGGTTCATGAAACCGAGGTCGCACGAATAAGTTACAGTCGAAAACATGTTTTATCAACAAAAATAATAACATGATTATTATATTATTATTTTTAATTGATTTATTTCAAATACCCAAAGCCACGCACCACCCTCTCTCTAATTGGGTGCGCCTCACTCCCTTTCACCTTAATTTATTTCCATTTCTTTTCTTTTATTACTCCCCCATTTAATTCTCACACTCTCTCCAATCTCTTTCCAATCTTATACCCCCAATATTCAAGCCCTTTACTCTCTCTTTATTTATTTAATATTTAATTCCTATTATCTTCCTATTCTCTCTCCAATCTCATTAATTCTTCCACGATTTTCACTCACTCCCCAAAAGTGGTGTCTCCCCTTCCTTTACTCCATGTGGCACGCCCCAACCTTCATTTTAAACCATTATTATTATTTTTTAACACAATTATCATAAATAATAACATCTCTCATCTATCGTCATATCTCAAATCTCATTGCATTGAATTGAAAATTTAAATCTCATTAAATCTTTATTAACGGATCTTTCAAAATTTAACCCAACATTATTATTATAATTATTTAGTATAATAATAATGACAAATCCCCAATTAAAATTTCTTACCTCGTCACCAATTAATAATTATTATTATTATTATTATTATTGAAGTTCGTGGCGTTGACTATGTCCGACCACCATTATCAATTATTATTATCAAAAATTATTATTATAACATGTGTCGTGTTTGACCACATCAAATTTTACAAAGTAATGGTCCAGAGAGGTCCGGTCCATTACATAAAATACCACTCAAAACATTCTCATCCTTGAGAATTAAAAACGAACCCATAAAAAGGGGGAAAGGTCAGAACAACCACCCCGCAAGATACCTCTCGGGGATCTCGTCATAACAGGAATCCAACCACTACCCTAATTATATGAGTCAGGGAATTCATTCCCCCATGTCAAGATATTATCCTCTTTAGGCGGCACTGAATCACCAGCACAGTTTTAATCGCATCCACATTAATGCATCTCGATTAAGGATTAGGTCCTCCCACCCCCATAATTTAGGATTTCTCATACACACAATGCCCCCAACACCACAAAAAACAAGCAACACGCTGCCCCAACAAATGGATTGGGGAATTCCTTCCCCCATGTCAAGATACTATCTATTTAGGGCGACACTGACTCGCCCGCACGGGTTTAATCACATCCACATTAATGCGTCTTGATTAGGGATCAGGTCCTCCTCTCCCCACATGTTAGGACTCTTCACACTCATTTAAAGGAAAGTGGGAAACAACATAGCACTATAGACTCATGGAAAAATAAGGTCCAGGACCAAATAAAGGTAAAGAATGAGTTTCAACAAAGGATTGTGATGCTCCTGAATTTAAACAAAAAATAAACGGGAACATTTATATAAAACCGAAAACATCTCTCTCAATCTTTGGCCTTGCTAGGGTTGTCGCCTCTGTTGCATGAAACTGTTCGTGTCCCACTCCTCCACCTCTCCGTTGACGTCCAGGTGCCATAGATGTACGGTAAACAAAGAACGCCTAAGCCTATGTTGCAAAGAAATTTTCTCAAGGTTTCATTTTATCATTTTATTTCAATTTTATTCCCAGAACACCCAAATCAAGGAAATCACAAATCATGATGATGCATGTACCTTTCCTAGGGTCTCTACCCTACAATAAATGTAGTCTTACTTGGTCATTAGATAATCTTAGAGTCCTTGCATCGGATCATGGGGGGCCCTAAAATCCCGTGTCCTAGCCGGTCTTCCCTGGCCTATGTCATGCACCAAGATCAGCCAACATTGTTTCCCTACCATCCAATGCAATCCTCACCGTGCCTAACTCTAGAATCCATCCTATCTCTCAACCATCAGACTATGATACCATTATGTCATGACCCCCTCCCACCAAAGATGCCCCTCCTGAGCTGGCAATGGTGAAAGGGAGATAATGACCCCCGAGTCCCGCCCCCAGTAGGCCCCGGAGTGGCGACTAGCACCAAGGGTATGATTTTTCACAAATATGGGGGCATTACCCTTTTTATTATTTAATATCGGGAAATAGAATGAGTCAAACACCAAAAGAAAAAGGAAAAAGTAAATGAAAATAAACCCAAAATTAAACCCATATGCATGTTTTATACAAATACTGAAACAAAAGTACAAGTACAAGAGAAGCTCCAAAGTACGATACCAAAAAAAAGCAAAAACTCCAACGCCCAACTAGCAAGGTCCCGAATGGTCCCTGAAGTCCTCCTGAAAACATGAAAGTAAACGTAGGGTGAGCATACAAGTATACTCAGTAGGAAAACCTAAAGCTCTCGTGCACAGGTGGGGAGACATCCTAATGCCCTGTGAGAAAATAGAAGGAACCAAATCCTAGCAAGGAATCTATCCACCCAACCTTACAAGCCACACTCACTAAATATTGCAAGTCAATAGAGTGGTATAGTAATATTATCAAAGTATGGGTACCCCGCACCACCTTCCCACTGAATACTGCTCAATCCCTCATGCCTAACGCTCTGATGATTCCCCCTCTTCCTGAGCTAGTGCCGCAACCTGGCCATACGAAGCTCATAATATCCCACCGGCACTCAATCCTCGGCCATCATAGTATCCCGCCAGCACTCAATCCTTGGCCATAACCACATCTCATCCCAAAGACACATGGGAACTACATCACATCTCATCCATATGACACTTGGGAATATATAACATCCTTATCCCGAAGACTCTTGGGAAACATCCGTCGTAACCTGCCTGAAGGATCTTGGGCTATAGAACCTGGAAGAGGGAGCACAAGGAAGAACAGTAACCAGCCATCCTTTAGATGTTTGAGAATATCACCCCCCCCCATCCCACGGGTGTTCATTACATAGTGCTCAACATGGGTGGGGTGCATAAAGAAACATAAAATGTATAGATTTATATAATTATATCAACCACTCAGCCCATCCTAAGGCTTCTACACAAAAGATCTGAGCACATGCCTCGACACAGCTACCTCGAAAGTATGCACACAATAAACATCCCCAAACCCCATTAAGCTTTTCATGTTTCAACAGTTTTAGTTTACCATTTCCTTAACTACCGAGCAACTAACAACAACCAAAACAGATCAATCGTTCATAAAACATATCCCTACCAACCCAAAATAAAGATAGGGAAAACACAAGAAATACAAAACCATTTTCTTTTATCAACCAATCAATTCCATTGATTTTATGTATTTAAACAACTACCATGCTCCATAATTCATTATTTAACTCTTCCACTTTTATTCATATGCACAACCTATCCCTTCAGCCCTGCTGCCAACCACCATAACGATAAACACATTGGAAACAATACCCATACCACATCATCATCCCTTTGATACCATTTACCATAGCTCCTCTGCCCATCACAACCATATCATACACGCCAAACCACAACCAAGCCAACCGCAGCCCCGCTGCTCACCCATTCCACAACAACCCACGAAACACCCCTTCACATAATTAAACCCCAAACCGCACCCACAAAAATTATTCTTTCATTTAGTTTAACTGGGGTGATCATACAAGGGTTCCAGGTATTCATTTAATCATCCAACTATACATGATTAACCAATTTCCACATTCTATGAAACTCCATCCACAAAACAATCCAAAAAAATAGGGAAATATTTAATTGTGCAAGAAAAGGCCCCCAACGACCATGATTTTCAGTGGGCATAAGACCATTCAATTCACAACATAATCAAAGGATAAGGATTGATGGAAATAAAAAAACAATATAAACAAAAATTCCCTAAACCCGTTATTTAACCAGTTATTGTCTTTATTTACTGGTTCAACCGTATCTCATGAAAACAAGAGGATACCCACCCCACGTTATGCAGAAAAAAGAGAGAGATTAAGGTAAGATCCCTACCTGAATAGGTTTTGATGTCCTTCTGTGATAAAAACCACCACGAGAATTTCGATCACTCCTCCCAACAACTACGCCCTCCCGTGGACGCTGCAGCACAACCGCACTAACAACCAAGAGAGACTCCATTAAGGTTTAAGGTGTCACTTTTCATAGAATGCCAAGGAGGAATAGAAAGAGGAGATCAAGGAAGGAATAAGAACGTGGTAGAACATACCATTAAGATGACGTTCGTCGAAGCGTGTCATTCCCATCAAATATCAGCAATCTCCTCAGTAGGAAACTATGAAGAGGATATCGAAGAAGAGGGAAAGGAATGAGGTGCACGATGTTCGCCTCGTCGACACGATCCCGCAACCACCGACAGATCAATGATCATAGTCCGGATGAAGAAGATAAGAGGAAGGCTTCTGGGTCATCCGGGAGCGTCACCGTGCGGAGAATAATAGGGGTCCGTAAATAACACGTGACCCTCTGTTATATAGGAAATGAAAAGGAAAAATGGTACACAATATGTATTAATGAATAGATGATGTGACCGTACAATTGTTACGCAGTTTGAATGGTCAACACACGACACGTCACACGATTTCCATGCGTTTAATAATAATAATAACTTAAATTAATAATCGGTGTTTTATTGACCTGAGACATGATTCAAAAAAATGTATTCATCATTGGTCTTAAAATGACCGTCATAATTTTAGGGTTATGCTGTCACTAACGGTTAGTCAATCTGATACCGTATGAGGGAGATATGTTGGGTGCAAGATCTTGTAATATTATTATTATTATTGGGTGTTTCGTGGACCTGATCCATGAACCATAATTTAATATTCCACATTAGACTTGAATCAATCATATTAATTATAGGATTATATCGCCACTGACGATAAGCCAATCAGACGTTGCACGCGGGAGTTATGGAGGGTCAAAGATTTACTAATAATATTAAATCTATTATTTTCCGAGCGCTTTGGGTACCTGATCCAAAAAACCCAAAAAGACATCAAATATTGGACTTGAAATGTCCGTCTCGGAATCTGGGTCGCACTGCCGCAGATGGTTCATGAAACTGAGGTCGCACGAATAAGTTACGGTCGAAAACGTGTTTTATCAACAAAAAACAATAACATGATTATTATATTATTATTTTTAATTGATTTATTTCAAATACCCAAAGTCACGCACCACCCTCTCCACAATTTAGTTAGCCTCACTCCCTTTCACCTTAATTTATTTCCATTTCTTTTCTTTTATTACTCCCCCATTTAATTCTCACACTCTCTCTCCAATCTCTTTCCAATCATCTACCCCCAATATTCACGCCCTCTATTCTCCCTTTATTTATTTAATTTTTTATTCCTCTTATCTTCCTATTCTCTCTCCAATCTAATTAATTCTTCCATGATTTTCACTCACTCCCCAAAAGTGGTGCCTCTCCTTCCTTTACTCCATGTGGCACGCACCAACCATCATTTTAAACCTTTATTATTATTTTTTAACACAATTATCATAAATAATAACATCTCTCATCTATCCTCATATCTCAAATCTCATTGCATTGAATTCAACATTTAAATCTCATTAAATCTTTATTAACAGATCTTTCAAAATTTAAGCCAATATTATTATTATAATTATTTAGTATAATAATAATGACAAATCCCCAATTAAAATTTCTTAACTCATCACCAATTATTATTATTATTAATTATTATTATTGATGTTCGCCGCGTTGACTATGTACGACCCCCATTATCAATTATTTTTATCAAAAATTATTATTATAACATGCGTCCTATTTGACAACATCAATGTTTTACAAAGTAATGGTCCTAAGAGGTCCGAGCCATTACAAACTTCTTGTCAAATGCATGGCAGAACGATGACTAGATTAAAGTAACTCTCTACTGGGGCAGTAGGGGTAGACACAACTTCCCCTAAGTGAGGTGCCTCCTAGTGATCTCAGTAACCCTTCCCATCTATATTAGGTAGAATCTGGATTTTATGGAAAGAGAGCATGGTATGTATCACCAAATCCACCTGAGATTCAAGACAACCTTTCTCAGGACCCGGCTCAAGTCCCACCGGCTACTCTGTTGGTTCCCTAAACATCCTATCAAGTCATTATACCAACAACTCCATGAGTCATTGGGCCCTCGTACCATGTTGAATAACCTACTGATGCTCTGATAGTCAAGGACCCTCATCAATATAGGAATCCACATCAGATTATCCGATGGCCGCTCTAATTTCTCACCTTAAGGCTCTTAAAACCCAATGAGTGGTGATCCCACCTGATGGAAAACCATATCCAGCATGGGTGGATGATATTCCAATACCCCCAGGATTTAGAAATCCTACATTCTCCCATTTCAATGGGATGGGTGACCCACTGCAACATCTGGCCCACTTCATTTCAAGATGTGAACCCATGTTGGGGACTCCAGTGCAGCAGGAGGCCGCTAAACTCTGGTGCTTCGTATAGAATTTAGAGGCGCCAATATTTGTCTAGTAGATCTAGTTACCCATTGGGTCCATAGTTGGTTGGGAGGATCTATATAGGTAGTTTCTATATCATTTCAGTTCCACCACCCCCAAGACTAGTGTTTCTGACCTCTTCAAGTGCAAGAAAAGGCCGAATGAGCGAGTCGCAGACATTGTCTCCAGGTGGAAGAGCCTCACATACTCACTCTATATGATGCTAACTTAGGGAAAATTACTAAAAATGTGCATAGAGAATGTGAAGAATGAATTGGTACCCTCAATCATCGCTCATAACATCCTAGGTGGGTTCTGGGATTTCTATGACAAAGCTTAATGATTAGAAGAATCCTTGCAACAAGCCAAGCAGGAACATCTATTGCCTCCTGCATCTCCCTCAAGAAGAGTCTCCAAGGAAAATATCACTATTATTGCACAGATAGAGGACCCTAGATAGCTATAATTGTTACTAGAAGATCCACTTACATAGCCTCATCAAGGGCCACCACCTTAGGCTCATCCCCTTCCTCAGAATCACTTGTCAGAGAACCAGAAGGTGCCACCATGTAACGCACCACCGCCACCTAGGTGAGACAACCACATTTCATCACCTCACTAGGATATAACCCCTCATTAGGGCCAGGCTCTCAGATCCCATTTCCATGATTGAATAAACCATACCTACTCATTCAATTAGGCCTACGTCCTCAACTATTTTCATAGTGCCTTGGATCAGGGAATCCTTTGATTTCTAGAATTCAGGAGGCCTGAAAATAAAGATCCACTAATCATCCCAATTACTACCCCTATCACTAGTTTCATAGACACACTCTCAATCAAGGATATGTGTTGAAAGACTGGATCCAAGACTAGGTTGATAACAATGTAGTCAGATTGGGTCTGACCTCAGCACATGTGGCATGTGTGTCTGTGAAGTTTAATGGTGACAACGAGGGTGAATAGCTGCTGGTCTCTCACTATGAGTCTCAAAAGTATGATGAACAGATAGAACGCAAGGTATTTTCTCAAGATCATGGTATTATCCATGCCTATTTTAATCAAATTGATCTATCTGAGGCCGTTGTGCTACTGTCAGCTACTATCTCTGTATAGACACATCATCTTTCACCATATCGAGAGAGTAGACACTGAATACGCAATGGATATTGAAGCCCTATTACTGTTCCAAATCCATCATATTCTATTGGATATTTCATGCCCCTAGAGATGGGGATTCCCCTCTGAATTCTCCTAGTAATAGAGGACTCCTAAAGTGATGATCAGAACTTTGCCTTGGTGAATAATGTTGAACTGGCGGACCTTTAAATGGTTCCTGAAGACAAGGAATGCTAGTAATACCCTCCTAATGTCCCTATTCGATGCCATCATTGATGGAGCTATGGGTATGAAAATCACTATAATGTTCATCCCAGTGCTCCCAGCCAAGATGTGCTTTCCACCAAGACCTAATTGCAGGCCCAATACAGAGCTCAGCAAGAACAGTCTTCTCATCCCATTTCGTCAGATTCACCTCCACTGATGTTTGTATTGCTTGATCTGGAAAATCCACTATGACTACACTATGATCATCTGTGTCCAGTTAAGTACATGCCACAGTCATCTGGATGTCAGTTGGTTGTCACTTTTCATGAACCAACAGATGAGCGGCGGGATATTTCCATCACAATCTGAAATCCCCAAGTTTGACCTACAGTGTCCGTTATACCTCCTACCATGGATAAACCTTCTATCGGAAGAGGTGTGCGCCTCACATAGAAGTATGATGTACTTAAGAACCTTTACAACATTCCCTTAAGGCTCTCAATACTTGAGTCCCTCCGCCTATCTGTAGACATGTGTTAATCCCTTATAGAGGCTTTAAGAATCCCCCACTAATTTGAAATAGAGGTAACGACCGTAGAATCCATCCATGCTGAGGAAGTCAAGCATGAATAATTTCAGACCATCATTTCATTCTTAGGAAAATATGAAGATTCTCCCATAGAGGGGAAAATCCACCCATTGTATATCACTGGTTAGTTCAATGGCATGGAATTCCACTGTTGTCTCATTGACACAGGTTCTGAGATCAATCTCATTCCAACCCAGATAATCCACAAGATGGGGTTGTCTGAAGTAGATATGGATCCCTCTGACCAAAAGATTCAAGGTTATGATAGGACAGAGCAGACGCCTATTGGAAAAATCCACTTAAAGTCCCAATTTGGTGGCCTGATTGCCAGCACCAAGTTCACGATTGCCTCACAGGACACCACCTACAATGCGCTGATGGGTAGACCCTGGCTCCATCCGCATGCGGTGGTCCCCTAATCATATCACCAATGCCTCAAGTACTCCCTTAATGGTCGAGTTGGTGTGCTACAATGTGACACGTCTCCCTTTTCCTTTTGTGAAGCCCACTACCTGGATGCCGACTACTATAGGAGAAAGGACAAGAGGGTTCAAATGAATGATGTTGAGAATACTACCATTGTGGATGAACCATGGGAAGATCTGGACAATGCCTATATTTTCCCAATTCACCAGTTGGAGCCTACAACCCCTAACATGGGACACTACTTTTTCATCTCTGGGATAAGGGGAAATCTCATTCCCTAGCATAAGGAGGGAAGGAAGATCACTTCATACTCCTACACGAATCAGGATTGAGTGATCCCAAAGCCCTTACCCCTATGAGGTATTGGGATGTTCACCCCATGGAAATAGAAATATGTTATACTTTCTTGTTTCGGTTGGTTGGGTTGAACCAGCTAAAGATGATGCACCACTACTGCTTTGATATTATAAAGCAAAGATTTTTGGGTCGAAGGCATGATGTAATTGGATTTATATCTTTTTTCACCATGGTTTTAGTAGCACAGGGGTCCCCCAATGAGGATTACACCATCGATCGAACCGGAACCATCATTCCATCATGATCAGCCAACTTAAAAGAATTTCCCTATGTCGATGATCCTCCTATCGTAGATGATGAAGAGGATTTAGAAGATGCTCCTCCCATGTTCGAGGAAGGTGTATCCATAACCATTGATGGGGTGGTATAAGTGAACCTCAATACCTAGAAAGATCTGATACAGACACTAATAAGAGTAGATATGCCTATATAAGAGCGGCATCAGTATGTGGATTTCCTAAAGAAGATCGAGATGTATTTTCTTAGAGCTATAGTGAGATGCCATGACTGGATCCTTAGGTCACCATCCACTGCCTTGGTCTCCCAATAAACCATCATAGGTTCAAACAACCTCCTAGAAATTTGCACCCTTCACATGGTTCCATAGTCGAGTATGAGGTTGATAAGTTCATTAAATACAACTTCATCATGGATGTCCAGTACCCAAAATGGCTATCCAAAATTTTTCTCATACGAATAAAGAATAGGTAGATCAGAGTCTGTATTGTCTTCTAGGATCTCAACCGTCATTGTCCAAAGGATGATTTTCCTCTTCCTGCGATAGAAATTTTTATCAATGCTATTTCTAGATTCCAAGATCTCTTCTTCATGGATGGGTATTCTGGATATAATAAAATCTGAATGGATCCCAAGGAAGAAGAGTCTACTACCTTCAGAGCACTATAAGGTACTTTATGTTACCAAGTGATGTCTTTCGGTCTGAAAAATTCACGTTTCACCTATCAGCGTTCCATACACTACACATTCAAGATGATCCTCGGGACATTAATAGAATGCAACATGGATGATTTGGTGGTCAAATCCCACCATAATCAAGACCATATCAGAGATCACGGTAATGTTTTTGACTTCCTATGATCATGTCCCCTGAAGATGAACCCCTTAATGTGCACCTTCGAGGTTACCTCTGTAATGTTTCTAGGATTTTTCTTTAGATATAGAGGCTTCAAGATCGATCCAAAGAAGATCAAGGACATCATTTAGATGCATCCTCTGAGAATCATTTGGTAGCTATGAGTCTTTCAAGGCTAGTTAGACTACATACCCCTATTCATTGAAAACGTGGATACAAAGTGTAAGACCTTTTACCATCTCATGAAGAAAGGTGATGACTAACAGTGGGATGAAGAGTGTAAGGACGCTTTTGAGGAGATCAAACAGTACCTTCTACAACCTCCAGTTTTGATGCCACCCATATCTAGAAAGCTTCTATTCCTTTATGTGACCTCCATGGAATGGTACCTTGGTTCCCTTCTTACTCAAAAGAACAAATAGGGGACAAAGAATAGTTTATACTATCTCAGCCACATGCTCCTCAATAGTGAGACTAGATATTCCTCTATTGAGAAGAGATTCCTTACACTGGTATTCATGGTCCAAAATTTGCAACATTACTTGCAGCACCATGAGATACAACTAGTGTCCCATTTGGATCCACTATATTATATTCTGAACTACCCCAAGTTGATAGGTCGTCTATATTGTTGGGAAGTAATACTTCAACAGTTTGAAATCAAGTTTATTTTGCAAAAAACTATCAAGGGTCAGGCACTAGCAGGATTTCTTGCTGCCCATCCAGCTCCCTTAGAGACGTCTCAAGATCCTTATTTACTAGATAATTTAATCCTCTTAGTGTATCGGGCCTCACCATGTTGGAAGATGCACTTCGATGGCACTTCACGGAGCCCTACTGGTAGGATACTCAATGATCCCAGACTCAACAGAGTAGACCTGGGTATCATCTTCACCACACATGCATGATCCGTCCTATACTATTCATTCTTATTGTCATAAGGCTTCACCAACAATGAGACTGAGTATCAATCCCTTATCACTAGTCTCGAGCTATCCCATGAGATTGATGTTCCCCACCTTCATGTGAAAATAGACTCTGAACAGGTCATCAAGTAGATCAATGGTGACTATATTGTCAGGAAACTAGAGATCATACCCTTTATAGAGTGAACTCACTGTTAATGGCCTAGTTCCCTTCTCGACTATAAGTTACTCATGTACCTCAGTTTTAGAATGGTTGAGCCAATGCCTTGGCCATCCTTGTCGCATCTCTTGTAGAGCCTAACCATGATGATTTAATTATTCATGTGGTGCATCAACGATTCATTGCTCTCGTCATTCCAGATGATGATGATAGCTAGTAGGTAAGCCATCTCACCACCAGTGTGACCACATCAGGACCCATGGATCCCCCTACCATATTATTGGAAGGATCCCCTAGTTGGATGACTCCCTTTATCGAGTATCGTCGGCACAGTAATCTCCCGACAGACTGAGTCGAACACGAGCGAGTACATCGGTGCACAATGCATTTCAACCTCAAGAGTTGTTCCAATCTTGATCAAATCATCTAAAGACGTGGGTTTTATGGGATTATACTCTGTTACACTTAAGTAGATGAAATTCCCCAGGTTATGCAGGAAGTTTATGCTGGTTCCTGTGGATCTCATCAGGTAGGTCTGAAACTCTCTCCTCATATCTGAAGGTTGGGCTACTTCTGTCCCACCATGGTCCATGACTATATCAAGTTTTCCAAAAGGTGCCACACATGCTAGATCCATGATAATTTTGTGAATATACTTCTAGAGCCTCTCCATACTACCATGTACTCTTGTCCCTTTGTTGTCTAGGGACTCGATGTCATGGGACCATATACATAAGCAATAGCTTTCTAGCGCATGTTCATCCTGACCGATATAGATTTATTTTCCAAGTGTGTAGAGTAAATTCCACTCAAGTAAGTCAAGTTAAATTCTATCGTTGAAGTCGTGATCTCCAATATCATCCACCGATTCAGATTCCCTCATATCATCCTTACCGATAACAGAACCAAATTCCGGGAAGCCGAGATAAAAAGTGTACGCTAAGTACAATATCCATTCTAATCATACCTCTCAATATCATGTTCAAGAAAATAAGAATATTGAGGAGTTGAAAAAACCCTCTCTAAAATATTACAAAATATGGTTGGTTAGAACAAGAAGAGATGGCTGGACCAGCTTCCCAATGCTCTATGGACTTATTAGATGACGACTCATAATTCCACCCAGGTGACCCCATATTCCCTAGTGTATGGAATAGAGGCAGTCATTACCATTGAGATTCAGTTTCCTTCACTCTGAACAACTATTTACGATTATAAAACTTCATAAAAGGTTTCATAAGTCTTTCTGGATGAACTATAATCACTCGATGAGAATATGCTTCATGCCTTGCATGATTTGGAGAGGCATCGTAACAAGATATCTAGAGCTTTCAATAAGAAAGTTCAACTCCATTACTTCCTTCAAGGTGACACGGTATTGGCCCTGAGTACGTAAATTATACCCGATAGGAAACCACCAACGTTGAAACCCAAATGGGAGGGACCCTATATCATTCACAGGGTTTACCCCAATGGTGCATACTCCCTGGTCACCATGAATGGTGAGTGTATCACTCCTCCCACCAATACAAAATTCCTCAAGTGATACTTAGCATGAGTGGTCCCTATTTTCATGAATTACAATAAACTGAAAATGGTCTGAGCTCTATGACTATAAACTAAGATCCCTTTCATCCTACATGATGATAAACTGAAAATGGTCCGAGCTCCATGACCTTAAACTAATATCAATTTCGTCCTGCATGATGATAAAATGAAAATGGTTTGATCTCTATAACCCTAAACTAAGATCCCTTTTATCCTGCATGAAGATAAACTACAAATGGTATGAGCTCTACAACCTTAAACTAAGATCAATTTCATCCTACATGATGATAAAATTCAAGCGGTAAAAATACCTTACGGTCTGAGATCTACGACCTTAATCTAATATCCCCTCATCCTGCATGATGATAAAATGTAAATGGTGAATACACCTTATGGTCCAATCTCTATGACCTTAAACTAAGATCTCCCTCATCCTTACCACAAGACATTAAACTGCACATGTACCTCCATGATTTACACGCCCCTTTTCTCAAGTCTTCATCATCTTTCACATCCAAAAGGACCCCCTAGCAACCCAATCTCATGCCACTTTGGATCACCTACCGTTATGGGCCAACGTCCCAGAGGATTTAAAACAAAAATTGGATAAAAGTACCACATTGTGAATATGGTTAGTGGTTAATTCTCAATTGTTTATTCCCATTCTAGGTCACATGATATGGATACTATGTTGAAAACATGGTTAGAAGTTATCCTCTATCATCATCACTATCTCCATGGTCTCCCAAATATCAGGCGTGGTGATTCACCTTTTTCTTCCCTTCTATCCCACACACCAGACATTAAACTGGGCATCTATGGTCCTAGATCTATGACCTTAAACTGAGATCTCCTTCTTCCTTACCGCATGATATTAAACTTCACAAAATTTAAAAACTACGAATGGCTTCATTCCCATTCATATGGGCTACATAGAAACACTCATACATTTCATCTTCAGGTCCAGCCCTAGGTACCGTAGATTCTGCCTTCCTTATGGACTCTCGGCCTAGGTATCCCAGGAACATGTGGTGCAATGAGGGTTTTTTCCCCATTTAGGTTAGGCTTACAACTACCATTTCATGTGTCCCCCTTCAGGGATCTCCCCTCTTTCTCCTTATCGTAGGACGTTAAACTGCACAACATATTAATAACTACATGGGTCTTGATTACTTCCCTCCCAAGTTACGTAAAAATGCCTAGATGTTTTTTCTTCACATCCATCCCAAAAAAATATCCCCATCTCCTTGGTTTCCTCCTATGGGTTTAGTTTTCTTTGAGGGTTTCATATGGTGTGATGTGGACTTCGTTTTTCCTCATTCACATTAGGTTTTCAACAACCGCACCATGTTCCCCTCCATACAAAACATCCCCCTTTACCTCGGGTACTTACCATATGACGTTAAACTAAACGGCATTCTTTATCTACATATGGATTGATTCCCATAATTATGAGATATGTAGGAACACCCAGACGTTTTTTCTTCAGGTCGAACCTCAATTTTCCCATTTTTATCCTTACGGGCTGATATTCCTTTTATAAGAATGTGGTGTGGTGTAGAATTTTTCATTATTCACACCAGGTTTACAATATCCACACCATGTGCCTCCATTAGGAATATCTTCCTTCCCTCTATGTCCTTACTGTATGACGTTAAATGGAACATGATTATTGAACTACGTGCGGCTTGATTCCTTCCATCGCAGGATACATAGGAACACCCAGAAATTTTGTCTTAGGGTCTAGCCCCAGGTTCCTCATCATTTTTGTCCCTTTCATCCTTATCCTATAGTTCAAGTTCTATGACCTTAAACTAAGATATCACCCATCCTACATGACATTAAATTTTCTATCCTAATTTCAAGACATTAAACTATAAATAATTCACGTTCCTTTCTGCATGACCTTAAAAGGTAAGTACCCCTTTGTCCTATATGACGTTAAACAACACTACACATTTCCAAAATCCCCTTATTCCGGTCCCTTGGCTCGATTCTCCACCTGTAAGGGTATGGTGTGGTATGGGGATTCTTTGTCCTCATTCAAATTGGGCTATTTTTTTCCATACCATACTCATTAACTTTTTGATACATTCCTTTTATCTACTTCCTTACCGCATAACGTTAAAATACATGACATTCCAAAATTATGTGTGGCTTGATTCCCATTCTAATGGGATACATAGGAACACCCAGACATTTCATCTTTGGGTCCATCCCCAAGTTTCCCCTTTCCTCCACTCACCTTCTTGAGTTGTCCACCCTTAACTGGGCCCCTCAACCTCCTTTATGCCTCATCGGTGTTCTCATACGTGCTACGATTTAGGACATAGAGTGTTGGGTCATTAATGAACATGATTTCATTCCATCTCCATGCTTCATGTGTCCCTTTATTTGGGTCTCCATCATTTCTCTCATCCGAAATGACCCCCGGGCGGTACGAATTCTTGGCCTTATGGATTGCCTACCATTTTGGTCCAACATCCTGGAGGATCTCATATGACATTTGAAATAGGTCCCACATCACGAATATTGTCAGCGGTCGACCCTCACTTGTTTGTTCCTATATCGGGTCATACAATATGGATATTATGCTTTGAATATGGACAATAGTTATCCTCCATCATTACGCCAACCCCATTACGCCTTGAATATTGGTTTCTTGATTCGCATCCCTTTCCATTTCATCATGTTCAAATAGAACATCGACACCCTCAGTGTTATCCCTCCGTGCACCTTTTCATGCTGAGAGGACGAACCAATGTCGTGGGGTCATCTTTGACTCCACACCTTTGTCCTCTACTGTGTTCTTCCATGCATTGTAAAGATATTCTCCGCCCTTATTTCCCACACCAAGCATGGACCATGAGGGCTTAGGGATTTGGGTAAGGATTGTGCCTGCATGGAAGATTCACACTTACTTTTGGTCTGAACTCTATAACCTTAAACTAGGAGCTCTGATCCTCTAGTCCAAGAATCATGACTTTAAACTGTGTGTGTTCTCTTGGAAATTTTTAATGCAATGCGGGCTACTTTTTACTCATTCACATCGGGTTTCTTTATGGTGTAACGTCACATATTTTCACTTCGGGAATCTTTCCCTTATGGTCCAAACTCTATAACCTATAAACTAAGACTTCTAGTTTTATAGTTCACATGACATTAAACTTCATAATGACTATGATTTTACTCTCCTGATAGGATGTAGTTATTTTTGGTATTTTCCATCTACCATACCATCCTCAAGATCTATGTGTGGCTTGATTCTCATTCTCATGAGATACGTAGTGATGCCTAGACTCTTAATCTAAGGTTCAACCCTAACCCCTTTCATCTTTATGGCCTCTTGGACATAGCCCCTTTTTGGAATGTGTGGTGTGGTGTGGACTTATTATGTCCTCATTCACATCGGTTTTATGTATTTCACCACATCTCCCTACCTTGGGGTTCCCAAGTCCTTCAATGCATGACCTTAAAATGTTCCCCCACCCTGGATAAGTTCAGGATACCCCATAACAATTATTGGATGCTTCAGTTTCCTCGCCAGAGAGGATTAACCCCACCGGTGATGGTTTCTAACAATGATGTGATTCAAGAACTATGATCATATTTATTCTCTCATTCAAAAGATACATAGGGATTCCTGGGAACCTTTCCTTAGGCCCAGCCACAAATTTGTTAACCCTTCTGGCTGTCTTCCCTTAATTATGGTCCAAATTATATGACCCTAAATTAGGAATCCCTAGTTCATGTAACACGACTTTAAACTGTTAACCAGGGTCTAGGAAATATAACTATAAACTATATACAACATCCTGGTCATATGATGTTAAACAATTTCATATATCATCCCCACCATACAATTTTAATCTACGCATCTATCATCCTTATTTGCATGAAATAAAACTTCAAGGCATTCTTGGGCCTCACCAAAGAAGGTACTATTTGGAGAAGATTTGATCTTTGTTCATATTGATATGCTCACCCAATGTACTTTAATCATGGTGGAATAATTTCAAGAGTGTTGGAATTTATTTGAACAACCCATCATTCCATCAAAATGCTTTACATGGCCTCTATTTAGAATCCTCATTCCCCTGCAGGTTTGAAGGACTCCCCTAATAGTTAGGATGTTTGGCCTTAAGGATAACCTACCATCCTGGGCCAATGTTTTAGAGGACATGAGATGACATTTTGAGTTTGACCCCATGTTTTCAAATGTGGTCAGTGGTTGGACGTAATTTTCTTATTCATATTTTATGCTAATGTGATGTGAATTTTGTGTTTCAAATTTGGTTAATAGTTATCCTCCATCGTCATTTCACCCTCATTGTTCTCTGAATTTTGGGTTTCTTGATTCACACTTTCAATTCCCCTTCGTTCGGATTTAATCCAATTCCCCTGGAATTGTCTTGCTCGTGCGCTATAGCATGTTGGGAAAGGGCAGTTTGGCTATTTTGATAACTCTATTCTCTAACCACAACCCCCCCCCCCCCTCTTTCCTCCCAGAAACTCAGAGTGGTCATTCAGACCTTGGATGCCCAAGGATTAGTTGGAACTCTCATATTCAAGTTGAATAATTACATGGTCATTCCTTGTTTCTCACACCGAGCACGATTGACATGATCTTAGGGATTGATCACTGGTTATTTTAAAATATGATTGATTTACAGTAATAAAATTAGATAACGAGACTTATGAACACAACCAAAATAAGCAAAAACGCATGAAAGTATGTATGTGAGTTCGTGCAAATTACATCCCCCATGGATTGACCCCTCTGATGGATGGGTTGACCTCTTCAATGGAGCGTCTCAGCTCCACCACCCTCTGGCTTGTGGACTCCAAGATTTTATGTCTCCTTCTAAGCACCCTCACTTCTTTATAGGTTATGGGGTGTAGTTCATCTGCCCTGATCCATTCCTGACCCTCATCATCTTGGATGTTATCCATCTACTGGGATGCTCACCTCATCTGCATCTCGACCTCTACCAAATGTGCCTTCAATGATGATATGAGTTCCGATTGTGCATCGATGTAAAAAAAAGTGATCATTCACCCTTGCCCTTGATCTCAGGATCTCTTTCTCAGCCTCCTGATTTTTCTTGGTGTTAATAGACTTCCTCCACTTCCAGCCGACACCAAGTCCCCGATCGTATTCCTATATTTTCTCCTCCATGTAATCCCAAATGAGAATATGAGGGTATCGAGCATCCACTCCTCTATCACATAGTTCACACGGATGAGAAAGAATTCTCCCATTCTGATTTAAACACTCTACTTGTGGGGTGTCCTTGATAAACTGCTTGATCAGTTTCTATGACCGGCAACAGACAACCTTGTTATCCTCCTCCATGGAAGCAGTCTCATCCAGGTCTCCTGGGTTAGCAGGTTCATATTATTGGAATGCCTCTAGAATTTCATCAGTAGGGTCTACCTAAGTAATCTCATCAGATAGACTAGGTCCCATATCGTGCGATTAGTCTTCATCACTAGACTCCACCTTGATAATCTCTGGTTTTTTCCCGCCAGTCACCCAACCCATGGATACAACTGTTGTGATTTTTATAGCATGGGTGTCCAATTCCATGACAATCAGCATCCCCCTTAGGATAATATCACCAGGATCCCCATCCATCCTCCCCAATATGGCCCACTCCATGTGAAGAACTATTCATATATAAATAAACAATTTCCAGTTGACCTGGTTTGATGGGCAACAATATGGATTTTGTGAGGGGGAGGGATTATAAAGATAAAATAATTGGTCTCTCCCTCGAGTCACTGCCATCAAAACACCAGGATGTGGACCCCCTTATATGGTGTAAGATCCAAAGATTCTAGAAGTGTGACCCTAGTTTTCATAGCCTTGCTAGATTATGCACTCATCATCATCCCAGGATCCCATCTTGAAGCTATGTCTATTGTCGTGTAGGAACATGTTTTTTGTATAAGGTTTTTCTTTATAGGAAAAATTTTAGTTGAGAAATCCTAGATGACCATAGAAAGTTCCATAATAGATTGGTTTGATGTTTTCCTAAAGAGTCTTGGAAAACTCTTCCATCTTAAAAGTCACAACCTAACCTTCCTATAAAGGGCTCCCCTTACTATCCTCTTCTCCCTAGGAGGACCCCTCAGATTCTTCAGGTAAATCGAAATTTTCTCTCAGCTCAGTAGAAGATGGTTGGGGTGGGACTGTTTGATCAAGCCTTACTTTCACCCAGTCCTTTATTGGACATGGAGTACCCCGAGAATGCACGAAGTCATCCAAATCGGTGATATATTTCTCTCAATCTGCTTGAGACACCAGAAATCTGGCCTTAGCATGGACAATCTATGAAAGATCCATCCCAAGATAGTTGAGGTGGTCCCATATTTGGGAAGGATAGAGGAATTGTCTATTGACGTCCTAGGTGTCCCAAGCCTTTGAAAAAATAGCATCCCTAGGCTTGTCTATGTGGTGTAGCCACTTCCCAGGAGCTTGAGTAGATATCATGAAGAACCCTCTTAGTGGCCTCCCTTTATACCAGTTCTACTCATCTGAGATTTCTAGGTTTGTCATTGCTACTTGTCTCCCACTCGGTGTAGGCCCTGAAATTATTTTCCTTGTCCCTACCATAACCCCTCCACCACGACGTGTTCTTTCCATTTTCAAACACCGGTCTAGAGGTTGAGGAGGCACCCCATCCTCAATACAAAAATTTCATTACTTCAGTATCTCCCCTAGGTAGGCTTCTTCCAGTTCTTTTCATACTCTTTAACTATCCCAAAAACAATGGTAGGCGAAGGTAGCTCATTCCGCATTTTTTCATCCTCCCATGTAATCAAAAGATATATCTGCCTCATGAAGCATAAATGATTCTCATGGATTACTCCTAGGTATAATTTCAAGGTCAATATCACCATGCACTGGAGCTTCCTCTCAAAGAGGTGCATGGTATGTGGCTTGCAGATGGGATTATGATCGAACTACGCCACCAGAACTCCACCTAGAAAGGTCATGAGATAGGAACAATGCTCCTCAATTCCCTGGTCATCATCGGTGAATACCCCTATCAGTAGTATAAAGGAATGGAATTTCAATTCTTTCTCCATCCAGACCCTATTCAATGTAAGTAGTGAAGTCATCTTGGATGGAAATCTCCCCACTACATTCAGGTTGGATGGTCCGAAGTCTGAACCAGGAGGATAAATAGGGTTCGGATATTTTTAGGCATTAATATGTGCTGCTATCCAACCATACCGAAAGTTGAGCAGCCCACATAACCACGGTGGTTTCTTCCCCTCGGTGATGTTACACAACACCTTGTACAATTTCTCCATCACTGGGATCCCAAGGTTGACATGCTCCCCCATCACCAACATGGACTCCATAATGAACATGCTTAGTCACATGCCCATATTTGTATCCCTGACTGGAAACATCCTACCACAAATAAGTGCATAGATAAACCTAGCTATCCTAACCACCATTTGTTACTCGATGTTGACATTATACCCCCAGAGTTTCCATTGGCTGACCTCCATGATACTTCAATAAGAATTTTATTTGCTGCACTGGTCTCCCTCCAGACAAGTGGGAGGCCTTATTGGTAGCTTCTTAGGTTCCTCCTCCCCTCCAACGGCATGCTCTGGTGGAAATTGTTGGAAATTTCTAAACCAAAAAATGAAATGAATGTCTCTCACTGACTATTTATAATCACCCGACACCAATTCCATCAGCACCTTTTCCAACCGTAACACCTTCTCTGAATCCCCCCATGTGTTCTTCATAGGAAGGAACTCATCGTACATCACCCCCATAATGGGGATTCCTGAGATTTGATGGAGGTCCCATAGGCTGATGATGACCTCACTGTGTTGGAGATGGAAAGTTTTGGTCCTCAATGACCACTTTCTCAGCAACTCTGGAATTATATGTTCCAGCTAGTATATATGGAATTGGGAAGCCCACATAGCTTCATACAGTCTTACCTACATTAGATACACCCCAAATTCATCACAGGATACATAGACCTATTAAGCCTAGGCCCAGTCATCCATGAAGTTTCCACCCTAGTGTAGGTCCAAATTTTTGGTCCACCCCTTCTCCGGGTTCCCTAAGGACACCTTTATAATGGTAAGGTATTGAGGAGGAGATACCTTTGGATGCAACGCTTTCCCATCAAAATTATTTATGTGATTATGTAGACATTTGGAGACAATAGTCTTGTGGTCTTCCTATGTATGGTTGTCGGAAGCCCCGAATCACTGGCACTAACATGGTGTGTTCCTAAACCAATAAGTCGGTTCATACCAAATTGATCTTAGACCAAATCCATACAATATTAGTCTTTTGCAGAGTGGATAGTTATTTTTTCCATCTGTCAGTATCCCCACTAGGGACTCGTGGTACTAGTGTACTTGCACATAATCTTCAATCCCAATTTTTTTCCCATCTCTTCCCTTCGAGTGGAATCTACAAGGACCTCCTGGGAAGAATCTTGGTTGGCCATTTGATTTTTGGACTTTGGTAGTTTTTATTTTCTATTCACAGCTCTTGATCAAAGATCTCAATTGTAGAGATAATTTGTGGAGCCTATGGTCACATGGCCTAATAACACACTGCGCAATGTAGATAAACAAGGTATCGCGGTGCACCAGTTCGCTAAGAAGAATTCATGGACCACCGATCTATAAATCCTGGATCACAAAGCACATTCATGGAGTGCAGAAATTTTCAATTCGAGATCTCTATGACATTATCACATGGATAGATACAGAAAAAAGAAGGGTCCACATGCCCTATTTGTAGGCGATGAATTCCTAGGCCTCACGGTGCACTTGGACGGGGAAAGCCTCATGGTGTTCTTGACCTGCATATGACCTACATCCTCCGTGATTCAGCTTCATGATCTTCTAAAATTTGGGAGACTTACCCTCATAATTTGACCCTCATTTCCTCCATGTCTCCCATTCTGAGGGGTGGGGAAATTTTTTTGCACCAAAATTTCATGCCTTGGAATAAATTGGGAAAGTTCATGAAAAGTAAAAGGGTCTATATCACAAATTTCCTTCACAAATACCTCCTACATCACAACACTACAAAGCCACCAAAAAGTATTCTCCACACTACCTTAAAGGAATCCTCTGAAAACACCACAAAGGTAGTGATGAAATCCATCACGACTCTAAGGAAATTGACTGAAGCCTCCTCGAATACCACAAAGGCAATGAAAAAAATCCTTCACTACTCTAAGAAACTTGATCAGATCCTCTGTGAACACTGAAAAGGAATGGATGGAAGCCTTTGAGAGTCCAAGAAACTTTACGGATCTGTCTCTGATTGTGAATCGTGGTTTTCTTTATAGTGAATCCGTAGAGCATTGCAATTCCTAATGGCTATAAATACTTAGGCCACCACCACTCCAAAGGATCAACACTTTGACCTTTTTCCTTCCACTCTCTCAATTATCAAAGCACTCTTTTCTCTATGAACCATCGATAAAATGAACCATCCTAGGTTTTTAAGCATTGAGAACCCACTTTCACTTTTCTCCATTTTACCTATGCCTCAAGTAGGGATTCTCTTCACGAAGCCCTTTGTCCATCATGAAGGAAGGAGACCCATTTGGGTAATCATAACTTCACAAAGGACTAAATATTTGGGAAGCACCCTCCAAGCACATGTAGACTCCATGCCTAGTCTGGGTCACTATGCTTCATGGAGAACTCTCCTTCGTGAAGCCCCTTAACTTTGAGAACCACCAGAGCTTCACGAAGACCCTCTTTGTGAGGCCTTCTACTTAGTGAACTTCTCTTCTGTGCATCCCTTTGAGATTGTATGAAGTGATTTATGTTGCATTTCCCTGCCTTTTTCTTCTTCTCATAGGCACACTAACAAATATTACTTCATCATATAGCCAATATAATGTAGACCCTTCAATGGATCACTCAAAAATACCCAATAAATGGTGTCTCTTGTGTCTTCCCTTCCCTAAGTGTGGGTTGGTACACGTTATGTAAGTCCTAGGGGTGAGGTGAAAATCCTCATCGTCTGAGCTGAAGGATGTTAAACTGCCATGCAACCCCATGTTCTTAACAGATGATGTTAAACTGTGATCACTAAATAAGTGATAATCCCTAAGAGAACCATGAAGTGGACGGGCACTAGATCCCTCTCACTCCTCTCCCACAATGCTTTTCCACCTTGTGTGCCTCGAGAAGTCTCTGCATAAGACCCAACCCAACTTAATAGGGTTCTCCTTTTACGATGACCATATCCTCCTCATACATCTGGAAATCCTCCTCAGGATTCCCTATCAGAGTAAGCCCCTATTTCCTCTTTGGTTCGCTTACCATGCTTAAGCCCCACTCCACTCCTCTCGGACACACCTTTCATGACACGATCGTCTGGTCTTTTGTTGCCTCTTGTTTCTCACACCAATCATGACTCTCATGGGCTTAGAGTAAGCATCAACCATCACAACCTCTTTGGGTCATTAACCATACATAAACCAAAATCCCCTCTAAACCGAACTACATAGACTTTGATCCTTTCCCCTTTTCAAGTAAGGTATGTAGGAAGCCTCTTTGAGATTCAATCCCATCACCCATTGGTCCCAACCACTTCATGTCGGTTCACCCTCATCCCACGTGACATTAAACTGTATTCCCATTTTGTCCCGCATGACATTAACTTGTATGCTTTAGAACTACATGGGTTTTGATCCCTGTCTCCTAGATAGGGTACGTAAGAAGCCTACCTGATGTTCAACCCCAAACACTAGTAAACTTCAGCGTCCACTTTATTGGTACTCACTGTAACATATCAGGTAAATAAAGAATAAAGAATTTTCATTTTAATATTTATGAATTAAATATTAATTTTACTTTAAAGGGGTTTCTATGTTCGATAGCGTAACTGATACGAAACAAAGGGTTTCTTTGAAAATCTTACGTTTCACACTAGTAATAAAAAAATATTATTTTAAATGGTAGTTAACACGTAGTCGTTGTATTGGCAAGAATGAATGGAAATAACTAAAATATGATTATATATGTTTGTTAAATGTTTTTACATTTTTTCAATAAAGGATTAGGGCTTAAAATACGAAAAGAATTCAATTTTAGGCATATATACACTAACATTCACTAATGGTCGACTTATCACCTTTTGATGGAGAACCATCTATAAATATAGTTTTGGTCACTCTTATATATTCTATTGTACCAAATAAAATTCTTCTTTAGAATAGGGACATCAAAATTTACTTTGTGTTAATTTTTGGTATTTTTCCGATAAGGTTTATTTTTTTAATGAATAGTGAAAAATGTTGTATTTTAATTCAAAACCTCTTTTTAATCTAATTTATTTATATGATTAGATTATATTTTTAATTGGTTTTAAAGTGTAATTAGAATATATTTTTACCATTTAATCCAATAGTGGTCGTCGGAATTAATTTCACTTTGAAATTGGACTTAAACTAGTGTCAATCTTTTGATACTTATTGTTTCATAAAAACACGCTATTTGCTCTGACAGCGGGAATTAATTATTAAATTAATTAATGTAACTTATATTTTTGAATTTTTTAAAATAGACATAATTTTTGAATTCGGAAAATCAAATATATCTTTGGGTGAAGTTTTGGTATTTTTCTAAAAAACTTCAATTTTTGATGAATAGTGAAACCACTAAGTGGTACTTATAAAAACTGATTTTCCGTTTAAATGAAATTTTACCACCTCTGTGTTTTGAATTTCAAAAATCCGACATACATGGTTGTCATTAAGAATTAAAATGTGGTTCAATGGGATTAAAATAATTTTTTGGTGAATAGTAACTTTTAAGTTTATTAATCGCGATTAGAGGTAATTAGTGTAATTTAAGGTAAGAATAATGTTTTAATAACATGAAATGAACTTGAAACATGTCCTACCCTTATTGTATGTGTCATGGCCGACCAAGAAAATCCATGGATCAACTTGGGGACCCCATGGAGCCACTTTGGAAGGAAAATGACATTAATATCTTTTTATTTAATGTTAAAGTAAAAATGACACAAACATGAGTTTTTTTACTAAAACAATTTTTACATGGGTTATATTTTTGACTATAAATAGTCATTGGAAAGATAAAAAGATTTAATAAATCATAGTATTTTTTTCATAATTTTTAGACATTAAATAAAGTAAATTATTTTTGACATCATGATGATGCAGCGATTACCTCATTATTTAAAGATTTAAATAAAATAAAAAGATAATGTAAAATATAAGACCTACACTTGTCAAAGACCTATTGTATTAGTATATTTCGAACCCTCATCACCTTATCCTCGAAATACATCTATGTGGGACCTTTAAAATCATAAACTCATTTTAAAATAAAGTAACATTTCTTTACTTTCCAAGAGTGCCCCTCCTCTCCTCTTATAAAAGGCCCCCACCTCTACCACCTTACCCACACTTACAAAGCCTTTGGCTCAGCCAACCCCTGCCCATTTTGTCTCTCCACATCCCTATATTACTCCTTGAAGCCTCACTTTGGGCATAATTCTTCCCAAGGAAGCCTTTGAGCTCAAATCAAAAAGAGTTACCTGATTTAAAGGTAGTGTCTTCTCTTGTGTTCTTATGTTTTATTTTGCTTCTCCAACCCCCTAAACTCTTTTTATTCCTTTATTTTGTTACAAAACCAGTATATTCAATATACTAGGATGTTTTTATAATATGTATTCGAGCTACACTTACACACACCTACATCTAATGGTTAAAGAACATACTGTTTTCGTGGATAGCGAATTTCTGCCTCACGAAACGATGATTGTTAAATATTCTGTTAACACCTTCAAAGGTGGCCATTAAGATGTCAGTGTATTTTTTTATGATATATAATATGTTTATGTTTTCCTTAATCTTCTGTATTTTTTCATTTATTGCATACCTTTATGGTTTCCATTATGGGTATACGCAATATCTTCATTTTAGGAAGTGCGGACTACCGCCCCCTCAAAGTGATTGGATTCGTTAATACCATATGTGGTACGTATAAAGGATAGATTTAATGATATTATATATGATACCATACTGGAATAATAATACTATTATGTATAATTATGTTTTAATTCCATTAAAGTATGAGGTATAAATGAAAGTAGTGTTCATGCGTACGTACGGCTTACCGTCTCCATGAACGGTGCATTTCATTTCTTATCCCCAAATGTAATGTACTATTATAAGTACATATATATAATAGATATATATGATTTATGTTACATCTAAATGATTAATATAATTCTGTAATTAAAATATACATATCTCTCATTTAGTTTTAATTCCATTAATATGACATAGAAATGAAAGTAGCGTTCATGCGTACGTACGGCTTACCGTCTCCATGAACGGTGCATTTCATTTCTTACCTCTAAATGTTATGTAATATTGTAAATGCATATATATACTGGATATATATGATATATATGATATATACATCATGATTATAACTCTGGATATAATGGATACATGAACAACTTGTAATAATAAAGAGCATATTTTTGACTCAAGTACCAATGATCGTTAAAACGACCGTTCTTAACTTAAATAATTACATAGTGTTCATGACATGGTAATAAGTGATATAAAAGGAATAATAAACTTGAAAAAGGTTCTTAAGAAAGTAAAAATTAACTCAAGTTTATTATTCAGGACTTTAAAGAATGATCGAGTCAAGTCGGACCCGAGGTATGGGACTTCGTCTCAATCTCCTTTCATTGAGGCATATTATGTTTTATACACAAATTTCTTTTATACGTTGTATAAACCCATTTGAATTTTACATTTATCCAAAAGGAATCTTTTTTATATGAAGCATTTTACTAAACGACAAAAGGGAATGTTTTTGTCATACGTATGCGGCGACAACGACTTCTCTGTTGTCGTGACCATTATTTGAGTTTCGGCTTCCTCTACAAGACATACCTTTTTTTAAATGAAAAATAAATACCATGTTTTACTTTTATTTTATTTTGGTATTGAAAATGGTTTTCATAATGTTTCTATTATATCAATGTGTTGTATTGATATCTTGTGATTGAAATGTGGAAATGTTATGTTTCCTTTATGCATGTTTTATGTGATACGATTACGTTATGGTTCTTGGGAATTGTTATGAAGATGGGTGGTTCTGTGATAAACTAAGGGCGGGTGAGCCCAATATATCTCTCCAATGCATTGGGTAACGCGAAGGGGTTAAATGTTGAGGTTTCTCCGAAGAGATTTAGGGAATATATTGTGATGGGTATTACAAACGTAACCAAGAAGGTTACTCCCTACGTAAGAATGTTATGAATGCCTCAAGTTACCTTTATGTCTTATTATTTCTATGATTTATTCATGATTTGATGAGGTATGTTAAAGTTCTTATGTTTTATGGGTAAAGTATGATTTCATTATTATGTATATATGTACTCATGTTTCTTTTCCATATTTTTATATCCCTTACTGAGCTTTTTATGCTCATCCCATGTTTTTGAAATGTTTTTCACAGGTCAAGGAAAAGGTACATGATATGATGATAGTGTCAAGAAAGTGTCAAGAAAGGATCCATGTTTTATTTTAAATAGGTTTTCGTTTATGGGAAAAATGAATACTACCTTTTATGTAACCACTTTGTTTAAATGTGGAATGTAATGCAAGTTTTATGATATAATTCTCTAAAACCCTAAACCTGAAAAGATCCTCAATGTGTAATCTTGTAATAAATCAAGATTAAGTAATGTTTAAGGCTGGGGACTTATAGTTGGTAACAAAGGTCAGTTTAGATAACTTTAGGAGTTATAATTATATTAAATGATTATCCAAAAATATTTTTTTATGGTCAAATTGAAATGATATATCATTTGAAGATTACCATGTTGCTTCATCTAAGACATGTTTGTTAAGAATGGTTTTTCATAGAGGAAACATAACAACTTTTCTGGGAAGGCATACAGAGGGAAATGACCTTTCAAATCAGTATCCTGAGATGGTCAGAATCAGAACTAAACAGTTTGTCGCAGTGATGGATCAGCTGACTCAGGTGAAAAAAGTTGGTTGTTTTTATTGATGACATTTTGGATTATTCAAAAAGTAAAGAGGAGCATGAAACTCATTTTTGGATTGTCTTGAAAACCTTAAAAGAAAAGAAACTATTTGGGGAATTCAACAATTATGAGTTTTGGTTTCAACAAATTTCTTTCCTTGGTCACATTGTTTCTAAAGATGGGATAACCGTTGATCCTGCAAAAACAAAGGTTGTTGAAGAATGGACAAGACCCAAAAATGTAACAGAGATTCGTAGTTTCCTTGGTTTGGAAGGCTATTACCGAAGGTTTGTTAGAAATTTTTCACAGTTATCTAGTCCAATGACTAAGCTAACTCAGAAGGGTGTTAAGTTTATCTGGACAAAAGAATGTGATGATTGTTTTCAGGAATTGAAAAGAAGATTGGTGAATGATCTAGTTTTGGCACTACCTTCCAGGAATGGGGAATTTGTTATCTACACTGATGCTTCATTGAAAGGAATTGGTTGCGTCCTAATGCAGAATGATCAGGTAATTGCTTATGCTTCACGTCCGTTGAAAACTCATGAGGTAAATTATCCTACACATGATTTGGAATTAGCTGCTGTTGTTTTCACTTTAAAAATTTATAGGCTTCATTTGTATGGAGTAAAGTGTGAAATATATACCGATCACAAAAGTTTAAAGTATATATTCACTCAGAAATAATTGAACATGAGAGAGAAGAGATGTCTAGAATTAATCAAGGATTATGATTGTACAATTCATCACCATCTAGGAAAAGCAAATAAAGTGGCTGATGCTTTGAGTCGAAAAAGTAATTCTTCATTAACAATGTTGCATTTGGAACGTGATCATTTGGTTAAGGATTTGATGAACTTTGGCATAGAAGTTTTTGGTGCATGATGTCCTTCTGTTTTGTTTCAGGTATCAGTGAAATCTTCTCTATCAGACAGATTCAAGCAAGCACAGAAGCAAGACAACGAGTTTTAGAAAAAGGTAGAGCTGGTTCAGAAGGGTAAGTTGCTTGAATTCAACATTGATAATGATTTTGTTTTGAGATTTGGGAAGAGATTGTGTGTGCCTTGTGATTCACAGTTGAAGAGAGAGTTGTTATGTGAAGCTCATAGTTCTCCGTTTTCAGTTCATCCTGGCAGTACTAAGATCTACAGAGATCTGCGGGAGTATTACTAGTGGGATGGAATGAAAAGAGATATTGCTGATTTTACTGTGAAGTGTTTGACTTGTCAACAGGTTAAAGTAGAGCGGCAGTTACCGAAAGGGATGCTTCATCATTTACCAGTGCCAGAGTGGAAATGGGAGAATATATTCATGGACTTCGTTGTGGGATTGCCGAAGACACCTCGAGGTAATAATTCAATATGGGTTATTGTTGATCGCTTGACTAAATATGCTCATTTCCTTTCCATATGAGATAATTTTTCCCTAGATCAACTTTTCCATTGGTATCTTAAAGAGATAGTCAGGTTACATGGACTTCCTCTCTCCATTGTATCTGACTGTGATCCCAGGTTTACTTCTAACTTTTCAAAAAGCCTTCAGAAGTTGTTGGGTGATGAATTAAATTTTAGTACAGCTTTTCATCCTCAATCAGATGGGCAGTCAGAACGAACAATTCAGACATTGGAGGATATTCTATGTGCTTGTTCGATGGATTATCAGGGAAGTTGGGACCAACATCTTTCTTTGGTTGAGTTTTCTTATAATAACAGTTTTCATTCTAGTATACAGATGGCACCGTTTGAGGCATTATATGGGAAGCAGTGTTGAACTCCAACTTTTTGGGATGAAGTTGGTGAAAGGAAGATGATGGGACCAGAATTGGTAGAAGAGATGCCAGAAAAAGTTCATTTGATTCAGAAACACATGAGAATAGCTCAGAGCAGGCAGAAGAGTTATGCGGATAACCGGAGGAAGGATCTATCTTTCGAGGTAGGTTATCATGTCTTTCTCAAAGTTTCGCCATGGAAAAGTGTGATGCGATTTGGTAAGAAAGGAAAGTTGAGTCCAAGGTTCATTGGACCATATGAAATTCTGGAGAGAGTTGGATCAGTTGTTTACTGAGTGGCTTTACCTCCGCGTTTATCTCAGGTACACAATGTTTTTCATGTTTCGATGTTGAGAAAGTATATGACAGATCCATATCATGTTTTGTGCCCAGAGGTAGTTCAGTTGGAAGAGAATCTCTCTTATGAAGAACAACCAGTACAGATACTTGACCGTAGAGAGAAAGTGTTACGAAATAAGGTAATTCACTAGGTAAAGGTTTTATGGAAAAACCATATGGTTGAAGAGGCAACATGGGAATCTGAAAATGCTATGAGGGATAAATACCCCCACTTATTTTGATAAGTGAATAAAATTGCGAGGACACAATTCCCAAAAGGGGGGAAGGATGTAACATCCCAAGTAAATAAAGAATAAAGTATTTTCATTTTAATATTTATGAATTAAATATTAATTTTACTTTAAATGGGTTTCTATGTTCGATAGCGTAACCGATACGCAACAAAGAGTTTCTTTGAAAATCATACGTTGCACACTAGTAATAAAATAATATTATTTTAAATGGTAGTTAACACGTAGTCGTTGTATTGGAGATAATGAATGGAAATAACTAAAATATGATTATATTTTTTTGTTAAATGTTTTTACATTTATCCAATAAAGGATAAGGGCTTAAAATACGAAAAGAATTCAATATTAGGCATATATACTCTAACATTCACTAAAGGTCGACTTATCGCATTTTGATGGTGAACCGTCTATAAATATAGTTTTGGCCACTCTTATACATTATATTGGACCAAATAAAATTCTTTTTTAGAATAGGGACATCAAAATTTACTTTGTGTGAATTTTTGGTATTTTTCCGATAAAGTTCATTTTTAATGAATAGTGAAAATGTTGTATTTTAATTCAAAACCTCTTTTTAATCTAATTTATTTATATTATTAGATTATATTTTTAATTGGTTTTAAAGTGAAATCAGAATATATTTTTACCATTTAATCCAATAGTGGTCATTGGAATTAATTTCACTTTGAAATTGGACTTAAACTAGTGTCAATCTTTTGATACTTATTGTTTCATAAAAACACGCTATTTGCTCTGACAGCGGGAATTAATTATTAAATTAATTAATTTAACTTATATGTTTTGAATTTTTTCAAATATACATCATTTTTGAATTCGGAATATCAAATATATCTTAGGGTGAAGATTTGGTATTTTTCTGAAAAACTTCAATTTTTGATGAATAGTGAAACCACTAAGTGGTACTTATAAAAACTGATTTTCCTTTTAAATGAAATGTTACCACCTCTGTGTTTTGAATTTCAAAAATCCAACATACATGGTTGTCATTAATAAGTAAAATGTGGTTCAATGGGATTAAAATAATTTTTTGGTGAATAGTAACTTTTAAGTTTATTAATCGCGATTAGAGGTAATTAGTGTAATTTAAGGTAAGAATAATGTTTTAATAATATGAAATGAACTTGACACATGTCCTACCCTTATTGGATGTGTCATGGCCGACCAAGACAATCCATGGGTAAACTTAGGGACCCCATGGAGCCACTTTGGAAGGAAAATGACATTAATATCTTTTTATTTAATGTTAAAGTAAAAATGACACAAACATGAGTTGTTTTACTAAAATAATTTGTACATGGGGTTATACAAGTCAGATTTTTGACTATAAATAGTCATGGGAAAGATAAAATGATTTCCTACATTATAGTATTTTTTCATAATTTTTAGACATTAAATAAATTAAATTATTTGTGACATCATGATGATGCAGCGATTACCTCATTAATTAAAGATGTAAATAAAATAAAAATATAATGTAAAATCTAAGACCTACACTTGTCAAAGATATATTGGATGAGTATATTTAGAACCATTATCACCTTATCCTAGAAATACATCAATGTGGTACCTTTAAAATCTGAAAATCATTTTAAAATAATGTAACATTTCTTTACTTTCCAAGAGTGTCCCTCCTATCCTCTTATAAAAGGCCCCCACCTCTACCACCTTACCCACACTTCCAAAGCCATTGGATCGGCCAAACCCTACCCATTTTGTCTCTCCAAATCCCTCTATTACTCCTTGAAGCCTCACTTTGGGAATAAGTCCTCCCAAGGAAGCCTTTGAGCTCAAATCAAAAAGAGTTACCCGATTTAAAGGTAGTGTCTTCTCTTGTGTTCTTATGTTTTATTTTGCTTCTCCAACCCCCTAAACTCTTTTTGTTCCTTTATTTTGTAACAACACCGGTATCTTCAATATAATAGGATTTTTTTATAAGAAGTATTCGAGCTACGCTTACACACACCTACATATAATGGTTAAAGAACATACTGTTTTCGTGGATGGTGAATTTCTGCCTCACGAAACGATGATTGTTCAATATTCTTTTAACACCTTCAAAGGTGGCCATTAATATGTCACTATATTTTTTTATGATATATAATATGTTTATGTTTTCCTTAATCTTCTGTATTTTTTTATTTATTTCATACCTTTATGGTTTCCATTATGGGTATACGCGATATCTTCATTTTAGGAAGTGCGGATTACCGCCCCCTCAAAGTGATTTGATTCGTTAATACCATATGTAGTACATATAAAGGATAGATTTAATGATATTATATATGACACCATACTGGAATTATAATACTATTATGTGTCATTATGTTTTAATTCCATTAAAGTATGAGGTAGAAATTAAAGTAGCATTCGTGCATACGTACGGCTTACTGTCTCCATGAACGGTGCATTTCATTTCTTATCCCCAAATGTAATGTACTATTATAAGTACATATATATAATGGATATATATGATTTATGTTACATCTAAATGATGAATAGAATTCTGGAATTAAAATATACATATCTCTCATTTAGTTTTAATTCCATTAATATGACATAGAAATGAAAGTAGCATTCATGCGTACGTACGGCTTACCATCTCCATGAATGGTGCATTTCATTTCTTACCTCTAAATGTTATGTAATATTGTAAATGCATATATATACTGGATATATATGATATATATGATATATAAATCATGAGTATAACTCTGGATATAATGGATACATGAACAACTTGTAATTATAAAGAGCATATTTTTGACTCAAGTACCAATGATCGTTAAAACGACCGTTATTAACTTAAATAATTACATAGTGTTAATGACATGGTAATAAGTGATATAGAAGGAATAATGAACTTGAAAAAGGTTCTTAAGCAAGTAGAAATTAACTCAAGTTTATTATTCAGGACTTTAGAGAACGATCGAGTCAAGTCGGACCCGAGGTATGGGACTTAGTCTCAATCTCCTTTCATTTAGGCATATTATGTTTTATACCCAACTTTATTTTATACGGTGTATAAACCCCTTTGAATTTTACATTTATCCAAAAGTAATATTTTTTATACTAAGCATTTTACTAAAAAACAAAAGAGAATTTTTTTGTCGTACGTATGCGGTGACAACGACTTCCCCGCCGCCGTGACCATTATTTGAGTTTCGGCTTCCTCTACAAGACATACCTTTTTTTAAATGAAAAATAAATACCATGTTTTACTTTTATTTTATTTTGGTATTGAAAATGGTTTTCATAATGTTTCTATTATTTCAATGTGTTGTATTGATATCTTGTGATTGAAATGTGGAAATGTTATGTTTCCTTTATGTATGTTTTATGTGATACGATTATGTTATGGTTCTTGGGAATTGTTATGAAGACGGGTGGTTCCATGATAAACTAAGGGCGGGTAAGCCCGATATAGCTCTCCAATACATTGGGTAACGCGAAGGGGTTAAACATTGAGGTTTCTCCGAAGACATTTAGGGAATATACTGTGATGGGAATTCCAAACCTAACCAAGAGGGTTACTCCCTACGTAAGAATGTTATGAATGCCTCAAGTTACCTTTATGTATTATTATTTCTATGATTTATTCATGATTTTATGAGGTATGTTAAAGTGATTATGTTTTATGGGTAAAGTATGATTTCATTCTTATGTATATATGTACTCATGTTTCCTTTCCATATTTTTATATCCCTTACTGAGCTTTTTATGCTCATCCCAAGTTTTTGAAATGTTTTTCACAGGTCTAGGGAAAGGTACATGATATGATGATAGTGTTAACGAAGTGTCAAGAAAGGATCCATGTTTTATTTTAAATAGGTTTCCATTTCTGGGAAAAATGAATACTACCTTTTATGTAACCACTTTGTTTAAATGTGGAATGTAATGCAAGTTTTATGATCTAATTCTCTAAAACTCTAAACCTGAAAAGATCCTCAATGTGTAATCTTTTAATAACTCAAGATTATGTAATGTTTAAGGCTGGGGCCTTATACTCACATCCTTGGTCTACCCCTTAATTGTGTCAGACTAGTTCCTAGGCAGCTAACCTTGAATAATCCCCACACTCAATCCATACTCCTCCAACCAAGAGTTCCCCTATTTCAATTGGATGATAACCACACATAAGAACCAACATGTATTCAGGTTGATGTCCTCTGTGTACACCTTGATTCTATTCCCCCATATCTGAACTACGTGGACTTTAACCTTTTCCCTTTTTTAGGCAAGGTACATAGGAAGCCTCCCTGAGGTTCAAGCCCATCTCCCATATCCCAGACGGGTTCTTCCCTCAAGCCTTTGTGTCTTGGGAAGACCATTCCTCAACCAGAGGTTTATACTTCCTTCGGGTCCTATCCATGTATCCATTCTTGCAAGTTTCCCTCCTCACGTGACTCATCACCCCATCCCAAAACTTCATAAACCTTGATTCCCTGCCACAAGGATACATAGGAAGCCTCCCTAAGTATCAATCCCAACATTATCACCTTCACACAGGTTCTCGATTCCCCCCCCCCCAATTAACTCCACCCTTTGACAATCATCTATATACATCTTGATTTTACCCAGGAAGCTACATCCTAGTGAGATCATACCATCCATACGAGAAGATAACCATGTGTAAGACCCATTCATTTCATCGCTTTTTGATGCACCCGGGCCGCGAACCATGCGTAATACCCAACATATATCTAGGTCATTTTCTTTTATATACACCTTCATTTCTTTCCTCATTCATTCTAACTACGTGGATTTTGATCCCTCCCTTCTAAATAGGGTATATAGGAATCCTTTTGAGGTTCAATCCCAGCCTCCTCCAAGTCCATATTTTTGTATTATGAAAATCCATTTTAAGGGCAAATGGTAACCTCACATTTCCAAATACATAACCACACATCACTTGATATAAAAATTACAGGAGTATAAAAACGTGGATACAAAAGTGCCAAATTCAAATTTTGAAACAACCGCATCGATCACTACACCACCTAAATGCCTCGGGCCGTGAGAACCTTTATCCATGCTCTCTGACATGTACAATCCTCAAGAAAACCACATTATCCCACCAGTCAACATCGTCACCCTAAAAACACCGAATCCGATAATTGGGGAAACCACCAGCCAACATCCACCTGAATAGAAACAAACCACAAGCACCGGAAACACCAACACCCTCTTCATCGTCATAACACCTTGGAATCGAACCAAAACCCGAGCCGACCTTTAGAGAAAACACCATTCAAGATGAACATTAGGGAAAAACTGAAACAGACCAGATCCACCATGATCACCGCACCATAGACTAGTTATCTTTTCCATCATTGCCATCACGAACGCCGCACTGGTGTCGATGCCAGTTGCGAAGTTCTCGGAGAGAAACACCGAAGACGCCGAAGATCGACGAACATCATCGGCTTCTTCTGGCGCGAACCCACCAGAACGTTCCACCAGAGCTTCAAACGACATCAATAGAGACACATTAATCCGTTCCATCATCACCCGCAAAACATCTTCAAACAACATTTGAACATCAAGGAAAAAAAAGGCCACCCATTTCATTGAAAACTGCAACAAAAAACAGGCACAAAAACAGTACAGATTGAAGCCGGCGAAGGACGCACCACCCAGAGCATCGACTACCAAACAAAAAGCACCTCCCAAATCCTCTTGAAACCATTCACATTAGACCGAAATAGATAACGATGAAGGGAAAAGAGGACAGAGAAGATATTGAAGTGGAAGGGTCTCAATGAATAAGCATGTCCTCGCCTGGAACCACCAACCTCGACCATCGGAACCGCCACCAGGAAACAAGAACATCATCTCTAGTATGCACTTTGTGGTGTCCAAATCCACCTTCATGGTGTGAAACCTTCCACTTTGTGAGATACACTATCCTAGGTCTGTCCTAATTGGGCGTTATAACCTATCCATTTGGTAAATATTCATGGTACTCCCTCATAGGGATGTACCCTTCTGATCCACTCCCCTTAGTGTTCTGATCAATCAGATCCATCTCTGCTAGATGTTAAACTCACACAATACCCCATGTTAAAAATGGGAAGATGAGGAAAACCTCATAGACATTCCTCCAACATATAATTCCCAATATTCAATGTGGAATTCCTCAAGCTTCCAGGACCTCGATAATTCCTCTGATAAGGGAAAATCCAGGGTTACCAGTGTTTCAGCATCCAGACTTTCCAGGGATGCCCCAATGTGACTACTCTACTGACCGAAGTTTTCTCACCTGACTTGAATCCTTGGGAATGACTTGATAGAATCAGTGTAATTAACTATTTTCCACAAAGATATGACACCTGTAAGAGTTTCACAAACTACATCTTAATCTTTGAGGGATACTCTAACTAAGCAATGAATTCTGAGGAGGAATCTACGGAAGGAGAGAATGACATCCCCTCATCCCATTTCAATCAAGGAGAAAAAATAACTAATGAAATGATGAATGTCTTCGGCCTTTGGAAATTGGTAATGGGGGGAAATAATTAGTGCATCCTCATAGACGATGCACGCCTCGACGAAAGCATCAGAAACAACATGGTAAAAAGGTTTGAAGGAATGCCTTGTTAGGAAAGAAACTAGAAGATTCCCTTGAAGAGATGGGTAAAATAAAGAAGGTTAAAATTTTATTTAAATGTTTATAGGATAATTGTATAATATTTTTGGAAACACTTTTTAGAAAACATAGATTTCCGATTGAATGGAGGGTAAAGTCAGTATTTCTTAAAAACACATTATTAACTATCTTTTGGAACAAAGAGTAGAAAAATGGACCAATGCATGAGTATTTCATGGATAAATAGAGGAGAATAAAATTCATTAATTTCCATGAGATATGGATTATAATATTTCATCAAATGAAAAATAAACATTAACAATATCAAAAGCAATGATATTGTTCCAATAAACTCTTATAACTTAGTAACTTGAGATCGTAATATCCATGTAAGAAATGAAATAACATGAAGCATAAAATATCAGTAAAATATTTATATTCATTATATAAAATGTAAAATATATGTATATACACATTGAAAAAAGAGTTTAGGTGCATAATAAAACATGAGTCTCAAAGAAGGAAAATCGCGACAAAACTATTTTATCGATTTTGTAACTTTTGAAACTTAAAACCCTTGAAAGAAGGATCAGAAAATGGACATGTGAATAACCATAAATTGAATTTTAAGATACATATAATAAAATCATGGTCAGTACATACAACACACAAAATTAATGAGTGGATAACATAAAATGTATCTCACGGAAATTAAAAATGGGGTGAAATCCCCTTACCTTGTGTCTTGAATCTATCTGTACTAGTACAATATTCCTATATAATAAATATCAGTTTATTATAAATATTTTAAAAAATTATAATATTATATCTATTACCATATAATATATTATTATAATCTCATATTACCCACTTTTTAATGATCATATGTTAAGGTTTCACTTCAGGTAAAATTTACTTTGTTCTTCACATGTGTCTTAATTTGTTGCGTATTTGGTACTTATATTTATATCATGATTATAGAATGTAAACCATGATATAAATATCAGTTATATACATTATATTTGTATTATAATCATCTATAAAATATAGTAGTATGAAATGGAATACACTATTCAGGGAGATGGTAAGTCGTATGTACATATGAACATTTTTTCCATCTTTATTATTGTATTGAAAGAAAGTATGTAAATGACATATATATATATATACATGTATGTGTGTATATATATATAATTATTAAATTATAATTAATATATCATATATATCATATAATTTCATTGAACCCATCCTTAATACATTCCATGTGGTGTGTGAATGAATCACATCGCTTTGAGGGGGCGGTAGTCCACACTTCCTCAAACCAGATTATCGTATTAACACCAAATAGGAAGTAAAGAGATGTGTGTTGTAAAAGGAATAAAGAATATTAAATACATATTAAATATTTTATATGACATATATAAATAGATATTCCATTATAATTTCTATCATGATTTGTGGTAAAGGATAAATGGATAGTCATCGTTTCGTGAGGCAGTAGTTTACCGTACATAGAAACAGTATGTTCAACACCCATTATATAGAGGTGTGTGAAAGTATAGGTAAGTAAATTTTCATAAAAAAATAATAGTATATTGAGGATAATTTTTTTTCACACAAGAATTTAATTAATAGAGTTGAAGGGGTGAATAAGGTAAATAAAGGAAAGGAGCTTAAGAGAAGACGTTACCTTTAAATCAGGTAACTCCTTTTGGTTTGTGCCAAAAGGCTTCATTGGGAAGATTTATGCCAAAAGTTAGGATTAAAGGTGAAAGGGAGGATTATTTGGAGGGTACTTGGGTAGATCATGGATGGAATTAAAAGGTTTTATAGGTTTGAGGAATGGGTTCAGGTGGTGGCCTTTTATAGGTAAGGAAAAGGGCTCACTTGGAATTTTTGGAAACAAGTTAGGTGTGAACATGTTCTTACCTAAAAAAGTCATAAAAACAAAAAAAACTAAATAGTGGAATTTTTATGACTAAACTATGTATATAAAATGGGTTTTGGAGAAGTTTTTTGGTCTTTTTGGCCCTTAATTTTAAGCTTTAGTCCCTAATTAAGCTTAATTTGGCCTTAACTACTGTGATTAGTTTTCATCACTTTTACTGATCATTTTGGACCTAAATTAACATGGAGTTATTAGAATTTAAATATTAGACTGACTAAAATGGTTTATGTAGGTTTTTTTGAATTCAATTCATAGAAGTGAAAAAATTAATATTAGTGCTAATCCTGTATACGGGACAAAATAACAGGGGTTTAAAGTAGGAAAAAGTTCAAAAGTTTGTTAAGATTTTATATTCAGTTTCAAAGTGAAATTGATTATAATGAATTAAATTGTATTAATAGATGTAATATTTATCTAATTTGACCTTAAAAAATATTTAAAATCACATTTATCCTTTATAATTAATTATACAAAAGGCATTTTTTAACTAAAAATAAGTATTTTTCACTTTTCATCAAAAAATGAAGTTTCTTAGGAAAATCCCAAAAATTCACCCTAGGATAATTTAGACATTATTAATTCAAAATGAAGTTTATTTTATCAAATTAAATTTATAAATGTGTCTAAAATTAATTTTATTATTAAAAATCAGTCCACTCAAGAAAACAATATTTTTAACATAAAAACACTTTATCAAAATTATCATCTTTCATTATCAATATGTTTTATTTATATAAAAAAATTATAAACAATATTTGGAAAGTAGTTACTAATATTCCTATAAATATTTTTAACATTCAGGTTATAGTTATATCAATTATATATATATATATATATATATATGTTTCATAGAAACATAGTGTTGCTTGCATCATACACCAAGTTGGTGTTTCTTGTAGTACAAGCCATGTTGGTATTGTGTGTAGTGAAATAAAAGTTGGTATTGTGTGTGAAAGGAATGATTGACTTAATTTTTTAATATATATATATATATATATCAATAACTATTTCTAGTGGCATGTAAAATGAAAAATATTGAAAAGATAAATTAATTAGAAAAAAAATCTCAAAATCTTAGGGTGTCACATTATAACCCCTTAAAATGAATTTTCCCTCGAAATTATTAGGAGTTATAAAAGGATAAATACTTGAAAGTTTCATCCATAGAAATACACATCGTAAAAATTGATACTAAGACTTCCCTTAAAAAGGGAAATTTAGAACCATAACAGTTACCCAAAGTAACATATAACTAGGTTTCCACATAGGATAACGTAGGCTGGGTGTGAAGATTGGTCATGGAGGAAAAGCGTAAATATTTATAGGGAGTGATTGAGGTCGTCAATCACAAACAAGTGTATTATCATAGGAATGTTTAGGGCCTCAATGTCATAAATATTTTATGATTCCAAAATCCATTGGTTCAACAGAATTTAAGGTATTATGATAACATTTTTGCATCACTTTCAGAATGTTGACTAATTCATGATAAATTTATATAAAAAATATCATACATTGTTTTTTTGATCAATTTCTAATACATCCATTACCTCAAAGATTGAATGTATAGAAATACACTTTTAATGGATCTTAAGGCCTAAAATAATAAAAATTATAACTATTAACATGCATTAACATAAAAACTAACAATACTAGTTCATCATAAATATAAAAATAAATATACATTAACCAAGACATCGCGTAGTCCAATGTTAGGCATGAAACCCTTATTGTCCTTCGGTCATGGGTTCAAGACCTTCATCCCTACTAGACATGATTTTTGGTCACCCAACATACATGATGTCCATTTTTAAAACCACACTAATATAAAATATGAAATAGAGATCCTTAAAATTAGGTTAATCACTTATTAGAATTTTGACCAAGGTTTTCAACACAAACTCAGTTCAAAAATATTTCCTCTGAAGATTAACATAATCTTTTCATGAATATTTAACCTTATAACCCTTCTCAAAGATGAAAAATCCAAAAATTTATAAATAGAGTCACAAATTTTTCTTAACATTGATTCCCCTGTATATCAAAAAGTATCTCTTGGTTGTCACATTCCAAACATGTGAATACCCTCATCATATATTATCCTAAATCATGTTAATAACCTAAATTACCATAAATACTTTTGGAAAACATGCATTATTCCTCATTACAAAGTGTATTGTATCTATTCCTTAAATCCAAAAATAAAATAAACTTCATTAGTGATAGCATAAACCACCTATAAAAAAGTCCTCATGTAGTTCGAAGGTAATCAATAATGTTCAATTTACTTATTCATATCCCACATATCTTTATTCATACAACATTATCTTATCATAAAGAACATATTAAGGTTTACCTTCCCTTAGAAAAAATATCATCTTGTAGTTAAATCACTTCAGTAGACCACATGGAACATTCAACATAAACATTAAAATAATGAGTGAAAAACATAAGTGGAACAATCCTTGTATATTTGATCATTCATAACTTTTGAATCCAAATACATAAATACCTATATTACTTCATCCTTAATCCATTGACAATAATACCTCTTTTCTTTCACATTTCGTCTTTAGTCTCGTCATCATCTCCAATATAACCAATACTCACACCACCTTGCTGATTCTATTCAAGAACATTCCTATTAGGACATTGGGTTGCATAATGACCATTTTCTCCACACTTAAAACACTTAACCTTTAATTAAGACTTAGGGAGGCCAAATTTCCCATCCATTTCATTAACCATACTCTTCATTTTTTCCTTGTAGTCACTTGCTTTGTGTCTATATTTACCACAGTAAAAACACCTTCTTGTTAATATAAGACATTCACGTAGGTGATTCTTTCCAAAATTTTGATATAAAGGAAACCAAATCTCATTTACTTCATGGTATCCATTACCCGAACTCTCAAAAAACACATTATTTATCTTCCTTAGTGATTCCAAGAGTTTGTCAAGGTAAACATTATTAATCATGTTCCATGAAAACTGATTAGGCATGATAATGATATCTTTCACTCTCGTGATCATCCCACCCAACTTCTCATCAAAAAATCTTCCATTAAATTCAACATTAAACCAGTTCCTTCTGGTTCTCACCATTGACTAAAACTAGAATCATAGTGTGAGTTTTTCTTAATATGGAAGAAAACCACATAATTATGAAAAGAATTACATATAGCATAACTAAATTGTGAAACCTTCCTTAATCTATGATATCATAGGTTTATCCTAGGTTATTCATAGAAAACTTATATTTAAATCCTTCATAATGGTTTGTGAAGAGTTTTTGAATTCCCAAATAATATCCCCCTGGGAGTGTCAAACTAGGTGTGAACCAAGGTCTGTTGTTCTTGTAATAGATTACCCCGATTCAAGATCAGAATATATTTTCAGATTTTTTAGCCCTAGGTACATCTGTTCCATAGCCACATCCACTTGTAGTATCCATACAGGGATGTATTTCTTATAAACTTCTCACTATATCCTTCACCAATATTTCAGGACATTTTCCTAAATGTTAAATCAACCTTATACTTATCCTTAGAGACATCCCTAGGCATATACTTAGGAATATACCTCGGGATCTCACAAAGTTTTTCTCATACTAGTCTCCAAAGGTTTACTAAACCTTTCCTTTGATACCAATTATAGCAACCTAGACATAACATACATGGATATTACATCTTTTTAGATGAATATTCAATACATTAAAAAAATACATACTAGAGGACCGTAATTATTTAGTGTCTTTGGAAACTTGGAAACAAAATATTCTATCCTAGTGAAAGATCTTCAACATCTCCCATAAATATCTCCACCTTTAGTACTTCTACCTAAAACATTTATTCATAACCTAGAGAAAGGAAAAATAAGAAAGGGGTGGACTCAGATGCCCAGTAAGGCTAAACAAGGGAGGTATGTAAGAATAAAAATGAACATAATAGTATGATAATGCGATCATAACATCAGGGGATCATAACATACATATCAAAGGTCATAAAAATGAGTTATACGATAAATCTTAGCAGTTCAAAATACATGAATCATAAGGAAATACACATCATGATCCATGAAATAATAAATAATAAATAAGATAGGATTTTTGGAATACATATTTGAATAGAAAATTTTATGTCAAGGATACCTACCAAGACCTTTATAACATGTTAGGATTGGGCTATGACTCGTGCACCTACTTCAGGATTGGGATAGAAACCCATGTACCCACTTTCTTTTAGGCTTGGGTTGAAACCCATGTACCTTCTTGTTTTCGGGATTGGGATACAACCCGTGTACCCTATTTATTTTAGTCTTGGGCTACAACCCATGTACCATCTTGTTTTCAGGCATGGGATGCTACCCATGTACCCTCTTTCATTTAGGATTGGGCTACAACCCAGACACCCTCTTTATTTTCAGGCTTGAGCTACAACCCATACACCTCTTTCTTTTTGGGATTGGGCTACAACCTGTGTACCCTTTGAACTCATATAAAATGTATCATTACCCAATTAATTAGAGGGAGATATAGGTCCCACACATCTCATGGTTAAATAATTCACACATGTTCGACAAGATAACAAAACATTCATCATATCATGACCCATAAAAATATATAGGTCTTATAAAAATCAAATCATAACCTTTAAAATGAAATGGGTATCATTAACATTTCATCACATCATAACATAGGGAAAAGAGATAGGTTTTATAACCATTTCATCAAAGAAAAATCCATGAAAGATAAATGGATTTCTTAAACATATAACCCATGAATGAGAAACAGGTTTCATAAAGACCATGACATTAAGTGTAACCCATTAATAGAAAGGATATGAATGGAACCTTTGAGAATTTCCAAAAAGGGAATGATTAACATCCACGAAAGTCATCATAGATGGAAAATAGTTTTGAAATATCTTTTAAAAATTTTCTTGAGTAAAATATCTTTTCTTATTTAAAAAAGTCTTGTCAATACATACAACCATTTAAAAATCATTTTCCTAGAAAATACCTTGAAAACACATAAGAAAGACTTGAAACCATTTTGAAAACCTTTTCCCTTGAAAATTAATTTAAAAAAATAATCAAAAATTAAGTTTTTAAAAAATTAAAAGGAATCTTCAAAGTAATGATGGTGGGTAAATCCGTACATGCCATATGAAGTATAAAAAGAACATTCCTTTTGAACGGTAAAAAGTATAGAAGGAATGCCTTGTTCGGAAAGTGACAAGAAGACCCCCTTAAAGAGAATTGTAAAAGAAAAAAAAGGGTACAAATGTATTTAAAATATTATAGGATAATGGTATAATATTTGTAACACCCCAAAATGATAAAGGGTTAAATAACTAAATTATTTGACTCATGTCCACAAGGTGCACCTTTCTTTTCTGGAGCCTATTTGATTACAAATCCACAGTTAAGTGTGCTTAGCCTGTGGGGAAAAAGCATACTGGAAAGGAAATGTGTCGTATTGTGGGGAAAATCACTAGTAATATGACCCATTCAGGCACATGGGTGGGCCCTAGGGTGGGGAACATGTGTCTACGGGGAAACTGGTGGTACCTGGTGGGCTGGGACCTAACAACAATGTTAAGGCGAGGTGTATGTGCTGTCACCGAGACCCAGTTGTCACATTTGGTATCAGAGGTGGTACCCAGAATTAAGTGCGTTGTACTTCCTGGGTTGAGATGTAGGGCCCACAACAAGGATGTTGTTCTCTAAAGGGGGGATGAATGGAACACCCTAGAATGATAAAGGGTTAAATAACTAGATTATATAATTAATGTCAACAAGGTGTACCTTCCTTTTCAGGAGACTACCTGATTAGAACTCCACAGTTAAGCATGTTTTACCTAGAGTAGTGATCTGGATGAGTTACCTTCTGGGAATTTTCCCAGGGTATGAGTGAGTGAAGGAAAAGCATACTGGAAATGGCATGTGTTTCCATGTGGGGACATTCATTAGTTAGATGATCCATCCAGGCACGTGGGTGGGCCCCAAGGTGTGGACCATGTGTCTACAGGGAAACTGGTGGTACATGGAAGGCTGGGACATTATGGAAATGTTAAGGCGGGATGTCTGTGCTGTCACTGGGACCCATTTGTCACAATATTCTCGGAAACACATTTTAAAAAACATAGATTTCTGACCGAAGGGTGGGTAAAGTTAAGATTTCTTAAAAACACTTTATTAACTATATTTTAGACCAAAGAGTAGAAAAATGGTACCAATACATGAGTATATCATGGATAACCAGATTAGAAGAAAATTCCATAATTTCCTTGAGAGATGGATCATAAGATTTTATCAAATGAAACATAAACATAAACAATCTCGAAAAGCGATGAGATTGTCCTAATAAACACTTATAACTTGGTAACTTGAGATCGTACTATCCATGTAATAAATGAAATTAAATGAAGATTAAAATATCATGAAAATATTCGGATTCATTATATAAAATGTAAAAGTGATGTATATACACATTGAATAAAGAGTTTAGGTGCATAACAAAACATGAGTCTCAAAGAAGTCAAATTGAGACAAAACTATTTTACTGATTTGGTATCTTTTGAAACTTAAACCCCATGAAAGAAGGAACATAAAATGGACATGTGAATACCCATAAATTTAAGTGTATTATAAATAGAATACAATCATGTTTAGTACATACACCACGAAAATTAAAGAGTGGTGAACATAACATGTATCTCAAGGAAATTAAAAGTGAGAGAAATCCCCTTACCTTGTGTCTAGACTCTCTCTGTACTCGTACAAGATTCATGTATGATAAAATATAAGTTTATTATACATATTTTAAATAATAATATTCTTATATATATTACCAAATAGGGATTTATTATAACCTTATATTACTCTCTTTTTAACGATCATATGTTATGGTTTCACTTTGGGTAAAATTTACATTGTTCTTCGCATGTGTCTTAATTTATTACATCTTAATCCCTTATACTTATATCATGATTCTAGAATTTAAACCATGATATAAATATCAGTTATATAAATTATATTTTTATTATAGTAATCTATAAAATATAGGATTATGAAATGGAATACACCATTCATAGATACGGAAAGATGTACGTAAGCATAAACGGTGTTTCTGTCTTTATTGTCATATTGAAAGTATGTAAATGATATATATATATGTATGTATGTATGTGTATATATATAATTATTAAATTATGATTACTATATCATATATATCATATAATTTCATTAAACCCATCCTTAATACATTCCATGTGGTGTGTAAACGAATCACATCGCTTTGAGGGGACGGTAGTCCACACTTCCACAAAAAAGATTATTGTATTAAAACCAAATGGAAATAAAAGATATGTGTGTTTTAAATTGAATAGAGAAGCTTAAATACATATTAAATATAATATATGTCATATATAAACAGATTTTACATCATAATGGCCACCATGATTGGTGATAAAGGATAAATGAACAATCATCATTTCATGAGGAAGTAGTTTTCCTTACACAGAAATAGTATGTTCAACATCCATTATATGGAGGTGTGTGTAAGTATAGGTCAAAAGAATTCATAAAAACATCGTAGTATATGGTTTATAATGGTGTTTTCCCATAAAAATGTAATAAATATATTTAAATGGGTGAATAAGGGAAATAAATTAAAGGATCTTGAGAGAATACATTTCCTCTAAATCGGGTAACTCCTTTTGATTTGTGCCAAAAGGATTCCTTGGAAAACATTATCGCCAAAGGGAGGATTCAAGGTATATGGGTGGATTATTGTTAAGATACATGGGAATATCTTGTACGAACTTAAATGTTTTTATAGGTGTGAGTAATGGGTAGACATGGTGGACTTTTATAAGGAAGGAAAAGTACTCACTTGGAATTTTTAGAAACAAGTTAGGTGTGCACATGTTATTACCTAAAAAAGTCATAAAAACCCAAAAAAAACTAAATAATGGAAGGTTTATGGCCTATATATGGACATAAAATGGGTGTTGGAAATGTTTCTAGGTCACTGGACCCTTAATTTTAAGGTTTAGTTCCTAATTAAGATTAATTAGGCCTTAATTGTTGTGATTAATTTTAACCACTTTTACTAATCATTTTGGTAAAACATTAACATGGTATTATTAGTCTCAAAATATTAAACTAAATAAAATGTTTTATGTAGAATTTTTTAAATTCAATTTATAGATTCGGAAAAATTAATATTAGTGCCAATCCTGCGGACATGATGAACTAATGAGGGTTTAAAGTGGGAAAAAGTTCAAAAGTTTGTTAAGATTTTATATTCATTTTCAAACTGAAATTGATTATAATGAATTAAATTATTTTAATAGATGTAATATTTATCTAATTTTACCTCAAAACATATTTATAATATCATTTATCATTAATAATAAATTAGAAAAATACATTTTTCAACTAAAAAGCAGTATTTTTCACTATTAATAAAAATGATGTTTCTCAGAAAAATCCCAAAAAATCACCCTAGGATAATTTGAACATTATGAATTCAAAAATTAAGTTTATGTTATCAAATTAAATTTATAAATGTTTCTAAAATTAATTTTATTATTAAAAATTAGTCCATTCGAGAAAACAGAGTTTTTAAAATAAAAGACTTACCCAAAACCTCTTATTTCATTATCAATATGTTTTATTTATATAAAAAAATTATAAAAAACATATGGAAAATAGTTATTAATATTAATATAACTATTTTTAATTTTTATGTTATAGTTATCTCATTTAATTAATTATATATATATATATATATATGTGTTTCATAGAAACTCAGAATTGTGTGCATCATACATGAAGTCGGTGTTGCTTGTAGTGAACGCCAATTTGGTATTGCATATGAACAAGTCAGGTTGGTATTTCATGTGAAAAAAATGTTTTAATTAGTTTTATAATATATATATAAATAACTATTTATAGTGTCATATGAAATGAAAAATATTGAAAAGATAAATTAATTCGAAAAAAATTCTCAAACACTCGGGGTGTTATAGAGGAAGTCTCTAGAACATTCTCATCATATAAGGATATAATATCATGTGATATCAAGATAGATAAATTATTCTCCATGTTTTATGAATTCAAAATGAAGTAATATAAGTATCAAACAATATAGAATTTTATGGATAAAGGGAATAAGGGAATGAAATATTTTCCCATATGTGATAATTGTGTAAGGAAACACCTTGGTATATGCTTAAGTGGAAAAAGAGTTTTCTTCAAGTGTAGATAAAAAGACCACCATGATCATAATTTCAATAGATGGAAATAATTTTCCAATATTCAATTCTTCAATTGTATGGGAACTATAAAAAGGAATGTCCCAAGCTTCATGGGAATATAGCTCAGAATATGAAAAGGGATCATGGTAAACCACATGTTACTACCTCAAATGAAGAGGAACAATTAATATGTATGTGTTTGGAATCAATGATTATGTTATTTGATTATTTTATCAATAATTTTCTATTTATAATATTCATGTGGTATATATGGATTGTAATTTATCACTTCATCTATAAGGAATTAGATGCATGTGATGAATAGGACCAGAAATCAAGATAAGTGATTAGTTTATTGGTTGATCATTTTGAAAACACATGTATTAGTAAAGATAAATGAAATATATTCCTAATGGTTGAGATAATAATTAATATATTTTTATGGGATAGTATTAGTGACCCTGAAGGTGGTTAGTAAACTGATGGTTTATGTTATGCTATAATTATTAGATGTTTTGATTTAAGGGAAACCTAATATTTTAATCTCAGAAGCATTCATGTTTTAAAAATGTTTAAAGGTGATCGAGGTAATCAAATATTTTGTATGTGACAATAAGAGATACGTTATTTTGTTTTCATGAAAATATGATGTTAAGTAACCTTTATTAAATTTTTTTGTTCTTTTAATTTGGAAAGACATATTTTGGATGAGTCTCAAGGTTAACTATTTATGGAATGGATTAAGGATATTATTTATTATGATTAAAGTTTAATGTCCCAAGTTTTTTTTGTAATATTTTTACATATTATATAGAATTAATGTGAGATTAGGTGTTGATATGGTGTGCGATTTTGAGGACAGGGGTGACCAAAATAATTGTTTGAACTATATTAAATATATTAAATATCATGCATAAGATATTTTATATAAAAATTAGAATAAAATCAAAATAGGTGCCCTACTAAAAAATACATGGGCATCATTTCATTCAGAGTAGTGAATTTACCTTAGTTGAGGCCAAACATTAGCTGGTGTTGGTTGGCTATTAATGTTAGATTTTGGATGTTTTAAATAATCAAATAAATTTATGATATATTTTATTTTATTTTAATGTTACATAGTGACATGTTTTCTTTTTTAAATTATCATATTGGAAAGGGGCTCAGGGTTATAATTAATAACCCTGGAGAAATCCTTCAGATCATTGGAGAGGAACCTTAGATAAATCCCTTGATGAACAATGATGAATGATGGATCTATATTGTTCTCAATGGATTACCAATGGTAATGAATCCTCAATAGTGAAAAATCCAAATTCAAGGTAGGGAATTGTGATTTAATCCCTTTTTTTGTTCTTAGAATCAATGACAAACATGGATCAATCCATGAACAGGTTGACCCGCAGTTCGATCATTCTTGCAGGATGAGTTGATTTCGGGATTGATTTGGGGATGATTTTGATTATTGGTTTGATTTCTCTTGTTTATCATTATTATGGGAATGGATCGAGATGGAAACAAACAACGGCTGAGGTTTGTTCTATATGAATTTCTTCCACTTTTTCCTGCACATTCTTCCTTATTTGTGGGATATGAATGGATGACTATTGCGCCATCGATTCAAAGTGAAACAATCGAAGATTTTAGATTTGGAATCGGGATGAACTAGAGGATTTGTGATGACGATGGAGATAGATGGATTGAAGTATTTTTGGAGATATTTTTCTTCGAGCGTTCATCAGGTGGGTGATCATAATTGGATTTTGGAGCCAATTGAAGGTCTTAAACTCCCCAATTCATTGCTATGACAATGAAGAGACCTTGTATCTTCAGTTTTGGGATGAACGGACCAATATATTGAGCACCATAGGGTCAGATGAGGCGTGTAGAGGAAGAACAATGATTTTGGAAAACCATGAAGAACACGATGTGTATTCCATTATACACACCGTTTGGGTGCCGTTGAGCGGCAGTTAGGGTTTCAGGAAGCCGTAAAGTGTCACACAATGTGTGAAATCTATCACATGGAATGTGGTACCTTTCCTGGGACTCAACGTGTATCCTTGGGGACACATAGACATGGGGTGGAGTAAACGGAATGTACCCACCACACGGCCTGACCTAGACTGGATACATGGGCTACCCTATGTACTGGTAAATGGGCAGACATACAAGGTTTGATTCTATGTATCAACACACAGCTAGGGAACACAGGTGGACCTCATATGGACAAACATGACATGTAAGACTTTCTACATGTTGTGTACAAATTTTCTACACGGTATGTTTTCCAGACACAGGACATTGTACAAGAATATTACCCGGGGTCAAGTGACAAGGAATGTGATCCTACAACATGCTATGTATACATTTCTACATGTCTTAGTTCCCTTTTCTACTATATATTAGACAAGTTTCTTTATGGTTCATTCCCTTGATATTTTATTTAAAGGTTGGTGTGTATCGTTTCCTATACACTGGAGTATGATCCCTTTAGTATGAATTCCTAGATAGAGTTATTGGAATCCATTGAGTGGTCTGATGAAGGATCCTCTATTAATTATTTGTGCCCTAGGTAGAGATCTAGGTATAAACATGACCAACTTTATTGGGCATCGATCATCTACTTAGTAGGTTATTCTATATAGATTTGTTGGTATCACACCATGTCCCAACTATGATCCCCATATGATGTATCATATATCTTTTCATATCATTCAATGTATATATATCTCTCATGATAGTTCCTGATGAATAGTACTTCTTAGATGAACATCATTAGTGTTATTGGACTTAGGAGTGCATGTTCTCAGATGAGTGCTTTGTGGAATCTTCGATCTGTATCCCTAGTAGTGGTATATGGTCGCTATGACCTACCTCTAGACTTTGTGTCTTGTTTGAGTATATTTGGATATTATATTTATATTCTATAGACATACACTTGTGTAGAGATAATTATACCTTTCCTTGTGTATTGATTTCTGGTTTCAGGGTTCCCTACTGAGTATTGTTATACTCACCCTTGTAGGGGCCTTGCCTGCATGTTTCATGTCATGTGAAGATGATCGACCTTTTGAAGGATTCCTCAGAGGTACATGACTATATGACACTTTGTGAGATCATACAGGCCGAGGTGTTCCTATGACTTCAGATAGAAGTCCCACCACCTTTTTGTTTATAGGTTGGACTTGAAGTTTATGGACTCTTTTGGTGGTTTTTATTCTGGACCAGTTTAATTTACTTACTTTGCTTCTATCATCCTCTATTGGTTGGGATAGTGGTATGCATTCCTTTATTTCTTAGTGGATTTTATATTTCAGCATTTGTGTATTGGAGATGTGTGTGTGCATATAGGTACATAGGAAATGCCTCCTATGTTAGTGATATGACTACCCAGTGTTAGTCACCAACCCCTTGAATATTGGGGGTGGTCTTAGGGAGTCATAGAATAGGACCCATTGGGATGGGTCATGAAAGAGTAGAATTAGAGCTAGTCAGTTTTACTTTAGGACCGAGAGTCTGGGAGATTGGTTTGGGTAATAGTGTTAAGTGTTTCATGTTTGGATTTTTGGCTAGGGACTCTAGTTTTGGTGCAGCGACTAAAATATCCATACACCAAGACTCTGATAACCTGTTTTTCAACACGGTACATGAGAACACTGGTTAGAAGAAATCCAATGGTACATGCATCATATAGGAATGAGTTGTGATTTCCATTTCCTTCTTAAGTTAGCTATCCATATATACTCATTAAACATGGTAGATCTTGTTTTCATATAGGATGCCTTTTCAACACATACCAGCTAGGATTCAATAGCTTGATCATGAGGGTGACCCCATTAGTGATGAGGCTTCAGTTTAGGGGCCGTTTTACCTATTGTTGAAACCGGGTGGTGCACCAGCTATACCACCACCTATGGAGCTACCCATGGTACCTGTAGTACCAGAAGATGAGGAGCGTAGGCTGAGTTCACTTCATGAGTTTTAGAGACATATACCCCTCTAGTTCTAAGGTAAAACCAACCCTCAAGCGGTTGAGGAATGGATTAATGTGGTGACTCGAGTTTTCTATATAGTTAGGACACTAACTGATTAAATGGTGATCATGGTGGTGGGATTTTTGTAGAGATTAGTACGGATATGGTAGAGTTTGGCTATCCAGAATAAAAATGAGGAGACGCTCTCATGGATAGATTTTGAGAACCTCTTTAGATAGGAGTTTTCGCCGGTTATGTTGATAGTTGTGTGTATACATGAACTTCTTCAGCTCCATCAGGGAATTATGATAGTAGCTAATTATTCATAGAGGTTCACTGTCCTTTCCAGGTAATCAATGGATATGATCAAGGATCAGTAATTTCAGGATCAGAACATTGAAAAAGGTCTTCATTAATACATCCATGCTAATATTATCCCTATAATAATTCCTATTTATGATGGGGTACTTGAGTGGGATTTGGGGTTGGATAGATTCTTGGATGAGAAGAGACAACCGTTGATAGTCAGTAGTGGGCAAGAAGAAGCAGATCCCATAGAAGCAGGGAGACAACGTTAGTCTCAAGGATCCAGAATTGGGAGACGTTTCAGGAGGAGGTCTCAGGATAGAGGATCTACAGTTAAACATTCAAAGAGTGGATCTAGCTATCCAAGGAAGAGGTGGTGCTACTCATGTGATTGTAGGGGATATATCATTTTATATTGTATAGAATTTCGTGCCAGTGATAGGGAGATAGTAGATGGACCAATAAGGTAGAGGCAAAGGCTGGAGCAGGAAGATCCACATGGCATTAGATGTGGAAGAGGAGTTGGGAGAGTAACAGGAGGTGGTCAATGTTATGAATTTCTAACACCACCACCCAGGAGGTCCACGCCAGGCTCATGGAGATAGAGGATAAGGGTAGGGATAGCTGCATGTGGTTGAGTATTATGAACCAATATATCTAGGAATTATTTGATTTACAATACATTTCTTTTCTACTCTAGCTACCATACTGATAGAAACAGGTGCCAGTCATTCCTTTCTCTCCACGTATCTTGTATGATACCTTGAGATTATGGTTAAACCATTGAATCAACCTTGATTCTTGGAGAAACCTATGAGAGGAGACTCGAAGATCCCCCATATTTCCTGACATTGTTACCTTACCCATGGAGGAGAGAATTTTGGTTGAAACCGCTTAGTGACAGTGTCAATACCTTACAATTTCATTCATGCTATGGATTGGTTATCTTCAGTCTATGCCTAGATTGACTATTTTAGGTGAAGGGTGTGGTGTGTCCGCAATGATGGAACAAGGTTATAATTTGTTTGTGAAAGGGAAACCTTGGAATCATAGGATGGACTCATTCATAGGAGGGTGCATCCAATCACTCACTACTTGGATAGCTTGACCCTTGGTGTAGTAGATTTTATGAGTTTCTGGTTCCCAATAGTAGTGGTGGAGTATGAGGACGTCTTTCCTAAAGGTGTTCTAGGATTAACTCCTTGTTGGGAGATAGAATTATGAATTGACTTACACATCATGACAACACTGATATCTTCACCTGTATATTAGATGGATCCCACAAAGCTTCAAAAGCTGAGGGTCTAGTTGGAGGACTTGTAGAGGAAGGGCTTTATGAGACCCGGTGTTTCACTATGGCAGCCCCAGTTTTGTTTTCCAAAAAGGTATATTGGAGATTGAGGTTATTTGTAGACTAACGGTGCCTAAACCAAGTGATGGTGAAGAACAAGTATCCACTAAAAAAGATCGATGAATTCTTTGATCAGTTGAGAGGGGTGTGATGGTTATCAAAGGTTGAACTCAGATCACACTATCACCAGTTGCGAGTACGAAATGAGAATATACAGAAGATAACTTTTAGATGCTTCTATGGTCATTATGAGTACTTTATGTTTCCCTTTGGCATGACAATCACCCCAGTAGTGTTCATGGGAATCATGAACATGATATTCTAGCAATACTTTGACTGTTTTATGGTGGTCTTCATCGATGATATCCTTATGTACTCAATGTTCGAGGTGGAGCATGCAAGACACTTACAAATGGTTCTGGATTTAATCCAAGAGAACCAAATTTATGGGAAGCTCTCAATGTTCCAGTTCTAGATTCATGTGGTCCACTTTCTAGGACCTGATATCTAAGTGGATGGAGTGTTAGTGGACCCGACCAAGGTGGAGGAAGTGTTAGCATGGTAACCACCTAGGAGCATGATGGAGGTGAGGACCTTCCTTGGACTGGAAGGATATTACTAGAGATTCATACCTTATTTTTATAGGGTATCAGAACCTATGATAGATTTGACTTGAAAGGGGAAGCCTTTTATGTAGACATAGAAGTGTCAGCAAGATTTTCAGCAGTTGAGGTAGAGTTTGACGAGTGACCGGATCTTGAGATTTCCATAGGAAGGTTTTGAGTATATAGTATTTTGCGATGCATCAGGGGCTAGAATTGGTTGTGTCCTAATGCAGAGGTATGCAATGATTGACTATGGTTCACGCTAGTTGAGGTGACGTGATCAGAACTACATGAACTGTGATCTTGATTTTGTAGTGATAGTATTCTTATTGATGATATGGCGACAATACATGATGGGAGAGCAGTTTACTATCTACTCTCAGCATAGGAGTATCAGTTAAATATTATCTCATAAGGATATGAATTTGAGACAGTGGAGGTGGATAGTGTTACTCCTAGATTATGACTTAGATATTGTCAATACTCTTAGGAAGGGGAACATTGTGGTTGATGCTCTCAGTAGTAGATTGATTTTGTAGTTTCGGGATGATGAATCATAGGAGTTGGACTCGTTGAAGTTATCCTTTGTGGATGGAGATGGGAGATCTTACCTCCAGTCTACGGTTGTTACCCCTACTCTATTATATCGAGTTAGGGAGGCACAACTTCATGATACTGACTTCCAAACTTTACATGCTAAGATATCCACAGAACATGCTACTGATGGATATTTAAAAGGTGGGGAGTACATTGTTCTTTTCAGAGGACGCACGGTTGTACTAGTGGAATTGTGGGAGTAGATTTTGAGGGAGTTCCATACATCCTCTTTGGAGGTATATCTAGGTGTTGTGAAGATGTACCAGGACCACCAACATTAGTTCTGGTGGATGGGAATAAAGAAGGGAGTTGTGGATTTCGTTTCTCGATGACTCAATTGTCAGCAAGTGAAGGTTGAGCACCAGGATCTAGTGGGATTGACCCAAACCCTTGAGGTTCAAAAGTGTAAGTGGGACGTGATATCAATGTACTTTGTGATTTGTTTTCCATGTATATATAGGGGACACGATACCATCTGGGTGATCATTGACCACTCACCATGTCGGACCACTTCCTACATATCAGGGAGGAGAGTTCATTAGAGAGATTAAGACACCTCAATGTGAAAGAGATGGTTTGTATTAATGGAGTGGCATCTCCGATTTTTTATGATCATGATTCTTGTTTCACATCTCAGTTGTGGAAGGGATTGTAGGAGGCCTTTGGTACTTAGTTAAGCTTGAGCATGGCATTTCATACCCATACAGACAGCCAGACATAGAGAACCATTCAGTTTTTGGATGACATGTTGTGAGACTGCATGTTAGACTAAGTTCATAGCTAGGAGGATCACATACCATTGGTGGAGTTTTCGTACAAAAACATCTACCACTCCACCATTGGTATGGAACCATTTTAGGCTCTATATGGGTGACCCTACAGGTCACCACTTTGTTGGACTAACCCAAATGAGTCAGTAGCCATGGGCCTGGAGTTGGTGTGAACTACTATCGAGAAGGTGCATATCATTCATGTTCAAATGAAGAATTCACAGATCTGGATGAATAATTACGCTGATAGGAAACAAAGGCCTTTGGAGTTCGAGAAAGGAGATAATGTGTTCCTTAATGTCTCATCTCGGCCTGGGTTACAGAGAGTTGGCCTGGGTAGAAATTTATCTATATGGTTTATTGGCCCTTTTCAAATATTTCATAGAGTTGGGGAGGTGGTGTACTACCGAGATCTACCCTCACTATTTCACTGGGTATGTGACATCTTCCATGTGTCATAGCTGAGGAGTTACATGCTTGAACCATCACACGTCATCGAATGGGGCAATCAGTAATCAAGGATGGGGATACTTTTTCTGAGTACCTAGTGAAGATAGAGGATCGACATGAGAGGATCCTTTGTGGGAGATAGATTCCCTTGGTGTGTGTTTGATGGAAGCATGGGAATTATCAAGAGAGAACATGGGGGAAGGAGTCTTAGATTCATTTTCAGTACCCACATATTTTTGAGTAGCCTTTTGTTTTTCCTTTTTGAGGACATAAAGTCATATGGCAGGGAGTATGTAATGTCCCTAATTTTTCATTTATTAATTTTAAATATTATATGAAATTAATTTGAGACTAGGCGCTAAGATGGAATGCAATTCCAAGTCTGGGGGTGCCCAAATTAAATGTTTGAAATATGTTACATATATTAAATAGAACACATAAGTGCTTTTTTCTGAAAAAGTGTAATAACATAAAAATTGGTTCCCGGATCAGAAATATGAGGGCATCGTTGTGATCATAACATCTACTTTACCTTAGGTGAGTCCTAACATCGATCGATGTGGGTCAATTTTGAATGTTAGTTTTTGGACGTTTTGAAGAATATAATAAATTTAATATTTATTTTATTTTAATGTTATGCATCAACGCGTTTTCTATTTTAAATTATCATCTTGTAAAGGGACCCAAAGTTAGAATTCATAACCCCAGAGAAATACCTGAGATCTCTAGAGAAGAACCCTGTAGAAATATCTCGACAAACAATGAAAAACAGTGGATCAAGATCACTCTTGATGGATGGACATCGACAATGAATACTCAAAAGTGAATAATCCAATTCCCAAGTAGGGAATTCTAATTTCAATTCCTTCTTTCTCATTCTTAGAATCAATGAAAAACACAGATCATCCCATGAATAGGTTGACCCAAGATTTGATCATTCTTGCGAGATGGGTTGATTACAGGATTGATTTGGGGATGATTTTTATTATTGTTTGTATTTAGCTTATTGATCATTATTATGGGGGATGATCAAGTCCACAACTAACAATGGAAGAATTTCATTCCTCAGATTTTTTCTATGTGAATTTATTACCCTTTTTCCCACGCGTTCTTTATTCTTCGCAGGATATGAATGGATGGTCGTTTTACCTTCAATTCAGGGTGAAAAAATATGAGAATTTAGATCCAACATTGGGAAAACCTAGTGGAGGTGTTACAATTATGGAGAAAAACATATCAATGTATTTCAGGAGATATCATTCTTTAAGAGTTCTTCATGTGGGTGATAAGAATCATATTTTATGGCCGATTGAAGGCTCAAAACTCACAAATTAATTTCCATGACAATGAGGTGACCTTGGATATTTAGTTTCAGGATGAAAAGTCCAATGGATCGAGCACTAAAGGATCAATCGAGGTGCATGGAGGAAGAACAGTGATTCTGGAAAATCATGAATAACATGACATGTATTCCAAGATACACACCGTGTGGGCCTCACTGAGTAGTATCTTGGGTTTTGGGAAGCCATATATTGTCACACAATGTGTCAGATCTATCACACTACATGTGGAACCATCCCCAAGACTTGGCATGTATCTCTAGGGATACACAGACATGGGGTGGAGTATGCGGCATATACTCCACCACACGGCCATACCTAGACTAGATACATGGGCTACCCCCTGTACTGGAACATGGGTAGGTGGAAATAGGTTGACATTGTGTACCGTCACACGATCAAAGAACATGGGAATTCCTTAGATGGAAGGACATGATATGTAATCCTTTCTACATGTCATGTATACCTTTTATACATGACATGTTTTCCTGACACGGGTCGTTGTACATGTGTAGTACCTAGGGAAAGGGACACAAAATTTGATCCTATTATATGTTGTGTATCCCTTTTTACAAGGATTATATCCCTTGTGCACTATATCTTGGAAAAGTTTCTTTAGGTTTTGTTCCCTTGATCATTTCCCTAAAGGTTGGTGTGTATCATTTCCTACACATTGGAGTATAATCTCTTTAGTAGGACATCCCAGATAGAGTTGTTGGAATCCCCCGAGAATCCTGGTGGTGGATCATCTATTCATTATTCATGCCCTAGGTAGAGTTCTGTGTATAGACGTGACTAAATTTACTAGGAATCAATCCTCTACTTAGCAGGTTATTCTAGATTGAGTTTTTGGTATCACCCCATGACCCTGATAGGGATCCTTATCTATTGTATCATATCTCTCTTTAGATAATTAAACATCTCTCTCTCGTGACTATTCCTAACAAATAGTACTTATCAGGCAGATGTCATCAGGGCTATCAGACTCATAAGTTTATGCTCTCAGATAAGTTATTTTTGGAATCTTCGAGATGGATCCCAAGTGGTGGTATGCGGTAGTTTTGACTTACCTGTAGATTGTGTGTCTTGTTTGAGTATATTTGGATATCCTTCTTATATGCTGTAGATATATACTTATATAGAGTTGAATGTATCTTTATTTGTTTATTTATTTGTGGTTTTAGGGTGTCCTACTAAGTATTTTTATACTCACCCATGCACAGACTTTTCTTGCACGTGTTGTGTCTTGTGCAGAGGAGTGAACTTTTTATGGATTCCTAGGTGGACTAGGACCAAGAACAGAACTAGACGACACTTTGTGATCTCATACAGGATGAGGTGATCCTATGACTTCAGATAGTAGTCCCAACACCTTTTTGTTTATAGGTTGGACTTGTGGTTTACAAACACTTTTGGTGGGATTTTATTCTGGCCCAGTTTACATTACTTGTATCACTTCTTTCATACTCTGTTGGTTGGGATAGTGGTGTGCATGCATTTATTTCATATTGTTTATTAAATTTTATCATTTGTGGAATATATATTTATGTGTGCGTATAGGTACATAGTAAATGCCTCCTATGTTAGTGATATGCCTACTCTGTGCTAGTCATCATCCCCTTTCCTATTGGAGGTGGGTTTGGGGAGTCACAACACGGGCCCCACTAGGACGGGTCATGAAAAAATTATGATTTATCAAATTGGATAATATGTGTTAACCATTTTAGTTTTAGTAAACATTTAAAGGATGAGGGATGACTTAAAGAACATATGATTCCCTAAAATACCTCAATCAAGAAAAAATCATCTTGGATATTCATTTCTTAGTATAAGGGATGAAGTGAAAATATATTTAATCATAACCAAATGATGATATTATTTTATGACAAGGAATGTAACCAAGTAAGTTTATTGTATCAAATGAGTATATGAATATTATAATAATACCTCAACTCTAGGAAAAATTGTTTGGAATAAAAATGTTATATATTTACTTTTCATTTTGATAAATAAATGGTCTTTTGACTGATAACAAATTTTTCGATTTTGTGATGGTTAAATTTATAATGAACATGTTCTCTATCACTCTCCATCAGAACTTCATACTAAAATTTCTCATTCATTTCCATGTTATATATTTCCAATAATGATTTACTACCCCAAAATCCATGTTTTTTGGAGACCTTCACATTTTCGGTTTCCCTTCTATTAAGAGAAAAATTTATTAACCCTATTCCTGATGTGGTTTTATCGAAAAGGAATTTTGAAGAATCAAACTTTAACATTTGAAGTAAAATTTCGAATTTAGGGGACACAATTTATTAAAAAAGGGAAGAATGTAAAACCCCAAGATTTTATGTTATGTATCTTTTTAAATATAATTTCTTAGACAACATCAAGCTTAAAACGAACAATGATATATAATTAAAAATCATTATTTTAAAATAACCATTGTAACCAAGAGGATAAATTTATGATGATGAATATTATTAAAAAAAATATAAAAAATGTATATTATATATTTAATAAAAAATTTTACATTCATTCAAATGATTTTACAGGCACGTGGTAAGAATGAATCCAATTTTATGCATTAAAATTCTATAATTTTTTAGAGGTAATTTTACCACATTTTAATGACACACTTATTTTAAAACTAAATGAAAAAACTTTTATAAATTCAATTGATCAAAATAAACATCATTTTAAAAATAAGAATGCCAAAATTATATTAGGGTGAATTTTTGGTATTTTTCAGAAAATATTTATTTACCATTGAATAGGGAAAATACAGATTGTTATAAAACTATCATTTCTTATTATATTAATAGTGAATTTATGATTTTAATATTAACCTCACTAATGAAACATTAAATAAAATTTGGTATCTTAGAAATGAAAATATGATATATTTATATCATGGAATAATTGAATAAATATTTAAAAAATGATAAATTCAGTGTTTAATCTAATGATCTAAAAGAAAAATTATTATCATAAAATATATTCATGAATTATTATTTTATTTTATTATAATTATACAATTCTTTTATGAGACCTTAATTAATTTTTCAAAGTGTTATAAAATCAGTTATAATTTCAAAATCAATATTTTTTGAATAAATGATGATTTTAAATAAAAATTCAATTTAAAATATTTTGAAAATTATTTTCATAAAATGCACTAAATTTATTAATTGAGAACATTGAAAAATGGTAATGGTGAATTTTTTGTATTTTTATGAAATAGTTTATTTTTTTGTCAATAGTTAAATACAATTATTTTTGGAATTTTACATATAGCTAAATAAATGAATTATTGAGTCATGGATGATGTATAGATGATTTAAGTACCAATTTTTTCAAATTAAAATGCATTAGTAATGTATTTGGTCAGAAGAATCATCACTATTCATATTCTCGAGCTAAAATAATAATCAAATGATTTAAATAATCAAAAAAACACCCCTCTCCTCCACTATAAATACCACCCCAAAACACCCATTATCCTCACACCTCCAAAGCCTTGAATATTTATTATTTTAATACCATTTAATCTCCAAAAACACTACCCCACATTTTTTTATAATTGTTCTTAATGAAAGACCATTTCCAAGTCCCTTAAGGAGGTTCTCAAGGAGGCGACACTCATGAGGTAAAACCTTCTCTCTCTCTCTCTCAATTTCATTTCTTTTCTTATCATTCCCTCACCTACCCTACAAAAAGTGACATTATAAATCCAGTATCTTTTATATACTAGAATTTTATTATGCTAATGGCATATCAAACATCAATTCTCTTCTCTTCCCCTTTTTATTCCAAAAATGAAAAACATCGTCTGTGAGGTGTCGATTTACCGCCTTTATGGACGATGAGTTTTCATTTTTCAAATTCACCTTAAAGTATAGTAATAAAAAAATATTTATGGTTATAAAAGTCTATAATACATGTAATAAAAATTATTTAATTCTCTAGAACTAGTATATATACATGATATTAATTAATAAAAAAGCAAGTCCATGATGATTGAAAAAACACAAAAATAATCCAAAATGTTATCATTAACGAATAATCCTCATATATTGAAAAAAATTGATATATAAGAAAAATTAATATTCTATATGTTCATAAATAACATATAATTTCAATTATATATAACTATTTACATTTTATAAGATCATTCATACATGTATACAAGTGAACCAATTATGAAAACCAAGGAAATGAACACTTCTGATTGATGAAATTGAATCTTAGAACTCATCAAATAGACCACGAATGAACATAATAAAATTATTGTAAATAGAATAAGTTTTTAATAGGTTATCAATTAAATTATTAAAGAACCTAATTTCTTTATCTAGGTTGTTAATTATAATTTCAGAAGTCTTCCATACATAATGTAATGGATTCTCCCTGAACATCCATATTTCATTTGGGTTACGCTTTCTCTCTATTTTCCCCAATATAGTTATTCACTATTTTTATACACATTTATAATTTTTTTATATTTTCCAAACTCATGTATCCAGATCATTTCATATTTCTTTGATGGGGAAGTGCATGTTTTATAAGGATCCCTTTTCAATTCCTCCCAATAAGCAATCCCGATTATAGGGAACTTTCAAATTTCATACCCAATTTAATTTAAACTCCATAATATATTTTAAGTCACAAATTTTTTTATAAAATATCCCCTTTTTATCATGAAAATATATGTTATTTGTTTTCTAGTTTTATGTAAATAATTAATCCTTTGTCTATACCAAAGACCCTTTTATATTTTCCCTTAAACCTCACTAAGGTGGCCCATTTCTAAAGTATCTTAAAAACTAATTTTATGTGTTTTCACTTAAATTTTAGATAATTTATTTCAAAAACATAATTTCATTATCCTTCCCCTAACTTTTTGATATATACATGTTTATAATCTTATTTTATGTAAAATAGAAATAATATTTCCAAAATAACTCTTCTTTGTAAAGTAAAAGGGGGTTTTCTATCTCAAGAATTCCTCGATGATTTTATTAGAGTATTTTAATATATTTTATCACCTTGTGTTAAATCTTATGAATAATTTGGATTGATCTTTTATGATATCATCTACCATATTTTATTGAATGTTTTATGATTATTTTGACTGGGGATGTACTATCTTGATACCAATCTCCATATTACTCTAGATGGTTTATAATTATGTTTATTGTTTGGGGAAATATATTAAAATTTCATATGCTAGTTTTGATATTAATGTAGATGTTGATTTTTATCCACCTATTTTATATAATGAATGAATTGGACTTAGTAAGTGATGGATGGGGCTCTATATAGCCCCTTGATGCATAGGTAGGTCTCATGAGACAAACTAGACTAGAGTTTTACCCATTTTTGTATGGTGTCTTGGATGAATCCTTGAAAATATGATTATGATGTCATGAATTGTGAATTAATTGGTTATGATACTGGTAATTGATAATCCGTGTGATTATTCCACTAGTATAATATTTGTGGTTAAGTGTCTTCTAATGTGATTATTTATGGAATTATTTAATCATATTTTATTCATGCCATATTTTTCTCATGGTAAAGTTTTAATGGAATGTGTTTTTAGTTATTCACCTTGAATTATTGTTTATATTTATTTATGGTAGCTTATGCTTTATTTTTTACACATATAGAGCATTCGAGCTTACCCCAATCATATTTTTTTCTCCCAATACATGAATATGTATGTTATGAATAACTTGAAGGGATAATCTATGAGTTCATGGATGTTTCCAATAGAGTTTATATGATTTTTTCTTTCAAGTTGTAATGTTAAATTTATGTTTGCTTCTGGTTTTCTAAAGCTACTAAACTATTCAGTCCTTTGGGATGCAAGCACTTGTTCATAGTAATAATGTAATTATGTAAGGAACCACCTATGGGATACTGAGGTCGGGGTATTTACATTTGGTGTTCCAAAATGAATAAGGTAAATATTTATTTGGAATAAAACAACAATGTTCTTGAGTGGATAAGAATAAACAAAGGAGGAGTTGATGTAATATTTTCAGAAAATGGAGAACTTTTAAAGAATATATGAAATTGGAATATAAATCATTTCAATAGGTTAAGATCATGTATATACCATAATGAAAATGTGAATAATAGTGAAAAGTTATTTTAGGTAAATTATAGGAATATCTATATAGAAAATGAAGTGAAAGTGGAAACACAAAGTGAAGGAGTTGGGTTGAAGAATTCCCTATCCTTAAATCCAACATTATTTCATTGGTTTTAAAATCCAAAATAATAAAAATAGGTTTATTTAAACATTGAACTATAAGGGAATTATATTTATTTATGTAAATATGTATTATTTATAATTATTTTATTCTATTATATAATATTAATTCTTAAATGTAATTTTTTTTATATCTTGTTTAAATTAAATTATCCCGACTAGATTCAATTTTTCTATTTTTGTTTAATTTCATTCACAAAAAGTAAAATTAAATAATTTATAATTCAAAAAAATTATATATATATATATATATATATATATTATTCTATCCATATATGAAGTTGTTGGTTTTTAGAGAGTTGCAATGTCTTCATGGGTGGTTAACCAACCAATGATGAGACATTTTCAAAAGAGGAGGCAGAGAATTATGAAAAATATATACTTTTAAAATATAATAATATTAGTATGTTGAAATAATTAATATTATATTAATATAATAATAAACTATTATTTTATGATTTGGGTTTGAATAAAATTTGGGAAAAGTGGAAAGAGGAGGAAAATGATAGAAGATTCCATGAAAACTTACTATTTTCTCAGTGTTTCTTCTTTTGTATAGATTTAAAAATACATGATGTTTGGAGTTGGTTTACTAAATTACATCCTAGAGGATTATAATGGGAATAAATGGAGGTTATTTTCATTGTAAACTATCTTTGGTATTTGGAATTTAAGTAGTGTTACATGGTAGTGTTGAGGGGTTATTTATACTTGAGGAGAGATAAGTTTTTTTGAGTTATAATATTGAATAAAATATTATATTCATAGTAAAACCTCCCATAGAAATATTTTTAACATTATGATATATATTTTTATTAAATATCATGATTCTATGACTTTTAAAATCTTTTTAATCCTAATTGAATTGCTTAATTAAAAGGAAATTATGTAAAATGGAAAAAGAATATTTTAATATAATAATATAGACAATAATATTTTGAAAATAATATTTCTATTTAGAAAACATGTGTAAGGATTTTTAATGGATCATTTATAAAATTAAATCTTTTTTACAAGAAAATATATTTATGTAATTTATTAGGTTATTATTAAATCATGAATGATTTAATTTAAAATACATGAGTTACAAAAAAAGTGTATTTCTACAATTTAGAAAAAAGTTGAAGTATTTCATGAAATTACAAAAAATCACCATTAAATTTTTATGACATTATGAATGTAAGAATTTTTTCATTTAATAATTTTTTTTCAAACATATTAAATTTTAATTTTCAACATAAAAAATATAATTATTACAATTTACATTAAAAAGCATTTTATAAAAATGGGAACATATTTTCATAGAGAACCTAATCATGATATTTATTTTATGGAAGTATAATATTTATATCTTCTAAAATTAATAATTAAAAATATTATTTATATACCATTTTATTATATTAATTTCAAAATACCATTCTAACATATTGGTAACTCTTTGTAATGGTTAGGTTACTATTCCTACTGGTTAGGTTACTATTCTAATGGTCTTATTATTATTCTGATGATAAAATTTCCTCCTATAAAGACCACTTCATTCTATTATTCATTAGTCACTACAATTTCTCCCATACTTCTATATTTTTATTTTCTATGATGTAAATTGGATTACGAATATTCTGTCTAGTTTTTTATAGTATTGTTCATAGAGTGATGATTCAAGCAGAATGAAAGGATAAAAAAATTTCCATTAGACTATTATTTTATATGTTTTATCCCATTGTATTGTTTGGTGTAGAAAACCTGATACTTTTAGTCTATAACCAGCATCTACATTATTACATTTTAATAAGATACAATGAATCACATTTTGATGTACCAAAAAGTTTCATTGTCTAGGTAAACTAGATTCACACTTGAAAGTCATATTTCAATTGAAAACATAAAATAAAAAATTATGTGTCTTGAGAATTCCAATACTCCTCATAGAATATCTGAGAATATAAATCTAAAAACACTTAATTGTATAATGGGTAAAATAAAACATAAGAAATTAGGGTGCTGAGATGCTCAGTAAGGGTAAGCATACACCGAAAACTATGAATAAATTTGTCATAATCAGTATGTAAAGGTATATAACTCAAAAAAAATCCATTTAATTAGTTTATTGAGAATATTATGGATGTAATTATTGATGATAAAATAATTACTTAAAATAATAACATGATATTGAAAAATTAATCATAGATATTCTAACTAATTGAATAATCACATATAATATCAATAAGTGAATTCATAATGATGGAATACATACTTTCATACATCTAAAATATACAATTAAGGAATTATTCCAATATATATAAATAAATGGATAAGGAATCATCAAAAATCCAACCTAGTTTGTCTTATGAGACATACTAATGGATCGAGGGGCTCTAACAAGGTCTTCCCATAACTTACTATACACACTGCATTCCTCATATGAAAGGGTTGAAATATAATCCATATAAAAATTGATATTTAAACTAGAATAATAAGTTTAAATACATTCCCTAATAAATACACACAATCATAAATCATCTATAGTAAAATGAATGGAATCAACATTATACATCCCCAATCAAACTAATTATAATCCATCCGGAGTAATAATAATGATGGAATCATTAGATTATAACCCCATTAAATCATAAGTTAAATCAAAGGGTTTATTATTAGATGAAATGTGATTTTTATAAGTCTCTTTGAACTTTTCTTGAGGAAAATCACCATTCATTGAAAATCACCATTTTTATTTTAAAACTATAAAATTCATAAAATATTATCAAAATTCATTTCATTGAAAATCACATTTCTCAAAAATAAAAAATCCAGAATATTTGGGAATATTTTTCTTTTTAAATAAACTTATTAACTTTAAAATAAATATACAATGATATAATGGTCATGATGCTGGGAAATTCTTTATATTCCCTATATGTTAAAGGGAAAATTCCCTTTGCACTATAAAATGGGAAGAAAAGTGTCTATTCTAGAAAATAAATACTATATTCCTTCTAAACCATTTTTAAAAAATTTAAACACTATTAATAATGTATTTAATAATTCATTTGGATAATTCTAAAACATTTTTGATAATATTTTTTAAAAAATATTTTTGGAAGGAAATGCATTTTGGTCCGAAGATAGAAATAAAATCATATTTCCATAAAACAAACTCTAAATAATTTTAAGTACCAATGAATGTTAAAATGGTACTATTACCTAAAAAATCATTAATAAAAATAGGATAACAACATATATTATGTTTAATATATAAATATCAATTAATTATTCTAAGAGAGACTTTAACAAAAACAACCCATAATAATGATGAGATTGTGAAATATACCCTTACCACTTTGGTAACTTTTAAAACATAATCCCTATGATATAAATAACATCAAATTAATTATTAATTATTATTTAAATAAATATATTCATGATATAAAATATAAATAAGGGAAATATATACACCAAAAAAGATAAACTAAGTGGGTAATGTGATGTATGTATCACAGAAGTAAAGTGAGATGAGAAACCCTTGACTTGACTCTGATTCAACACGTACATTATTTATCTTCCTAAATAATAAACTTATTTTTATTATATACTTATATATGAACATTTTTAATGTTAATTATTCTATTTATTTAAGTTATTTCCGTGATATATAAAATTACTTAATCAATTAAATCTAGGTTGGGTGTTTTGATGATATTTAACTTATACTTAAAAATGACTGTTGTAGGATAAATATTGGTGTAATAGGTCATTATATAAACATAAAATAGTAATAATCATGAAAAAATTATCAAATTTAAAATTCAATTATAATTTACAACCAATCAGGATAGAAGATAATGATAAATGAAGTAAGTTATGATCATGGAGACTGTAGACCATACATTCACATGAGTAATTTTTCCATTATTCATAGATCAATATAGAAAGGATTTAAGTGGTATTTTATATTATAATAATGAAAATAATATCATATATATACCATATTATTTATTAAAATTTACTAATATAAATCATCCATGTATTATGATTATGAAAAGAGAGTCACAACTCTTTAGGAACAACGTTATCATATTTGAGTGAGTGAAAATGTAAGAAAGAAAATGATATATCATCTTTTTTGAATTATTAATATGTTATTAATATAATCATTATTATATTTATATAATATATTATAATTAAAAATATCATCATTACTTTCCATTTAAATCATTATTGAAAAACCTATCACATCGCTTCGTTAGTAGGTAGTCTGCCATACAGACAAACGACGTTATCATATCCCATAAAGAATGAAAATTAAAAAAAATATATATTATATAATGTATAAATATGTATAATTATGTTATTAATATCATATATATATATTTTATATCCAACATCAAACCAAACCATTATAGTTTTTTTATGGAAAAACTGTCAATTTGTTTTGAGAGGCGGTAGTCCCCCGTATACATGAGCTACATTATCATTTCCCATTTGAGGGAATATGAGATAGATATATTTCATGAACATAAAATAATATCATACATGTATATTTAAGATACTAGAGTTATTATATAATAAACATTTAATAATATTTGAAAGAGGTTGAAGAACAAGTCATACAAAAACAAATAGTTAGGATTTATACCATTTCTCCAAAGACCACTTTAAGATGATTGCTAGCGTATTACTAGAATATATTTTTGACAATACTAAGTATTCTAAGCTGATATTATGGAATTTTTAATTTTATTTTGGAATAAAATGGATTATCCAAGATGGTTTTAATGTGTGAATAATATACAACATGGGATGGCCTTTAATAAGTGAGGTGAATGTCACACTAGTAATTTTTGAAAGGAAAAAGTAATACCATCAAATTTCCCATTTTGAAAGGGTAAAAAATGTATTATTCTCAATAATTATAAAATATATGTCTACATAAATCCATAAAATGATTTTTGTCCATGTTTAGGGTCATTTTAACCTAATTATTCATAGTTTAACACCCAGTGAATCAGTTTTTACCTTAACTGCTATAAATAATTTTTACTATTTTTACTATTTATTATCATAAAAAATATGGATAATAGTATAATATAATATAAAAATTTATGATTTAAAATTTTTGATCCAATTTTAAAAGTTTAATTCACATAATTTGAAAAAAATAGATTAAAATTAATCCCACGAACATGGTGAGAAAGAGGATTTTCAAAGAGAACATGTTCAAAAGTTTACAATGTTTTTATATCAAAATTCAATATCAAAATGAATAGAATTAAATAAATTGGATTAATATATTTAATTTAACTCATATAAAAATTGTTAATAATTAATGTAAAATACAGTTTTCGATTAAAAATCATTATTTTACACTAATCATCGAAGAATGAAACTTTTCAGAAAATGGTGAAAAATTTACACTAAGTTAATTTGGATATTTTTTGACACTCCTTAGTAAAGACAAAAATTATTATGAAGACATCCCCAAAATATTTAAAAATATCAAGACGAAGCTAAAAGAATTAAAAGGCATAAAAACAATTCAGGGGACCTACATAGAGGAGCTACGTGACAGACCTGCATAGAGGAGCTATGCGACAGAGCTATGCGCCCAAATGTTTCCCGTACTTCTCTTAGGAGGAGATATATGGAAGAGATTCATGAAATACCTATGCGGACAAACTACTTTCAACCACCCCCCTCCTTTCTAATAAATATGACCCTTGGGCTCCTTATTTTATGACTGAAAAAGTTGGAAGAACTCTTGAAGCTCCCATTGCGTAGGTCTTTCGTCAAGATCCCTAAAATTTTCTTAGGTAGCTCTCTACAAAAACGAGAGGAGAGATAATTAGATGGGATAAGCACATTTTTAAATCCTTTCAAATTTTGAAGCTTTCATAGTCTTAGTTCTCCTGTGTTGAGCACTTTTTTCAGTCATCGCTAAGACTTGTGTGGTGTACCTATGCAACATATGTAACACCCGAGATTTTTTTGAGAAATATTTTGTTTTTATGTTATATAAATCATCAAAGTAATCTTTCACTACACACAACACTAGCTTGTCTTTCTTTACACGCAATCGTGGCCTTCCTCGATAGCTTGCGTTGTACGCAATACCGAGTTTCACTAAACAATGATATGCTATTAAAATATTATTAAAACTAGCCATTATGAATAGTAATACAAACTTTTTGAAATTTTATAAATTTTATCTTTCAAAATGTACTTCATTTTTGGATTCGGAATATCGAAATTAACCTAGGGTGAATTTTTTGTATTTTTCTGAAAACTTTCAATTTTTGATGAATAGTGAAAACACTGGGTTACTATTTTTAAAACCGACTTTTATTTAAATAATTATTTATTTAATTTAAATTTATTTTAGGTAAAAATTTATACATAATACCTATATATGTTCAAAGTAATTCATTGGAGTCATTTTATAATAATTTTAGTTATATAAAAATTTTATTGAACTTTTCACCGTCTTTTACCCACCTCCTAGGAGAGTTTGAAAATTTACATAAAACTTAATTTTACCGCCTCTGTGAGTGGAATTTTGAAAATCGGAGAGACAAGATTAATATCAAGGAGTAAAATGTGGTTCAATAAGATAAAAATAATTTTTTTGGAATAGTAACTTTTTACTTTTTTTACCATAGTTAAAAGTAAATAGGGTAATTAAGGGTAAACATAATATTATTATTACGCTAACACATGTCCTAATTCTATTGGATAAGTTTAATTCGACCAAAAACAACCTTAGGAATAAAATATGACCATTTAGGTCCACTTGGATTAGATTAGGACATTGGATATTATTTTATTTAAAGAAGAGTTAAAATAGTTAAAATCAAAGTTTAATAACTAAAACATTTTTAATATAGGGTTATAAATAAGATAAATTCGACTATAAATATTCATTAGAAATTTAAAAAGATTTTCTACATAATGGTTTTTTATTTATAATTTTTATACTTTAAATAATTTAATTTATTTATGACACAATGATGATGCAGTAATAACCTTATTAAGGAAATATTAACATGATTGATATTATAAATACCCAAATAAATGTAATTTGAGACTTTTTAAGAATTAAACTAATTTTATAGGTTAAAATGACATATTATTATTGATTTAATTAACTTTTTTTGAACTAATAACGCTTTTATGATTTTCAAAAAAATCAATTACAAAATAGTGTCAAAATTGACATAAAATAGTTTTTAAAACAAATATTATATTATTAATTGTTATTTTATTCCTAAAAATATAATTTTAGGCCAAATGACTTAGATAAGGTTATATATATGAATAATGAACAAATTGTGGTTCTTTTGGATTATTATATTATGTTTATTAACCTTATAGTGTAGGAAAACAAGAAGACACAGTAAAAGTAAAATTATTTAACTTAAAGTTAAATCTAAATGATAAGGTTAAAATAGTAACCTAAACTTGTCTAAATTCTATTGTATGAGAGGATTTAGACCCATCCCCAACTTGTCTTCTAAATAAATCAATTTGGATCTATTAAAAACCGAATATGAATTTATAATAAAATAATATTTTAAGTTTTTCCTAAGGTGCCCCTCTCCTCCCTTTCTTCCTCACACCACTTTGAGCCTTCAAGCTCAGACAACCCCTGACAATGTCTTTTACCCACTTCCCTAGAAACATCCTAGAGGTTCTGGTCTTCTTCAAAGACCATCTTTAGTGCCCTAAGAGGAGGTTAAGAAGAGGCGCTTCAAAAAAGAGGTAATGTCTGTTACCGATTCTTTCAACTTTATTTCTTCTTCTACTTCTTCTTATTTAGTTGTTTCATTATGAAGTAATAACATCAGTATCACTCATATACTTATATGTTATTATAAATATTAAACAACCCTATTTCACCTTCTATCCATCCTATGGTAAATGAAATCACCGCGCGTGCGTACGTACGGAATACCGTCTCCACGTCGTGGTGTAATCTGTTTTCCACCACCACCTTACCTGGATGGGTATAATGGTGTAGAGAATAACTATATGTAATTATTTTAAATTGGTATTGATTCTGAAATAGTATACATAGACTTCAATACAATTTCATGATCATGGGAATGATATCATCGCTCGTGCGTACGTACGGCCTACCGTCTCCACGATGTGATGTGACTCGTTCTACATGATATTCATTTCATAATGATTATATAAATGAATTTAATGAATAAATATGATATATATTACACTAATTCCATTCTGGAAATGAGGTATCTATAACCTAAAAAGAAGAATAAGAATTTATTCAACAAAACACGCATAAGAACAAAAAGCAATAAACACCTGAATAACAAGTAACAATGAAATATTACTAATTAGAAGCTAATAATATGACCATATATGATATCATAACAATGAGTATGATTCTAGAATAAGTAAATAACATTATTTAAATCATTATACAGGAGGTTTGGAAACGTACAAAGCAAATCGGACCTAAGGTAAGGGAAAATCTTGCAATCTCATTTTTATCTGAGATTGTTTATAATTCAGAATTTACTGGGGAATATTTATCATCCACATCCATGTTTTCTCAACATGTAATATTATTTATATCCTCCTACAATTGTTTAAATCCAATTTTACCCTTCGGTGAGTTTTTAGTAAAAGATATGAAAGGAATCTTTTGTCGTTTTTCTTATGAAGTACTTTTTGACTTTTCCGGCCAAAGTACGAGAAGAATGTTTTTTTAACTTATACGGCATGAATGGATTTTTAGAACATTATTTCCATGAATATTCCTTTACAAGTTTTCAAGTTCATTTTTAATCACCTTCTTTTAGTTTAATATTATATGACATTTTAAGAAAGGAAAATGTTTTTGAAGTAGAAAGGATATTTTCCTCAAGAATGGAGTTCAAGCATTTTATCAAAATTATTTTCCATCTAAGATAATATAGGGTTCTGTTTCTATCCCAATTTTTACATTGATTTGATTATGTTATGATTGAATTATTTTTATGAAGTCCTTTTATCTTATATGGATTATGTTATGATGGCACGATGTTTAAGAATCCCATTTTTATTACATGGGTTATGCTATGATGTATGATTTATGATTTTGTGCCACACATATGAATGGTTTCATTATGAGATGGGTGGGACCTATATCTCCCTCCAATGAATTGGTTAATGATTTATATCTCATGATATATATATGGCTGGAATGGCAGGTTAATTTGGTTCAGTGAAACAGGACTGAAACGAGGAGTGAACTCGGTTCAGAAATGGACTTTGTCTGCTAAGATAGTCTTGGAAATGAGTATTGACTACTAAGAAATGATTCTCTATGATTATGTGTGTATGAAACAAAGTTTCATGTTTTATGTTATGATTATTGGGATTACATTTCACTACTATTATTTATCCCATGTTATGAAATTATGATCTCTTTTTCAGGTTAAGATTTCCAAAATGTTATGTTATTATGAATATGATATGATTGATATTTCTTTTGTTTACCCTTACTGAGAATTTGAGCTCACCCTTTTGTATGTTTTCTTTCCCAGGTCAGGAATAAGGTTATTAAGTAGGATATGCCAAAAGGGGCTCTAGATATGATGAAATAAATGGGAGATAATTTAGATGATTTATGAACCAGTTGTTTATGTTTCCCAGTTTCTAAAGACACTATACCTATACGGTCCATTCATGGTTTTGTTATATGTTGTAATAAGTGTGCTTCAATTTTGAAGTAATAAAAATGTATGTAAAGTATGGGTCGTTATAGTTGGTATCAGAGGAAAGGTATAGTCAACCTTTGGAAACTAGGATGTGAAAGCCTTAGTAAGAACCCTAAGGATAAGTCTAAGCATAAAACGTGATCTTAGTGTTTTAGAAATGGCCATGAATAACCTATGATAAGACCTTAAGTGTGAAATATTATTCTTGATTATGTGGTTTCCTATTATGATTAGTGTTTCTCACACAATTATTATTGGTTTCAGTCAATGGCTGGAACCCGAAGGAACTTTGTTAATGCTGAATGCGACGAGCAATGCAATGATTGTCCCCCTGAGCAACCAAACGTTATGGGAGCTGGAATGAAAAATCTTGTATCCATGCTCACACAACTTTCTCAATCTATGAATCATGCAGGACTTCCAAATGAGCAGAGGAAGGAGCAAAATTCTATTGAATATTTCATGAGGCAACGTCCACCTTCATTCAGTGGGTCTACTGATCCATTAGTGGCTAAACAATGGATCAGTACCACTGAAAAGATATTTTCAGTTCTTCAATGTTCTGAACATGATAAATTCATCTTAGCAGTTTATCATTTGGAAGGTGAAGCTGATCAATGGTGGAATATTATCAAGATTACGAGGAAAAGGGATAAGATTGAATCCATGGAATGGGACGAGTTCAAGAACTTATTTTTCAATAAGTACTTCCCTCGTATTCTTCGAACAAAGATGGAGAAGGAGTTTCTTGAACTAAAGAAAAAGGATGATGATTTTGTTGGTACCTACGAAGAAAATTTTACAAGACTTTCAAGGTACGCTTCTAGTATTATTATCCAACCTGAGAGTAATATTGATCGATTCTTTAGTGGCTTAAAACCAAGTCTTCGAAGGGCGTTAGCCATAAGGGACTTCAATAGCTATGAGGAAATCGTTCGATGTTCTCTCAAGGTGGAGATGGAGATTGGAGTAACCCATCAGCCATATGCATTTGATAAGAAGAGGAAAATGGAATTCAAAGGAAAATATAAAGAGTACACTGAAAAGAAGATGAGTTTTTCCTTATGCTCAAAGTGTGGAAAGAAACATGGAGGGAGTTGTATTAAAGGGACAAGTAAATGTTTCAAATGTGGAAAGGAAGGTCATCGGGCATTTGAATTCCGCAATGATAGGAAGAAAATGTCTAGTGATGCGAACAAAGAAAAGGCTACACAGAGTGCACCTCCTACAATTCAATGTTACAGGTTTAAGGATATGGGAAATTATGCCAATCAATTCCCAAATCCAAGGGTTGTTGATGATGATCGACGTCAACAAACTCTTAAGGCTAAAGATAAAGGAAAGTCACATGCAATTTCTATCAGTGATGTGGAGTATGATAACGAAGTGGTGAAAGGTACACATACCATCCACTCTAAAGTAGAAAATGTTTTATTTGGTTCTGTATCCACACACTATTTTATTTCTAAAGACTTTTCTAAGGGTATCACCATATTACCTCAACAGTTAGATGTTGAGTTAGCTGTGAGAACCCCTAATGGCACAACAGTTGCATCAAAAGTTTACAATTCGTCTCTGATTGAAGTTTGTGGGAAAGTGATTCCTACAAATCTTGTGATCCTTATTATAGTGGAATTTGATGTGATTCTTGCCATGGATTGATGTTCTTTATATGGAGTTCATATCAATTTCCAAAGAATGGAAGTCACATTTCATATTCTAGATCAATCTATGATCGTCTATCGATGCAAGGATGAACATAACCTTCCAGTGGAAATTTCTTCCATCTTATGGGTCTTGATTCCACTAATTGAAGGTTATTTATCTCAAATTGTTGGAGAGAAACTCACAATTAAGAATATTCCCATTGTATGGGAGTTTGATGATGTCTTTCCAGAGGAATTTCTTAGTCTTCCACCAAATCGTGAAGTTGAGTTTTCAATAGAACTCGTACCGGGTGCATTACCTATTTCAAAGACACCTTATATAATGTCCCCAATTGAGTTGTAGGAATTGAAGAAGAAACTCCAAGAGAATGTTGATAAAGGATTCATACTCCCTAGTGCGTCACCTTGGGGAGCACCTGTTCTATTTGTTAAGAAGAAAGATGGATCAATGAGACTCTGCATTGATTATCCAGAACTTAACAAGATCACGATCAAGAAAAAATATCATCTCCCGCGCATTGATGACTTATTTGACCAACTACGCGGAGCTCAATACTTTTCCAAGATTGATCTTCATTCAGGGTATCATTAATTAATGGTCAAAAGGGAGGATATACCAAAGACGGATTTCCGTAAAAGGTATGGACACTATGAATTTATAGTGATGCCATTTGGTCATACTAATGCCCATATTATCTTCATGGATCTGATGAATAGAGTCTTTAGAGACTATCTTGATGAGTTTGTGGTAGTCTTTATAGACAATATTCTTGTCTATTCAAAGAGAAAGGAAGAACATGAAGATCACTTGAGAATTATATTGAAGACCCTGAGAAAGGAAAAGCTTTATGCCAAATTTACCAAGTGTGAATTTTGGCTTAAAAAAGTTGCATTTTTTGTCACATAATCTCAAAAAGAGGGGATATTTGTGGATCCAGTAAAGATAGAGGTTATCGAAAGATGGTCGAGACCAACAACAATAACTGAGATCCGAAGTTTTCTTGGTTTGGCTAGATATTATCAAATTTTTGTGAAAGATTTTTCACGATTATCTAATCCACTCACCAGGTTGACTCAAAAAGGAGTTAAGTTTGTTTGGACGGAGGAGTGGGAAGAGAATTTTAAGGAGTTAAAAAGAAGGTTATCCAGTGCACATGTGCTCACACTGCCTTGTAGTGGAGAAAGGTTTGTGATTTATAGTGATGCATCCAAGAAGGGACTGAGGTGTGTTCTCATGCAAAATGATATGGTGATAGCTTATGCCTCACGACAGTTAAAAATCCATGAGCAAAATTACCCAACTCATGAATTGGAGTTAGCAGTGGTGATCTTTGCATTAAATATTTGGAGGCATTATATTTATGGAGAAAGGTGTGATATTTATATTGATTATAAAAGTTTAAAGTATATTTTCACACAAAAGGAGCTGAATATGCGCCAAAGAAGATGGTTGGAGCTGATTAAGGATTACAACTGCTCAATTCATTACCACCCTGGGAAAGCAAACAAGGTGGCAGATGCATTAAGTTGACAAGACCATGCTAGCTTATCCATGGTGAGGATCACAAAAAATCCAATATTTATGGATTTACAAAGGATAGATCTTGGAATTATAATGGAAGCGGAAAATCATATCTTTCTCAAATGAATGTTCAACCATCTATACATTTGAAGATTAAAGAGGCACAAAAAGAAGATGTAGAGTTACAAAAGAAGGTGAGAAATGTTCTTGAATTCAACCTTGATTGTGATGGGATAATAAAGTTCAGGAATCAGGTTTTTGTTCCTCCCATCCCAGAATTAAAGAAGGAGCTACTGGATGAGGCTCATAGTTCTTCATTCTCTATTCATCCTGGAAGCACAAAGATGTATAGAGACCTGAAAGAGTACTTCTGGTGGGATGGCATGAAAAGAGATGTTGCTGAATATGTCTCTCAATGCTTGGTTTGTCAGCAAGTTAAAGCTGAGAGACAGAAGTCTAATGGGATGTTACAACCATTTCCCATACCCGAATGGAAATGGGAAAACATCACTATGGACTTTGTCACCAGACTTCCTAAAAAATCCAAAGGAAATAATGTTATCTGGGTTATAGTTGATCATCTTAACAAGTCAACACACTTCATTGCTATTAGAGAAGATTTCTCTCTTGATCATCTTTCCAGGATATATGTAAAGGAAGTGGTAAGATTGCATGGAGTACCACTTTCCATTATATCTGATCAGGATCCGAGGTTTACCTCAAAGTTCTGGCGAAGTCTTCAGCATACTCTTGATACAGAGTTGAGTTTCAGCACTGCTTATCATCCTCAGATAGACAGTCAGTCTGAGAGAACAACTCAAACTCTAGAAGATATGTTACGAGCTTGCTTTATGGATTTCAAAGGTGGTTGGGATCAACACTTACCTTTGGTGGAATTTTCTTATAATAATAGCTTTCACTCAAGTATTCATATGGCTTCTTATGAAGCTCTCTATGTAAAGAAATGCAGGACTCCAACTTGCTGGGATGAAGTTGGGGAAAGAAATCTATTAGGACCTGATCTTGTTGATGAGATGCCAGAAAAGGTCAGATCTATTCAACAACTCATAAGAGCAGCTCAGAGTCGACAAAAAAGATATGCCAACAGCCGAAGAAAAGACCTAGAGTTTGAAGTGGGTGATAAAGTGTTCTTATGAATATCTCCTTGGAAGAGAGTAATGAGATTTGGAAAGAAGGGAATGTTGAGCCCTAGGTATATCGGTCCTTTCGAAGTACTGGATCGTGTTGGGAAGGTATCTTATCGATCGGCGCTTCCACCGAATCTCTCTCAAGTTCACGATGTGTTCCATGTATCTCTCCTGAGAAAGTACATACCCGATCCTTCACATGTACTAAGCTCAGAAGTTGTACCGCTGGAGCAAGATCTTTCTTATGAAGAACAACCGATAGAGATTCCGGATCGTAACGAAAATGTTCTATGGAACAAGACCACTCGCTTGGTGAAAGTTTTATGGAGGAACCACCAATTAAAAAAAGCTACATGGGAGCTTGAGGATTTGATGAGGGAGAGGTATCCTCATCTGTTTGTTACAAAGTGAAGAATTTTGAGGGCGAAATTCATTTTAAGGGGGTAGAATGTAACACCCGAGATTTTTATGAGAAATATTTTGTTTTTATGTTATATACATCATCAAATGAATCTTTCACTACACACAACACTAGCTTGTCTTGCTTTACACGCAATCTCAACCTTCCTCGATAGCTTTTGTTGTACGCAATACCGAGTTTCACTAAACAATGATATGCTATTAAAATATTGTTAAAAATAGTCATTATGAATAGTAATACCCACTTTTTGAAATTTTATAAATTTTATCTTTCAAAATGGACTTCATTTTTGGATTCATAATATTGAAATTAGCCTAGGGTGAATTTTTCGTATTTTTCTGAAAACTTTCAATTTTTGATGAATAGTGAAAACACTGGGTTACTATTTTAAGAACCGACTTTTATTTAAATAAATATTTATTTTATTTAAATTTATTTTTGGTAAAAATTGATACATAATACCTATATATGTTCAAAGTAATTCATTGGAGTCATTTTATAATAATTTTAGTTATATAAAAATTTTATTGAACTTTTCATCGTCTTTTACCCACCTCCTAGGAGAGTTTGAAAATTTACATAAAACATAATTTTACCGCTTTTGTGAGTGGAATTTTGAAAATATGAGAGAAATGGTTAATATCAAGGAGTAAAATTTGGTTCAACAAGATAAAAATAATTTTGGTGAATAGTAACTTTTTACTTTTTTTTACCACGGTTAAAAGTAAATAGGGTAATTAAGGGTAAAAATGATATTATTATTACCCTAACACATGTCCTAATTCTATCGAATAAGTTTAATTCGACCAAAAACAACCATAGGAATAAAATATGACCATTTAGGTTCACTTGGATTAGATTTGGACAATTAATATTATTTTATTTAAAGAAGAGTTAAAATAGTTAAAATCAAAGTTTAATAATTAAAACATTTTTAATATAGGGTTATAAATAAGATAAATTTGACAATAAATATTCATTATAAAGATAAAAAGATTTCCTACATAATAATATTTTATTTATAATTTTTAGACTTTAAATAATATAATTTATTTATGACATAATGATGATGCAGTAATTACCTTATTAAGGAAATATTAACATAATTGATATTATAAATACCCAAATAAATGTAATTTGAGACTTTTTAAGAATTAAACTAATTTTATAGGTTAAAATGACATATTATTATTGATTTAATTAACTTTGTTAGAACTAATAATGCTGTTATGATTTTCACAAAAATCAATTACAAAATAGTGTCAAAATTGACATAAAATAGTTTTTAAAACAAATATTATATTATTAATTGTTATTTTACTCTTAAAAATCTATGGTTTGGAAAAATGACTTATATAAGGTTATATATATTAATAATGAACAACTTGGGGTTCTTTTGTCTTATTATAGTACGTTTATTAACCTTATATCATAAGAAAACAAGAAGACACAGTAAAAGTAAAATTATTTAACTTAAAGTTAAATCCAAATGATGAGGTTAAAATAGTAACCTAAACTTGTCTAAATTCTATTGGATGAGAGTATTTAGACCCATACCCACCTTATCTTCAAATTAAATCAATTTGGATCTATTAAAAACCGAATATGACTTTATAATAAAATAATATTTTAAGTTTTTTCCAAGGTGCCCCTCTCCTCCCTTATAAAAGGGAACCTCCCCACTTTCTTGCTCACACCACTTTGAGCCTTAAATATCGGCGAAACCCTAAAACTTTCTCTTCTCCACTTCCCTAGAAACATCCTAGAGGTCCTGGTCTTCTTCAAAGACCATCTTTAGTGCCCTAAGAGGAGGTTAAGAAGAGGCGCTTCAAAGAAGAGGCGCTTCAAAGAAGAGGCGCTTCAAAGAAGAGGTAATGTCCATTACCGATTCTTTCAACTTTATTTCTTCTTCTACTTATTCTTATTTAGTTGTTTAATTATGAATTAATAACATTAGTATCACTCATATACTTATATGTTATTATAAATATGAAACAACCTTATTTCACCTTCTATCCATCCTACGGAAAACGAAATCACCGCGCGTGCGTACGTATGGAATATCGTCTCCACGTCGTGGTGTAATCTGTTTTCCACCACCACATTACTTGGATGGGTATAATAGTGTATAGAATAACTATATGTGATTATTGTAATGTTATATTGATTCTAAAATAGTATACATACACTTCAATACAATTCCATGATCATGGGAACGATATCATCGCTCGTGCGTACGTACGGCCTACCATCTCCACGATGTGATGCGACTCATTATACATGATCTTCATTACATAATGATTATATAAATGAATTTAATGAATAAATATGATATATATTACACTAATACAATTCTGGAAATGAGGTATCTATAACCTAAAAAGAAGAAAAATAATTTATTCAAAAAAACACGCATAAGAACAAAAAGCAATAAACACCCGAATAACAAGTAACAATGAAATATTACTAATAAGAAGCTAAGAATATGATTATATATGATATAATAACAATGCGTAAGATTCTGGAATAAGTAAATAACATTATTTAAATCATTATACAGGAGGTTCGGACACGTACGAAGCAAATTGAACCTAAGGTAAGGGAAAATCTCGCAATCTCATTTTTATCTGAGATTGTTTATACTTCAGAATTTACTGGGGAATATTTATCATCCACATCCATGTTTTCTCAATATGTAATATTATTTCTATCCTCCTACAATTTTTTAAATCCAATTTTACCCTTCGGTGAGTTTTTAGTAAAAGATATGAAAGGAATATTTTGTCATTTTTCGTATGAGGTACATTTTGACTTTTCCAGCCAAAGTATGAGAAGAATGTTTTTTTAACTTGTACGGCATGAATGGATTTTTAGAACATTATTTCCAGGAAGCTTCCTTTACAAGTTTCCAAGTTCATTTTTAATCAACTTCTTTTAGTTTAATATTATATGACATTTTAAGAAAGGAAAATGTTTTTGAAGTAGAAAGGATATTTTCCTCAAGAATGGAGTTCAAGCGTTTTATCAAAATTATTTTCCATATAAGATAATATAGGGTTCTGTTTCTATCCCAATTTTTACATTGATTTGATTATGTTATGATTGAATTATTTTTATGAAGTCCTTTTATCTTATATGGATTATGTTATGATGGAATGATGTTTAATAATCCCATTTTTATTACATGGGTTATGTTATGATGTATGATTTATGATTTTGTGGCGCACATAAGAATAGTTTCATTATGAGATGGGTGGGACATATATCTCCCTCCAATGCATTGGGTAATGATTTATATCTCATGAGATAGACATGGCTGGAATGGAATGTTAATTTGGTTCAGTGAAACAGGACTGAAACGAGGAGTGAACTCGGTTCAGAAATGGACTTTGTCCGCTAACATAGTCTTGGAAATGAGTCTTGCCTTCTAAGAAATGATTCTCTATGATTATGTGTGTATACCACAAAGTTTCGTGCTTTAATTTATGATTATTGGGATTACATTTCACTACTATGATTTGTCCCATGTTATGAAATTATGATCTCCTTTGCAGGTTAAGATTTCCAAAATGTTATGTTATTATGAATATGATGTGATTGATATTTCTTTTGTTTACCCTTACTGAGAATTTGAGCTCACCCTTTTGTATGTTTTCTTTCCCCAGGTCAGGAAGAAGGTTATTAAGTAGGATATGCCAAAAGGGACTCTAGATATGATGAAATAAATGGGAGACAATGTAGATGCTTTATGAACCAGTTGTTTATGTTTCCCAGTTTCTAAAGACACTATACCTATACGGTCCTTTCATGGTTTTGTTATATGTTGTAATAAGTGTGCTTCAATTTTGATGTAATAACAATGTATGTAAAGTATGGGTCGTTATAACATACCTAAGCAGCATAGCTACACGGCATACCTACTGGTATATCTATGTTGTATAGTTACACTGCACAGCTATGCACATGACCTACACATCATCTTGTAAACCCTATTCAAAGCAACTCATGGTAGGGTATCTCCTCTCTTGGTTCCCTTATTTGAAAGGTACTAAGTTTAAGCCTCCACCAAAACCTCCTGACTCATCAAACCTTTGGTAAAGGAACATCAGCATGTCTCCTATTTTGATTTGTATATCCGCAGTTAGAGGTTTCCCAAATATATTTTGTAAGTATATCTGTAGTCGCATGGACTTTTCTCCCAAGAATAGTGTTGGGGAGTTCCTGGTTTGGAGGATTAGTGTTTGTGTCATGACCTCCCCTTCTCATCTCTAAGACTTCAAGCCTTCAGTTCCCAATAAGGAGAGTGAGGGTCACACTTTATTTTCCATTCAAAAAAAAATGAGAAGTATCCCTCCTCTATTGGGATCCAAAAAGGGCACTCCCACTGAGATAAGTCCCTAATCTTCTGAGAGTCGGGCCGCATGACCTCCAATGTCATCCCACATTCAAAGGTTCATCGCTCTGTGCCCTCTCCCACCATATCTTCGACTTCTTTCATCATAGGCCCACCCTCTCCCATCAGTGGAAGAGAGAGTGTGTTGTTTGTTAAATCTTTCACATCCTCTTGTTTCTCACACTGAGCATGACTCATGTGGTCTTATAGAACTATGATGATCACAATATCCACCCAATCTACCTTTAATGAACTATGAGAACTCTGATTCCCATCAAAACTAGGATACGTAGGAAGCCTTCCTAAGGCCCAAGCTCCATCTTATTCCATCTATAAAAGGCATCCTTTTCAAGAAGTAAGTCCAAACTCATTTATCTCAAAGGACTACACACTCCTATGAGACTCATCGAACTACGTGGTCTTTTATTCCCATACAAGTGTGATACATAGGAAGCCTCCCTGAGGTTCAAACCCAACACTTCAAATCAAACCTATTATTCCTAGGCCATATTCACAATAGGGTCTAATCCATCTGGGAAAATCGTATCTTTTCCCAGTTCCTTGGGCTCCTTAGGCATAAGTCCCGCACTAATCTTTGACTAAGCATCTTCCACGTAGATGTCCTTACCACATGACATTAAACTATATTGTTAGGTCCTTATCACACTACCTTAAAAGGTTTGATGTGCCCAATTAATCGGCACCAAACTACTAGGGTACTGATTCCTTTCACAAGGATACATTGGTATCCCATTTATGGGTATGATACCAATATCAACACAAGATTTCATCTCTCTAGATGACAACAAATTCCAGATTTCCCCACTAAGTGGATTAAAAACTAGTATTATCATAAAAATGGTTAAATGAATATCTAAATAGTATATGAGAGGATAACATTGATAGAGAACCTCGAATACATACGGATGTCTCCATTAATGAAGAACCTCAAATACATACATATGATTATAAATTTCACATATGCTAATAATCGATTTCAAATTTAAAGGGAAACCTATGTTATACTTGGTAAATTAATAAGGATTCACAAGAAATGTCTTAAATATATAAGAGAGTCCCAGAGTAGGAAATAATTCTCCCCAAAAGGGTGTGATGAGTCCGAACTCCCATCCTCTCGACCAATGTATGTTTTTAAGTATCATAGGCCCAAACCTAACAAATGTATGCCTTTGGAAAGTAGCTCCATTTGGATAAAGAACCATTGGATGTTTCATATTCCATAAATAAATCCAATAGAAACTTCCCAAAAGTAGTGATTCTTAACCGGAATATACATTCTAAGGAAGATGAGAAACAAAAACGGTGAACCTGACGTGAATCCTTAACCAAGTTAATAGTGTTACCAATCTATCAGGCCCCTATCAATTGATAAAGAAATTATAGACAAAGGAATAAATCACTAATATTTCCATCTAAAAGATATTTATTTAATGGAATTCATTGTTTCTCAAGTTTTATTAGAAATCCCTTCACTTCAAATGGCTTCCTTCATGTTTGCACCCGTGAATTCCCCAACTACAACACAAGATGGATCCTCCTATGCTGGAAGGATTTCATCACCAACTCATCATCTTCAACACTGGGTCTCAAATGTATTGGTATAGGAATACTATCAACACAATACTATCCCAACCCTAGAGGCTTCCCGATAGGCTCTCTAAGTTAACAACAACCCTCGATCGTCCGGTCAGCGACGACCGGTGGTTAAGAAACAGATGGTGACAACCACCATCTTTAACCATTTTAGGTCCTTATCCTCGAAATGAAATAACCAGTCCCTCCCATACTATAGGGTGGTGGATCAAGAGGTCCCTCATGGACTCAACTCAAAGACACAGGGGTCCTTACCGAGGTATCCCACCAACAATTTCCACCAATAGAATCATGCGGCAGTGAACCCACAACATGATGGGGGTATTGCGTTTGGTTGTTCGACCAATGTCCCTCAGATTTGGGCATACAAGACGAACTATAAGGGAAAAAATCTGTCCAACATGGAGCAGGTTCTTACTTTTCCCCCCTCCGGAGATGTCTATCAATCTAACTTGGTGGAAAAGAACGAACAAGTACATACACCCATCCACCCTAATCCCACCAGCTAGCAGACTCATTTGGAAGAATCCAACCATTTATACCATTTAAATTTGTTGTAGTACCATGAGAAGGTACATACATATACTTACAAACTATCAACTAGTCAGCAGGTTTGTCTGACTGCATTCAAGGAAGGTCTCCAATCAAATATGGTGGCAACCTGTAAGCAGGAACATATACCTGCCTGCACTCACCAATCCTACCAGCAGTCTCTTCTGTTAGCATAAAAATAAGTCCATGGACCATGCTTGGAGGAAAACAGCCAGAAAGAATATAAAATTTCCATCATACATCAAGCCTTCCAACATTCTCATTTGGAAGCACCTGGAGAATTCAGTCAAAACGCTCTGAAAAAAACCTAGGGAAGAATCAACTCTCTGCCCCATACATGAGTATTGTCAGTATCCATTGATAGTAAAGGGAGGACAAGAGCAGGAACATACACCTACTCCAGATACATAATGGATGAATATTCCCATTTTGGCCTCTAATGTTACCAAAAATATTTTAGCAATGGTGAAAGGGCAGACACAAATTCCTGCCCATATTCTTGAAGCCTTCCAGAATATCATCATGAAAACTTTAGTAGTACCAGGGGGATAGACACATAATTCTTTCCCCACATCTGGGATAGCTCGTCGACATGACATCCCAAAGTAAATACATACCTTTGTTCTAGTCTAAGAGGGTTATGGGGAATACTCCCCCATATCATAAGGATAACCGGATTGGGAACAAGCACCCATTCCAATTGGAGATAATCAGCCCATTCTGATGACCACTCTAAGTGTCACGAACCAACCCGGGTTGACCTTGAACCGGTCACCCGAGTCAGTCTACAGCATGGCCCGAAGGGCGTTCCCAATCCCCACAGGCTGGCAACTAGTGTTGGGCATCAAAACAAGTAGTTGGGAATGATTTATCCAAAAAAAGAGATAAATATAAATAAACTGAACAAACGGGTAAACCCTAATAGCAGAAAATAAAATAAAGGTAACCAACTAGACATACCTCTAAGTGACCCCATGGGTCATCACCAAACATAAATCCAAGCTTGAGCGATCCAAAACTAAAACCTGAAACTGAAGAGATAAAGTATGTGTGAGAACCGAGATGCTCAGTAGGAAAGCCAAAGTACAAAAACGCCCTAGGCCATTGTCTTAAATAAGAAATCCAAATCATGATAGTTTGAAAATAAGGCATAATAAAATAATATTTTTCGCTCTTTTCAAATTCAAATAACAAGCTTGCATTTCCAAGGAAAACATTTCACTTAATTTTTTTTAAATAGGTTTTGAGCATGCATTAACATTTCAAAATTTAAGGAGACCAATTTAGATTAAAAAATATGGTTTTCAAAAAAGAGGGGACAAGCATGAAACAACTAAATTGAAAATTGTATCACAAGCACCATGGGAAGTCCCTAAGCAACTAGAGTTAGTTGGGGGCCTAGTATCTTCGTCTCTCTGTGAAACGTGGCTTAGAAGGCCACGACCCTCAGAAAACGTGGCTTAGAAGACCAAGACCCTCAGGCATTCATATGTTTAGTTAGTGTTGCAATCATCAAACCTGCAGTGAAATCGGGTCAAGTCACCTCCGGACCACTAGTCCACAAGTCCTAGTTTCCCCCACCTAGATACCCAAGTTTCCCATTGTGCTCTGTTTCAAGTGGTGGTGAGTTTTTATCAAGAAAACATATATGTACACAACACTTTCTTTATCCAAAACCCATTAAACCTCTCACCATTTTTCTCCCTCATTAAGAGCATCCCCCTTTTTATGTCATAAAACATCGCATAAGCCTCTTCATTAGGTACATTTCACAAATCACACATTTAACATACACATCATGTTTCTAAAATAATGGGGCATGCCCTAAGAGGGGTTTTTCACTTTCACTGCTCATTTTCAAGGTGCCAAACGAGCCTCATTACTCCACAAGAATGATTTTTCTTTAGAAAACATGTTCACCCAAAACTCATTTTGGAGATCATTTTGGAACTTCTTTGGAAAAAAACGTGTCATTTCACTTTTACAACAAAATCGACCAAAAGACCGCATCATTGGAAATACCAACTTTATGTTTGAAACATTAAAGAAATAACTTTTCAAGAACCAACCCCATTTACATATATATATATATATATATTGCATATGTATTTCATGTAGAATAATAAGATGCACTTTTAATAAAACACTAAGTAATTATGGAAATTCTAATTAAAGATCAGGGCATAGGGGACCTACCTTAAACATGTTGCTATTTGTTGATGACCACTCGAACTGACACTTAGCGCATACACGCACATTCATTTATACATATATATATATATATACACCCCTAGCTACATTGCACATATTCCCTACGCCATGAGGGAATATGTACAAAGAGGGCATATATATATATATACCTTACCCTATGCATACACATGTAGAATACCTCGACACCCGCGACCCAAATCCATCGAAGCGAGGTCCAACACACTACACATAAAATTTAATAAAATAATAAAACACTTAAAAAATCTATAAAAAATTTCAAAATAACACATCAAGGGTTTGAACCAATGACACACCCATTTATTATAACATAAGAATCAGTCACATAAACCATAATCATCATCTGAAACAAGAGGACCCAACAAGGGTAATCAATATCACATTACAACTGCCAACCAGGCCTTCAACCATTCGCATACTCAAACCCACATTTGAATACATATGCACACCAAAAAAATTTGAAAACACATTTCACACCACATGCATAGTTTCTCACATTCCCTTTTTATAACACCAGAAAAAACAAACAATAAAGACCAACCAAGACAACGGCCTAGCCCCCCCTCATAAAATCATTCATGTTTCTAAACCATTTTCAAAACAAGATTTTCACCATTCAAACAAATTAAATAGACCATTACACAATTTATAAAACAACCCAAAGAAACACTACATGACCTCACACAAAAAACATACCCAAAATCCCCTTTTTAGAACCAAACGCACACTAAAAAAATTTCCAAACATCATTCGCATCACTCACATAATTTAAATAACCAATTGCACTATTTATAAATTGACATCAAATAACAAAAAATGGGTTACACATAAAAAACACTCAATTCCATCTAAAAAGGAAACGTTAAATTTAAACGCATATGAAACTTTTCCAGAAAAAAATTTTGCACCACCCATATTAACCAAATAACACATTAAATTAACTAAGAAGGTAAAATAATTATCCGAATAATGTTTACAGTGGGAACCATCTACCTCGGGTGCCGAAAGCTTCAAAAATTGGTGTAAAATTCCAATCACACCAATATTGCACCATGAGGAACCCAAAAAGGACCATAAATTAAGGATTCGAACCAAAAGGAATCAAAATCGAACCATAAAACCTACCCCTAACTGCTGAAAAAAAAACTGGAACCCCAATGGAGAAACAAAAAAAAAGAATCCTAAAAATTACCCAAGGAAGTGATGCCACTAGCGGGGGAGGGCGCCGGTGAAGTCAAGGCCGCCAGAAAGGAGGTCGGCTGGCTAGGATATCACCAAAGAACTGTCAGCCAGTAGGGGCGGTGCACACAGCAGCAGGGCCGAAGAGGGGGGGGAGTGAGGTCAGGGTGGCGCAAGGGGAGGTCAGGTCGAGGCTTCGACAGAGAAGGAGATAAAGGGGAGCTCCAGCCAAGGAGGTGTGACGTGGAGAGGGGAGCTGGGGAGATGGCACATCGCGTGACCAAGATGAAGGGGGAAGTTGTCCGTGCGATTAGGAGGGGATGGGGGGGAAGGTTAGTCGCACGGTAATGGGTAGGGTTAGATTAGGGTTTATTTTTATTTATTTTTCACTCTAATTAAATTGATTTAAATAAATGAAATTAATAATAATAATAATAATACCTGAAAATGAATATAAATAAATAAATAAAATTGTGAAGTGTCAGGTCAGGGTGTGACAATTCTCCCCACCATGAAACTTTCTGCCCCCAGAAAGTCCCAAAAGACTCAGATGTTCAAAGCTCAAAATAAGGATGCAACGACTCTCAAAACAAAACCTCTATAACTTGAGGATTGAACACTCACTTTCCACCCAAGAACTAACACCTTGAGACCCGAACTGCTAGGAAAAAGAACCAACAATACAAGACTCAAATTTCCAAACACAACCAAAACCTGGAACACCCTGACCCCAAACATAGAAATCACTAGGGTCTGCTCAAGATTTCCAATGAACATTAGCCATACGACCCATTGAATGGGCTAAACATCTACATTTATTAGGGTCGGGTGGAGCATTGGAAAAGAGTTTCCCCAACAAGAACACCTTGAAGGCTAAGTTCTCTGTGAATTTGTCCTATGTTGGTCTCCCCACCATATTAGGACTCTAGCCGAAATCTGACTTTCCCAAATCGAAGTAAAGCAGAAAACCAATCAAGACCATCGATGATGGTGTGGCCCCTCAAAATTCTGAGTCGCACCCGACCAGCTTGAGGGAAGACATGGGTGAGACCCATAGTGGGTCTCTCCACCATATTAGAAACTGATTAGTAAAAAAGCACCCGCATGGGAGCTCTCAATTTAGTTTCAACAATGCAGATTGAATTCCTCATCATGAACCCACCAACACGGGGTGACTTCCGACATAGTAGGGTGGGGTCTACACAGTAGGAACCCGAAATGAACACTGAATACGAACTCACTACTTCCCCAGGACACAATCATCCCCAACAGGCAACACCCAAAACCCAAATCTTCTTAAGGGGAAGACTAGCCATTACAGAATTTATACCCCATGAGACACAACCATGAAAACTTCATGAAATATTCCACCAAGACCTTCAAAACAAGATCCCCTCCCAAACAGACAACCACATGAAGTAGGAACTTAGCTGTCCTCTTCCCTATAATTAAAGACAACATGTTGGAAGCGCATCCCTTGCACATAGAAACCGCCTGACTGTGTTAAAAGCTTCACTCTAAGACCTATGGATGGAGATCTGATATATTAAAGCATCTGATGCCCCGCAGTCAGGAACTAACAACCTCTAACTAAGGATTCATCTTCTGGAAAGTCTGCTTACAGACTTCCTCAGATGACCCCAAACAACCACACCATTGACAAGCCTTCAGAAGATTACGACGAATGGCTTTGAGTGCCCAAATCGTCCACATTGGAATCAAATGATTGTGTGGTATTAGGAATGAGAAACAAGAACTGACGAAAGACCCATTCCAAGAACATATTCCTATAGTTAACTCTCTGCAACGGATGTGGAACCCTTTACAAGCACCTTGAAAAACAAGATTGTCATTTGTCCCAGTCTGTGACCCCAACTTGCAAGGATAAGGTAGCAATCACCCTTCTCTAGCCTGAACATGACCCTTAAATCAAAACCAGGACAACTTTCCCTTCACAACTTCTGGAGTTCCTAAAGACCTGAAGAGAAAATCGACTTCCTCAAGTTACACCACAACCCCTATCGAACCTCGGCCACCATAGAGGAAACAAGCAATGAGAAAAAGAAATTAACCTCACCACTCCATTGGGAGTCTGGGTAAAACTAATAACTGAAAATGACCCCTCAGGGGCCTTTGGACATTTTTGGGTAGCATACTTTACACAAGAAGCAAAAAAACAACCTGAAGAACATCACAAAACAAGCCTCCACATTTAACTATAAATCATTAACTCAAACCCAAAACATCATTTCAACCTTGAAACACCAGATCGAAAACAAGCCTCAACCCATAGGCTAATACATCACAAAACCAAACTATAACCAAATCAAATATCAACCAAAATAATACCAAATAAACCTCACCAACCAAGACTAAACCCCACTTCCACAAATGGAAATCTCCCAAACCATCCCATTTCAAAACCATCTGAATGCTAAAACCCCCTTTTTAAAACCCACTTCCCTTTTTAGAATTTCTTAAACAAAAATCTTCCCAGCACATCACTAATCAAAACATGCCTTTGGAAAACAAAAAAAAATCCTTGATAACTTTGAACCCACCATTGGTATTCCATGAAACCTCGCGTGTGTACATTCTTATGCCAACTTGGGTACCAATCCATGTATACCAACAACCATCAACATCCAATTACATTCATCCATACACGTGGGCATCCATAGAAATACCAAAGGTCAAACAGATCATTTCCAAATTCTTTTTTTTCAAGAGACATTATTCTCATACTTCACAAAAATTTCAAAAGCCCCAAAAACGTTTTCCAAAGCATTTTATATTTCACTTTTCACAAAACATTAAAAAATCTCAAAGAATTTTCTAAAACATTTTCCATCCCCAAAACAACTCATTACATTTTTAAACAAACCAAGATTTTTATTTTGGAAATCCAATTTCAAAAGAACAATCATAAATTTTTAAACCTGAGAAAAACACCATGAAACCAACTAAAACTCACACCAAAAACATCCCAAAACAACCAATTCACTCAACAAATCAAGATTCAAAATTCACAAATAAACAACTGTTACACACAACTTGGTCACACAGTTTGGCAGACCATGCACCAAGTGATCATATAAGGAAGTCATCAGAGGTAATTGTGTGGTCTTCACATGGATTTCCAGGCCATGCACAGTAACCCTGCACCCTCCAAAATGACCACCGAATCTCAAAAATAAGCAGAAACACCCAAACAATACTAAGGACCTTGAAAACCATCGAGGGTCAAGCACGGACTCCGTGGAAAGACCATCCTGAACCACCCTGGAAATTCAAGTGTCATTCTGAATAGGTGGTGATCAAGAACCTACCCGAAATTAGCCACTTGGATTCCGAAAATCCTAACACCAAACTATTAGACATCCCCAAAGGACATGGGCTAACATCCCTCTGATACAATTTTGTCACGAACCAACTCGGGTCGACCTTGAACCGGTCACCTGAGTCAGTCCACGGTATGGCCCGAAGGGCGTTCCCAATCCCCATGGGCTGGAAACTAGTTTCGGACATCAAAACAATAAATTGGGAATGATTTATCCAAAAAAACAGATAAATATAAATAAACTGAACAAATAGGTAAGCCCTAATAGTAGAAAATAAAATAAAGGTAACCAACTAGACATACCTCCAAGTGACCCCATGGGTCATCACCAAACATAAATCCAAGCTCGAGCGATCCAAAACTAAAACCTGAAACTGAAGAGATACTGTAGGCGTGAGCACTGAGATGCTCAGTAGGAAATCCAAAGTACAACAACACCCTAATCCATTGTCTTTAATAAGAAATCCAAATCATGCTAGTTTGAAAATAAGGCATAATAAAATAACATTTTTTTATCTTTTCAAATTCAAATAACAATCTTTAATTTCCAAGGAAAAATTTTCACTTCCTTTTTTTAAAATAGGTTTTTAGCATGCATTAATATTTCAAAATTTAAGGAGACCAATTTTGATTTAAAAATATGGTTTCAAAAAAGAGGGGACAAGCATGAAACAACTGAATTGAAAATCGTATCACAAGAACCATGGGAAGTCCCTAAGAAACAAGAGTTAGTTGGGGACCTACTATATTTGGGTCTTGGTGAAACGTGGATTATAAGGCCACGACCCTCAGAAAACGTGGCTTAGAAGGCCACAACACTCAAAAAACATGGCTTAGAAGTCCACGACCCTCAAAAAATGTGGCTTATAATACCACGAACCTCAGGAATTCATATGTTTAGTTAGTGTTGTAATCGTCAAACCTGTAGTGAAACCGGGTCAAGTCACCTCCAGACCACTAGCCCACAAGTCCTAGTTTTCCCCACCTAGATACCCAGGTTTCCCATTGTGATCTGTTTTAAGTGGTGGTGAGTTTTTATCAAGAAAAAATATATGTACACAACACTTTCCTTATCCAAAACTCATTCAACCTCTCACCATTGTTCTCCCTCCTTAAGCACATCCCCCTTTTTATGTCATAAAAAATCGCATAAGCCTCTTAATTAGGTACATTTCACAAATCACACATTTAACATACACATCATGTTTCTAAAATAATGGGGCATGCCCTAAGAGGGGTTTTTCACTTTCACTACTCATTTTCAAGGTGCCAAACGGGCCTCATTACTCCACAAGAATGATTTTTCTTTAGAAAACATGTTCACCCAAAACTCATTTTGGAGATCATTTTGGAACTTCTTTGGAAAACGACGTGTCATTTCACTTTTACAACAAAATCAACCAAAAGACCACACATCTTTGGAAATACCTACTTTATGTTCGAAACATTAAAGAAATAAAAATTTAAAAACCAACCCCATTTACATATATATATATATATATTGCATATTTATTTCATGTAGAAGAAGAAGATCCACTTTTAATAAAACACTAAGCAATTATTAAAATTCTAATTAAAGATCAGGGCATAGGGGACCAACCTCAAACATGTTTCTATTTGTCGATGACCACTCAAACCAACACTTAGCGCATACACGCACATGAATTTATACATATATATACACACCCCTAGCTACATTTCACATATTCCCCATGCCATGAGGGAATATATACAAAGAGGGCATATATATATATATATGCCTTACCCTATGCATACACATGTAGAATAGCTCGACACCCATGACCCAAATCCATCGAAGCGAGGTCCAACACACTACACATATAATTTAATAAAACAATTAAACACTTAAACAATCTATAAAACATTTCAAAATAACACATCAAGGGTTTGAACCAATGACATGCCCATTTATTATAACATAAGAATCAGTCACATAAACCATAATCATCATATGCAACAAGAGGAATCAACAAGGAAAATCAATATCACATCACAAGTGTCAACTAGTCCTTCACCCATTCGCATACTCAAACCCACCTTTGAATACATACGCACACCAAAACAATTTTAAAACAAATTTCACACCACTTGCATAGTTTCTCAAATTCCCTTTTTATAACACCAAAAAACACAAACAATAAAGACCAACCAAGATAACGGCCTATCCCCCCCTCATAAAATCATTCATGTTTTTAAACCATTTTCAAAACAAGATTTTCACCATTCAAACAATTTAAATAGACCATTACAAAATTTATAAAACAACCCAAAGAAACACTATATGGCCTCACACCAAGAACGTACCCAAAATCCTCTTTTTAGAACCAAATGCACACTAAAAATAATTCCAAACATCATTATCATAACTTACATAATTTAAATAACCAATTTCACGATTTATAAATTGACATCAAATAACACAAAATGGGTTACTCATAAAAAAACACTCAATTCCATATAAAAAGGAAACGTTAAATTTAAACGCATATGAAACCTTTTCAGAAACAAATTTTTCACCACCCATAATAACCAAATAACACATTAAATTAACTAAACAGGAAAAATAATTATCCAAATAATGTTTACAGCGGGAACCATTTACCTCGGGTGCCGAAAGCTTTAAAAATTGGTGTAAAATTCCAATCGCACCAAGATCGCACCATGAGGAACCCAAAAAGGACCCTAAATCAAGAATTCAAACCGAAATGAATCAAAATAGAACCATAAAATGTATCCCTAACTGCTGAAAAAAAACTGGAACCCCAAAGGAGAAACAAAAAAAAGAATCCTAAAAATTACCCAAGGAAGTGAAGCTGCTAGCGGGTGAGGGCGCTGGTGAAGTCGAGGCCGCCGAAAAGGAGGTCGGCTGCTTGGGATCTCACAAAAGAACCATCATCTAGTAGGGGGAGGCGCGCACAGCAACAGGGCCGAAGAGGGGGGGGAGCGAGGTCAGGGCGGTGCAAGGGGAGGTCAGGTCGAGGCTTCACCAAAGAAGGAGACAAAGGGGAGCTCCGTCCAAGGAGGTGCACCGTGGAGAGGGGAGCTGGGGAGATGGCATGTCGCACGACCAAGAGGAAGGGGGGAAGTCGACCACACGATTAGGGGGGGATGGTGGGGAAGGTCGGTCGCGCGGTAATGGGGAGGGTTAGATTAGGGTTTATTTTTATTAATTTCACTCTAATTTAATTGATTTAAATAAATGAAAATTCTAATAATAATAATAATAATAATAATAATAAAACCTGAAAATGAATAAAAAAATAAGTAAAGAAAGAAAACCGTGAAGTGTTATTTCGGGGTGTGACACTAAGGCTAGAACATACACCTTTCCATGATAACCACTTCTCTTAACAATTGGCCCCAAATACCTGTAAAAGAACATCTAAGAAGAAGTGTCACAAAACATATTTTGAAATTCAAGAGTCAATCTACAATATGGCTCCTCTTAATAGAGGAGTTCTTGAAGACCTCATACATTTATCTATTTCAACTCAAGATCTTACTCTCTCATTACCAAATTATTGGATTAGTAGTAGTAATTATGAATTTATCCATCATAAACTTCATCATTAAGGCTTGCTTCATGAAAATTCAATCAATCTAGAGAATCTATCTCCAGATGGGAGATATAAAAACCCTCTATGTGGACAAAAGACCAAGGAGTAAAATGATTTATCCCTTTCTATAATCCATCATAGTGGTCCTCCCCATGATGGAATTATCTGCTAAAGTTCTCTCTGTAGTAGTGTTTTGAATTGTCAAAATAATTCTCTAATTGACAATATAATAATGAGAAAGACCTCTTATCTCGAGGCACTTTCCAACATAAGGCCAGTCATGTATGATTCCTTGTTACTAACATGTGAAATACTTTCTTAACTGAAAGACATCCCAAGGCAACAGTCATTCTCCAAACCTCCCTGGGGTCATTTGTCTTCTAATATAGTAGAGGAAAAAACAACTGATCCTATTGTTTATGATAAAACAATTGAGAAGTGTCCACTCTAGTCGGACCAAGTTGAGAAACTTCTAGCAAATGATGATGAAGATATGTTGAACATGAGAAAAAAAATTGGATAAAGGTGAAATAGTAGTCATGTTCGGGCCTTTGGAATCCTCTCTATACAACATTCTGGAATTAATGGAAGAATATTTCATTTATGATATACACCTCAACTTATAGAAGACTCTTCATCATCTGAAAGCCAAGGTATTACCATAAGATGAATATTAAAGTCATGTAAAGGTAATTGAAGGGTTGTAATTCAAAATTGACTTGGAATCTCTCTCGTTTTTCCCACATCAAAAGGTTGAAAAGTAGAAGGGAAACCTTCAGCATGCATGCCTTGATACACTAAAAAGGCTACACCAGTTAATTATTGATACCCCATCTGGTGTTCATATCATAGGATGAGGTTCACATGGAGAATTGCATCTCACTTCACTCCAAAATCAGAAAATATCACCAAAAGTGGTCTCATGAAATGTTATTTCTCATGTCCAGCTACAATCAATAGATTTTGGGTGTAATCAAAGATACGCTCTAGAATAGACCTTGACTTGCTCTCATCAAAGCCAAGACCAAAGAGAGAAAGCTGTTAAGATGATTTGGAATCAAGCATCTGAGAACATTAAGTAGACCTCCCACCTAAAGGATTTCAGCCATAAGATTGTGAAAATATATAAAATAATACAATAGTCTTTCAAAACAAGTAATTTAAGTTGTTTTCGGATAATTCATATAGCCAATATTCGGACCATAATTCACAAAATCAGAAGAGAAGTTGTTCTAATATCAGGCATAGTAGTTCAGAATCCACCCCATCCTACATGGACGAGGGCTTGTTTAACTCAACATTTGAATTCAATAAATAATTTTTGAAGGTTTTAAGAAGAAGAACAATAACAACCCCAACCCGCAGGGCTATGGGATTTTTCAAATCTATAATCCCCTCTTCAATGGAAGTCAGTTTTCTCCTAATTAGGGAAGACACCACAAATTGAACGCACAACTAAACTATCCAATGATTGCCTTCAGGTTATTATCTATCAAATACTTCATGAGAATTCAGCATATAGGAGAACAAAGTCTCCTGAAGGACACATAAGGAGAGGATCCTACAAAGATACTGATAGAATGTCTTCAATGCATTATGTGTTAGTGAATGTAATTAATACCATTATGGAAGATCCCCTAGAAAATGATTCCAGTTCAGGGGAGTTGGAGGAAGAAGTTATTATTCATAATATGGCACACACTGAAGTAAATTAACTAGGCATGCATACCTGAAATCATAGGCTTACCTATAATTTAAGTATTCCCTCAAGTAACCAACTCCCACCTCTTACAAACGAATCTAATAAGGGGAAAGGTAAAAGTCATATCATGTCTCACTTTAACACTAGATAATGTCAATATCTTTCACATGAAGAAATATTTTCCCAGCAAGAAGAGGAGATGAAGGAGTTGAAAAGGCTCAATGCCGATTTACTTCGAAGAAGCATTTCTACCAGACATGCACCACAAGCAGATCCTCAACTTGCACATCCTATAGGAACTCCTCAGCAAAGAGGTTTTGTTACAACTAAAGATTAAAATAATTAATTCTCTCCATTAGGTACACATCTAATACAGGATCAAACACATCCTTATAGGCCCGTCCCCATGGTTTATCCAAGACAAATACCAATAGCACCACCACCATTGGTTTTTCCAGTCGTAGCTCCAGTTCAAGCTCCAACTACTATACCAGTACAGGTCCCAGCTCATCTAGATATTCCCCAAATGCTTATGAATACAATTGAGTCATTAAAAACTCGATTAGAAGCTATTGGAGAATTATGTGCTCTAATACAACTGGAAAATAAATTTTACCCTGAATGGGTAGATTCGATCCCTCCCCCACCAAACTTTGTGAATACCACATTTCCCGTATTTAATGGTTCAGGAGATCTAGAGCAGCACATAACACATTTTGTTTCCCATTGTGATCCCATGATGGGGACACATCAACAACAAGAATCAGTAAAGATCATATGTTTTTTGAAATAATTACAAGGGCCAACCTTTATCTGGTATAAAAGTTTTCAGTCTGTATCAATTACTAGATGGGAAGACCTCTGTCAGAAATCCCTTCTCCAATTCAGCTCAATGATTCTAAATACAACCGTATTTGATCTTAAAAATTGAAAACAAAGGGATAATGAAAGAGTTTCAGATTTTATTTCTCTATGGAAATGATTAACATATTCCATAAATCTACCACACCCTCAATAAGAGTTTCTTCCAATTTTGTGGTAAATATGTGTGATGAGTTATGCGCACCATTAATCCTTGTCAAATACTCAGGAGGGTTTTGAAACCTTGATTCAATCTCCCAACAAGTGGAGGATTCCATTGTGGAAACCAAAGCTAAATATCATGTAATCCCATCAGCTTTTGGAAGGAGAACAAGGTAAGTAGAGGATACTACAGTCATACTCAAATAAGAACTTGTACCTGATTCTACCTCAAAATCGTCATCATACCGAAGGGATCCACCTCCCGAGAATTAGCAGTAGAAACCTCCTCGTCAAGATGATAAAAAAGATGAAAGTTGAATACATTTTGAGGAATTAAAGAACAATGTTTATTATTTTCTGAATGAACAAGTTCTCGATTACTTCATTTTAGCTTTGGAAAAAAATTTGCTTCAGTTTCCAGGGCCGAAGAAACTGAATAAATAAAGAGACAAAGATATCTCAAATTATTTATCCTTTCATAAAATGTTGGGGCATCCCATTTAGAAGTGTTTTGTTTTTAATGATCTCTTAAAAAAATGATAGACTCTGGAAAAGTGAAACTAAAAATTTCATAATCCCAAGTAGCATGCATTACTACTACTGATCCAAAGACAGAAGGTTAATGGTATAAAATTAAAGGAAAAAATTCACATAAGTGTGATGATTTGATAGTCAGGAAAATGATCAATAAAACATATTCCATCCTACAAACACAGTTGAAACAACCAACTGTTTATTCTGCCACTTCTGCTATAGCAAATCCATCTTCATCAAAAGATCAGTCCTCCAAAGGTCAGTCCTCAAAGTAGTGACATGATCAAAAAGATAAGGAGTAATCAGATTAAGATGAGCTCATGTCAATTCCAATGTTATCATTAACTTTGTCATATTTCATGACATCGGTCTCAAAATAAAGGGCACTTCCCCACCAAACGGCACAACCATAACTGACATGTCAAGCATAATATTTATCAGATAAAGAGTTGATCTTCGGTTCTGTTAACGTTATCCACTTAATAGACCCCTATGAAAATGATGATTATAGTTATGATGAGCTTGAATTCCCTATACCTTACTGGTTAAATAGATGAAGAATACAAATTCAAGGATACAAGGGAAGATGTGGATATTCTAGAAACCATTATTTTAACTATACCCCTTCTCAAATTGTCTATGCGGAAGAAACTCATGGGAGATCCCTTTAGTGGGATCAGCAAGAACAAGGAAATTCACCCACACATGATAGGATCAGCCCTGACATGATTATCTTGGAAGAAAAATTAGAGGTTAGACCATCATTCAATTGGAAAGCAAATAGACCTAGTCAGTCTAATCTACCAGGAGCAGAAGTATTTCCAGCTTCTTCCCCGACACTTGGTACATCTACATCAGGATCATCAACTTACAAGGCACCTACAAAACCGCATCTCCATTCTATAAAACATGGACCTTTTGACCAAAATTATGGTGTTTTGAAACAACTATCCCAAGTAACATCCAAGTTATCAATACCATATGCCTTGAATTTGTGAAAAGATCATTGAGAAGCACTTATTGAGGATTTGTCAAGTCCTTAAGAGTTTGAAACCGAAGTTGTTTCTGCTAAGGTTTACCATATAGAGAATGATCCTAAAGAATTACATGTGTTTATATCTTTCATGGATGAAGATGAGGATGATGTTTTACATGGACACATCAGGCCCTTGTATCTATCTGTCAGGGTTAATGATACAGACATCCGATGAGCCTTCATTGTTAATGGATCAGGAGTCAACCTCATTCCCATCTGTACACTTCGTCGATTGGGTATCACTGAATCTAACTTATCTCTTTATGATTTTATGTTGCAAGGTTATGAAAAGAATTAACAATAACCTCTAGGAGAGATTACACTTAGAACTCATTTTGGGGATCTTGTATCTAATTCAGATTTCATGGTTGTTTGTCAGGACATAGCCTTCAACATTCTTCTTGGAAGGCCTTGGCTACATAAACATGAAACCATTCCTTTTTCATATCACTAATGTCTCACATATTTATTCAATTGTAAAATTGGTAAATTGTATGGTGATAAGGATCTTTTCAAAACAAGTGAATCTCAGTATATTGAGGCATAATTCTATCACACAAAGGGAACGAGGTCTGTGGCAAAATATTTAATAAGAATCAATGTTCTGAATGGCCTGGAAAAGATCCTAGCTAACCTATTCAAAAATTTGAGTATATATTACTTATTTCCTATCAATCAAATTGATAGGATAGAACAAAATCTGATCATTCGTCCAGTGACTTCAATAATGTCAATTGTGATAATCGAGTCTGATGGCATGGGAGAAATTGTTGATCTAATAAGTAGTGGTGAAAGCTTAAATGGAGATGTCTTCATTTCATTCACCAAACTTCAAAAAGTCTTTGCTTCATCAATCAATATAGAATAATATGTTTCAATAATAAAGGAATACAAGGATGTTGATTCCCAACCCATCATCTTCTCTTCAATGTTGTAGGAATACCCTTCATAATCAGTAGGGTTAGAAATGATTACCTATTCTTTAGGATGTTCAAATACTGACTCCTCCCCTAGTTCTAGAAGTTTTTATTCATCACCTACTCTGCAAGAAGAAACAAAGTAAGTGAAACATAAGGAAGAATAAGAAGAAGATCTCAAAGATGCTCCTCTAGAATTTGAGGAAGGTGTCTCAATAACTGTCGATGAGCTCAGAGAAATAAATCTGGGTACAAAAGAAGATCCAAACCCTACTCTAATTAGTGCGGCCATGACTTATAAAGAGAAAAGGATGTATATTTAATTTCTAAATCAACATAGAGATATGTTTTCTTGGAACTATATAGAAATTTCAGGCCTTATTCCTAATGTGGCCACTCATCATTTGGGTTTCCCAAAAGAGTATCGAGGATTTAAGCAGGTAGCAAGAAGAACATACCCAACTCATGACTCTAAAATTGAAGTTGAATTCGAAAATCTTATCAAAGATAACATTTTCAGGGAGGTGTTATATACCAAATGGATGGCTAACACTATCTCAGTGAGAAATAAGAATGGGAAAATTAGAGTTTTCATTGATTTTAGAGATCTTAACTGACATTTTCCCAAATATGACTTTCTAGTTCTGATCACATAACTTTTGATTGATGAAACATCTAGCTATGAATCTCTCTCCTTCATGGATGGCTACTATAGGTAAAATCAAATCCAAATGTCCCTAGAAGATGAGGAGTCTATAACCTTAAAATCCCCTCAAAGTGTGTTTTTCTATTAGGTAATTCCCATTGGCTTAAAGAATGTAGGTGAAATGTATCCAAATTCCATGCACCATATCATCAAACCCTTATGAGAAAAATTCGTTGAATGTTATGTGGATGATCTAGTGGTGAAATCCAGAAAATATTCTGATCACATGACTAATCTGGTGATCATATTTGGTAAACTTCAACAACATAATTTGAAGTTTAATCCCTTGAAATGTGATTTCAGGGTTACCTTAGGAAAATTCCATGGCTTTGTTGTACTCCGTTTTTTCACCTCATGGAAATTTTAAATAATTAAGAGGAATTCAAGGACACTTGTCCTATATTCGGAACTTTATCACCAATTTGGTAGGCAAGTGTTTACCCTTCACCAAATTAAAGAAGAAGGGAGTCACTTATCAATGGACCTAAGACCTCCAAGAATCATTTTATACCCTCAATAATTATTTCTTGATTACACCGGTATTAATGCCACCATTTTAAGGAAATCCACTTATTCACTATATAAAATATTTATAGTGATCACCGGGTGCCTTCCTTTCCCAAAATAATGATTCTATGAATGAAAACATCCTTTACTATCTTAGTCAAACTATGCTTGACATGGAGACTCGATATTCAAGTATCGAGAAGTGCTGCCTAGAATTAATCTTTATAGTTCAGAAGCTAAGGCACTACCTACCACATCATGATGTTCACTTGGTATCTCACAATAACCTACTCAAATTTATCCTCAATCATCCTATAATTACAAGACGTTTAGAATGGTGGAAATTTATTTTACAATAGTTCGATATCCATTTTGTGCCTTAGAAAGAAATAAAAGGTCAAGCCTTGGCAGACTTCCTTGCTAAATACCCATCTTCAGAAGATACATCATTAAATACTGAACACCCTAATGAAGAGGTATTCTTTATTCAAGATAATCTATAAACATGGTAAATGTACTTTGATGGTGCTTCCAGATGTACAATGGGTAAGATAATGGAAAACCCTAAACTCAAAAAATTTGGGTTATGAATTGTATTTATCTACCCAAAAAAAAGTCAGTGTTTCTATATTCTTTTATGTTATTAGAAGGCAGTACCCACAATGGTAAAGAATATCAAGCTATCATTGCAGGCCTGGAATGGAAACTCCAGGTACAAGTGAACCACCTGAAACTGAAAGGTGATTCATAATTGGTAATAAAATAGATCAATGGGGATTATGCTATCAGAAAATAAGATTTAATCCCTTTGTGTGATTATTTCAGAGGTTTAATGGATGAATTTCCCTCAAATCCAACATTGTCTTATGTCCCATGATCAGAAAATTCCCAAGATGATGCACTAGCTAATGCAGCCACATCCTTGGAAGATCCAAATTAGGATGATACAATAATCAGTATTTCCCATCATCACATGGTTTCACCTTTAATTCAAACTAAAATAGAGGAAATTAAAGAAATCATCCCTATTTCTGAGTCGTATGGTCATACTAAGGGATGGATGAAACCTATCATGGAATACCTTCAAAATGGAGTTCTTCCACTAGATATAGTTGAAAAAGAATAGATCTGATGATGAGTGTCCAATTTCACTCTTTATGATAGTCTAGATCACTAGAAGATCCTCTAAAAACGAGGCTTCGATGTAGTCTTCTTCCTATTTATCTATGGAGAAGAAACTACAGCTATCATGAAAGAAGTACATGCAGGATCCTGTGGTTCTCACCTGTCAGGGCATAAGATTTTTGATCAAATCTGAAGTCTTGGATACTTTTGGCCTTCAATGACGCATGATTTCACAGATTTCACCAAGAATTGTCACCCCTTCCAAGTGCGTGCCAACTTCATTCATCAACCCATGGAGTTTATACATATAGATAAATACTCCTAGCCATTTTCCACATAAATAATAGATGTAGTAAGACCATATCCTCTAGCTACGGCTAAGTAGTTTAAGTATATTCTTACTGCTATTGATTTCTTCTCTAAATGGGATGGGGCAATACCTCTCAAAGAATTCATAGCCGAAAGCATTGTTATATTTTTCAAAGATAATATCATTACCATATTTGGTGTCCCTCATACTATATTGATAGATAATGGCACTAATTTATATTCATTTTAGGTAAAGAATTTATATCAGGAGCACAATATCAAATCAAACCATTCATATCACTATCATGTGGTGGCCAATGGACTGATAGAGGCTTTCAATAAGACCCCATCAAATATACTCCAGAAAATGGTTAATAAAGATATGAAATATCAGCCTGATAAACTTTTTCATGCTTTATAGTCTTACTGAACTACTACCTATACTGCCACTCAAGAAACTCCACATTTATTGGTATGCGAAATAGAAGCATTTTTTCTTATTAAAATTCAATTTCCTTTACTCCAAGTTGAAATCTGTGATAAGTCATCTATAGATGAATAGTCTTATAAGTAATTTGATGAGTTGGAATGATTAAAAAAAATATATTGAATACTTTTCATCATTTGGAAGTCTATCAGAACAAAATATCACAATCTTTTAACAAAAAAGTTCGACTCCTCTCATTTCGTCAAGGAGAATTGGTATTACTCCTTTGGACTCCAATGATACCAGGAAAGAAGCCTCCAATGCTTGAGCCAAAGTGGGAAGGACCTTACTATGTACATAAGGTCTACTCTAATGGAGCTTATTCCCTAATATCAACAGATGGAAAACTCATTACAACTCCAACCAATGAAAGATTCTTAAAGAAGTGCTTTGTGTAATGACACATCATTTTTCCTCACTACATGACTCTAAACTAAATAGAATAAAGTCTTAGTTAAAAGAAATTAAACTCCATAACAACCATATGAATCCATTCTACATGATGTTAAAATGCATAGAATCTCTATCCTTGTCACATGATGCTAAACTGCATGAAATCATGTGTTCTCGCTACACGACATTAAACTATATGGTTAATATCTTCTTCATTTGACATTAAGAAATCCCATGAGATACCAAAAAGTTTTATTCATTTTTATTCTTAAAAAATGAGTAGCTTCCATGAACAAGCATCACTCACATCATTGATACTCCTTAGTGGAATATGAGTTCCATTTCTCTTTATTTTTTAATCAGATTTCCTTAGAGACCTCATTTCAAGAACTATGTGTGGCTTGATTACCATTCCAAAATGATACATAGAGACACATGGATCTCCAATCTTAGGCCCAGATGAAACCACAAAGAAATTTATTTCCCTTTTCTCCTATTGTATATGAACTAGATCTATGCATAGTACTCTTTTAGGATACACGGTTTGATCTTCATACCATCTTATGTCTTAAGTTTAACCATTCCTTTGGAATGTGTTAAAAGACCCCATCTCTCACAAAAAACTCAATTGGTGTGGGAAATTATTGTTTCAAGAAATACGTTTGGATTGATTCTAATTTCAATGGGATACATAGAGACACCTAGATCTCCAATCTTGGGCCTAACCATGATAAAAAACCCTTTATTCCATATGTTTATGAATCAAACCTTCAAATGGAATGTTTTAAGAACTAAGTGTGGCTTGATTCTTATATATATGAGATACATAGTGACACCCAGGTTCAGTTCCTTAGTCCATTTGTAATAAAATGCACATTACAAAGTCCTAGTTGCAAGACATTAAATTGCATAACAACCATATGCATCCATGTTTCACGATGTTAAAACACATAGAATCTTTTTTCCTTGTCTCATGGTTCTAAACTTCATGAAATCATTTTTTCTCACTATGTGACATTAAACTGTACGATTAATGTCTTCTTCATTTGATGTTAAGAAATCCCCATTTCACACATGAGTCGGATCTATGTAAGGAATTCCAAACTTATGGACAATATTGATTCAAATATTTCTCTTGTGCATTTGTAATTACACCCTTCTTATTTCAAACTATTAATCTTGAATATCTTAATATTGTTATAATCTTTCTTACAGTTTTTTGGTGGTAGAGTTTCTAATACTTGAAAACTCTATTTCTTGACTATGTAGTATGTTCCCTGAACACGTTGTCACGACAGGTCAAATTGATTATGATTTTAAGGTTGATTTATAGTATAGGGTAAACCCTAGGTCATATCTCAATCAGTATTTATAGGTTTATAGTATGTGTTTTTAATAAAAAATACTAAAAAGGGGGGTGATTTTGAAATTTTTTTAAATAAAATAACTTAACTTAAACAGTTTAATAGTTGATAGATTAAGGTGGTGTTTTGAGAATTATGAGAGAAAGGGTTCATTGTGATTTCACTACACACATTTCAAGTTCATTTTTCATAGATATTCATTTAGTTTTGGAGTAATTCTTTGGTTGAAATTAATTGGAATCCTGATTAATTCCTAATATTTTATTTCAATGAATAAAGAACCAAACCATGACATAACAATAATATTGTAAAGGTCCAGAAATTATTCATGGAATAATAGATTCCAGATCATATTTAAATCTGAAGAATGTGTGTATGAAAATTATTATTGTGTTGTCCAATTGGAACAACACAAGTCACGTACTCAAAACCTCACACTGATTGGTTAGAAATTAAGAGTATAACATTCACATGTATCAAAACAAATATTAAAATATTAAATCATGTAAGGTACATAGAATGAAATGTTTAAACACCCAAATTACTCCAAACCAGTAGATAATATATGTTTCATAACTCCCTTGACATGTGTGTTTCTCCCTCACAATGAACGCCCACCGTTTAGCTCGATATCGGGAGGAGGAGGAAGCTCGGGTGGAACTCCTTCTTCATTATTGATCCCCCTATGAAGATTGGGGCCTACATAACTTCTTGGATGAGTATAGGACTCCTCTATAACTCTAAATTGGTTTCACTTCACTCTCTTGGTCAAAATTGCAAATGAGGTACCCATGGTGCCTTTTATAGCCAAAATGGGACATGGTTTTGAGCACCCCCTTTTTCAGATACCACTTATGTCTCGGTTTTGGAAAAGTAGAAAGCCCTATCATGACTTGGACGAAATATAAGATTTGTTTAAAGGAATATAGAATATCTCCATGTCAAATTTAGAGGCCATTATACATCTGTATTGGGATATATTGTCAAAATACTTAACTAAATGTTCGAATTCGGGTAGATTTTGTTCCTTGGACAAAATGGTTCGGACGGGACACTATATGGACGAATTGGGATTTGGTTCCATGAGATGAGTTTTATCCCATGATATCTTGGAGTGTACCACAAAGTTTCATCCCATTTGGATTCACAGAAATAATGTAATGATCAAAATAGTGGACAAATGTCTATGGGATGCCAGGCAGTTTGGCCCATTTTTCTTCTAGATCATCTCCAGGGCCTCTAAATCACCTCCACCTTCAATGAAAATATGAAAACATGTATAATTTAACCTTTTAATAGTGATAAACATAAAATAAATTAATCAAATATAATGTTCACTTTACTATTATATTTTAAATTTACAATACAAAACAAGTTTAACATAGTTGTGTAAGGGTGAAAATGAAACAGTGAATCGCGGTGCGATTATACCCCCTCACCTAAATATTTACACTCCTGTGAAAATTAAAATTTACATAAATTATTCATTTAGATATTTCCAACTTCATAAATATTTAAAATTCAATGAAAATTTAATTCCTAATAGAAATGTGATCAAATAAAAAATCACCCCAAGGATTTATTCTCAGTGAGCATTGAAAAAGGCCTCTCAATAATTGTATCAGAATGAAATTCCAAGAGATTCATGATACTAATTTAATAAAATAATTCAAAAGTTAATCATGTCAATAATTAACCATGTGTGTGTGTGTGACAACCATTTCATGCTATTCTTTTTTACTTTCTATCAATTAAATATAAGTTATTTTAAAAATTCTCTACATACATGATTCTTTCCACCGAACCTTCCCCGTATCCTTTGAAATAAAATTTCAAGACCCACTCACTTAATCATTACCAGAAGCCAAACCATAATCTCCCGACCTAGATATCCCCATGTGTTTTATATTTCATCACTCCCCTCATTTTTTTTCTAAAAGTTACACTTGGAAAAAATCCCACACTCTTCTCTAAACCCATGTTTGATATCCTCATGACACTAATTGTAATAATTATAACAAGATAAAAATTCAAGGAAGGGTGGTTTTTGACTTGGAGAAGACACAACCCATTTGTTTTTATTTTTTTAGGGAGTAGAATAGTCAGATAACAGGTACACACACATAGGTCAATCTGGTACAGTAATGAAATAGATCAGATAAGGAATGAACGTATGGAAAAATGGTTTTGTAAAGTAGAGAAAAATCAACCTAAATTATATTTACCCTCCCTTAAGTAATAAATTTTTACACTTCATGGTTGGGTGCAAAGATGTGTGAAGAGATTAAGTGAAAAAAATTTCCCTTAACTATTCACACAAAGGGTACCACTCTTCTCAAAGGTTTAAAAATGGTACAACCATTTATATCATCGACAAAGAACCAAATTTCAAAATAAAGTCACACCATAGTGTTGATTTTTTGATGAAATTAACATTTCATTAAAAAAAGTAATGTTAAAAAAACATGAAATAAGGAAATTACACATACATTTTCAATAATTTCCATTATTTAATAGGCATAATTTTCCATGATAAAGTGGGTATAAAAAAATAATATTTTGGCACAAAATTGAGGGAAAGGGAATGGGGGGAAAGTAACAATACAATTCAGCAAGCTAAAAATAGAAAAAGAAGAAAGATGATGAAAATTCCTAACTAACCCCAGAATATACCCATCCCCCCACACCTAGAGTGTGAAGTTTCCTCACTATAATAAAATAGAATGTGGGAAGGAAGGATAAAACATGGTGGGTGTCATTGGTATATTGCTTCTTGAACATGGAGTTCCTCTATTGGGAACTCCAAAAGCGATTTGTGGAAGTACTTCAGCCGCTGCCCATTGAAAGTGAAGGTTTTCTTGGTTTCTTTATTTTTAACTCGAACAAAAACAAATGGAGATACATTAGTAGCAGTGTATGGGCCAAACCAGTTGGAAAGAAGCTTACTTGGATGCAGCTTCATCCTTTCATTATAAAAGATGACCTTCTACCCAATATGGAACTAATGATGAAGGATGAGATGGTCGTGGGTATCCTTGGTTCACTACTTATAAATCCCAGATTTCTTATATGTATCTCTTCACATTTCATCTAGAACCTAGATCTGTAACTTCCTTTGAGAAACTACACTAGAAAGACTAGAATTTTATTGTTTAATAGTCTAGTAGGCTCAGTGATCAATCTCAACGGGGAGGTAAAAACTCTTTCCAAACACCAGCTGATATGGTTACATGCCAATGAGAGTTTTAAAGGCAGTATGGTAAGCCCATAATGAATCATTGAGTCTAAGACTCCAATATTTTCTATTAGGTTGAACCCTTTTTTTATGAATATGGTTTACCTCCCTATTTGACACCCCAGCTTGACAATTTCTCTATGGGTGATATGTATTAGACACTCTATGCTCGACCCCATACTGACGTAAAAGATATTTCATTTTTTAGTTGCAGAAATAAGAACCCTAATCACTGATGATGATCCTAGGTAATCCAAACCTACAGAAAATTTGGGTTCTCAAAAATTCCAAAATTGCATTAGAATCATCAGTCCTTGTAGCTCATTCCTCTACCCATTTTGAAACATAATCCACTGGAAAAAGAATGTGCATGTTACCAAATTAAATACGGAATGGTCCCATAAATTCAATTCCCCAAAAATAGAAAATTTCATGGAAGAGCATGGGTTTTTATGGAATCTCATTTCTTTTAGAGAAATTCCCCATTCTTTGATAGCGAGGACAATATTTACAAAATTCATGGGCATCCCAAAACAATGTGGGCCAAAAGAGACCATAATCGAGGACCTTGCGAGTAGTAAGTTGGGGACCAAAGTGTCCCCCACAAGCAAGAGTGTGGTAGAACCTAAGGACAGACTAAAAATTACTATCAGGAACACAATGATTGAGGACTTGATCACTACAGGTGCACCAAAGGTAGGGGTCATCCCAAATGTACCAATGAGACTCATGTTTTAGACGGTCAGTCTGGTTTTTGTTGAAATTAGAAGGAATGAAAGATGCTACAAAATAATTTACAATTTCAGTATACCAAGGAATAACATCTTGCACTTGGAATAGTTGTTTATTAGGAAACATGTCATTTATGGGAATACAGGTGGATGAGTCAATGTCCGAGGATGGGTGGATCCTATTGATATGTTCATCCACCACATTCTATGCTCATTTTTTATCTCTAATTTATAAATTGAATTCTTGAAGGAGGAGAATCTAGTGAATGAGACATGGTTTGGCTTATGGTTTCTTAAGGAGATACCAGAGGGATACATGGTCTGAAAACACAATGACATTAGACCCCAAAAGGTATGATCTGAATTTTTTCAAGGAAAACATAATGGCAAGGAATTATTTTTTAGTTTTGGTGTAGTTTTCTTAGGCAGGGTCCAGTGTATGTGAGGTATAGGAAATGACATATGGAGCTCGATCGACCCTTTGTGACAAGACTACCCCAACTACATAGTTATAAGTGTCACACATTATCTCAAATAGTAAATCCCACTTAGGTGGTTGGATTACCAAGGGTGATGTTATAATCCATTTTAACTTATTAAAAACTTCTTCACAATCTTTATCAAAAACAAATTCCTTTTCTTTTTAGTGTAACCAGGAGAGTGGGAGTGAAATCTTACTGAAGTCACGAATGAAACAATGGTAAAATCTAGAATGACCTAGAAAAGACCACACATACCATACATTTTTGGGGAATGGTAGGGAAGAAATGATACCCACTTTTGATTTATCTACTTGGATATCATCCCCAGAAATTACATGTCCCAAAACTATACCTCGTCACACCATGAAATTTCATTTCTCATAATTTAATACAAGATTCTTTTCAATATAGTGACATTGGACTGAAGCAATAAAACTCAAACATTAATCCAAATAGGATCCATAAATAGTGAAATCATCCATGAATACTTCCATGAAATTCTCCAAGTAATTCGGAAAAATACTAACCATGCATTGCTAGAAAGTACCCGGAACCTTGCACAGACCAAATGGAACCCTTCTATAGGAAAATGTTCCAATGGGGAAAGTGAAGGTTTTCTTTTCTTAATCCTCAGGGGAAATATGGATCTGAAAGTATCTAGAATACCCATCAAGAAAATAGTAATGGGACTTCCCTACTAGCCTCTTTAAAATTTGGTCAATGAATGGAAATGGGAAATGGTCCTTCCTAGTGTGTTGATTTAGTCGACGATAGTCTATACAGACACACCAACTATTCTGCACATGAGTTGGAACCAATTCATTGTTTTCATTTTTAATTATAGTAAGACTAGTTTTTTAGGATCTAATTGAATGGGACTAACCCATTGGATTTCAGAGATGAGGTAAATGATTCTAGCATCCCATAATTTTGTTACCTCCTTCTTCACAACTTCAAGAAGGTTTGGGTTCAGTTGATGTTGTTCCTGGATCACTGGTTTAGCTTCATCATTTTAAAAAATATGATGTGTAAAAATTGATGGGATAATATGAGTAATGTCCACAGGTTTCCATACTAATTATTATTTATAATCCCTAAAAAGTTCAAGATGTTGTAATTCATGCTCAGGAGGGATTGAACTAGAAATTATGACAGGAAACTTGTTTCCATTCTCAAGATATGAATATTTTAAATCTTGAGGCAGTTGTTTCAGTTCCAATTTAGGTGGATTTTGGATTGTTGGGATTTTGTGTGAAAGTGAGAGGTAAATAATCTCATCTAACTACTCAATGGTATCATCCTCAGATGTGTAATGAGCTTTTACAAGCTTATTAGTATCATCGATGGTCAGTGGATACTCAGTGTTCAGGAAATCATCAATTAATAAGCATGAATGACATTTTTCTAGAACAATACAACAATCAATGCATGATTGATTTCCTATCATTTCAATTAATAATGAAAACTTAGAAAGGGGACCGGGGGAAAGAAAATAAGTTATTTTAGGGGATGGGAGTACATCAATTGAATTAATAAAGAGATAAGAATGTTCTTCTGAGGGGTGATTCGTGGAATCAAGGATATTGAAGTGGGCAATGTCACCACTAAACTCCATAGATAATGTACCATTATGGACATTAATTATGGTTTTAGTAGTTTTCAAGAAGTTTCTCCCCAATATTATTAGGGAATGTCCATTCATCCTATTATCTTCCTTTTTAAGCACATAAAAATCAGCAGGAAAATTTAATTTTCTCACCCTCACAAGAACATCCTCTAACATGCCAGAAGGGTGTACTATACTCCAATTTGCTAGCTGAACAACAATTCCAGTGGGCTTCAGTTCCCCAACCTGGAATGTAGAGTAAATGGAGTGAGGCATCACATTTATAAAAGCACATAAATCAATCATAGCATTGGAAAATGAATACTCCCCTATGGTGCATGGAATCATGAATTTCCTAGGATCATTTCACTTGGTGGGAAGTGATGACTCTATCAATGTTGATACATTCCTCCCTAAGATCACCTTTTCATGTCAACGAAGTAGCCTTCAGTTTGTACACATCTCCTATAAAAACTTTTCATATCTTGGAATTTGTTTCACATCATCAATCAAGGGGATTTTTACCTGTACTTTTATGAAAGTATCCAAAATTTCCTTATCAATTTTAGTTTCCTTTTGTTTTCTAGGTTGGGTGGCCCTTTGGGTAAATGTAAGAGGAATGGGTTGGCTAGGTTATTCATCGACATACACACTCTTTCCTTTGGAAGGGCTTCTATCAATATATGGTTTTTCAACATTTGGAACATTTTTAATGGTTGGGATGGAGGTTTTCTTAAGATTGGATGACTCTAATATAGAATTTATTTGACTTTATAGTTGTTTTCCACTCTTAAGGGTGATGGAACTAAAATTTCATTTATCTCTAGGGTTGAATAATGGGTGAGATGGTAGTTTACCCAACCCGTGACTTTTTAATTTTCCCACCGAGTTAGCTAGTTGGCCTAATTGGGTTTTGAGGTCATGTATGGATGCCTGAGTGGTTTTTTGGAATTGGATATTATTGGAAGCCATTTTTTTCATCATATATTCTAGGCTAGGATCAGGTTTTGGAGGGGTTTTTAGAAAGGCCTTTGTTGTGGTTGAGGATTTATGGGTGGTGGTGGATGACTACTCTGCCCCATTTGGTTCAATTGTTATTGAGGTTGTTTTGAATACCCCCTTTCCTATAGTCTTGGTTTTCTTTTTACCTAGGGTTGGATGGATAGTGAGGTTCATGCCTAAAGGGTTGGTTATAGGGGAGGATTGGAAATATTTCCTCACAACTCTCAGAAGTTTCTCTCAATTGGGGGAATTTTCCAGAGTAGTGGGTGTTAGAAGAATATATACCACAATGGATGGGAGGATGAGATTGAGATTTCCCTTAGAAAAGAGAAAGTTATCGAAGAAGGGTACTTACCTCTTCAAACATTGTGTCTGCCTTCTTCTCGAATTCAGTACTTTTTTCCTTGTGGACACCTCGAATGGGTACACTATACATTAAACCGAATTTTTGAGTATTTTGCGCCATGTTCTCAATCAGTGTTCTTGCAGTAATTGGGGTCTTATATACCAGCACACCACCTACAACAGCATCAATCATGTTACGATCAATTGGAATTAAACCTTCATAAAAATATTTTAATAAAATTTGATTGATTATTTGGTGGTGTGGACAACTTGAACATAATATTTTAAATTTTTCCAAATATTTATGAAGTGTTTCCCCTTGAGATTGTCTTATACCACATATTTTTTTCCTTATTGTTGCAGTTTGAGAGGCTGGAAAATATTTTTCAAGAAAAAGGTGTTTCATGTCTGCCCAACCTCTTATTGGGGAATTAACATAATAAATCCAGTATTTTGAAGTGTCTTCTAATGAAAAAGGAAATTCCCTAAGCTTTACTTGTTCTTCATCCACATTTTAAGGTTTTAATGTAGAATAAAAAATATGAAATTCTTTTAAATGCTTGTGTGGATCCTCTCTAGGAAGTCCATGGAATCTTGGTAATAGATGAATTAAACCATATTTTAGTTCAAAATTGGGTGTCTTGCCTTGTAATTGAATGTATGTGGGTTGGATATTGACATCAGTTGAGGTTAGTTCTTTTAGTTTTCTATTGTTTTCAGCCATGTTATACAATTTTATTTCAGTTTTTATGTCAGTTCCAAAATAATAAGTGGAAGGATCAAGAAGAGTGTCGATGTTTTGTGTGTCCTCCTTCAAAGGGTTCTCTTATGTGTCTCGGTGTCGCCGACGTAGGATCCTATCTGGTTTGGGTTATAAAGGAGGTAAATATACCAGAGTAGAACTCTTCATGCACCAAACCTACACAACAAATAGATCATAACAAAAAAGGACTTAAAAGGTAAATAAGTATGAAAAAAATTTACAAATATCTTATAAAAAACACGCACTAAAAATGAATCACTCCCCGGAAATGGTGAAACAAATTTAATGTATTGTCACAACACATAAAATTGATTATGATTTTAAGGTTTATTTATAGTATAGGTAATACCCTAGGTTTTCTCTCAAGGAGCATTGATAGGTTTAGAGTATGTGTTTTTAATAAAAAGTACTAAAAATGGGGTGATTTTGAAAACAGTTTAAAGAAAATAACTTATCTTAAAGAGTTTAATAGTTGATAGATTAAGGTAGTGTTTTTAGAATTATGAGAGAAAGGGTTTATTTTGATTCCAATACACACATTTCAAGTTCATTGTTCATAGATATTCATTTAGGTTTGTAGTAATTCTTTGGTTGAAATTAATTGGAATCCCAATTAAATCCTAAGCTTTTATTTCAATGCTTAAAGAACCAAACCTTGACATAACAATCATATTTTCAAGGTCCAAAACTTATGTATAGAACAAGAGATTCCAAATTAGATTGAAATCCCAAGAATTTGGTTATGAAAAGGATTCTTGTGTTGTACAATTAGAACAACACAAGTCACGCACTCAAAACCTCACACTGGTCGATTAAAAATTAAGAGCATAACATTCACATGTATCAAAACAGGAATTAGAATATGAAATCATGTAAGGTACATGGAATAAAATGTTTAAACACAAAAATTACTCCAAAAAAGTATCTAATATATGTGTCGGAACTCCATTTACATGTGTGTATCTCCCTCACAATGGACGCCCACCGTTTAACTCGACATCGGGAGGAGGAGGAAGCTCAGGTAGAACTCCTTATTCATTCTTGATCCCCCTATGAGGATAGGGGCCTAAAAAACTTCTAGTATTAGGAGAGGAATCCTAGGGAACTTCAAATTGGAAGCACTTCTCTCTCTTGGTCGAACTTTCAAATGAGGTTCCCATGGTGACCTTTTATAGCCAAAATGGGACATGGTTTTGAGCACCATGTTGTTTAGATACTATTTGTTTCTCGGTTTTCGAATAGTATAAAGCCTTATCACAACTTGGACAAAAGATAAGATTTGTTTTTAGGCTTGTGGAATATCTCATTGTCAAATTTTGAGGCCATTAGACATCTGGATTTGGAGATATGGTCAAAATACTAAACTAAACTTTTGAATTCGGGTAGATTTTGTCCCCTGGAAATAATGGTTCGAACGGGCCACCAGATGGACGGATTAGGCTTCTTTTCCTTGAGAAGAGTTTTATACCATAACTTTTTGGAGGTGAACACAAAGTTTAGGCCTATTTGGATGCATGTAAATATCATAATACTCAAAAAATGGATAGATTTCCATGAGATGCCATGCAGTTTGGCCCAATTTTCTTCTAGATCATCTTTAGGGCCTCCAAATCACCTCCACCTTCAATGAAAATATCAAAAAAGTATAATTTCCCCCTTTTAACAGTGATAAACACAAAATAAATTAATCAAATATGAAGTGAAATTTGTTATTATATTTGAAATTTATAATACAAAACAAGTTTAGCACAGTGGTGTAAGGTTGAAAATGAAACAGTGAATCGCGGTGCGATCATGCCCCTAGGTGGCCTTGTATATGTTTCCTACATAACAGGTATGTCAGTAAAAAGATTACACTATTTGGATATGCATTGAATTCCCCAATTTTCCCTTCATGATACAACCCCAATAACAAGTTTGTAAAATAATGGTTACTTATTTCTTGGTAAAAGAATCTTTTTCCCCTTCAATCTTTGATGAAAATATAATGGAATCCATATATTAAAGTAGTCATTTGTGTATATTTGTCCCCTTACCTTTCTCTTGATATGAAAGCCTCTAAGACCATGGTTTATAAATTTACTTTTCCATGTGTTCAAATCATATTGAAATAACCTTGGATCATTTGAACACATATCATCTACTATTTTCATTATGTTTTGGTCATAGTTGTACGACCTAAAACTACAGACACCATACTTCCTAGATTTAGGTCAGACCTTCATAGAAATCATATTCCTCCAATTCATTGGAAATCATAATTGGAAATACTCTTTGTGTATTTATGTACCTTTCTCCATAAACCAAACTCTGTGTTGTGGAAAATCTGAATCTCTATAAGCTTTCTTCGGTTTTTAGCAATAGAATGTCAAAATTTTAAGATCTCTTTTTTCTGACTATACAATATGTTCCCCTAGTGGACTTGTGTGAAATTCGCCTACATAATAGGCCTATCAATCAAAAGATTCCACTGTTTGGTTGTGCAGTCTATTCCCTAGTCGTCCATGCATAATACAACCCCCATAACAGGTTTGTCAAATAATGGTAACTTCATTCATAGAAAATACTTCATCTAATACCTTTATCCATTTTCCCATATCATTATTCATATCTAAAATCCCCAAATAACAATTCACAATTATTAATTTCCATAATTGAACATGGTAGTATGTTTCCAGACAAATTATCAAGGAATTAAAGACTCGTAGACCTTTGGTCAAAGTTAAAGACCTTAAATTAAATCCACCCAATGTCCCCACTACATGACTTGAAACTACATAGTATAATGTCCTCACTACATGAATTTAAACTGCACAGTATAATGTCCTCACTACATGACTTTAAACAACACAATATGATATCAAAAATTCCCTTTTCTTACAAATTTTAACCATTACTCACACACCAAATTTATGCAGAAGTGGTTTCCCCATCCATGACCTATGTTAGCATATATGACCCTTTATTCTTAGAATCTCTTTCCTTGAAAAAACCACCCATTGTGATCTTGATTCATCCAAATATTATTTTCCCTTGTCTACTGACAATAAAATGTAAATTTTTTAGAGCTCTTTTGTTTGACTATGTAGTAGATTACCCTAGGTTCCCTTGCATAAGTTTCCTATATAAAAGGTCGCCAGTCAAACGATGCCACTATTTAGCTATACAGCATATGCCCTAGTTGGCCCTGTGTAATACAACCCCCATAATAGGTTTGTCAAATAATGGTAACATCATTCTTGGAAAATACCTCCTCTATGTTTATACAAGTTTTAGATTTGGTGACCATAAAAATCACGACTCAAGATTCCCCTTGGAAGCATCTAAAGAATATTGGATAAATTCCTAGCCATTGAGCCTTATTTGGGATCTTATTTCAAAATTTATGGTCAAATCTATTCGACCTTAAACACTATCCTTATTATTTCGACATGCATGACTCTAAACTACCAATAACAAAAGACATGGTACTCACCTGATTAAAAACCCGCAAAGGGAACTCTAGAAAAAAGTCGAGTCTCATCTCACTAGACATATATTTTGTATGGTTTAGGAAATATTGATCAATAAAAAAGGTCAAAAGATACAAATTTTGTGGGGGTTTTCTATATAAACCTAGTAAAAATGAAACTATTCTCATTAGTCCCATTTGATTAAATAGAAAATTTTGAGCACCCCCATTCCTGTTATTATAATTATGATTATCTGACATAAAAGTTTGATGTAAAAAAAATCATCACCATCACCTTTGATATTTCAATTAAAAAAAGAAATAATGGAGACATATATGATTGAAGACAAAATTCCTTTTGTTCATATGGTAAAATAAGAGGGAAATCAATATAATGGAGCCTCTATATCTTGTGTTAAAAGAAAATATCAGCATGTCTCTTCATCTTTTTAATGACCTCTTGAGCCTTATCTGTCACTTGTTGAAGTTGATACAATTTAGAAACTTCAGCATCATGAGCTTGACGAAGTGCTTCTTTGGCAGTTGAAATGGAATTTATCCCTTTAAAATGGGTTTCTCCTAATGTTTGGTTCAATTTATCAAGTTTATTATAAACAACATCCATTTTTTATTGAATATATATCATCTCCTTTGTCTCCTCTTTAATTTTTTGGAAAATTTATATCGACCTCTTTATATGGTCGGCCTCAGCCTTGGCTATTTCATCTTGGAATATCTAAACATTAATATGTCATTTGGAATTTTCAATATATTTCCACAAATCATGTTATTTCTCCTGTCGGTGAATGGTCTCTTTCATTGAATTGTAGACTAAGTGATAATTAAATCCACCAAATCCCAATATGAAAAACAGTGTTGGGAGTTTTCCAAAATGGGACAACAGCTCATCCAAAGTCTTCTTGACTATTATATTCCAAATTTGTTACCACGTCTTTTTAATTTCCATCCATGAGAAAACTGCATATCTAAATATGAATTTGAGACACTACCATGGGTTATAATTTACTCTAAAAACAAATCACTTAGAGAGGTGCCTTGATCTAATTCTCTCAGAATAGTGGATTCTTCCCCTTCTATTGATGTTTGAGCCAACACAAAATTTTCACCTTCCAATCTAGCTATGGGAGATGATAACCCTAAATGGTGAGTAAGAATCACTGTCAGTTTTAGAAGAATTATGGAAATGGGGCATGATCTAGAAAGTTGATAACATTTACCCAATAATAATTCTGCTTCTTGATTAGATTCATCCCTATTTTTCTAGGCTTTAGTAGTTTGAGAAAGTGTTTATAAGGGAGGGTAATTCTCCTAAGTTTTCCCAATTTCTATGATTGAAGGCTCTAGAGTATCTCCCAAAATGTGTCCCTCAGTAGGTACTTCTACAGCTTCATCAAAAGAAGGATATATTGGAATGACCCATTCTTGAAGGTCCTTCACAACATTCTCTATAGACAAATCTACATAAGTTTAACTTTGATGTGAAGTACCAAGTAAAAAAAGAATAATTATGTATGGAAAATGAAATATTGAGAAATTGCGTCCTTGAAATTCCTCATGGAAGTCCCCAAACTCCTTGATAGAACCTAGAATATTAATTTTTTGATTAAGGGTGTCCATCATTTCAGTGCATGCGGCTTGGAATGTTATAGAATCCTCACCATTTAAGGTATCCAACGAATGTTGGTTGATGCCCAAATTGTCTCTACTAAAATTTTGTTCCATCAATTCTTCAACTGATGCAATGAAATCAGATCTTTCCAAGTCAGGATTAACACCAGTATCTGCTTCAGATTTCCCAGGATCCTCATTCCTTTCTTCTGGTGGAATAAGAATATCAGCATCGATTATTGCAGGATCCATTGGCAAGGGCAACTAATCTTAGATATTTTTAAGAGAATAATATTAGTAAAATCATTTGATACTCAATAGAAATGTATTTGACATTACCATGAACTTTCTATCTATTTTTAGAAATAGTAATAGATGCAGTTGTCTCTCTTGGTACTTCGCCTATTAAGGTAAAAAATTCATCAGCACGAATCCATTATTCTCTTGGGGTTTCCTTCTCCATTCTTGAAGGACCAGTTTTTAAGCCCTTAAGAGAAGAGAGAGATGTAGATCATGTGGGAGGATGAATGTGGTCACCAAGGTGTATCAATCAATTCCTAATTCTAGAGGATAGTACAAATACTTACTTCTTTAATGTACACTTTAGACCAATCTCATTTCTCTCTTGCATTTATTTTCATAAGCTTGTGGAGAAATTAAAATACTCCTCTTGGTAGTAGAAACCTAAGGTAGCAGATGAGGATTATCTGTCGCCATTACCCGATTCATGATTCTCACTCCTCGAGAATTTTATGGAGACTCGGGAGGATCATCTAATGTGTCAATAGGGGAACCTGTAGGTCCATACTTTGGAAACCCAAGAACCTATCCTGAGGTTCCTTCCCTAAATTCAAGCTGCAAAATAAAATCTCATCAAAATTAATGGTGGTGAATGAAAAAATAGAAATGAAACAAAAGAAAAGGAAAATACATTCTTAGTATTAACATAAATGTACCATTCCTCTTCAGGGTGAAAAATTACCCCTTCATGTATCCCTAGTTATATCATATTGAATAATTGATTAGAGGCTGGTACTTGGTCATTGTTTGCATATATAAAGGTCTCCAACTCTGCAATATACTCTTGTAATTCAGCCAAGTTATTGTACGAATGATAATCATAAGGTTATTTAATATCACCCACATCCGTTATTCGAAGGCCATTTTGGAGGAACACCCATTCATCCCTGAGTTCACGAGTCAAGCTCTCCCAAAATTGAATAGATAAAGGCCGCAAATAATTTGGTGTTGATATGGTTGGATGTGGATAAAATCCAACACCCTCTGATTGGAGAGCCTCTTCAGGCATCCATTATTCTTCAGAAAAGTCAGCAGATGGGATGGGAATCTCTTTATGATGACAGTGGCTAGACCACCTTTGGTGGTAGAGGTATTGTTTCCCTAGCCTTATTCTTCTTGGTATATGTTCTACAGATATGTTTTGAAGGTTCTGAAGCTTCTGAATCCTCTACATCATCTTTGGATTTAGATGTCTTCCGACGATTGCTACACACAATAGTTGTCATAACTGCCACATGATATATTCCTTTTGTTAAATCCCCCTAAGGGTATGAAGAATCCAAATCTTGGGCATATACAGCTTCTAATCCAATTTATTCAACTAATGGAGGTAATGTAATTGATAATTTGGATGTCTCTAAAGCCATCAAATTCCACAATTGTCTTGCTACAATTGGGTCTTTCTGATTCCTAACATGCATGGGAGGAAAAGTGTTTGATTGTTGAAGATATTTGAACTAGAGACCAAACCTATAAGGGATGTAATCCTCATAGATAATTTCACCATCAATCTAGGTTGATAACACGTTGTCCCTGAATTCCATCATATAGGACCTCACCTCATAATTTTATTCCTTACCGTCGTCAATAAATGTTCCAGTTGGTGGGTTACCAAAAGGGAAGAAGCTAAATTCTCTTAATGCATTCAATACCCTCATCACTACATCATGTATCATGTTATGGGACTGAATACAGAAGAAATTTTGTAAAAATGGGGCAAATCGACCATTGGGGACTCTAACTGAATTCAACACTGAATATGAAGAAAATTATGCCATGATCCAGCCACAAAACACTTGAAATGGCACTGAAAGTCTAAAAAGAGCCTTCTCATTGTACAAATGTAGTAGGGAATAATAAATTATTTCCAAAACAGGAGTTGCTAACCCAATATATTTTTCCTCTACCAATTTGGTTGCGATAACAAAAGTCCCTAGCCTTACACCGCTACTGGACTCACGGACTGGAAGCAAGTAAATGCTTAGCCACATGGCAAGGAAATCAGCTAAGCGTACGTTTGCATCAATATCATATTTGAATTTATAGCCCCAGTGCTTATAGTCACCTCTCTCCAATTTGGTCCAATATGTTCTTGAAATTCCCCGATTATCTACAGATGGACAAATAGTAGGACATCTATAGGTGGGACCTTTCTCTATTGTGGGTTCTAAAAAGAATTCCATCCACACTCTTGTATGAATATATTTCTTATCTTTAGCTATTTCCTTTTCTATTTTGAATAATTCATGAGCCAATGTTGGTGTCCTAGTAACATCACCCCATGTTGTAACTAGTGGAGTGAACTCATCATACATATCCCTGAGAATGGGAACCCCATATATTTGGTAGATATCCCATATACTGATTCCAACCTCACCATACATCAAGTGGAAAGTATTTTTTGTGTGTACTCCATCGGCTCATAAATTCAGGGATGATGTAATTTTTGTAAACATAAGTTTGTCCCATCTAGATAGCTTCATAAATGTGAACATCTGATAGCTCTTTCTTGAATTCTTCACAAGTTCAGCATACCCAAAACACCCACATTTATTCAGGTTTAACTCCTCCTCCAGAACGAAGATCTTAGCCTTCCTTCCAACCATTAGACTAATCTGTTTGCAACACAAAAAATTTTGAATCATAAAAATGTGGCCTTGTCTCTACAACATGATCTTTTATATCAGGGGTACAACCACTATGGTGTAGGATGCATCCAATAGGGATAGTTCCCTTATGAATAGGAATACCCTTCACGGTAATATTCATGCAATGACAGTTGAAGTATTAGATAAACCAATTATTTGGAAAGTATCTCTTAATTTCCAGAATGTGGGCATCTTGTAAAATCCCATGTCCGTATAGAGGCAGATAGTGACTTTGTGGATATTCATATTGGTATGGAATTAATCCTTTCAGCAGCCCAAGGAGGGTACTCTCAACAACATCACAATAGTCTAGTCTAACAATTTTCATCGTCTTGTTTTGACAAGCCTTAGCTTCCTCAGTAGTAGTCATCAAGTGAGCCATTTCTTACAATAGAGTTACCAAGTTTTCCTTATTAGGTTGGAATTTTGACTTAAAAAAATTCAAATTTCAACTTACATGAATTTAAAAATTTTGAAAAGGAAATGCTTATCCTAGGTCCTTTGATGAGTTCATCCATGTAGGTCCTTCGACAGGGATCCTAGTGAAAATCCTTCGACGAAATCCTTCAGCATAGCTCCATCTCTCAAATGGTTTCACCTTGATAAAATTTCAAGGGACCTACATGAGAGCACAATGAAGCAAGGATAGACGAATTGTTGAGTCAATAAGGTTTTCCTTATGACTTTTCCATTCCTTCTTGTTTTGAAAATCACAAACACGTTTATTTAAGGAAAATCTCTTTTATAAGGAAAATCGATTTTATAAGGAAAATCATTTTTATAAGGAAAATCGCTTTTATAAGGAAAATCGCTTTTATAAGGAAAATCGTTTCTATAAGGAAAATTTCTTTTTTAAGGAAAATCGCTTTTTTAAGAAAAATCGCTTTTATAAGGAAGATTACTTTTGTAAGAATATTATCTTTATCATATTTTCATTCATATATTTCTTAAGTATAAGTTTCGGATTCATTTCTATATTCTCGGAATCATTTGAAACTTTGATATGAAACATTCTGTTTTAAGTACCGGATTCCAGATGAGAACTGTAATGAAGTTTCATTCCAAATTCCGGATACGAACTCTGATAAAGTTCTACTCCGAATTCTGGATACGAATTCTCATTACGAATTCTGATGACTAATTCTCATTACGAATTCTGATGACGAATTCTCATTACGAATTCTGATTATGAATTCTCATTCCGAATTCTGATGACGAATTCTCATTACGAATTCTGATGACGAATTCTCATTACGAATTCTAATGATGAATTCTCATTACGAATTCTGATGACAAATTCACATTATGAATTCTGTTGACGAATTCTCATTCTGAATTCTCATTCTGAATTCATCTATTAAACAGAATCTGATCATCTTTGTTTTATAAACTCCGAATTTATTTTGACTCTGAAAAATTATTTTTGTTCCGAACCTTCATTCCGAACTTTTGAGTTAGACTTTAAACGATGTCGTACTTTCTGTTTCACTTGTTTTATTATAAAACGATGTTTTCTATTCTGTTATAAACTAACCGTTGGTTAAGTTAAATGTGTACAGGTCCCTCCGATTTTTAAGGAAAATATGATCGTTGGAAAGGAGGCCGACCTTGCCTATAAATAGGATCTCATTTGAATGAGCTCAATGCTAACTGGTGAATAACTTCTTCGATATTATGCATACATGCTGTTGAAGTGATTTCTAGAGAGAGAGGCTCTTATTAACTCTCAAATCTTTGTGCGACTCTGAATGTTGGTGATTACATTCGAGAACTTCCGGGGATAGGAAGACAGAGGTGCCAACTACCTTGAAGTTTGACGGCTTCCTTGCTAAGGAAGATAGAGGTTGCCAACTACCTTGAAGTTGAGGGCTTGCGGGGATAGCAAGACAGAGACTCCGATCTTCGTATCGAGGGCTTACCCTAGTGTGGGTAAGATAGAATTGCTTGAAAGTATAAATCAAGGGACCTTTATCCAAGGTTGTTGGATACCCTTCTCTTTGGGTTAAAAGACTTATATCTTGTTACTCGTAGTTTTACTACTTGTTTATTTCCGCTGCATTTTGTATTATAAGGAAAGTATAACTTTCTTATACTTCCTTACTTGTACTCCGTTTCAATTAGATTCTATACACTTTAAGGTAGAATCTCATATTGTAATCTTTTGTTAAGTTTCAATTTCTGGAACCATATTTCCAGAACCAACTTTCGGAATCTCTTTCCAGTTTTAAGAAAGTAAATAGGACTTGAAGTTTATAACTTCATTCCTTATTCCGATTTTTTTATTTGGTGTTAGAGGTGTTGTGAATTTTCTTAAGTTTAACTTTGTTAAACTTAGCTCTTTCCTTTTCTTAAGAAAAACATAATTAATCATAACTAACTTTAAAGGTTCCAAAGGAATTTTTAAAGTGTACAATTCACCCCCCCTCTTGTATATTGAGCATCTACATCATTATTTCGATCCTAAAATTGGTATCAGAGGTTGGAAACCTCATACTCTATACCAATCCTACAATTGGTATCAGATTAGGTCTCTGAAATACTTGTACTCACGTATAAGTTTTTCTTGCTCACTTTTTCATTCCGAAACTTTCTTATTCCGAATTTTTTCATTCCATACTTTGTGATTACGAACTTTTTCTACTAAAAAGTTTGTGTGACAAAGGTTTTTAAGTATGGTAGGAATTAATGTTGGTTCTATTGATAATCTAAATCCTACAAGACCACCAATATTTGATGGTAATGATTATGAATACTGGAGAGATCGAATGAAGACTTTTGTTATCAATACTGGAGTGGACAAATTCGTTATGCTTACTGGTGATTATAAAATTCCTGATAAGGAAGTTAGAACTTTTACTAACCAGGAAAAGCAAGAGTATAAACTCAATTATAAGGTACGAAATACCTTACTTTGTTCAATGACAAGAAATATATATAGCCAAATTTCTTCTTGTGAAGCAGTTAATTGTATCTGGAAGAAGTTAGAGGTTACACACTTTGGAACTTCTAAAGTGATTGAGACTAGGAGAGCTATGCTTAGAGCTGAATACCATGGTTTCAATTTTCCTTATGGTGAACCAATCTGTGAAGTTCAACAGAGAGTTTTGAATATTTTCAACAGTTTATAGTCTATGGGAGAAAAAGGGTTAGATGATGAAGCACTTGTGGACAAGATAATTGATATTATGTCCAATGAGTGGGAATCCAAAAGAACAGCTATAGATGAGAACAGGAAAGTGACTCAAATTTCACTTGATGAGTTATTCGGAACTCTTCTCCAACATGAAACCATAATGAAGAGAGATGCTGACAACATCAAAAAGAAGAATGGAAATGGTACTGTTGCTTTTACAACAACATCAAATCAGATGAAAGCTAAGACTCCTGAGAGAGTAACCAGATCCAAGTCTAAGAAAGTTATTTTCCAATCTGAATCTAGTGAGAGTGAAGTCTCTGAAAATGAGTTAGCAAATATTGCTCAAAGGATGAACAAGATAGCTGGCCAAAGAAGTTTCCAATCCATGTATAAGAAGAAGGAAAGGAAATATAGGAAAGATGGAGAAGTCACATGTTATGAATGCATGAGAGCTGGACATATTAGACCAGATTTCCCTTTGCTTAAAAAGAAAGAACGGAAAGAAATACATTCAGACAGGAACATAAAGAAGTATTATAAAGCCAAAGCTAAGAAAGTTCTGAAACCAAATGATACCTGGAGTGCCAGTGGTGGTGACTCTTCAGATGAATCTTCAGATTATGAATCTTCAGAAAAGAAGAATCTTGGTCTTATAGCCAGAATACCTATTGATAATCATTGTTTTATGTCTAAGGTACGAAATGCTGAATCATTGACCAATGTATCTTTAAATTCTAATGATAGTAAGTATGATAACTCCTTAGATGAATAATCCTCTTCTGATGAAGAAAATACTTTACCTACTTATGAAGAAGTTTCTAGGTTTGCTGAACTTCATGAAATTGAGAATTCCAAACTCAATAAAAAAATTGATAAGGAAAACTCTAGGAATAATATTCTTACAAAAGGGATATCAGATCTGTCTAAAGATCTTGATAAGAAAAATGATGATTTTGAAAGTATTTCAAAAAATCTTGAGGAAGTAAGTTCTGAGAAGAACAAACTTTCTAAAGAGTTAGAAAAAGTAATTTCCAAGAAAGGTGTCTTTGAGCCTAGCTCTAGTTCTAAAACTAATGATTTTGAGGATAAAAACTTGGTTATAAAACTCAAATCCGAAATTTTTTCCTTAAATAAGTGTTTATCAAACTTTACCCATGGTAAGGAAAATTTTGATAAAATGTATTCCCAAATACAACCTTTAAGAAATAAATCCGGATTTGGTTATACCCATGCAAAACCAATTTTTAGTAACAATTATTTTGTTCCTCAAAGTGCCCCATTGTGTACTAAGTGTCAATGTGGTGGTCACTGGGAAAAGAATTATTCCTTAAAAAAACCCAATCTCTACGATTTCACAAAGCCTACTTTTCTAAAAAGATGTGTGTACCTAAAATTTTGTTATCTGGAAATCTCGGATCCAAACAAGTTTGGATTCCAAAAATCTAATTCTCTTCTTGATTTCAGGAAAATAAAGAGAGTACCAACAACAATACATGGTACATGGATAGTGGATGTTCCCGGCACATGACTGGTAACAAAATCTATTTTGAAAAGATTATCAAAACGAAAGGAGGAAAGGTAACTTTCGGAGACAATTCGTTAAGGGTCTTAAGCACAACCTCATTAGCATAATTCAGTTATGTGATGAAGGTTACCTTGTGAATTTTAGGAATGATAAGTGCTTAGTTCACAATTCCTAGGAAGAATTTGTTCTCTCAGCCAATAGGCATGAGAATGTTTACACCTTAAATTTACAAGACCTCGGGATCCAAGATTTACCTTGCCTAAGTGAAATGGAAGATCATTCCTGGTTATGGCATAGAATACTAGGTCACTGTAACCATAGAAACCTATGTAAACTCACTAAGAAGAAACTAGTTAAGGATCTATCGGAGCTTAGATTTGATTCTTCTAAAGTTTGTGATCCTTGTCAATATGGAAAGAAACATAAATCTAGTTTTAAATCGATCGGTGAAGTCTCAAAAACTGATGCATTGCAGTTAGTGCACATGGATCTTTTTGGTCTAACACAAACTAGAAGTATTGGAGGAAAATACTATGTGTTTTTTCTAGTTGATGATTACACTAGATTTACTTGGGTTTATTTTCTAGCAAAGAAATATAAAGCTTTTTCTTATTTCAAAAGTTTTATATCTCAAGTTAAAAAATGAGAAAAAACTTTCATTGAAAACTATCCACAGTGATCATGGAGGAGAATTTCAAAATTCTGATTTTGAAACTTTTTGTAGTGAAAAAGGTATTACTCACAATTTTTCAGCACCTAGAACTCCTCAGCAGAATGGTGTAGTTGAGAGAAGAAATAGAATTTTTCAAGATATAACTAGAACCATGTTGAGTGAATATTCTATAGCTAGACATTTCTGGTCTGAAGCGGTAAGTACTTCTTGCTATACTATAAATCGAGTTTTGATTAGACCTTTTCTTAATAAAACTCCTTATGAGTTATGGAATGGTAGAAAACCAAGACTATCCTACTTCAAGGTTTTTGGTTGCAAAGTATTCATTTTTAATACTAAAGATAACTTACATAAATTCTCACCAAAATCAGATGAAGGAATTTTCTTAGGTTATTCCACAACTTCTAAGGCTTATAGAGTTTTTAATAAAAATACTTGTACTATTGAAGAAACCGTGCATGTAAAATTTGATGAGTCTGATCCTTTTGTTTTTAAACCATCCCAGTCTACATCTTAGGATGTGTTTTCAAAAAATTATTATCAACCTTTGATAGAAGAACCTTCTGATAAGGATAATGTTCAAGAATATACTTCTGAAACATTTACCCCGGAAGACTTTCTACCCTATGTTGATGAACAGGCTTTTCAAAACCCAAATTTGGTGTTTCTTAAGAATCATCCCAGTGATAGTATCATTGGTGATGTAAATCAACCTGTAAGGACTAGAAGTTCCTTAAGAAATGAAGTAGAACATCTAGAATTTCTTTCCCAATTAGAACCTAAAAGCACTGATGAAGCTTTAGGTGATGATGATTGGATCAAATCCATGCAAGATGAAATAAATGAATTCGAAAGGAATAAAGTTTGGACCTTGGTTGAAAGACCTAAGGAAACTTCTATTATTGGAGTAAAGTGGGTGTTCAGAAACAAATGTGATGAAAATGGAGTCATAGTGAGAAATAAAGCTAGACTTGTTGCTAAAGGCTATAATCATCAAGAGGGAATAGACTATAAAGAAACCTATGCTCCAGTAGCTAGACTTGAATCTATCCGTATTCTACTTGCCTTTGCAGCATTCTTTAATTTTAAACTTTTTCAGATGGATGTGAAATGTGCTTTTCTTAACGGTTATGTCCAAGAGGAAGTTTTTGTTGAACAACCTCCTGGATTTGAAGATAAAAACATCCTGATCATGTTTTTAGACTTACCAAAGCTCTGTATGGTCTTAAACAAGACCCACGAGCATGGTATGATAGACTCACTGGATTTTTGCTTCAAAATAACTATGTTAAGGGAAATTCAAATCCAACCCTTTTTATAAATAAAGATAAGAAATTTTTTTTGATTGTTCAAATTTATGTTGATGAAATCATATTTGGTTCAACTCAGCAATCTTTAACCGACTCTTTTGTAAGTTTAATGAAATCTGAGTTTGAAATGAGTATGATGGGTGAGTTAACTTTTTTCCTTGGTTTTCAAATTTCTCAAAATCCAGAAGGAACCTACATATCTCAACATAAGTATATTAAAAATCTTCTTAAAAATTATGGTTATGACAACACTAAGAGTATAAGTACTCCTATTGGTACCTCAAACTCTTTAGATCTTGATGAAGCTGGGAAACCAGTAGATCAAACATCTTTTAGAGGTATGATAGGAAGTTTACTTTACTTAACAGCTAGATGACCAGACTTAATGTTCTCAGTATGCTTATGTACAAGATATCAATCCAATCCTAAGGAATCTCACTTAAAGGTGGTAAAAATAATTTTTCGCTACCTTAAGGGAACCATGGATCTAGGATTATTTTATACTTCTGGAAATTATTTTGTTCTAAAAAGATTTTCTGATGCTGACTTTGGTGGATGTAGAATGGATAGAAAAAGTACATCCAAAACTTGTCATTTATTAAGAGATTCGTTAGTTTCTTGGTCTTGCAAAAAGAAACATTCTGTAGCACTCTCCACTGCTGAAGCTGAATATGTAGCAGCTGGAAGTTGTTGTGCTCAAGTGTTGTGGATGCAACACACACTCACAGACTATGGCTTGAGTTTTACTAAAACTCAAATTTTATGTGATAACACAATTGCCATTTCCTTAAGTAAAAACTATGCACATCACTCTCGTGCAAAACACATAGATATTAGGCATCACTTTCTTAGGGATCACACACTGAAAGGATATATTATTCTTCAGTTTATCGGAACGCAAGAACAACTTGCTGATATTTTCACAAAATCTTTACCTTCTGATAGATTTGAATACATTAAACAGAAGTTAGGAATGATAACCGTAAGGTAATATTTATTAATTAACTTTCTATTGAAAAAGTTTCCTTACAGCAATAAACTCCTTTTCATAGGGGGAGTACATTTGATTGTTAGAAAAACTAAGTTTTTCAAAGTTTGTTTTCAAACATTTTGGAACTAAAGATCCAGAATGGGAATTTTCGGAACAAAAAATTTCCAGAATGGATATTTTCGTTTAAAAAACTTCTGGAATGGAAATTTTCATATTGAAAACTTCCGGAATGGAAAATTTCGTACTGGTATTTTCATAATGAGATTTTTGTACTGAATCTTTCATAATGACCTTTTCGTTTTTAAATTTTTTGATGAAATTTTCGTACTGAGTTTTCCGTACTGAGTTTATTTTTCATAGTGAGTTTTGCGAACTTTGTCTTTTCGTAGTAAAGATTTTTTCATAGTTTTCATAAGAATGTTACCCATTACGAATAATCCTCCTAAGCTAATCCGAAAGGTATGATTTCCTTACTCAAGTTTTCGTAATCATACTTTACTTGCTGGCGTTTTCTTATATTTTGTTTTCGGATTATAGTTTTCTTAATTCTTTGTTTTAATAAAAACCTCAAAATATCGGATTCAAGTTTTCTTGAGAATTGGTTTTCAACCGTCAGATCTGATCTCAGCTTGTCACAACTGTTCGATCAACTGAGGAAGTTGAACTGTCTTCTCGTTGCCTATATAAAGGGGACCCCAAATGGTTATCCCACATCGGTTTTCAAGCTCCAACGTCCCGAAGCTTTGCCTATCCGTTTTAAAGTCGTTCCGAACTTCAGATTTCTCCGTTCCGAAGTTCTCAGAGGTCTTCAGATCCAAATGTCTGTGGAAGTAGCTTCTCAAGACATGTCTTCCTCTAAGCTGATTTTGAAGTGGTTAGTATATAGAGAAAGGTTGGTTCATCCTAATTTCTTTAACAAGTATGATTCTCTTATATCCAAGAACATAAAGCTTAACGGATGGGAAGATGTTGTTCTATCCAAGACCGGAAATCAATATGAAGTTTATTCGGATTTTCTTATAGAGTTCTATGAGACAGTTTCCTTCTATAAGGAAGATGGCAAGGAGAAATTATCGTTTATGTCTTATGGAAAGACTTATAAGCTTTCTTATGCCAAGGCATCCAGCTTGGTAGGGCTGAATAATGAAGGAGAACCTGAGTTTATTTCTCATGTTTTTCTGGATTCAAAAGGAAGCTTCGACAAGGAAAAGGTTTTGGAAACTCTCAGACTGTTAGATGACAAGGCTCTGAAGATTGCTTCTCTGTCTGCGAATTTTCGGATTCTAGAATTATGGGTACAAGGTCTTATCGTACCGAGAAAGGGTGACAAAGATAGTTTGAAGAAGAGTGAGATTTATATTCTATATTTCTTGATAAATATGAGGAAGTTTAATCTGATGAAACACATTCTTATTACCCTTGAGAATGTTAAGAAAGGTAATTTGAGAGCTCAGATCATAATGTATCTAGCAATCCTCTCAAAGTTGATAGTTCGGTGCCTTGAGTCTTTCAAGGAGTCTTGTAAGTCTAAGCCAAGAGTTTGAAAGATTATATTGGTGAGTGATGGTATTCTCAAAAGAATGGATGTAGCCTTCGACAAGAAGATTGGTCAGTTTTTTGATTTACCTACTCAAGAAGAAACGGTTCTGAAAGTTGCTGAACCTGAATCCTCTAAGACAGTGAAGAAGATAAAGTTGAAAGAAGTTGAAGTTGCAGCAGAGAATCCCAAATCTAAGGAAGTTCATTCCGCACCTCCAAAACCAAAGAAGAAGAAAGCTTACCCAGATGAGGTAGTTTCTAAATGGAGGGAAATCAAAGAGAAGAGAGTTCAAGGGGAGCCTCAGTTTGTCTTGGATCCTACGGAAGCTAAGGCCTTGAAAGAAAAGACTGCGGATGAGCTTGAAAAACAAGTGAAAGAAAATAAGCTTAAGAAAAAGATGTATGAAGATGAGGTGGTTCAAAATTTGTTAAAGTTTACAGAGATGGCTTCCAGAAACATTCATGTTCCGAGATATTTCTCTCTGGAATATCTACCTGAGACTCCAGGAAGAAACTTTGTCGCTCTGGAAAAGGCAGTTGCAAAGCCTGTTGAGGAAGTTGCGTAGATAGAGCACGTGGAAGAGGAAGAAGAAGTTGCTGAAGGTAGTGGTGACACCAGAGATGTTTTGAAGAAAGTAGATGATTATAAGGGGACACCTTCGGAACATTTTTCGCTCTGAACTTCAGAAGCTCAATCATCGAAGTTAGTCACTCCAGGGAAGGATGAGCAGGAAGGAGAACAAGAAGTAGCCTATCATGCAGAGGAGGAACAACTTCTACATGATATTACTCAAATGGAGAATGTAGAGGATGATGCTCAAAAAGTTTCTGATGATGAATACAATGTTGTCCAAGTGTCTAACAGTGAAAAGAGAACTCCGGAACAGGACTCCATTCTGAAAAAGGACAAGGGAAAGAAACTTTTTGTTGATACCCCGAGCTCTGCTGTTGTAAAGAGAAGGGAAGTTGGTGATTCTTCTAAGAAGAAGAATGAGAAAATTAAAGAAGGAAATTCTCCAAGCGAAGTCTCGAATTCAGAGTCATCTTCGTTGGGGCATGAATTTGCTGTTCAGTCATTAAAGAAGTCGGTAGGTTCTATTCCGACTTTCTCAAGTATTGATTCAAAATGCCAGATGCTTCAACATGCTTTGAATCAGAAAATAGACTTTGTATCCATGGTCATAGACAAATGTGTTGAGATAGAGGCTCAGTTCAAAACTTTCTTTGTCGGCTATGAAGCCCAAAAAAGATCTTACAAGAGGATGACTAGTTGGTTGAGGAAGACTGTAGAATATGAGGCTCTTTGATGAATTCCAAGATAATGTAAAGGATGCCTTTGAGATAAAATATAGGAAGATAAATGAACTTACTGCATCCTTTGAAGAAAAGTTGACAGATGAAAAGAATTTTCGGATTCAAGAAGTCAGAGATCTGAATGGGAAGCTGAATTCTGTTTCTCAAAACTGGAAGTATGAAAGGGATCATCAGATTGAGTTTGAAGAAAAGTTGTTAAAGCAAGAACAAATCTTGAAGGCTCAGGAAGAAAATCTTTAGGCTCAGGAAGAAAAGTTTCAAGCCCAGGAAGAAAAGATAAAAGCTCAAAATGCAAGAATTGTTGTGTTAGAGAAGCAAGCCGAGGAAGATCATAAAGACTTGAAGAAAATAAAGACTATTCTTAAGGGTCTCATGGCGAAGGAAAAAGATCCAAAATAGACAGATCCAATCTTTTGTTGTATCTAGATTTCTTTGTTGTTGAGCTTTCAAACTTAATGAAAATTGTGCTTGCTCGTTTCTTTTGTTGTTAATACTAATTTTTCAGGTACTTTGTTATATTTTTCATTCCCTTGAATTCTTTTTTGAAAATCACAAAGGGGGAGAAGGAAAAGAACCCTAATAAAGGGGAAAAAGAATCTTAACAAAGGATAAGAAAGAAAACAAACTCTAATAGAGTTTATCTAAGGGGGAGTTTTTCATTAAATAAGACTTTCTTATTCTTAATGAAATATCATCCCGGAAATCTAGAATATGATCCTTAGTGTTTCAAAGCCTAAGGAGGAGTTAGTCGTATTCATCAACATCCATAAGCAAAGGGAGATAAGCCTTAATGTTTTCTTTCTTCTTATGCTTTCTTTTTCGTAGGGATGTTTGTGCTTTCCAAAAAGGGGGAGATTGTTGAGTCAATAAGGTTTTCCTTATGACTTTTCCATTCCTTCTTGTTTTGAAAATCACAAACACCTTTCTTTAAGGAAAATCGCTTTTATAAGGAAAATTGATTTTATAAGGAAAATTGCTTTTATAAGGAAAATCTCTTTTATAAGGAAAATCGCTTTTATAAGGAAAATCGTTTCTATAAGAAAAATTTCTTTTATAAGGAAAATCGCTTTTTTAAGAAAAATCGCTTTTATAAGGATGATCGATTTTGTAAGAATATTATCCTTATCATATTTTCATTCATATATTTCTTAAGTATAAGTTTCGGATTCATTTCTATATTCTCAGAATCATTTGAAACTTTGATATGAAACATTCTGTTTTAAGTACCAGATTCCAGATGAGAACTGTAATGAAGTTTCATTCCAAATTCCAGATACGAGTTCTGATAAAGTTCTACTCCGAATTCTGGATACGAATTCTCATTACGAATTCTGATGACGAATTCTCATTACGAATTCTGATGATAAATTCTCATTACAAATTCTGATGATGAATTCTCATTCCGAATTCTGATGACGAATTCTCATTATGAATTCTGATGAAGAATTCTCATTATGAATTCTGATGATGAATTCTCATTACGAGTTCTGATGACAAATTCATATTACGAATTCTGTTGAAGAATTCCCATTCTAAATTCTCATTCCGAATTCATCAATTAAACAGAATCTAATCATCTTTGTTTTATACACTCTGAATTTATTTAGACTCCGAAAAATTATTTTTGTCCCGAACCATCATTCTGAACTTTTGATTTAGACTTTAAACGATGTCGTACTTTCTATTTCACTTGTTTTGTTATGAAACGATGTCGTCTATTCTGTTATAAACTAACCGTTGGTTAAGTTACACTTGTACAGTTCCCTCCGGTTTTTAAGGAAAATATGACCGTTGGAAAGGAGGCTGACCTTGCCTATAAATAGGAGCTCATTTGAAGGAGCTCAATGCTGAGTGATGAATAACTTCTTCGACATTGTGCATACATGCTGTTGAAGTGATTTCTAGAGAGAGAGGATCTTATTAACTCTCAAATCTTCGTACGACTCCGAATGTTGGTGATTACATTCGATGACTTCCAGGGATAGGAAGACAGAGGTGCCGACTACCTTGATGTTCGAGGGCTTCCTTGCTGAGGAAGACAGAGGTTGCCAACTACCTTGAAGTTGAGGGCTTGCGGGGATAGCAAGATAGAGACTTCGATCTTCATATCGAGGGCTTACCCTGGTGTGGGTAAGACAGACTTGCTTGAAAGTACAAATCAAGGGACCTTTATCTAAGGTTGTTGGATACCCTTCTCTTTGGGTTAAAAGACTTATATCTTGTTACTCATAGTTTTACTACTTGTTTATTTCTGCTGCATTTTGTATTATAAGGAAAGTATAACTTTCTTATAATTCCTTACTTGTACTCTATTTCAATTAGATTCTATACGCTTTAAGGTAGAATCTCATATGGTAATCTTTTGTTAAGTTTCAATTTCTAGAACCATATTTCTAGAACCTACTTTCGGAATCTCTTTCCAGTTTTAAGAAAGTATATAGGACTTGAAGTTTATAACTTCATTCCTTATTCCGAGTTTTTCATTTGGTGTTAGAGGTGTTGTGAATTTTCTTAAGTTTAACTTTGTTAAACTTAGCTCTTTCCTTTTCTTAAGAAAAACATAGTTAATCATAACTAACTTTAAAGGTTCTAAAGGAATTTTTAAAGTGTACAATTCACCCCCCCCCCTCTTGTATATTGAGCATCTACATCATTATTTCGATCATACAATTGGTATCAGAGGTTGGAAACCTCATACTCTATACCAATCCTACACGAATTAGATATGCAATGAGAGTAAAAAGTTAGAGATCCCATGTGAATAAAATCTCAAAGGAATGGAGTTATTTATTGACATCATTGACCTATGTAGAAAACCTGCATGATCTAGCTACGTCGCAAACCTGCGCAGCTCAGAATTTACTCCATAGTCTTTTCCCCATGATCTTACCTCTGGACTCAACCCTCTTTATAATTGGATCTAATCCTAATGGGGGGAGGGGTTTTTGAAAATTATTAGTAAAGACAAAAAAATATTATGAAGATTCCCTCAAATATTTCAAAATCTCAAGATGAAGCTAAAATATGTAAAAGGAATAAAAAATTGCAGGGGACCTGCGCAGAGGAGCTATGCGACAGACCTGCATAGAGGAGCTACACGACAGAGCTATGCACCAAGATGTTTTATATACCTCTACATGGAAGAGATGTGTAGCTGACCTACACCAACGAACTACTTTTGACCAGCCCCTTCCTTGCCTATAAATAGGACCCTTAGGCTCCTCATTTGACGATTAAAAAAGTTAGAAGAACTCTTGAAGATCCCATTTCATATCTCTTTCTCCAAGATCCCTAAAATTTTCTTAGGTATCTCTCTAAAAACACAAGAGAAGAGATAATTAGACGGGATAAGCACATTTTAAAATACTTTCAAAGTTTGAAGCTTTCATAGGCTTGGTTCTCCTATATTAAGCACTTTTTCAGTCATCGCTAGGACTTGCGTAGTGTACCTATGCAACATACCTATATAGTGTACCTATGCAGAATACCTACAAGGTATATCTATTCTACATAACTACACATAGGGATTACACATCATCTTGTAAACCCTCTTCAAAGCCACTCATGGTAGGGTGTCTCTTTCCTTGGTTCCCTTATCTAAAAGGGACTAAGTTGAAGACTCCCCCAATACCTCAGGACTTATCAAACCTTCGGCAAATTCACATCAGTGTGTCTCCTATTTGGGTTTGTATATCCGAAGTCAGAGGTTTCCCACATCTATTTTTTAATAGGTTCAGGATTCATAGAGTGTTTGTGGGTTTGTATATCCATAGTCACATGGACCATTCTCCCATGAATAATGTTGGGGAGTTCTCGGTTTGGAGGATTAAGGATTGGGTCATGACCTCCCCTTCTCATATGTAACACTCAGAGCCTCTGGTTCCTAATAAGGAGAGTGAAGGTAAAACTTTCTTTTAAATTCAAACAAAGGAGAAGTCTCCCTCCTCTCCTAGGATCCAAAAAATGGAACTCCCGCTAAGGTTAGTCCCTAATATTCTGAGAGCCAGGCCGCATGACCTCCAATGTCATCCCACATTGAAAGTTTCATCGCTCTGCACCCTCTCCCACCATCACCTTGGCTTCTTTCACTATAGGCCCACCCTCTCCCATTAGTGGAAGAGAGAGTGTTTGGTTTTTTGAATCTTTAACATCCCCTTGTTTCTCACATTGACCATGACTCAAGTAGGATTAGAGAATTGTGATGATCACAATATCCACATGATCCACCTTGAATGAACTATGAGAACTCTGATTCCTATCAAAACTGGGATACATAGGAAGCCTTCCTAATGCTCGAGCTCCATCTAATTTCATCTATAAAAGGCATAATTTTTAGGAAGTGAGTTCAAACTCATTTATCTCAAAGGTCTACACTCTCCTATGAGACTCATCGAACTATGTGGGCTTTGATTCCCTTCCAAGTGGGATACGTAGGAAGCCTCCCTGAGGTTCAAACCCAACACCTCAAATCAACCTTGTTCTTCCTGGGACATATTCCCAAAAGGGTCTAATCCAACTTGGAAGCTCCTATCTTTTCCAGGTTCCTTGGTCTGCTTAGGCATAAGTCCCACACAAAGCTTTGAATAAGCATCTTCTGGTTAGATGTCCTTACCATATGAAATTAAACTATATGTATAGGTACTTATTACATGACCTTAAAAGGTATGATGTTCCCCATTAAGCGGCACCAAACTATGAGAGTTATGATTCATTTCACAAGGATACGTAGGTATCCCATTTATGGGTAGGATCCCAACATAAAAACAAGTTTTTGTCTCCCTGTATGATAATAAATTCTAGAGTTCCCCCCTGAGTGGATTAAAAACCAGTATTATCATAAAAATGGTTAAAAGAATCTATAAATAGTTTATGAGAGGATACCATTGATGGAGAACATTGAACACATATAGATGTCTCCATTAATGAAGAACCTCGAATATATACAAATGATTCTAAATTTAACACTTGCTAATAATTGATTGAAAATTTCAAGGGAAACCTATGTTATACTCAGTAAATTAATAAGGATTCACAAGAAATATCTTAAATCTATAAGAGAGTCCCATAGTAGGCAATACTTCCCCCCAAAAGGGTTTGATAGTCTAACCTCCCATCCTCTCGACCAATGTATGATCTTAAGTATCGTATGCCCAAACCTAAAGGACACCTGCCTTTGAAAAGTAGGTCCCTTCAGATAAAGAACCATTGGATGTTTGCAGTTCCATAAATAAATCCTATGGAAACCACCCAGAAGTAGTGATTCCTAATTAGAACACATGTTCCAAGGAAGACGTGAATCAATATTATTATTTCAAAAAGCTTATTAATTTAATAAAATAAATATTATAACAATTTCAAATATAAATTTTATCATAAGTGTTCAATAAGAGACATAATAGTTTCCAATGAATTATACAAATCATTAAAAAACTTATTTTTATTTCAAATAGTTCTAATTTTATTTACAATTAATTGATAAAAATTGAATTTATTTTATTCATGTGTAAACTGTATAATTTTTATAATTTATTGAGTAATATTTATACCTTCAAACTTAATGTATAGGTAATAATGGTAATGCTAAAGTAATAATAATTTAATAGTGTATCATGTTTCATTTAAACCTGATGTTTCCTACATCGAATTCTATCTAAGTGATTGAATTTATTTAAAAATAAATGTATCTTAATTTATTGAGATATTATATTCTCTTTAGTTCTTGGTGTTTTGTGTCAATCATGTAATTGAACATGATGATACTATTTTAAAAATCAATGGGTGTTACATTATCCCCCCTAAAAAATTACATCCTCACAATTTAATCTTGATCTCAATAATCAAGGGTCTGAAATTTGAAGACAGCTTTATTTATTACCCACATAGTGAAAATGATTAATCAAACTGCCTCTTAATAATATATAAATGGGCATACAAAATTCATATTTAATAACACATAACATGTTTTTGAGGTAGGAGAAAATTGGTGGTAATTGAAGATATGGACATGGATGAAAATTATATGTAATTATAGAGAGTGATAGAGTTCATTAATCTAAAGAAAGAAGATGATCAATGAAAATTTAAGGACCTAAAAACCATTAATTTATATTGATTTAAAAGACCATAGATCAACATAAATAAATGTATTAGGATAAAATTTTGTTTCTTTATCCATTTACCAGAGTTGAGGAATTCTTATACCATCTAGGCTGAGAATACATGAAAATGTACTTACTTGATATCTTTCTATTTCATTGTCATAATTAAATCTATTGGTTGTGATTTGATCATTTTCCACAAAAATTATTACTACATTAAATTAATATTCATGACAATCTATTTATCACTAAATCAATAAGATGAAATTTTAACTAATCGTATGATCCATTAAAGATTTAAATGTCATTCCATATCTTTATAAATATCTCCCAAAAACCAATATTGTTATCACAAGTTATCAAAAATAATCTATTAATATCTAAACCTCAATACTAGCACAACTATTTCAACATTAATATTTATCTATAACATATTTAAATAAAAAACAATGATATATTTAAAAATACACCATGTATGCTAGTGGTAAGTGTTAAACTCTTATGATTCTTCAACTGTGGATCAAGCCCTGCGGCCTTTTCGGATGCGACAGGTTATGACCTAGTATGCGGGTTGCCCTTTTTTATAATACAATATTTTTATAATTCATATAATGTCCCCAAAATTTAATAACCCTTAATTAACCAGATATCAAAGATTAGATAAACATTAAAGGTTAAAATTAGCATCATAAAAAACCTTTTTATCATTATTATCTTGACATCTATCATATATTATGGGTTATTCTCCCAGAATCAAGTGTTTTTAAAGATGTTCAACATTCCACTGAATCAATTTTCCTAGTTTTTGGTAACATTAAAAATATTCTCTCCATTCCCCAATGAAAAATTACTTCAGTACAACCCTTATACATTTCAAAATTATTATAACAAAAATATCATTCATTAAAATAATCCTATAGCATAATTCCTGAATCCAAACAGAAACACATTAATCATTCCAGTTCTACTTTAGTAATAGTATAAGATTAACCTAGAACCCTTAAGTTATTTGGTGGTATATTCCATTGAATCTTGTGGAATTAATTTGTGTAGTTACCCATTTCCTTACCATGGAAGCATTGAACATTGGGAGATTCTTTATTTAACTTGAAATCACAAGCATGGTGTCCTTTTTATCCACACATGAAGTAATATATTTTTCTTTTTAATTATGTACTATGTTGTTTCTTTCCTCAAATATCACATATTATAAAATACTTCTTTCCCATTTTACCATTATACATATTTTCCTCTACCATCCTATCATTATCTTTCTTCCCTTCAAAACTTGTAACACCCTGAAATTATAAAGTAAGAATATTCTATTTGATATCATGTATGAAACACAACACCAAGATCATAGGGGAATATAATATCTCAAGACTTTAAAATTTATTTACTATTGAAAATAAATTAAATCTATTATATGTCTTGATATGCACATGATACTATTTTATCTTGTATCAAACACGACAATGAATTTCTTCGATATCTTGCATTACACACAAGACCGAGTATTACTAAACAACAATATTTTATGAAACCATTGTTACTTAATACAATAAGATATAACATATATGTTAAATTAGTGTTTATAAATAGTATTAACTAACTTATGAAAATATATAGTTTATTGGTTACCAATTTATTTGAAATTAATATAAGAACCAATTGAATATAAAGGAAATTTTTTATGCTCACAAAGGTGTTTTATCAAAATTAATTAAAATAATTATGGTTATTGAATGAGATTAACGAAATATATATTTTATATATGTTGGAAACAAGTCTCTTCTTTACTAGAAATGGAGTATGGTTTGTGTTTGTCATCAATCCCCACATGGAAGATTAGGGAGATTGTAAGGAAAGGGATCTTATAGTTCAAGATGGAAATACTATTGAAGGAGGTAAGGAATATTTCACCCAAGGCATATTTTAGGATGTTCTTAGAAAAATATGGAAATGGAAAAAATCATGCGAAGTATTTAAATGTGTGTGAAATATGAGGTTGCACTAAAGATACTTACACTCCTAATGTGATGTCAAAAGTGGTTTTGTGCACTTGGATAGAATCTTTTGTGTAGGGTCATCAAGGCCTATAAATAGGAGGCTACCCCCTCTCAAGTCTAAGAAATATTATAATGAAGATCATGCTCCTATTCCGTGTGAAAGAGTTGTGTGTGGAAGAGTTGCAGAAATTAAATCTTGCACGCAAAGTGTTCCTTTAGTCTAAAAAGACCAAGTGAGACTTATGGTGTAGTTGTTTGAAAGATACATGTTGTGGATAAAATAAGGGTTTCATGAAAGTCATCTTAAATGAAAATTACAAATCTTTAACCTAAGAGTAGGTTCTTCATGCATGTTCTAGTGTGTTCTTCTAGCAAGTTATGAACATCCAGTTTGTTTCAACAGTTATTTTAAGTGCATCAATTCCAGACTTCGATATACAAGAAAGTTCTCATGATATACAAATACAAAGTATTCAATTTAAATCTATTAAAGTGACCTTCAAGTTGATAAACTGAGCTATAATTCTCTCAAATCAGTGGTCTAGGTAAATTTATGGAAGTTATCCGAGGGAGGCAGTGTGCTATCCATAAAATCTTATAAATTTAGTGTTCCTAGCATAGAGCGACTGTGTCTGAAATTTTTTATTTCACATCTAGTGAAGAATAGTGGATTTATGTATAAACAACACACTATCAGTATATGATACTTGTACTATCCATTATAGGTTAACCAAGTAAAATTGTTTTGTTGTCTTGCAGTTTGTGAATATTTTAATTACAACACATTACCATCATACAGGTTTAATAGGTTCCCACCGATGTGGGAACAAGATCCATCACTTGAGAAGAAAACTTTGACACCCTGATTCACACCTCCCATCTCAAGGTATTCCAGGGTCCTTCAATATAATAAATAAAATATATTTTATATTCATTTAATTTATTTTATAGGCATTATTTGTGAACAAACCCAATTTCATGCATAAAACCCTATATTTTTATAAAGACATATTTACCTCTATTTATTGGAGAACATATTATAAATCCAATTTTTGGAAATTTTATAAATTTTAGATTTCAAAATTAACATAATTTTGAAATAGTAACATAAAAATTAACCATGGTTGATTTTTTTGTATTTTTCTGAGAATATTCATTTTCTTAATGAATAGTGAAAAATACTGAATTTTAATTGAAAACTGACTTTTCGTCTCAATAATTTATAAGGATAAATTATATTTTTAATTATATATAAAGGATATTTAGATCAATTATACATAAATTAATCCAATTTATGTAATTATAATCAATTTCATATTGATATGGGATATAAAAACATAGCAAATGTTTTAACATTTTTACTTTAAAAACCCTCTTTGTCGTCCCGTCTGTGAGATTAATTTTATTTTAATTTCTACCACATATGTGATTTTAATTTATAAATATTGATTATATATTTTTTATCATAATAATTTTTATTTAAAAATAATTTAAACATATTTCTGATAAAAAATATTAGTAAAAAGTGACTAAAATTAATTATAGTGATTAAGAGAAAAATTATCTTAACAAAGGACTAAAGCTTAAAATTAATAGAAAAAATGACCTAAAATATTCTATAAAAGCAATTGTATATTTATATTTACACCCTATACTCCCTTTTAATGAATTAGTACAATTATTTAAGCTACATTCCATGGAAAAAATGTGGGTGGAATTCTCTTTTCAAAAATTTACAAGAATTCAACTCCTCCATTATAAAATGGCACTCACTCGTCCCATTTATTCACACTTATAAATAAATTTATATCTCCCAAAATATATTTAAATAATCTATAAACAATCCTACACTAATAATAGAAGCCTTAATTTGGGAATAAATTAATACAAGGAGGCATTTTCTATAAACAAAAGGCAGTTACCCAAATAAGAGGTAGCGTTATTAAACGATCAATTTATTTTTATTTAATTATAAAATAATTAAGTATTATTATTAAATTATTATATAATAAAATCATTAATTTAAATATAATTATATTTTTTTATTCTAGGGGTTTTAACTACACTTATACATAGTCCCATCTAATAGTAACGGACTTACTGTTCGTGTGTACGGAGCATTACCACCTCACGAAACAATGATTGTACGTTCATACTTTACCTCCTATCATGGTGGTAATTGTGATATAAATTATATTTATAAGTGATATATATGATAATTATAATTTATTTATGATTACTTAATTTATTTATAACATATACCTTAATGATTTCCATTTTGTGGGAATATGATAATATCGTTTGTGGAAGTGTGGAATACCTCATCCTCAAAGCGATGTGATTCATTCACACTATAGATGGAATTTATAAAAGATAGTTTTAATAATACTATTTTAAATATATGGCATGAATATGATACCATAATTTTAATATAATTATACATAAATATAATTTAATTTTCATTCTCTTAAATATGACAAGGAAATGGAAGTAGCGTTCATGAATACGTACGACCTACTGTCTCCATGAACAGTGCATGTATTTTCCTATCTACAAACATTATGGATTATTTTAAATAAATATATAATGAATTTATATGATAATTAAATCATGGTTTACATTTTTTATATGATTAAATCATGATCTATGTAACAGGACAAACAAGTAACAAGTCAAAACATACTCAAAAAATGAGGCAATTAACACCCAAAAATAATAAGAATAATGAAATTTTGTTAACAAATGAGTAATAAGATATTATGAGAAGTTAATATATGATATTATAAACATTATTATGGTTCTTTTATAAGTTATTTACATGATTAAAACCATTATGTAGTAGGTTAAATGGCATTCAACTAAAAGGAAACACATGATAAGGGATTTTCATCTCACTTTTTTAATATGTGAGATAAATGTCATATTCACCATTTATTTATTTTGTGTAGTGTATCAAATTACCATATTGACCTATTATATATTGAATTAATTTATCATCATCATATTTTTAGTTTTATTTTTAATTATTTCTTCTATGGGGATTTGAGTTAAAAGTTACCAAGTGGTAATGAATTTCAAAACGCAATTTCTTTTCATTGGGATATATGACTTCCTCATTATCGTTAATATTCTAAGATTATTTGAGTAATAAATTTTTACTATATTTTTTTTATGTGCACTTTTTTATGTGGATTTACATTTGAAGAACATAATCTATTCATTTATGGATTCTCACATCAATGTTATGGTTATTTCATGGTGTTACTTCGTAATCTCATTTTGTTCGGGATTATTCACACGTGAATTTTCATTAGATAAAAATATTGGAATTTTTTTAATAAAATTTCATTTTATTATACTAAGGTTATTAATGAACATTTTTAGTTAATATTACAATTTTTTCACTCATGGGTACTAACAATGATTTAGAAAATACTTTTAATAAAACCTAACATCATTTATCTCCTTAGTTGGAGAACTTGTTTTCATCTCAAAACAATGTTTTAGTAAAAAAAATTAAACATGTTTTTATCCTTTTAAAAATGATATGTTAAATAAATCTTTACCCCTTTTTTCTTTTATAAATATTTTCAAAGGAATATTCTTGTATCATTCTTAGCAATCCATTTTTCTAACATTTTTTCCATGAAAAGGGAATATTTTTTTACCTTGTACGACATGCATGGATTTACCGGCCACCATTTCATTGAATTTTCCATCTCAATGTTAAAATCATACCTTTTAAAGATAACTTTGTCAAAAGTTATTTTAAATGAATATTATTTAAAAAAAATCAAAATAAAAACTTAATTTCCTAAATATATTTTTAAAAAAATATTTTTATAGTAATTATATTCATAAATTACAAAAAAAAAATTATTTTTACTTCAATTGGGAAATTTTGTATTTATACCATCCTTATACCTCATCTAGATGGTTTACAATTGATTTTTCCAAGGATAGTACTGACATTCACTTCCTTGGTTCCTCGGTTAGTCCACATGAAATATTAAATTTCCTATGATCATTATAAATTTAATTTCCCATAATTGTCTATATCATTTATCATGGATACGATTATTTCCTAAACCATATATCATTTTTACATATGGGGTTTACATTGATAGTTATTTCATATCTGGGGATATTTTGATAAATCAATATCTTTTATTCAATATGGATATTTTTAAGGGACATTGTACATGAATTTAATCAATTAGTATATATATTAAGAATTCATTGGATAGGTAAGACATCAATTGGGGGACATTTAAAGTATTCCCCTTGATGCATCGTTAGTCTCATGATATGAAAACATTTGATCACAAACCATTTGTGTTTGTTACCATGAATGTTCTAAAATATCTTATGAATATTCTTGATAGTGGAATGATAAACTCTCTTATGAATGGTCATGACGGTAATGGTACTATGTACCTAGGAAACATGGTGTCAATTAATTAATAATTTCTACCATTTTTATTTAGTATTTATTATCCAAGATATTTTCACTATGAAAAAGTCTATGGATGCATTTCATTATAATTTTATTGATTGTATGGCATTTTTTTCAGTTTCATACCATTCTATATTGAATTTTCCTTATCCATTTGATTAAATGGAATGAGTTTTCAATTATTTACTTTTAAATATTATTTACTCACATCCTTATCAGTTTATAAATTAAATTTAATGTGTCTCTAGTTATTACCTTGAAATATTGACTATTCTCATTTATTCATTATTTCTTCTATAATACTTGACCATTACTGAGAATTTTAGCCCACCCTTATTTTTTTTATTTCCCTAGTATTACATTAAGTGTATAAATAAAGATATATGAGTATATTGAATATGGAATAATGATATCCTCTAAGGAAATAAAATTCTATTGTAATTAGTGTATTCATTTTTAATACATGACACGTGTATATATATGGTTACTAAGACTACTAAACTCTTAGGTCCTTGCTGAATTGATTCCTTGTAATCATTCCAATTTAATTGTAGTAGACACCAGATTTGGGATTTCTAGGGTTGGGTCGCTAAAACATACATACAACATGGAGAATTATTTCTATATTTTGGTTTCACTAGTTACTATATCATTATACGTTGAGAATTTTTGGGAGGATAGTTATCTTTTTAGGATTGGATTATTCCCATCAATGAAATGATCAATATTTATATTTAGATTTTGTAATCATTACACAACATGATTAGCTACCCTTGTAATGTATGTCTCATTCATAGAAAAAATTTCCCTTTCATTATATATTAGGCTTAAGAATTTTCTATTCAGTCCTCTCGTTTCTCAAGAGAAAAAATTTTTTCCAAGAAGTGTACAATGAAATCCTTTCATTACAGGTTTTATATATCTTTTTTTTACTTCGTGTTTTGAATTAATGACCACCAATGATATGATTATCCTGAGATATGATAATCATCCATTAAAACATTCTCCATATCACTACTTCCTATAGTGATACATATCTTCTCTAAGGAATATATCCATTACATAGCTAAAATTTAATCTTTAGTCCCATTAAATGATAGATATAGTTGATGCATTAAGTTGTCTAATATTTTTACACCACATCCTAGACCAACAGGAAGATCTATATGGGAAGGATATTACTCATATGCTAAGTCAACTTCCCTAAAATTGTTATAATTTGATAGTTCTAACTCTATCTCTAGCTCTAGCTTCATTATCCTTCCCATGGGAAATTCCTACATGAGGTATGGGCGTTGATAAGGTTCTCATTTCTTATATTAGGCCCCATTTCTAGATAATGGAATACATTAGATTATATTATAACCTTATAAAACCTGATGTATAATACCAAAACTAGTGAAACACTTAATATAAATTGAAAAATTTATACATAGAAAATATCATAATCATTAACATGGTTTCTATGGGGATATATTCATTTTCAACTCCATTATATGTTATTTAAATAAAATTTTATTTGTGAAAAACATATCCCCCAAGAGTATAAAATGTGTAGAGTAGTAAGGCCTATTTTTATGCACCAGTTAATGATTAAGTCAAGAACAATGCAATATTTTTAGAGTTATTACCCCTAGGTACATCTTCTCCCTAACCATGTTCAAATTTAATATCCACAGAGGGATATATTTTCTAGGAATACCCACATAATATATTTCTTATCAAAACATTAGGATGATTTTATATAAATATCCTAAATGTATATCATATAGTTTTGATTCCTAATCTATGTTTTAAAAAATATATTTCCTAAGGATTCTACTAAACATCTTCTGATACCACGTATAGTCACCACGCCCCCAGTAATCCATAGAATGAATCCACTTTATTTCATTAGAATATGATAAAAGGAATCACATCCAAAAGAAACAGATAGTTTAGTAGTATTGGTAATCTAGATATAAACTTGAAATACACATTAAAATTAGAAACATAAAATATGAAAAACATTTTATATGATAACACCATTATTCTTTACATTGTATTCACGTATATCAATCAAAAAAACCTCCTAGTATCCAATGGAAAATAAAACACAATTAAGGTTGAGCTCAAATGTTCTGTATGGGTTAGCATATATGTGATGATATAAATAAATAATAAATAATCAATATAGAAATGTAATTACTAAAAATTGTTCCATTTAGACTATAAATTTAATAGTATTTGGTAGAAATAAATTATGATCATATTATTCCATATAAATAATCACATGATCTTGAAAACATAACCATTAATATTCATAATAATTGAATAATAACATGAAAAATGAGTACCTTGATTCATAATTATTGATTTTATAATTCCAGAGATACAAAACATATAGTTAAGGACTTACTCAAAGACATCTAAATAAATGGGTAAGGTCTTATCCAACCCTCAATCTAGTTTGTCTTAGGTCACCAACCTATGCATCAAGTGGATATAGTGATCCCCACCCTTCACTTACTAATTTAATGCATTTCATATTTGAGATGGGTGAAAGATAATTCACATAAACAGTGATATATAAACTAGTCTATAAAATGTAAATACTTTACCAATAAATAAACATAATGGTAAACCATACAGGGTGATATAAATGGTATCAACATAGTACATCCCCATTAAAACTGATTGTAATACATTCGTAAAAAATAAGGATGGTATCATTAGATTATATTCCCATAAAATCATAAGTTACATGAATGGATTTATTCTTAGAAGGAAAATGTTTTTGGAAGATAAATTGGAACATTTATTGATGAAAATATCCTTACATTGAATATTACCCTTTTTATTTGAAAACTAGAAAATTAAAAAATATTTTCAAAATCCATTTATTTGGAAATAAATTTCAAAATATATGAACTTAAATAATATTGGGAAAATATGAATATTTAGAAATATCCATGTAAAATTGAAAATGAATTTTAGTGAAATGATGGTAATGAAATAGGGTAATTCTGTAATGCCATATAAGTTAAAAAGAACATTCCCTTTTCATTGTAAAAATGTTTGAAATTTGTATCATTTATAAAACAAGAAGAATATTATTTTAAAAAAAATATCAAAAGTATAAAATGGTTAAAATTTTATTTATAAAATAATTTTGAGAAACTTATAAAAACTTTGAAATAATTTTTATAAAAAATTTTGTTAGAGTAAATATTATTTTGGAAAAGATTCAGAAATAAGGATGGATTTTCATTTAACCTTTTTCATTAAAAAATTAATTAAAAATGGGGTAAAATGGTACTATTACTTGTAAAAGTTAATTAATGTCCAGAATATAAGAAAATAATTATTTTTAATATATAAATATTAATTAATTCCCCTAAGGGAGACATAAACAAAAACAATCCCTTATAATAATGAGATTTTGAAATAAACCCTTCCCACTTTGGTAAAATTTGAATCATAATCCTAATTAAATAAATAAAATAAAATGAAACATTAAAAACCATAAAAAGAAATATATTTGTGATATAACATATAAAAGGGGACACATATATACCCCATAAAGGAAATAAGGGGTTACTATGGAATATGTCTCGGGGAAGTAAATGTGATATGAGAAACTATTACATTGAGTCTGAATCATCATGTACGTTATTTATCTTCCAGAATAATATAATTATCTTAATTATTTAAATGATTATAATACATGTTCTATTTTATTATCCCCTTAATTTCATATATTAACATGTTATATACAATTAATTAATCAATAACGTTAATATCTGTTATTTCCATGATATTTGACTTATGTATCAAAAATGACTTTGGTAGGTTCACTATTAGGCTAAGTGGTATTTTTTAAAAAATATCACTAATAATAATAATGAAAAAAATATAATATTTATATATCAGTTATTATTTTAAGACCAATCATGAAACATGGTTTTGATAAATGAAGTATGTTATGATCATGGAAATGGAAGGTTGTATGTATGCTTATATAGAATTTCCATTTTTGAATGATAATTATGAAAAGGAGTTAAATATTATTTTATATTTTCATAATGATAATAATATTATAAATAAAATTTTATTTATTTAAATGTTATTATATATATCATCCATGTGGTTGTTGATGAATGGAGAGTCTCATCTCTTCGTGAATAACGTTGTTATATTTTAGTGAGTGAAAATCTAAGAACAAAAATTATATGTTATGTTTTAAGAATGATAAATTTGTCATTTATATCATAATTATGCCATTTATATCATATATGTTCATTAAAATTATCATTATTAACTTCCATGTAAACTATTACTGAAAAATGAATTACATCACTTCACGAGGCAGTAGTTCTCTGTACACACGAGTGACGTTATCGTATGCTATAGGAAATGAAAAGTAAAAATGGAATATATTATATAATTACTGTATAGGAATAATTATTTTATAAAAATCATATATATACATTATATCCATAGTCATACCCAACCATGATATGTGTGTGGAAAATGTGTTACATCGGTTCGTGAGGTGGTAGTCTATCATACACTCAAGTGACCATATCATTTCACATTAGAGTGAAGAGGATATGGAAATAAAAAATTACATTAAAATAAAAACATATAATTATATGAGATATAATATTGTTAATATATAATCAAAAATGAAAAAAAAAATTATAGGGGAGGAAGAATAAATAAAAAAATCATTGATAGGATTTTTACCACTTCTCAGACCACCTCATTTGGTTTGTACCCAGTGTATTCCTAGAATGTATCTATGACCCAAAAAGGCTTCTAGGATATGGTTATGGATGTTGGGAAGTTATTTTTTCAGATATTGGCCAATTTAAATGGGTATGATGGTGTGATAAATAATAGAGACTAGGTGGCCTTTAAAAAGTGAGGTGGATGGAACACGTTTAATTTTAAAAAGAAAAAGGTGTACACACATTTTTTCACATGAAAATTGTGCCCAAATTTTGGAATTATATGTAATTATACATGATAATTTCTAAATAATATCATAAAATGTGTGTTTTAAATGTTTTGTTTCATTTTTAACTCCTATCATCATAGTTTAACACCCTCGATAAATTATTTTTTGCCTTAATCGTGTTAAATAAGTTTTACCTTTTTTACAATACATTATGGTAAAAAAATAAGAATAAATTATTGGATAATATAAATTATTATGATTCCAAAATTTAATCCATAATTAAAAATTCTATTCAAATTAGCAGAAATTTTTAATTTAATATTAATCTCACTAACGTGACTAGTAAGCCGATTTTCAAAGAGAAAATGTTCAAAATTTTATAAAGTTATTATCTCAATATAAAATATGAAAATTATTCCAATGAAATAAATTATATTAATATATATATTAATTATTTAATTTTTATGTACAAAATATTTCAAATAAAAGTTAACTTTATTAATAATTTAAAAGGAGAGGTAGATTTCAATTAAAATTAGTAGTTTTTACTATTCAAAGAAAAATGAAACATTTCTAAAAAAATACCAAAAAATAATCCTAATAAAATTTTCATATTTTAAGTTCAAAATTTATTTTCATATCATCAATTAAATTTCCTAAATTTTTAAAAATATTATTTTAACATAACTTCACAAAAGTGATGAAACTGTTTTCCTTAAATGATACAGTTTTCAGAAAATATTTCTTTTTTCATTTGAATGGTTCTTATTTTAATTATAATTAAATGTTAAACAATTAATTTACTTTATACATGTTTAATCTATATAATTTTCATAATTTAGTTATTATTATTCACACCTTCAAACATAATTTCAAGGTTATAATGGTCGTGCTTAAAAAAAATATAATAGAGTATCAATATTTGTTTAAACATGGTGCTATGTACATATTAAGATATCAACGAGATTGAATTTATTTAAAAAATAAATGTATCATAATGTATTGGGATGTTATTTTCACTTCTAATATTTGTATTTTCTATTATTCATGATATCAAAAAAGATGTTTCTATTTTAAAAATATCATCGTGTTATATTTGGAATGCTTATGGACATAGTTGATGACTAATTTAATGATCATTATTAATGAAATAATGCATTGATTGTTTCAATTTATGATAAATTTTCATAAAACTACATGTAAAATAATATATCATATATTTACCCAGAAAAAATATATAAATTATAAACTATGGTTCATTACATTATTCCCCACTTTATTAATATTATCCACAAAATTTCAACTCATATTTTTGGTTGAGAATTGATAAGGATATTTATATTTAGTAATTTCCTCTATTTTAGGTTTTGTCTCCTCATATTTATAATTAAACCACAATATTTATACCAGGTGTTTTGAAAAAAAATTAGAATATTTTCTCTATGGAACAAATCTTTACCACCTTCTCCTTATAAGAGAGTTCATTTTCCAACTGCACCACCACCAGATTTAGTACATGAAATGGATTGAGTATGTAGTCCCTAATGAGAGATATGTGAATTATATAATAAACATGATACATTCTTAGTGGATGTGATGTCTGATAGGCCTCTGATCCTTTATTATCAAGGATGTCAAATTGACCAATACACCTTAGGCTAAGATTCTATTTATTTCAACACTACATGACTCTATTCCATGGTGATACTCAAAGGAAAATTTTGTTTCCAACATCAAAAATAAAGTCCCTTTGATAGTTTTTAGCTAAGATATTCTTATGAATCTAAGAAAAATTATATTATGTTGGATGACTTAAAGCTTTTTTCATCTCTCCCATAAGTTTTGATCCAATTATATTTAATTGACCAACATAATCCTAACTAGTAAGAGTTCTACAACAATTCACATATAGAGAATAATATGGATACATTTGAATAATCTTTTGGAAGGTATTTTTGTATGAGAACACAAGTAATTGGTGATATTAATCCCATCCACCATTAAATTTCATTAAGTAGGATCTCATAATATACTCGAGTGTCATAATGGCCCTTTAATATGGGTCACCAATTTAGTGGTGATAGTCTATATTTATATTCAATTAAGTATTCAGTGGATATTAGATACTTCTATAGAATTTAGACTTGAACATTGGATCATGATTAGTGGTAATCAAAAGTGGTGTCCTAGGTATCCTCGCAATTGTTTTCATATATCATATAGTTTCACTAAAGAGAATAATATTTCTGGATATATATGATGTGGGAAGTCTTGTTGAGTTGTTCCATTATAACCCATACCATATTGCATCCATTGGATGACTTAGAGAGACTAGTGAAAAAGTAAATAGTGATTTTATCCCATTTACTTGTGGGTATGGGAAATGGTTGTGTCATACCATTAGAATTTTTATCAATCTGCTTTAAATTTATGACATAGAAAATATATTGAGGTGTAATCAATGATCTACTTCTTGATATTTCCCCACCATAATTTCCCTATATATTCACGATGCATCTTTAATCTTCTAGGATGGAAAGAGAAAGATGGGATAAATTTATTATTCAATAAAACTTTCCTTATATATGGTGATTTATATACACAATGTTTGGATCCAAACATAATTAAATTCACTTCATAAATGTGGAATTCATTTTTATTCACTTAATTTTTTGATTCATCCTTATTTTGAAGATCCTGATAATCCCTTTATTCCTCCTTGATCATATTTTGGATAGATAGTTGGGGAATCATGTGGTATAGGTAATATTTATTCCCTATCATTATTATTTCAAAATCTATCCTTTTTATATCATTGAAAATAGTATCTTTTCTCAATCTTCATCACAGATATAGTTATAGGTTATTTTCAGTAAAGAGCATTACATATTTTTTCACCATACCAAGATGGTAGTGAATAGAAAAACTATACTTCATAATTAACTCAAAAAATAATTATTGATGTATGTCTAACTATTTATATCTGAATATATATTTTATTCTCTTTGGGTCTATATATATGTCACACTTCTCACTATATAGGTAGTTCCAATAAATCTTCGAGGTGAAGATCATAGATGCTACCTCCAGATCATGATTTGAATAAATCTTCTCAAGTGTCTTGAAATGTTATTAGGCATATTCTATCACTTTTTCCATTTTTATGCATACACAACCAAATCCTTTCTTTTAGTCATTAAAAATTTTCATAAAACCCTCTCCACATGATGGTTATTTTAGTACAATTAGAATGATTAGACTCTTATAAATTTCCATAATTCATTCCTCGAGATCATTTTTCCATACATATTTTACCCACATCCTTCTTAATGTATTACTTGGGCTATAAAGTCATGATAAATTTCTCACAATACATTGTTATAAGTCATCTAATATATGAAAAATAATTATTTCAATGAGACTAGTGGGTTTGGTCCATTCGTCAATTTAGTTTTTCTTTGAACGTCTATATATGTTCTCTCACTTGTGATCTTGTGACACAAGAATGTGACTTGATGCAGAAAAAATTCCCACAACTGAATATATTGTATGATTTCTCCATCAATGATGTCTCTAAAAAAATCCATATATTCCCTTTATGTTCCTCATAACTTTAGGATTAAATGAGGATATCATCAATCATTATGACCATAATGTTGTTAATAGAGTCTCTAAAGACTCTATTCATAAAATGTATAAATATTAGTGGGAATTAGAAATACCGATGTGAATAACTATGAACCCGTAGTGTTCATACATTTTATTAAATGATGTATTATGAATACCAAATTTCATTACCATCTGGAGATGATATAAAAAATGAATATCCTCCTTTGAGAAGTATGGAGATCCCCAATGTTGATCAAACAAGTCATCTGTACATAGAAGGGGATACATGTTATTTATGGTGATCTTATTGAACTCTCATTAATCAATACACAACCATATTTATCCATCCATTTTATTGAAAAATGATACTAATTCACCCATAAAAGATGAACTAGATAATGTGAACCATTGGTCCAAATGCTCTTACATATGCTTCTTTAACTCCTCAAGTTCAATCTGGTCCATCTGATATGGGAATTTGTAGATAGTAATGGATATAGGTACAATGTATGTCAAGAATTTTACCTCAGGTTCTAGGGGTAGTCAGGGTAACTTTTTTGTGAAATTATATTGTGTATTACCTCCACAAGTGGAAAATGGACCTATACCAATGGATATATACCAACAATTTTAAAAAAATAGTATATATAGGTTCCAATATACCAATGGTTCTATATATCTACTGGTAAACCTTATTTATGTAAATTATATACCAAAGGACTCATAAAAACATTCGTATAGTGAAGGTTATATCGAAAAATTTAAAAACCATTTTATAAATACATCTGTCATTAACCCATCATGTTGGATCCCATCTACCAAAATCATTGGCATCCACATTCAAACCTAGAATATGAGTTCAAAATCATCAATTTTATTCCCCATCATCAGAAATATATCCTCTGTATGTGTATTAATTCCATTATTGTTGAACATTAAATGGGAGACTTCCAAATCATTCATCTATTCTATTAACCATAATTTTCATTTTTTTCTATTACCAAAACAATGACCTATAATATTATTTTATAATATAATTTATTTTGATATGTATAAATCTTATCATGTTATACTAAAAAATGGATGGAAATACTTCTATTAAAGGTGAATTTCTAAATTTTCTTTTCATTATCTCTGTTTATTTCTCTTATTCTTTACATGAACTACTACTATATATTTAATTTTTTGTGACATTGGATTACTTTCGTTGCTCAATCCCTCTAGGGGAATTATTTCGTTCTAGGATTCTAAATCTAAGTAGTAACCTTGAAATTTTTAATATGTTGAACCTAATTTTATTTTAATGGATTTTATTCACTCATCATTTTTTATATTTTCACTAAAACATGTAGTGTGAGAATGGAATTCCTTAAAATAGTTAAAATCTATTCTACTTGACTAATAAATTAATATATTGACCAACGGTGCACTATTGAATTGAGTCATAGTTATTTAATGTGAAAATACACAATTTTGTTAACCTTTTCAAATCAATTAAATTATTATTATTATTTGTTTTTTTAGACAAAAAAATTGGTTAGTTAGTGATTGGTTGAGGACTCTAGTTGGAGAATCGTATAACATTAGAAGAGGTCTGGTTATTCTACAATAAAAACATATTAGGCTTGAAAATTAATATTACTTAGTTAGGTCATGTAACAAATTATTTATTTTTTGGATTATACAATAGTTATGAATTTATATTTAAATGTATTTTTTTAAAATATATAAAATGAATCCCATTGAAGAGTTTTTAAGGAAAAGGATGTTTGATAATAATAACAACATAAGAGAGATAGGAATTCCTCATATGGTTCTTGTTGTGAGTATTATATTTCATGTATACATATCAAAAACATATAATTCCATTTCATTAATTTTGTTTATAAATTTTAATCAGGGACCACACATAGGATTAAATTATTCTCTGACCATCCTTGTGGCAGCAGTGCTCAGGCAAACGATGAGAGGGGGGGTACTAGAGCTACTTGAACCACTCATCATGCCCAATCAAAAAATGTATCTTCATTAGATATAACATCTAGCAAACATTCTTATCCCACAATGTCATTAAAGGAACATAGGATATTTAAACCACCAATACTATTTCCAAAATTTACATATTATTTACCTCACATTTCTTTTCATTATCCATTGATTCCCCCCACTCCCCATCCATATTATATTTTTTTACATATGTCTATTCCAACTTTGTTTCCTCATACTCCATTATCTCTGGAGTTTTACATTTATTATCCTTCTACATGCACTCAAACACTTTTAAAGACTCTTAAGAATACACTAGACCACATTGGTACTGTACAGGTTGACATTCCTTCTTATCCTATAGATCTAGATGTCACGACCCATCCTCTGGGGCCCATGCCATGACTACCCCAAGCCCACCTCCCATAGGCCAGGGGCTAGCGACTAACACCAAGTAGGCATATCCAATAAGTGGGAAGCATTTTCCCTAGTACCTATACTCACACACCCATCTCCAAGAAAAATCTAGAATTGAAAACACTAAGTAAACATTGATGAAAACACTAAGAAAACCCACTAAGAGTAACATAAAAAACTGAAATAAAAGAGGATAAAATACATGACCAACTGAAAGGGAAAAGTACAAGATCCTAGATCTCATCTATAGAAAACCCTACCTAAAGGGTAGGTATAGTAAGATGTATGAATGTCGCTGAAGCATACCATGACTGTCGGGTCACCCTGAAGCACCCCGGTCTCTGATCCAACAAGGACTCCATCAAAGCTGTCGATCATCGGCACAAGACACGAAATGTGAGAGTGAATCCTATTCATGGGTGAGTAGGAAAAATAATCAATAGGGACCCCAAACCACAAAGGTATCACTAAGAAATATACCACAAAGGAATCACATGAATAATAACACAAATGAATTCCATGAAGTATACCACAAAGGAATCACTAATAAATACACCCAACAGACTATCAAAGAGGTACACAAAGTGTATCCCCTAAGAAGTATAATCAATAGAGTCACTCGAGTCAGCTCACACCAAGTATAGGTCTATGGCATGTAAACAAGATTTTCACAATTATCCACAGTACCCTCAAGTAGTAACACATGAAGTGTAGGTAACACATGGAGTATTGGTAGCACACAGAGTGTAGATAACACATGGAGTGTTGGAAATACAAGGAGTGTGGGTAACACATAGAGTGTCATCAATGACTAGAGGACCTGCACCTTGGAAGGACAAGGGAGTACTGACTCAATATAGGTATGACACATAGTCTAAGTAAGACACACAGTCTAGGTAAGACACATAGTCTAGGTAAGAAACACAGTCAAGGTAATACACACAATCTAGGTAAGACACACAATCTAGGAAAGACACACAGTCTAGGTAATCACATAGCTTCTACATCGCATCCAGCCGCAGGATTCCATCCTTAGCACACTCATTCCGGGAGCACCTACTTCACGAGCCAATATTCCATATTCAAACTTTAACAGAAACTCATTTAGAGTACCTCAAAAGGATCACCTCATTGCGAGGGTCCCATCACTGCAAACGTATCGTCAAATAAACACACTGTTTGAGAGTTATGAGATTTTTTTGTAAAAAGGGGACAGTGGGGTCCGGGTTTGGTCTGACCCGGTCAGACCGACCCCACCCGACCTGGCTCCTGTCGGGCCTGACCCTACCCGTCGGGTTGACCTGGCCCACTAGAGCAGGCTGGTTTGTTCCACCCGGATGTGGTCTACTGTGTGTCGACCACTCTTCCCACACACGGCTTAGCCACGGGCTTCTCGGTCAACATGAACGGACCACATGGTATGGCTAGTCTGTGTGACCAATGGATCATGTGACTGATGTGACTCTGGTGAGCCACATCCCTCCTTCGTGGCCCGGTTGGTCATGGATCCCAGACGTCCCCTACAGCTGCACCGCCTAGTGCCTCTCCACCATCGGCTACCGAGCCGGCAGCCTCCTGGTGCCATCACCACCCACCAAATCCTACCACAAGTCTCCCTACCACTACTATCCCACTAGATCGTGGATCATTGTCCTCCTGGATGTCTCTCCTCCACGGGGTTTCTGTGGTGATGGATTCTCAGCCTTGGGATTTTTGCACCACAGATCGAAGGCATAACAATTAATCCACTCATACCATCATGAAGAATGAAGAGAAAGAGAATAATGAGGGGGAAAGAGAAACATAAGATCACCCGAAGAATGGATTTGGGCCTTTTTTCATGTTGGCATAAATTCGTTCTTTTTAGTAGTATCACAAATAATGAATTAAAAAAGTCACAAATATCTAATTCCCACATTAATAACACATTTTTAACCATCCCACATAAAATATCGAACTGCATATAATATTGTCCATGGGTTTGTCCATGTTCATCATTGGGAACAAGAATGGGGATAGGAATCATGAAGAACAAAATAAATCCCCTACCTTGAGGATTGGATTGATTTCTGATGAAGTATAGTTCCTACATTCATTGTTCGTCAATCCGCCAACACCTGTTCTGAATCAAATCATTGATCAGTCATCATTCTTCGTTCTTTGATGAGAGGATTTTACAAGGCATTTCCTTTCTTTTTTTTCAGAGCCTCTAGGCATCATGAATACGATCTCGTATCCCTATGAAGCTATTAAATGAAGAAACAAATTTTAGCATCACTCTTTCTCTATGTTATATCATCGCCACACTATTTCCTTTATGAAAGGAACTGAATACCTTGTTGTTGTGTTGCAGTATTGTTGTTTCATAAATAATCTTTAAAATAAAATATAAAATAATTTTTTTAAGTTTATTTTTTATTATTTTTTAAAATTTTCAAAAAATATTTTCCATAGTCGAACCATGCCGGTCAAGGTTAGGTCCTACCTAAGAAAAACCTACTGCTCTGAACAAAACGATGCACTCAGATTTCAAATCTGAGAACCTGTTTAAAAGATACTAAAACTGAGCTTGCACACTATTTTTAATAAACATAAAAATAGTTGAAACATATATTTCAGGCATTTCGAGCCTCATAATCACTTTTCGTCTCAGTTCCTGGTCTTGAAATAATCCCATATAATTTTCAAAAAAATTACATTGAAAATATGATACATTACATTCTCCCCACCTTAGTGCTTTACATCCCCGAAATCAAAAACAAGGGATAAACAAAAAAATGTGGATAATTAACACGAATATGAGACTCCATCTCCCACGTGATCTCCTAGAAATTCTCGTACTTACACTGAAAAAGCACTAGAGGAATCGATCGCCCATAGAGGTTCTGCTCATATCGATCCTCGATCTCCACTAGTTACTCTTTGAAAGTCTCCTTGTCGTCAACATCCAACTATCCCCAGTCAATGTCATGTTAAGTTTCATGTATGTATTTTGTCTACTAGGATATGTAGAAGACATCAGGAAACTGCTCTAAATAAGAAGTTAGAGCCAAGTAGTAAGCCACCTCACCTACTCTACATAGTATTAAAAAAGGTCTGATTAACTTCAGAGATAAATTTCTGCCTCGACCAAATCTCCATATACCACGTCGAGGAGAGACCTGAAGGAACACATGGCCTCCCTTCTTGAACTCCAAGGGTATCTTTCTCCTATCATTATATGACTTATGATAGCTCTATGTAGTCTTTACCCACTCTTGGATTACCTTTACCTTCTCTATGGTGGCCTATACCAACTTTGGGCCCAAGAGTGCTGACTCTCTAGGGTTAGTCCAACAAAGTGGCAACCTGCAGGGTCTCCCATACAAGGAATTTAATGGCATCATACCAATGGTGGAGTGGTAAATGTTTTTGTATGAAAAAACCAATAGGGGTAGGTGATCCTCCCAATGATAGGAAAAATCAAGGATGAAAGAATGTATCATGTCCTCTAGGACCTGAATGCTATGCTCCTTCTGACCATCTATTTGTGGGTGGAAAGATGTTCTCAAGCACAGCTGAGTCCCAAACGCCTCCTAAAATCCCATCCACAACTGGTATATAAAGAATGATTCATGATATGAGACTATAATAGATGGTAATTCATAGAGTCAAACTATCTCCTTCATGTAGAGGCGTCTCAAGCTCTTTGCTAAATCTTGTTCCTGAATCGCTAAGAAGTGGGCTGACATGGTGAGTCGGTCAATGATCACCCAGATGGCATCATGACCCCTGTATGTACATGGAAAACCCATCATTAAGTCCATCAATATTTCATCCCACTTCCACTCTATCACCTCAAGGGGTTGATTTAAACCCGCTGGAACTTGGTGCTTGGCCTTCACTTGCTGACAAGTGAGGCATCTAGAGACAAACTCTTCCACTTCCTTCTTCATCCTCGACCACCAAAAATTACTTCATAGGTATTGGTACTTATTTTATATGATTTGATGTACCGAAAAAGGGGATTTATTCAAATCCGTCAAAACCTCCCCCTATAACATTTCCGGTACAACTGTGCATCCTCTAAAAAGGATGACGTGCTCCCCACATTTCTAATATCCATCAGGGGAATTCCTTGTGTACATTTGAGCATGTGTAGTTTCATAAATAATATCTCCAAGTTGTGCCCCCCTGACTTGCTGTAAGAGTGGAGGGGTAACCACCATTGACTGGAGATAAGCTACTTCATCTCTATCCATGGAGGATATATGAAGTGAGGATAACTCCTTTGAGGCCTTGTTTAGTAGTTGTGAACTCGATCTCTGGCTGAGACCATCCTCTACCGTGTTCCCCATCCTAGGAGTGTAGACTATCTCAAAATCATAGTCCTTGAGGAAAACTAGCCAACACCATTATCTCAGGTTCAGATACTTATGAGAAAAGATATAGCTAAGAATTTTTTGGTTTGAGTAAATGATAAACCACTCACACATAATGTTGTATCTCCACATCTTGAATGTGAATACTACAACCGCTAACTCTATATCATGGGTCGCATAATTATTCTCATGTTGTCTCAACTTTTGTGAACCATAAGCAATCAAATATTTCCCCTGCATCATGACACAAATGATCACGGTTCATGAAGCGTCATAAAAAAGCACATACTCAACACCCTCCTCTAGAAATATCAAGAATGGGAGCACTCATCAAACTCTGGCTCAACTGCTGAAAGCTTTCCTAGAACTTCTCCATCCGCAAAAAGGGTTTACCCTTTCGTTTCAAGGCTTTCATGGATACTAATACTTTAGAAAATTCGGGTACAAACCTCTAATAGTACCTATCCAACTCAAGGAAACTCCACACCTCGGTAACAATATTGGGTGGCTCTCATGAAATTACTGCCTCTATCTTTGTCGGGTCTACTACAAATCCAGCCTCTGAAATTACATGCCCCAAAAAGTAGACCTCTCGTATCCAAAATATAAACATTGAGAGATTTCCATAAAGCTAGGGATCTTGGAGTAAGTCTAGGACCATCCTCAAGTTTATTGCATGCTCCCCCTTGAATGCTGAGTACCCCAGAATTTCATCAATAAATACATCTACAAACCAGTCTAGGTAGGGCTAGAAGATCCTATTCATGAGTCCCATAAACACTACTGGGGAATTCATCATGCCAAAAGGCATCACTTAGTACTCATAGTGGTCATAGATACATATGAAATTCATCTTCAAGATCTCCTCATCCCGCACCTAAAGATGATGATAGCCTGACCTAAGGTCTATCTTTGAGAACCATCTCACTCCCTTCAGCTGATCAAAGAGGTCATTAATCCTTGGTAGTGGATACTTATTCTTCACAGTCACCTATTTTCAGCACCATAAGTCCACACATAACCTCAATATCCCATCTTCCTTCTTGGATTACAAAATTGTGGATACCCATGGTGAAACATTGGGTATCACAAAGCCCTTCCTATGTAAGTCCTCTACATGTACCCTCAATTCACAAAGCTCTATGGGAGCCGTATGATATGCCGTTGTGGATATCAATTCCATCCCGGGGTACTGGTCAATGAAGAAGTCTACCTCTCTATGAGGAGGTAGTCCTAGAACATATTCTGGAAATATTTCCTCATACTCATCCACCACTATAGGAAACTAAGGACTCATCTCATCCACTACACTGAGATTCGTGCTAGCCAACTGATGTATGATAGGCTTCACCCTCCTATGTGTGAGCCTATACTATGATTCTATGGTTTAATTCTCATTGATAAAGGAAAACATGGTCCCATCTCCACAGACACACTGCACTGTGCGCCTAAAACACTCGATCTGAGCATTAACTGTGGATAACTACTCCATACCCAGAATGATGCCATAAGGCCTCGACGATGCCACCAAGAGATCCAATCTAAAACTATCACCCCCATGAGTAAGGGTACACGTTCGGTACCAATGTGTGATCATCAAATCTTCTCCATTAGGAGTCTCTAAGAATAGGGATCGATTCAATGGTTCCACTAGAATCTTCGTGTCTCGAACAAGGGTCGTGGTGAGAAAAGAGTGACTAGCACCCGTGTCTATAAAAACTATAGCTAGGGTGGAAAAGACCCAGATAGTTCCTCTAATAATCCTGGGAGTCTTAGGATTGTAAGCCTCTATTGGCTGGAGCTGGCCTCTACCTTTTCCACCAGCTCTTTGATCTCGAGGTGGACCGCCTGGGGGTGGTGGTGGTAGTACCTCAAACCTCTGTCCACCTCCTTTTGCTCATCTCAATCCTCTTACACATTTTCCTCCTGGTGGAACACCTTTTTCCTGCCTCCATTAATACCTTAGCGGCCCCTTGACAGTCTCCTAGTTGATCATATGGCGGGTCTGACAATCTCTAGCCAGATTCCCTCAACCAATGCATGAGTAGCACGGTCTAACCTTCGACTAACTCTCTCTACCATGGGAGACCCACACTGATGATCCCTTGTACAGGGGTCATCCTCTGGACTGCCTGGTCCTCTTGGACCCCTGCATCAGCTATCGGTTACTCGCTACCGAAGACCCATCTACCTATCTCCCGATGGTAGCTCCCACCGCCAGTGCCTTCTCTACAAGAAATATCTCTACTAGTAGAGCACACTTCAAGACCCCAGAATGTGTAGGAATGCTAAGGGATGTCATTGACGCATTGATCTCCAAGCATAGTCCCTGATCGAAGGTATAGGCCCTGAAGAACAGATCCCACACCATAATTATAGAGTAGAGAGAAAGATCTGTGAATATCACTGAGTACTCTTCTACTGACCGGATACCCTACTGTAGGTGCAGTAGCTCTTGTATATGCACAAAGTGTAACGTTACTGGAAATAAATCTTCCCTGAAGAGGAGCTTGAAGTATGAACAAGATAGCGCCGCCTCTTCATGCATTTGTATTATCAGCTCCACCATCTCCCTGTTGATACCTGATGAAGCCTCATGGCTTGGAAAGACATCTGGTCGGGAGGCATCCTCACTAAGTGGAAGACTTGCATCACCGCCTCCATCTAGTCCTCAACTACCTGAGTATCCATCTCACCTCATAACCTATGAGGTCACTACCTTTGGAACTCGTGAAATGCACTAAGCATGTGTGCATCCTTGACTGGTAGCACTGGAAGGAACTATTTCTCTCTGGGTTTTGGTATCTCTAGTACACCACTGGGAGGTGCTACCTCTATAAACAGTCCATGCACTAATGCCTCATCACTCAGTAGACCATCATCATGGTCATGTAATGGAATACTGGTCGGTTGTTTGTGTGGAGGCATCCTGAAAAAAAAACAAGATATACCATGATCAATAGAGTATACTTGTTGAGAAGACTCTGACTCAAGAAATACATGAGAACACCCTATATTCCTATATTATTCCTATACCATTGATTTTACCTACAACTAGTGTTTTCATGTACCGATTCGTAAAGAAGAATTCAAGGTCCTGGTGTATGGATATGTCGGCCACCACACCAACATTGGGTTCCCTATCCTGAAATCCAAACTCGAAACACTTAACAATGTTGCCCCAAAACAAGATTAAAATTGATCGTGCTCCCACTCTATCATGACTCATCCCCTGGGTCCCATTCTATGACTACCCTAAGCCCACCTCCCATAGGCTAGGGGATAGCGACTATCACCAAGTAGGCATATCCCACAAGTGGGAGGCATTTTCCCTAGTATCTGTACGCACACACCTGTCTCCAAGAAAAATATGGAACTGAAAACAATAAGTAAACATGGATGAAAACCACCAAGAAAACCCACTCAGTGTAAGGTACAAAACTGAAAGAAAAGGGGGAAGAATACAAGACCAACTGAATGGGAAAAGTAAAATATCCTAGATATCATATGTAGAAAACCCTACCATAAGGGTAGGTAAAGTACTCTATTTGAATGTTGGTGAAGCATACCATGTCCATCGGGTCACCCTAAAGCACCCATATCTCTGGTCCATCAAGGAATCTGTCAAATCTGTCAATCATCTACATAAGAAATGACACGTGAAGGCGAAGCCCGTATAGGGGTGAGTAAAAAATACTTAGTAGGTACCCCAAACCACAAAGGTATCACTAAGAAATATACCACAAAGGAATCACATAAGGAATACAACAAAGGAGTCACATGAATTCTACCACAAAGGAATCACTAAGAAATTCACCCATCAGACTACCAAAGAGGTACATGAAGTATAGACTCTAAGAAGTATAATAAAGAGATTCACTAGAGTTAGATCACACCATGTATAGGTATATGGAACGTAAATAGGATTGTTGCAAGAATCCATAGTACCCTCACACAGAGTATAGGTAACACATGGAGTGTCGGTAACACATGGAGTATAGATAACACATGGCATGTTGGTAACACATAGAGTGTTGGTAACACACAAAGTTTCATCAAAGACTAGAGGACTTGTACCTTGGTGGGAAAGGGGAGTACCAACTCATTCTAGGAAAGACACATAATTTAAGTAAGACACATAGCCTATGTAAGACACACAGTCTAGGTAAGACACACAGTCTTGGTAAGACATGCAGTCTAGATAAGATACACATTCTAGGTAATCACATAGCTTCTAGGTCCTATATAGCCATAGGATTCAGTCCATATAATGCTTGTTTTGGGAGAACCTACTCCTCAAGCCAATAGTCTATATGCCAACTTCCATGAAAAATCACTTAGAGTATCTCAAAAGTACCACCTCATCATGACGGTCCCAACACGGAAAATAGACACATGACTTGATTGTTATGTGTCTTTTTTGTAAAAAAAGGTTGGTTGGGTCCGGGTCCTGCCTGACCCAACCCGCAGGGTCAACCCGGCCCGTTGGGCTTAGCCTGGACCGGCTGGGCCTAACCCACTAGAATGGGCCTATTTTTTCTACCCAGATTCAATGTTTGTCATGTCCCACTAGCGTAGCTCACCATGTACTTAACACTCCTCCTACACATGGATTATCTATGTGATTCTTAGTCAACACAGCTGGCCTGCATGGCGAATCCAATCCATGTAACCAATGGATCATGTGACTCTCCAGTGGGTCCCTCTTGTAACTGATGCTACTCTGGTGAGTCGTGTCAATCCATTACCGCCATGGTCTGCCTGGACGTGGCTCCCACACGCTTCCCATGGCCACTCCACCATGTGCCACTCCACCACTGTCTATCGATCCGAAGGCCGCCTCCGCCCACGGGCTCTTACCATGAGTCTCCCTGCCACTGCGGTCTTGCTGGACCACAGGTCACCACTATTGCTGACCCCATGCTGACAGTCGTCCACTGCCACCATGGACCACCTGGATGTGGCTCCCACATGTTTCCCATGGTTTCACTATTGTGAGCCTCTCCACCACCATCTTCTAAGCTGGAGGCCGCCTCCACCCACAACCTCCTACCACGGGTCTCCCTGCTGCCACGATCCCACTGGATTGCGGGTCACCCCTGTCGTTGATGCCTATGATGGCGGCCATTCTCCTGGCAGTCGCCCCTCCATAGGTTCACTTTGGTGCCAGATTCTCAAACTCAAGATTGTTTCACAATGGATCTAAGGTGAAATAATCAATATGATCCTACCATCATAAAGAACTAAGATAAATAAAATAATGAGGTGGGAAAGAGAAGCATAAGAAACCCTGAAGAATGGATCTGAGCCTTTGTTTGTGTTAGCCTGAATTCATTATTGTTAGTAGGATTAGGAAGAATAAATTAAAAAAAATCACAAAGATCTAATTCCTACATTAATCCATCATTTTTAACCATCCTGCATTAACAATCGAACCTCATATCAACATGTTTGTAGGTTGGTCCGCATTCATCGTTCGAAATAAGAACGGGGAAATGAATAACAAATAATGAAATAAACCCCCTACCTTGAGGATAGGATTGATAGATGAAGAAGCATGATTCCTATATTCATCGTTTTTTAATCCATCGATGTCTGTTCTGAATCTGATCATCGATCCAACATTGTTCGTCATTCTTAGACAAGAGGATTTTCCAATGTGTTTCTTTTTTTCAGAGCCTCCAAGGATCGTGAATCTGATCTCATATCCCTACCAAGATATTAAATGAAGAAACACATTTCAATGTCTCTATTTAACTGCATTGCAGCATCACCACACTATTTCCTTTATGAAAGGAAATAGCTACCTTGTCACTGCATCGCAGCATTGCTACGTCATTAATAAATGTTAAAAGAAAATATACAATAAAATTTTTAAGTTGATTTTTTATTCTTTAAAATGTCTGAAAAATATTTTCCACAGTCGACCCATGCTGATCGAGGTTAGGTCCTTCCTAAGGAAAACCCCTTGCTATGAACACAACAGTGCCCACAGATTTCAAATATGAGCACCCATTTAAAAGAAACTAAAACCGAGCATGTGTGCCGATTTTAATAAATTTAAAAATAGTTCAAACATTTATTTCGATCACCTCGGTCCTCATAATCATGTCTCGTCTCAGCTCATGGTCTTGAAATAATCGCATATAATTTTCAAAAAATTTACATGGAAAATATGAGACATTACACTTGAATTTATCATTGACTAGGATGGTTCAGGTATATGTATAGAACATTAGTAAAGCTTATATAACGATATTTTATTTTCATTAGAACATATATATTGATATAATATTTTTATTTTTTCTTTCACTATTAGATCTACCACAAGGAAACATGGGCATACATGTATGAATGATTTGTAGTACCACCACAAACATCGAATGGATGAGTGCAATGAGGATAATCATTTGATCAGTAAAATAGGGTAGGAATGCTAGAGTATTATAGAGACATGTACCAAATACTCTGACATCATTCCTGTCATCCCACTCTATAGGAGGAACCTTCAAAATGAGGTGAAGGATAAATATTAGGTTCAAATATGGGTAAGACAATTAATTAAACATAATTTTATATTATTATTTAATTTATATGAATTAATGCTTTTGTAGTATCATATTTATAATTTTTCTGAATGTGAGTCTATGAGGACCATATAAATTTTCAAATTAGGTGAGTTATAGAGTGAATATAAGAATGTGTTTTATAATGGTCGGATCTTTAGAATTGGTATGGATTTAGAGGCTGCATATAACTTGAATTAATTCCTAAAAACATAGTATCCATAAATTATTTCTCTCTAGAAGAGTACTTAATTTTAGGTATTAATTAGAATTTAGGTTTTTGAATGATTATTATGAATATTTACATTAAAATATTTTATATTATTCTTGAAACTTCAATTTTAGGAATAATATGCAAGTAATAAAAAACAAGAATGCTATAAAATACCTCCAAACATTTGGGCAGACTATAATCCCATAACATGAGAGGATTGAATTTAACTATGTATAAATTATGAAAATCTGTATTTCATTTCATCTTATGCATTAATTATTTCATAAATATGATCAAATTGTCCATATATTACTCTATGAATTATTTTTCATGAACTATTAGTTCTTCAAGATAATTCATATATTTTTTGAATATAACTTCATGTATTTCCACTTCATGTATAAAAAATTATTATTCAATCAGCCCCTATTTATTTCTAACATACTTAAATGGTAGAATGATAGTAAATTATTCTATATATTTTCCCCTAATCAGTTGTATCCTTTCATCCTATATATATTTTTCATTTAACTTTCATTTTTGAACTTCTTTAGGGGATCTTTTTCCTCTTAATTTCACACTTCATGTGCCATCAACAATTAATTATTTATAGATGTTTAAACTTCCCCTGATAATGGAATCCGGATTCCCAAGATGAATAGGGAATATTAACTCCGATATATTTATCTATTAGGTGTTACATTAATAGGAAATAATTATTGCATCTCATTATTAATGAATTCAACACCTTCTTAGCCACTTTTTTTATTTTTTTGACTTGTTTATACTCTATAAATCCACTTTTAGTAAGTGGTTCTGACCTAAATTCATAAAATTATCTTTAAAAATTTCTTCTTCATCAGTATTTTACCCTAAATCATAAATTTCATTGGAGACATCAAATTTATTTCATCCCATGAAAATGTGCTTCTAGTATACAAATTCAGTAGCTTATTCCTTAGTAAATAAACCAAAAACTCATTCAAGTGGGTTTCTTTCTTCAAGGTCTTACTCAATTGAAACATCCTTGAAATTAGATTTTATAGTGCTTGTTTCCTTTATTAGAAACTCATAATGGTTTTAAAGTGGGATGATCTTCTCAAAATACCTTCTATCCCTTTTGGTGATAGCAATGTCACACTATATGGGCGTATACTTAACATTAATGAGAAAATATTATTTACACATTTAACTTTGGAAGCCACAACAAATCACATCCATCCCATGGATAATAAGTGCACACCTTGTAGAATACCCAAAGACAATCCCATCCAACCCAATACAAAGTATCACAAAACTGTTTGCACAACCCCATACACTCATAGCTAGCCCACTACCAAGTACAAAACACCAAGTAGAACACAATGATTGATATTACTAACATACATGATAACGCCATCAAAATTGATGTCTCACTAAACCATTTCTCATTCCTCATTTTTTTAATTTCATACCCTCATATAGAGACTTAAAACATCCCATTAACCCACTCTCTTTTCCATATTTCAATATGTATTCCCATAAGTAATGGAAAACTCCATCATGGTTATCACACCATTCTGTTTCTCAAGTCTCTAATCTTATCGGTGACCAATTGAATTTTCAACACTTGATCGTCATAATTGGATTCCCATACTCAATTATTTCATTATATCTAGACATACTAGTAAACTTTTACACATGTTTCAATATAAGGAATCCCATATTTTTAAATATAATATTAATTATCTTCATAGTTATTAGTGATTACATAATTTATATTCATAAAAAAATATCATCACCAAACCTGAGACATAATGGTTGTATGTTAAAAAAAATCCTTGGTTTTATGGTTATATTATACCTGATCTCATCCTGAGTGTGAAAATTTACTAATTCCACTTAAAATCAATGTATTTATTCAATAATGAAATTTAAAAAATGAGGAAAACTCAACTCAATCCCAATATAATTCCATTATATTTTTCATAATTTATCAATCCACCCTATGTACATGATTCCATGGTAACAATTCAACTAATAAGGATATATCAATGGAATATAGCCATACTCATGTATGGAAAATCATGCATAGAATATCCACATACTCATGAAATATAATATATAACTGGAGGTTTCTTAATTACAAGAAACACGAAGGTAATATCATATTACCCACTAGTATCGACATGAATGTACAATGATTTAGGGAATATCCTCATGCTCATGATATGTATCTCATAACTATGTTTGAGTGATTTTTACACTAATTATAATGATAAATGATTTGGATGCTCTACACCAAGAGAGGATCAAATTTTACTAGATATCCATTCAAGTTATTCCTATACTTATTCTTCCTGAACTTCCTCATCCTAAATAGTTGTGGGTTAATTATTCTCTTCATGTGATCAACATATACACTTCTTATTCATGTTTCACGCATAACTGTTCATGATAATTTCAATAAATAGTAATTATTTTTTTCATTTTCCTATCTCACATCACTCCAAAAATATTCATGCATGAATCACAACATATATCACACACTATAATTATAAATTTTAATTTTAATTTGAAATTGAAATAAAAATTCCAATAAAATAACATTTTCAGTTATTTACAAAATTATTCTTATTCTTAATATTTATTAATATTATTTTAAAACTCTATTACATGTACACTATAGTGTAGAAAAGTTTACAACAACATGTATAATAAATTACATTATATATATTCATAATTCATTAAATTTATCTCTTCATTCAATGTGTTAAGATTAAAAATCCTTTTTATGAATTGGAAATTTCATTTTGATCAGTTTTTTACATGATTTAATATGTTTGTAATCATCCAAATAAATTTAATTTTATCCAAATAATTATAGAAACAATAGTATTCAATCTAATGAATAATAATATTCTTTTATATTCCATGATTCAAGTGTATGGCTGGATTACTCATACAGAATATTATAATCACTCATAAAAGATTAAATTGACTCATCCACAAAGGTAAACGACTCTAATGATAGGTAAATTTACTCTAATGCTGACAAAAATGACTTTTATATTAGTCAAGTGAATCATTAAAAACTAAAAATTAATCTTACGTAATAAAATGACTCATACTTGACTCAAAATAACTTGTACAGAATTCAAGAATGACTTATATAGTCTTCTAAGATAACTCTCACACACCGCTAGACCTATAAAATTTTCAAATTGGATCCAAATTCCACAATATATCAAAATACATATAGATTTTCTCTATACTATTCAAAACTAATTCTAATCATCTTAAAACACTCCATAAATATTGGAATTAACATCATATATATTTGATCGTCAAATATCACTTTAGTTTGGAAATTATTTTTTTTAACAACAAAAAAAAAACCCAAGAATAACATTCATGTAAAACTTGTCCAAAACATCATCTCAAGATAATTTCATTGATCTAAAAGTAACATCATTTCACAATAATTTTAGTATGAATCCAAATACTTCAAAAAAACACTTTGGATCAACAATATCATTAATAATAAATCTATTTACAATAATATAATTATGAAATAAACCAATTCAAAACATTTATTACCTCAATTATAGGAAACATATGATTAAACTAATTATTAAACACAATATATAGCCGTAGGTACCTCATACAACCACTATATCATCATTAGATTTAGTAGGATCATCAAGGGGATCTTCCCAATGGGTAGATCAGGCTCGAACTGTTCTACACAATAGTCCATTAAAAACATTGAAAATTACAAAAAAGTATACTATTATGATTTTTATTAGGATCTAATCAATACAAAGGCCTCTTAGGCTCTAAACTACTACCCCGATTTCATTCCAGAGACATTTTAACGACCCAAACTTTTTAAATGACAATTGTTTCATGAAAATGTGTGTTATATTATTACAAAACAAAACTGTATCTCATTAATAATGAAGTGAGTATATTTAAATGTAACCATATGGTTTCAATCATTATATGATAGTTGGTCAATTATGATCATTGGTCAATATGACTATTGGAAACTATACTCATAACATTAGGATTTTCATTTGTAAATAGAAATGATAATGGTTAATTAATGCAGAACGAAGAGTCTATGACCTCAACCAGTAGAATCAGACTGTATGAAGCTCATTTTTTAGAGCTTCGGAAAAGAGGTAGCGTCACTGGGCTTCACTCTGGACCAATCCCAAGACGATATTCAACAAGTTAAGTTTTAATGAAATCACCTATGGGATAAGTTAGAGTTAGTGGAGATTACCACTCAGGTGATGTTATCTGAGCCATCCCAAGAGTTCATCATCATCGCATACCTTACCCTTAGGTCATATGAATGTGTTTCAAGGGTTTATATCTCAAGGACCTAGTTATATAAAATTTAATCCCTTTTTTTAAATAAATATTTCATTTCATCATTTCTGTTTTAAGAATAGTTTTTCTTTAAAAAATGAGATGGAATTCGATAAATTGATTTTTCAGGTAAAAATTTTAATTTTTAGATAAATATAAATTATTATATTAAAATAATTTTTTATTAATAGTGTTTATTATAATTAAATAGTTTTATTAAACACTAATTTTTAATTAAAAATGATAAAATAATTTTATTTTCTTCATGTGTCACAAATTTTACTATGCAGTTTACTATGCATTTCTGTTTGCTATTATTTTTAATAATTAAATATTTTTATATTTAAAAGTTAAATATATAATATTTATAGAATTATTATGATAAAATTACTTTCATTTTTTAATTCAGTAGGTCTATATTTGGCTATGATGAATTTATGAGTTTTTTATAAAATGTTTTGTTTTTCACTGAATAGTGAAAATACAGTTTTAAGTTTTCAGTGTGTTTAATGACATCATAATGATTCATTATGTAATTTAAAATTCTGTTAGACTCTTATTCATTAAAATATGTTATTAGGTGTCCCAAGTTTCCAATTAAATAGGCAAATACCATGGGAAAGAACATGGTTTTTCAAATACCACTAATGAGGTGTCCTAAAAAATTAATGCAAAAAACTCCATCTCTTTTACTATAACTAGCCAACATTACTTCATTTAATTTCATTAAAAAATCATCCTACTAAAATATTTGATATTATTTCCTCCCAAGGATTTCTCCAAATGTGTCCTCAAGCCCCCAAGGTCTGGATCATGGAGTTTTAGAAGTTACTCTTCAAGGTAAGGGAATTCTCAACTTCTCTATTCCTTTAAGTTATCTTTTATGTTGTATATATTTGAAATTTTCATACCATGTTCTTATTTACATTTTATTATATAAAAATACTGGTATTTTATGAATTTTTTACCATTTTACCATCTTTTAAAATTTTATGAAACCATGTTTCGTACATGTTATGTTGTAGAATGTTTGTCTCAAATTCACTCTCTTTTTCTCAATAAATTATTTTATTTTCTTTATTTGAATACCCAAAACTATTTTATTTATAGGGGTATTCATAAATACATAAAAATAAATTATTTTATTCTGTAATTGACATACATAAAGCCCTAATTCCCTTTCTATGGGTTTTAAATGATATAACAATCATGTTTTTATGCACTTTTTAAAACACCGTGATTTTGATATGAAACCCATTTATTTTATTATCTATAGGCTATTTATGAAAAGTTTGACTATGATATATTTGTATAAAATTAATGTAAATATATATTAAGGGAGTTCCATGATATTTATCCAATGCATTGGGTAAAGAAATTAATCTCAAGATATGATAAGTTTTATGATACCTTGGTGAATACCCTTGGTAATTTTTATGACGCCTTGGGGTTTGACATTGGTGATATGCTTAGGAATTTATAAATTTAATGATTTATCCACATTTTAATATTATTATTCAAGTTATTATTTTTATGATATTCCTCTTTCTCATTCCTTTATGAAAATTCCTCATGTTTTAATTGATATCTCTCAAGTTCACATGTAAATTGTTTCCCTTATTTTCCCTTACTGGGCCTTATGCTCACCCTTTATTTTGATGTATGTCCCTAGGTTATGAGATTCCATAAATGTACATAGGATGAACCTTGAAGAATAAATTCACTTAGAAGATATTAATTTTTTATGTTTTCATGTATTATGTACCTTATTTCCAAGACACTAAACATTAAAATATCCTATGTTTGTAAAATGCTATGTAATGTTATGTAATAAAAAGGTGGGATACCATAGACATCATCATGAAAAATTATTGTGATTATAAATTTGAAGGAGTCATTATTCTATAAAAAAATATGATAATACACATCCCATTTCTCATTTACTACAGCAACCATTAGAAAATGGTATGTGAGTATTACTTCAGGTATTCTAGCCTTAATTTGATCTGTACTGGCAGCCCATTTGGGGAGATGATAAATGTAGTAATAATAAGAAAAATATAAAATAAATAATTAGTAAATATATTTTAAAATTGTAATAAATTAATGATTATTGAAATTTTATATGAAATGACACCCTATATATGACCATAGACATTATTATAAGAAATTCATAGTCATGTAAATCATATATTCACATATTTATGAAAGGAATACCAAAGGAATTATACATCAACTCAAGGGAGATTTATTTTCTTTCAAATTATACTTTTTATTTTTTATCTCTCAAAACCGTGACATGATGAATTTGAAATTGGTATTTAATATATATTAAAATAACCTAATTTCTGATGAAAATTTTGTGGTGGGTAGAAATTTTCTAATCTATTTCATCTAATTACATGATGATTCCATAAATTATTTTATTTTTACTTCATTGGTTAGTTTTTTAATATACTATGATATAAATTTCATATTTATAGACAATTAACTATGTATGCACATCCTAGAAAATGAAAATATTCTTGTTTGTTTGAATGAAATCACGACTATAGAGTTAATTTTCATTTTGGGATACAGTTATAAGAACTTTTCCTGATATTTTTTCTATTTTTTTTTTGAATTTACACTAATTATATTCCTTTTAAACGTGAGACTCATGATAGATACTTTTTAGATAATTTTTTTCTATATTAAATTCCATTATAGAGGGTGGTATTCAATATTGAATGATGTGTGCCTCAAGAAAAATTGTTTTTCTCAAAAATAAATAAGAAAGGTGGAAGTTAGGTAGAAGAACATGGAAACTAGAAGATTGTAGTTGTTATATTTTTTATTTAAAATTTTAATATATATTTTGTATATAAATAGTTCATCTATATGTAAAATTGACTGGTTTATATGACCTTTATGAGAATGAATCTCTCATCCTTAGACCAAACAATTATTTTCACCAGGTAGTATGAGATGTGCACCATAGGAGAGTATGATTATGACCAGGGATGAGTATTAGCCCCGCTAAATATTGTCCATATTTATGTTCTAGTTATAGTATGAACATTCTGGAAACAACTCATGTAGAGGTAGCATGACATCATAGAGATGTAGTAGACAGAAAAAAAATATCTAAGCATGAGTGTAAATGGAGTAAAATGGCATACTAGGAATTTATCAATGTTATGGAATCCTTATATCTATCAATTATAAAAGATACCAACATGTTTTTTGATACATACATGTTGAATTTTAATCTATTATATAATGTATTGGGAAATTGTTTTGATGTTCTTTGTGGTGATCAAGATGATGATGTTCATGGTGATGGTGATGGTGATGGTGATTGTGATGTTGAGGATGATGATCATGATAATGGTGATGATGGTGATGTTAGATATGATGATGGTGGTGGTGGTCAGGGATAGATTTATCCATTAAATTTTTATATATATTTATGACCAATGATGTTTGAAAATTTTATGTGAATGCATATATGTAATTTTTTAATAGGGTGTTTTCATTATTTTAATTCATTAATTAGTTTCCTAAATTTTTTATATTTGATTTCCGTGGTGTAGGTGTAGGTTATTTAGAGTTTGGAGGTGTTTTGGATGCCATTAGTTTCAATGTATATATGTTTTTAGGTTTTTAACCAAGGATGGATATCTACTGGTTGCCAATATAGGTGAATGCTAAACCAACAGTTTTCAAACTATTGGTAAATATTTGAAGAAAGAAAATGTCATACCATTAGTTTTCATCGAACTATTGATAAATTATAAACTCTTGGTACCTATACCAATGTCTTATTGAAAACTGTTTTTATAATTATATACCCATGAAATTATATCTGACAGTTTGTAGAACCATTGGTATACGTTATACCAATGTTTCTCTAGTTTAAACCAATAGTTCAACATCATTCATATAGGTCCTTTTTATTGAAGGGATCACACTGGTAATTTCCTCAATGTTGATACTTTCATTTAAATCAATAATTTGTATAATTTATTATTTTTCACTGGGTACCAACACCTAAACCATTAATGTATTTTCTAAAGTATATTAATGATCTTCATTACATTTTCATAGGATCAGGGGATGGTAAGGAAAATAGAAAGGCATTTCTTCTTCTCAATAGTTGATATGATATATATATATATATCAATAGAAAATAAATTCCCATTATATAACTAAATTCCAATGTGGGGTAAAATACAAGATTCACTATAAGAATTACCCCACTGACACTAATAGAAGAAAATCCCATCACATGGGTTTCATTGGTTAAACCACTGTGTGTTTTTATAGATATCAATAATTCAAGTAATCGGGGGTTTGATTCAACATTTATGGAAAATATTCAGGATATAAAGGAATGTGTAGATTTGGAATCAAATAAAACATATTATATTATTCAGCGAATAGGATGTTTATGTTTCATGAATTCATTTTCAGGATCCACCATTTTGGTAGTAATGGAATATTATTTCTTATGCTTCATTTTATTTAGTGTTTACTAAAATTGATTACACATGATTAACCATGGTTTATTGAATAAGTTTTCAAATTTCCCCTACTCCCTATAGTTGAAGAATTAAACTATGTGTGTTGTCTTGGGAGGATTGCTCGTTTCCTCTATTACATTGTCTAACTTATTCATGTATATTGGACATTATTTATCCCTATATCCCACTCTCCCAAAAATACTAATTTCAATATACCTTTGAGACAATTCTGAAAATCCTTCATCCCATATTGTTGATATATGGGTGGGTTTATCTTCTTTCCTCCTCTATCATTTCACCCCCAATAATAATTTACTTTATTCACTTCTTATCTCCATGTCCATGTGTTTTTTTAAAAACACCATCTCTACTTTTAGAGCACATTGAAATAGTTCATTGTAACTCTCAAATTCATAGAAATCTAGATACTTTATATGCGGTTGTTTTAACCAACTTATGAATCAATATATTATTCTATATTTTTTTATAATAAAAACCATTGTAATATCTCCAATGCCTCATGAAGGTTTCCTCATATACAGTGAAAAATTCACTCTTCTTTTTCTTCATCTCTAGGAATTCTCCCTCAATATTTGTTCGAATATTTCATGGAAAATACATTTTATGTTATAACATCGTAAAATTTTCATAGTCCATTTCATCCATTTAATACTTCGGCTCTATATTCATTATCAATTCCAAAAAAATTATCAACAACCCATCTAAATGATAGATACCCAAGGCACCTTTCTCCGTCTCAGAATACTAGAGAACATAAAATATTTTCTATATTGAGTTAACCAAATCTTCTAAAACAAGTGGATCATATGATCCGCTAATGGAAAGGGGTAATTTCTTATTAAATGTGTATAGTTTATCCTTTTGGGTGAAGGAGGATTTTCCACATGGTTTAGGTCATTGTTCAAATCTCGATACAGGTGGGTAAAAATCACAATAATGCTTTCAAACCAACTTCACATGGAATTGGGGATATAATTTAGGAAATCATTGGATAGTCAATTACATTGGTTGGTGGGATGGTTTATCCTGATTAAAATAATTTTATAAACTATAAAAGGTTAGAACATATGTATTTCATCAAGTAATTAATAAATAATTTCTTATTACATGTAAATAAATTCTAATTATTTATCATATGGGATCTCTATGTTTATCATTTTTCTAAGATTATGCTTCCAGGATAAAAAGTATTAATTACTTTTTAACATTAAATGGAAAAATTAAAATAGTTATATATCATTTATAATAATTATTTATATTTTTTGTAATTAACACTTGAATATCCCCCAAAATATTCTAACTAGGTATGTAGTAAGGATTTTTTTTACTATTCTAGGTGTTGATCATTTTAGGGCTCAATCCCCCATTTTTGGTTTGTTTCCACAAGGTGAAACTGTGATAGATCCAAATGCACATGTAGTATGTAGACAATGATTTCATATGTTGGAAACCACATGATCAGATGCATTATGAAAGAAGATGATTTTTAACAATACTTATAATTATCATTTTCTTTATTACCAATGTTTTATAATCATAATTTCAAAAAATACTAAGACATACATCTGATATAAAATACAGAGACCCACATTTTTCTTATATGATAGTTACATTATTTTCATGATAGAAAAAATAGTAGTAATAGCTTAAAGGATTGAAAGGTTTAGTATCACTGGAAAACTAGTCACACATATATCACTTATACAAAATGATACTTATACATTATTTAAATCATTTACAAATTTTACTTGGTGTACTAAATATTCACATGGAGCATGGGATGTTGAAGCTAAATCTACATCTCCTTTTGAAATAAATTGAATTTTGTATTTAGAATCCTACAATATCTATTAATTTTTTTTCTCTTATAGATGGTCAGAACATCAATAGGGTTTACAGTCTAGTGTGAGAACTATTAAGGATCATCAATTTTTTAAGAGATAATAAGATGATTGTTTTCAACCTTCAGAGTGATTAGAAAAGAATAAAATGTGTATCGATATCATTAAATATATCCAAAATACCATATAAATTCATCTTATTCCATCAGAATCATGATGTAATATGATATTGGAGGATAAACCTGATATTGAATGTGATCAAATTTCATTCTTGAACAACAAATCTCTCATTCTCCACAGTACATGTACTCATATTAGAATGTAAATCAAGTAAAGGGGTTATATAAAAGTGTATTAACAATATAAATTATACACAAGGAATAAGAGATATGAATTAATAGTACATTGTTGAGAATAATCAATATAATCATATAATATATACATGATAATCATTATAATAATTGGGGAAATATTTTTTAAAGGAATTGACTTTGTGAAATGCATAATACTAGAACATCATAACATAGTGTTCTAATACCACACATAGTTATAAACAAATCTAACAACATTTTCATTCATAACATACGTGCATAACTCATAACATCATAATAGTGAACTAATATAGCATCATGTTCATGAATAATACGCAATATATTATTATATATTTCACATTACCCATTTCATTGGAGGAATTTTTAATTCTGGGCCCACCTATCACATCATAGATACTCATAATCATGCATTCCTCAACACCAAAATTATTATTATTTTATCCCAAAACATGAGAAAACACAAGATTTCATGAGGAAAAAAAAGAGCAAAGAACAAAGAACAAAACAGGGACAAAGGATTAGGGGGGATATAATAGTGAAGGCCAAGATCATCTCCAATTACTAAATATGTGCTCTCATAAGGAAGGGAGCCATAGATGGAATAACATGTGATCCAATCACTAGAGCCAGCCATGAAAGCAAGAAAATCTGCAACTCTATTTCCCTTCCACCATGTGTGGATAACCTCCATAAAAGTGGTGATGAGACTGCAAAACTTATGAATAGTACAAGATATGCACCAGGGAGTAATGCCACAACATTGCAATGCATGGTGTAAAATAGTGGTATTAGTTTCAATGGTCAAGAGGGTAACATTATTCTCCCTACATAGCAGAAGACCTATGAGTATAGCTTTCACCTCATCCTATAAAAAGTTTCCACTACTAAAGAAAGATGAGAAATCCAAAAAAGTATAACCATCCCTAACAATACCGCCACCTCACATGATGCCCATCCTACAAGCACCATCTGTGTTGAGTTTAAAGCTGGTATTAGGTGGGGTCCAATGAACCCAATGACCCTATGAACTGCTTGGAGGGTGAGCTCAGGTCACCAAGAGTTCTCTGAAGGGGGGCCTTATCCCCATTCTTGATGAGCCGAGAAAGGTCAACAAAGAGGGATCTGGTTCTAAATATGAGCATCGTTTGTGAGCTAAAAACACATTCATACTGAGGTTGATTCCAAGAATTCCTAACACACCAATATCCCTATAGAAGAATAAGTACATTTTCCTTCTTCTCAATGGTGCTACTGGATCCCTCAACCAAGAGGATAGGAAAGTATCACTATTGTTCACCTGTAAAGAAAAACTAGATAAACCACTGAAGGCCTCCCAAATAGACCGATCCCATGCACCCCAAAAAAATATGATCTAATGATTCCTCCTGATGATAATAGAAACAAAAGCATCTAGAAACTAGAAAAATGACTTAATATTTCACATTATCATTTGTATATAGGGCATAGTTCCTTATGCATTCCACATAGAACATAAAAAAATAGTAATTATGAAATAAACTGTTAAAATGTATGGGTTTTGTAAAGTTATCAAAAAACATAATTTATTTAATAGCCTATGGGGTAACCAAATTAATATATGAAATAGTAATTTATCTTCAATCTTCAATGTTATTTAGTGGATAACAAACAACTCAAGAGGAGTCAACCTATGTTTTCAAACAATAATTTCATTTCGAAGAATATATGAAATTAAATTGGAAATAATTTAGATAGGGTAAGAACATGTATATCCTAGAAAGTAAAGGGAGTGTATAGTGAAAATTTATTTTAGGTAAACTATAGGAATATCCATAAATAATGTAATTTGAATTATGGGAAACTATAAAAAATAGTTGGATTCATGAATCCCCTTACATTAAATCCCTCAATATTTCATTTATTTTCTTCCTATGAGATAATAAACATATTATTATTAAATCATTTAACCCTAAGAGGATTATGATAATCTATTTAAATATTTTTTCATTATAATTATTGGGTTTTTTATTATAATATTCATTGTTAAAAGGCATGTTTTGAAATCATGTTTTTATTAAATCATCCTATATTGTTTCGATTTCACTATTTTTCCTCACATTTATTTAGACATTATTAAAATTAACTCCAGAATAATAGAATAAATTTAATTAAATATCTATATATTATATATATTACAAACCATATATACATTATGGTGGTTGGGGATAAAGAATTTACATTGTCTTCTTAGGCGGTTAAAAGACTATTGAAGAGACATTATCAAAAGAGGAGGAAGATAATTATAAAATATATATACATAATAAATTTTATTATTTATACTATTAAAAATAATTAATATAATATTAAATTAGTAATTAATAAATATAATAGGATTTTGGTTTGAAATGAATTTTGAAAAAGAGGAAGAGATAAGAAAATCATAGAAGAGTTGATGAAAACTTACTATTTTCTCATTGTTTCTTCTTGTTTATTATAGTAAACACCCATTATTCTTGGGGTTAGTTAACTACAAAATGTAACTATGGATTCTATGGGGATAATATGAGGAAAATTGGGGAAAATTGGAATTGGAATGTGTATGTGATGTGTTGTTCCAAGGCAGGTAGGAGGGGTTAATTTTACTTGAGGATATGGGTATTGTTGAGTTATAATATTTAATAAAATATTATATCAAAATAAAACCTTTAAATATTAATTTTTATGAAATAATGAAATATAATTTTATTAAATAATATGATTATAAGATATTAAAATACTTTATAATTGTAATTTATTAGTTTAATCAAAATGAAATGTGGGAAAGTGAAAAAATAATACATCAAGGGAATAGTTTAGAACTTAAACATTGCAAAAAAAAAATTAGGTTTGTGAAAAATATTTATTAAATTAAAATTACTCATTTTTTAAATTAAATATGTTGACTAAAAATTTATAGAATTTATTATTCCATTGTTACATCATGAACGATTTAATTTAAAATAAACAGGTTACCCAAAATCAATATCTTTACTACTCACTTAAAAATTCATGTTCTTCAAAAAAATACCAAAAAATCACTGATAAACATTATCAATGTGATGATCATAAAAAAAATATTAACTTTATATAAATAATTTTCCAGTATAGGTCATTCTAATTTTTAATTTAAAAATATTATTTTTATAACATTCATTGCTAACGAGCCCATACCCGAGTGGTAAGGGCTCCTGCTTGGCATTCAAGAGACCCGGGTTCAAAACTAGGTGGAGCCAAATTTCTGGGGGCACTATAGCTATTACTGTAGCATTTACTATACGGTACTATAGCAGCCGGAACTATTCACCCGATTTGGGCCTTCGGGCCACCGGTTTGGGCCTACGGGTCTCAAGGGCCTTCAGGTCATCAAAGGCCTTCGGGCCACAGGGCCTTCGGGCCACGTAGACCATGGAGTTGCCCAGTTCACACAGAACAAGCCCCAGAAGAGGATCAAAGTAATAGGAGTAGCATCCACTAGATGTAGAGCTAACCGGATTGGAAGAATGAGAGGGTATGGCAGCTGCCATCGGGACCAGGCACCATGCAGCTTTATACAGGGAAATGCTAGCCGATCAGCAATACAAGGTGGGGAGAAAGGTGATTAATGACGCAGAAAGGTGGGGAGGGGTAGTTCAAGTGGGCTAGGCCTACGGGTCATGTATTGGGCATGGTATGCCTATGGGCCTTCGGGTCATGTTATATGGGTCTCTCAGGCCTTGTGCCTTGGGCCTACAGGTCATGTACGGGTTCCCCTTCAACCCTTAAAAGGGGTATTATCCATAATAAAATAAAAAAGAAGGCCTTCGGGCCATTCAGGCATTGAAATATTGTTTTTTAATAAATTTAATATATTTTTAATGAATTTTTAATCTTGATATTTATTTTATAGAATTAAAATAATTATTATTTATTAAATTAATAATTTATAAAATTATTTAAATAACATTTTATTATTTTGAGATTAAACTACTATTGTAATGTCTAGGTTGATATTCCCAACGGTCAGGTTACTATACACAATGGTCAGGTTATTATTAAATCATTGAAATATTATTCCAAAAGTCAAATTACCTCCTATAAGTACCACATAATTGATTTATACATTATTCAATACAATTTCTCCAATTTTTATGTTTCCCTTTTATAATATTTCGATTGGATTTCAAATATTCTATTTCTTTTCTATAGTGTAGTTCATGGGGGTGATAATTCTATTATTTTATAAGGATCCAAATTTTCTCATTCCACTTTTATTATTTTATATTTTCTTCCCATCATATTTTTTTTATTTTTTTAAATTTCATTGTTAAATAATGTAACATTCATTAATAATGAAATAAGGTGTTATTAGTTTCATAATGTGTTTCATGTGGATAATTATATTCATATGATTCAATAAAACATATTTTTTTAGGAATAAAATATAATTTATAAACTCTTGGTCATTAGAAGGATCGTTAAAATGATCATGAATCAGGTACCACATCATTTCCTCAAGAATAGGTATGGTGTATGGTGGCGTTATGTCGAGGGTGTCAAATCCACTAGAATATTTTGAATACCGGTTGTGTAAATAACTTCTCATGAAGTTTGAAATGTGGATTGTGGGATGGGATAAACATTCCTTGTAAGATCATGAATTGAACATTGTTGATGAGTATTGCTAAAGTGTTTTCAAGACATATAAAGATATGATGAACTTTTTTCATAGACAAAATACCTATGGTATACATGCTAATCTGGGGGACCATATGTAGGATAAATCATTGGGAGTACATAAATAGTTAAGAGGAGGATTCCCATGAAGTTGGGTACACTTATTAATGATCACTATGAAATATTTGATAAGATTCAGACACATTTATAATGATTAATGTTATGGGGGAATGGTTATCCAATGATGGTTATGGAAACCTTAATGTTTTTTCATAGTGTACTAAACACATCATCAAGTAAAATAGATGATAAAAATAATCCCTCTAACTCTTTCATGGATCTAAAGTGTCCATTAATCATGGATAAATTTTTTATCAGGTCACATGATGGGATATATGAGAGTTTTACCCATTTTATTTACACTATAATTTAATCCCAAGATCTTGATGAATGAATAATAATGAGTGGAGAAATAAATTATTAATAAACCACCTATTTTATTTTTATCATGACATGTTTTTTGACTCATTCTCATGAAGATTACATTGTTGGGTTTTATACAACCATGGGATTTAGATTTTTTTTACAACTTTTATCATATGTCACTTCAGTTTAGATTCATATAGATTTGAGAAAATGTTTTTGTTTTTAATGTATTATAGATTCAAGCATATGAAAATAAATAATTTCTTCACCAAAAATAAATTAAGACACCTAAGTATAGGGATATTCTATCACTCTTTTTAATAGTGGATGATGATGTAGTAAATCATGGATCATGGGTCTCGATTGATGTGTAATGTTATTGGAAAGACATACAAGGGAAAACCATGGATCAATCAAGGGTGATGGATCCTGACACAGTGTTTCTAGTACACATGGGGATACAAGTACTATTTTTCAAGGAAAACATAGATCAAGTTAGCTAGATAGACTGAGGTTGAATATTTAGGATAAAAATGGGGCATACATACATTGCCAAATAGTGGAGTCTCGTGAAGTCTGATATGCTCATATCTAATATCCATGATTTTTTTGAAGAAAACAAAATCTCTCAAGACATGAAGTGTGATTTATGGGATGAGGTATTAAATAAATTTAATGGATGCATCCATAACCTTAGTTAACCGCAGATAGGATATTATAGTCCTCTGATGAGTACGGATAATGGATGAATATCCACATAGATTAACGTCATGCAGAAATGATGGAAATATAATTTAGTTTTGAATCATGAAATAAGGAATTAATTATATTACATTATATGGTTATTCAATTACATCCTTATGCTACACATTTTATCTTCATACATCCATGAAAAGATGCAGGGGGAATTTTCATCCTTGCATAATCTCATGGTTAAATTTCTATATATTAGGGGCCTATAAAAAGATTTTAAATATATATAAGCTAATATATTTTGTAGGACTAAACCATTATTAACCATTTTATGATCTTATAAGGTGTGACATTTTTTTCACCTATATTTAGTCACTATTCTCTTATTAATTCCAAATGAGGTGACAAAACAAGACCTCTAAACTTACATCAGTCATGATCGATGTGAGAAATAACTTGCTATTAGAGAATAACCCAACTCATGTTTCTTATGGGTGTATAATAAAGTAGGGATAATAAATATAGGGAATAATTTATAATATCATAGATCTATTAGTATGTGATGAATTTTGGAAGAGGGGATTTTCATTCTCCCACCTTCCACAATGTACATTTATTAGTGGACCTCCAATGAAGGATGATATTTAAAAGAGAATATAGAATTTTGTGGGATAGAAAATGATTTTTATCCTCAAATATACAATCCATGTGCCTATTGATATAATAAGGACCTATCAATAAGTAGTTTTTAAAAAGGTCAATCCTTTCATAAATATGACTCATGTGAAAGATAAAGCGGAACTTTATATGAATAGGTCTGTAAATTGGGGAACTCGTGGTGAAGACACCAATGAACGACTGGCTCATATACGGAGGAGGGGGTGGAATTTGACATATATTAGATGCATGAATGATTTAAAATTAAATCATATTAATGCATAAAAATTATAAGGCTAACCAAGAATGAAGAGTGATATTATTGGGAACTATGGTGAGTTAGAAGAATTTCTAGACAGTTTGGTTAGACCCAACTCATTGGGATAATTTTTTCTATATGGATATGAATCAATCAATACATAGTTCTAATTTTGTAATTCCATATGTTTGTGAGGATCTCATATAGTGCTGACAACAGTTTTCACATAGCTAAATGAAAAAATCAATAATGAAAACTTCTTCATAGATCTAGTTCATATGTTGGGGAGCTGACATTTTATTCAGCTTCATCTACAAAAATCCAGTTTATGTGTGATAGAATAAATTTTTGGTTAACCTAACTATACATATATTCTAAAAATGTATTTTTAATAATTATTGAAATATTACAATATCTAAAGGATGAATTGCTTTGAAATTATGGATTGTCTAATGATAGGAAGTCATGGTGTCACAATGTATTTTATAGTTGTAGGAATGAATCCACATGTTGTTATCATATTAGAGTCCCCCTAAACAATATTTTCTTATAAGATGGTGAAATTAGAAAATTGTATTGTTATTTTTTCTATTGGTCTTTGGATAAAGGGTCATGGAATAATTACATATCCTGTGTTGATTGGAATAAAGACACACATAGTTAGGGAAAATATAGTTGGACCTATGATTTGAAATTCAGGCATCACTACATATCCTATGAAAACAAAAATAAAGATATATTTAGTTCTAGTGTTGAAAGAATCCTATAAAAATATTACTTTTATGCCCAGGAAATGAGGGAAATTTAGCATTATTTTCTTATTAGACTAAGAATAGAGGTTCATGTAGTCACTATATATCATCTATTGGTTTGTATAAAGACGCATTTAGTTATTAATGAAATTATGTCTTAGCCAAGGATAAGAGATCTAGGAATCACAAAGTATACTATGATAGTAGTAATCAAGATATATATATTTCCTGTTCTATGTTCTCTAATAAAATAACACTCATGTGTATGGGATATTATTTTAAGCATATTTCCATAGATTTATAACTCTAAAATGAATTCTAATACATAGATCTGAAAGGTACATAGTATTGGGCATTTTATGAAGTCATGCACAATTTTTTATGAGTCCAAATCTACACAGATATATCTCATGACCATGGAATGTTAATTGAGATACACCTTATTAATTATGTTCCATCAATAAATTAAATTATTGTAGTCATAAAATATGGTACGCAGTGGATGGTTTTTAAAATTTTTGGTCAGGAACATGATAGAAGATCCAGGTGTCACTATGTATCATATTTTGATAGGAATCAATCCACACATAGTGCTTTTAATATGGTATGGGTACATGACCTTTAACTGTCAATTATATTTTGATAGTAAATGGATACAGTATTAGGAGAGGCTAACAACTTTAGTAGAATAATCCTAATATCCTAATGGATCGGGTATCAAGCCATATATTGTTATTGACATGATGTTATCATATATGGATTATAATCATATGAATGGTAAAGGGGTATGTATTCTAGAAATATGTCCATAGATGATATATATCATGATGAAATCTATAGAGAAGATCTGGATCATTGGTATGGGGTGTATATGTTTATATTTTTAAAAAGATGATGATGGTTGGTTCTATGTTAGAGAACCAAGGAATCGCTACTATCATATAATGATGTGAATCATTCATGTACATAGTTCTTTTAAAGGATAATTCATTTCATAGATCTATATTATATGTGTGTTATAAGGGGGATTCATTCTTTGAGAAATAGTTGGATTCTCTGGAAAATATTTTTATATGAATGGATTTCTACTATAAGGAAGAAAGACGAGATAAATATTGGGAAACTCCATATAGTTTATTGTTTCATGTATTTTACTTTTACCTCCCAATTTAATGTCATGAAATAGGGATGATGACCATGGAATTTAACAACATACAATATAGATGTAGATGATGTGAAATTTAAAGTCTCATAACCATGACTTGGGGATTATCTAATATGAATAGATATGGATCAAACACCAATATGGGGGAAATTTTCTATTTATAGATTCATAACTAATCTTAATATAGAGTCCCCTATATAGATAAGGTTCATATGTATGGAATGAAGCCTTTTAATAAAGTCATTCACAGTTCTCATGGGGCCTCCTCTATATGGGTTAATCATATATACTTGAAATTCAATTCTAACCTAATGTCATTTCATTGTGAATTCTCATCTAGGTCATGGAGGTGGAAACAATGAGGTGAGAATGGGGAAATTAATTATATATTTGATTTTAAATTTTTGGACAACCAAGACTATGAGATATAGGCATCACTATATATCTCATTAAAATGGTATTAAATATAGGTATATTTCTTTAGGATAAATGGCTCCATACTAATCTGGATCACATCTATGGATATGATATTTTTCCATTTAGATAAATGGTTAAAATAAGGATTTGGTGTCTTTAGTGATATATTATGTATCATCCTGACCCAGGGTCCACATAACCCAATCTTCGAGTTGGTGGGTCACATGGCCTCAATCATACCTCCTCATATACCAAAGTTTGTTGACTAGAAGCGAGGGTGTAAAATTAGTACAATGGGGAGACTATATCATCTTTTCATAATGGAATAGCAGATACAATCAATAATAACCAATAGAGAAAGAATATATAAATAGAGAGAATCAATAAACTATAGAAGCATAAATAGATATATAAATAACATGTATTATAATGAAAATCCTCAAAGGCAATTTTTGATACATATATGCATGACCTGACGTAATATAAAAAGGGAACACTCAGATATAATGAGAGGGTATAGCTATGCCATCGGGACCATCCCGTGCTTGCACGGGAAGCTTAGCTAGATGGCCATGTGAAGGTGGAGAGCTACCATCATGATTCAGATGCTAGGGAGGGGTAGTTCCTTGTAGTTATAGTCTGGTCGAATTCCCTAAGACATTTGGGTCATTTAATGTTTCTTAAGCCTATGGGCCATGTAATCACTAAGCCTATAGGCCTTGTAAGGGTTCTCCCTCATCCCTTGAAAGGGGGATTATCAAAAATCAATAAAAAATGAAGTCCTTCGGGCCATTCGGGTGGAGTAGGCCACCACCAATGATTTATACATGTAATCCAATTAGTGAACCTAACTAAATAGTTGGTACACAATGTTAATTAATTAACAATACACAATAAATAAATAACCAGCCCACCCATGTTTCTAAAGGACACCTAGAAGATCTAAATGCTTAGGCTCATTGCTAGGAGTAATTTCTAATCATTCAACATATACATAGTAGTGACATATATATAGTATAAATATATATTGCATCAATCTATTTGAACCATGTATATGTTTACTTAAGTGTCTATATTCCTAGAATACTAGTGTTGGATCAACTGAGTGCAACTTAGACATCCATGACCATTCTAACGTGATTATAAGATCATGAAATAGGGTACATACCCTACATACCAAGAAGTTTGTGAGACGTCATGAAACAACACTCAGGATGGTGAGTGATCCATCATTACATTAATCAAATTAAGTAATGTGGTGCGTAATGGCCAGTGCTATTATATAATCAGTGATGTGAGATGATATACTCAACACCTGATGTAATTTAGTGTGATTATCTATCATTCTCGACACCCCTTAATATCATTTCATAGGTTGTATAAATGTTTATTCATAATTATAATTGGTATGGGGAATTACCTCCCAAAAAAATCACTTATACAACCATTATTTATAAAGAAGGATTTATTCATAATCATATGTATTATATAACACATGAGGTAACACTTTTCATATGTCCCATTAGTCAAGTAATATTCTATGAAAAACATTACAATTCATAATTAGTATTTCATAAATCTTAAACAAATACATGTCCTTACCATCTATTTAAATCATTCATTAATCCATTTTAAAGAGGGAAATCCATCATTAGTATTACCTTCACTTCGTGTCAATTAATTCAATTTAATAAATCATGTTAATTCAAACCATATGGCTCAAGGTGTCATATGGAAGGAGTCTTGGTCAAGTGGGAAAATTTATACATGGGAAATTCCATTACTAAGAAAGGATAAACACTTAAGGGGTGATTGGGATCATTAATAAACTATATGCATGATGGAAACCCCATTTTAAAACTAATACGATAACTAATTAAGTGTTTAGATAATTTTGAACCATTATCCATAGTGGACATTTCCACTTGGAACACCCATGGGGTGAACATATCTAGTTTGATCAACCTATAATCTACCAAACAATGAACAACATGTGTATATTAAGGCACGATGATCGAATTGATATGATAGACTCATTATAAATTTGACTATTGACAAAAGCCGATGTGTAGAACAATAGAATACTTAAAAAATAATTATAATTGAGGATAAAACAAATGAAACACTTACCTCATTCCCTTAGATGATTCCTTGCTCGATATCGGGCTCAAATTTGAAGTTGGTTATAAGAGATCTGAGAAACGGTCCATTTTCATGATGATAGTTCAAATGTTACAAAACTTAAATAGTGAAATGGATTTGAAGGAAAAATATAATAGGAAAAAAGATAATATGGTATCTTAATGAGATAGATCTAACTCTTTTAACGAATTTAGAATCTGACATTGGATGATAGAGTCGCATCAAAGCCTTGCTTGGGAGAATTTTGAGCTCAAAGGAGGAGAAACCTTGTTTTATCCACTAGAGTAATAATGAGAAATAAATAAAGGTTATAATATTAAAATAAGTATTAAAAATCAATTTCACCACAAAATACATAGGCTCATAGTTTGGCCACATGTTTTGGGGAAAAATTCTGTATATGGTTCTCTGTTCAATGCTACTTTGGGGAACACCACATGGTTAGGTGCATATATTGACTAACTGTGCACAAACCATTCAAAATGGCTCTATACCAAACATGAAACCATACATATGGACATTCACCCTAGGTCTCACTATTATATAAAAAACGTACGGCCCAGTTATCTCTTCCCATTTCAGAGATTCAGACACAAAAAATCCCCAGACACACCCAAGATCTCCATGGATTGATTAGACATCAATATTAGGTCCATTTAAGGGAAAAAAATTGAAAAAATAATGATCTATAACTTCATTGAAAGCATGGGTCATTACAAACTCCCCTTCTTGAAGTGACTCAAACTCGAGTTGGCCTTATTAGGGTAAAGATGTATTGATAGCAAAGAGTTCCTGCCACAGAGATCTTATATCAACATTCCACTCCTAGGTCTCATCTGGTACTCAACTATGCTTCCATAGAACCCATACCAAAGGAATTGACCACCCCTAGATTTTATTCACTCTCCAATCGACTATATGCACTAGATACTCCTCAATGGAAGTATCAAAATACAATTAAACCTCTTCAGTATGAAAGACATGTGACGGGTCTAGATATTATCATCCAAGATGAGATACAAGAAAGACATCATGCATAGACTGGTATGTCTGAGGAATATCTAACGGGTAATCCACTAGTCTAATCCCTTTAACAAACTCAAAGGGTCTAATGCTCCTCGGTGATAGATTACCCTTCTTATGAATATATATTTGGCTCAACCTCAATGATACTTTCAATAAAACTCGATCTCTGACCTCAAAATCAAGAGGTTTTTAGTGTCTATTGGCATACGACTGCTATCTAGACTGATCTTTTAATATGATCTTTCTAATGAGTTGGACCTACTTTGTTGTCTCCTGCTTGGGACGTGATCAAAGCATAGTTGAATCCCCTGCCTCTATCCAACATAGAGGTGAGGAAAAAGGCCTATGATATAAGGATTCATAAGGAACCATCTCGAAGGTAGCTTGAAATCTTTTGTTATAAGAGAACTCAACTGGAGGAATGCGTTTATCCCAGGAACCCCCAAAGTTAATGAAAAATGAAAACAACATATCCTCTAAAACATTAATCATATGCTCTCTTTTTTTCATCAGTCTATGGGTGATAGGCCATTATCAGAAGTACCTACATACCCAAGGCCTTCTGTAACCTCTTCCAGAATTGTGATATGAAATGAGCATCTCTATCAGAAACAATAGAACAAGGATCTCCATAAAGATGTAAAACCTACCTAACATAAATCCTTTCTATCTTATCTACTAAGAATGCCTCTCTTATATGTAAGAAGTGTGAGACCTTCATCATATGATCAATGAAAAACCATACTATATTGTTTCCATGAGGTGATATGGGTAGACCAATCATAAAGTCCATTGAAACATCTTCCCATTTCCACTTAGGAATGGAAAATAGTTATAAAATACCTATTATTTGTTGTTATTATGATTTAAATTCTAATAGGTGTAACATTAATTGATGAAGCAATAAATATCACATTTAATACTAGGCCATCAATACTGGTGTCATAGATTATGATACATTTTTGTAACACCATGGTAAATATCCCTTATTTAGGCATGGAATTCCCACATCAACTCCTCCCTGATGTCTGGTGGGACCCATACATGCCCATGAAAGAAAAAGGTATCCTCCCCGAATTAGTAAAAACTGAAGATTTATCATAATCTGAAATTATTTCCCTTAGGGAAAGGCCATTAGGATAAGATATTTGTCTCATTCTTACCCATTCCAAAAGAGTATATTTCATTGATAATGTTGAATGGATATTCTGACCATGGTCCTCCTGAACCTCAATGTTCATCACTGAGGATAAGTACATAAGATTTCATTCAGAACTAAATTCCTCAAATTCATGTATCTATGTATTCCTTCTCATAGTATAGCGACCCGTGCCTTTTACATAAAGCATTTCATGATTTTAAACATAAATAATCATCAGAGTACAAGCCAAGGATCGTTAAGTCTAGTGTCTTGGAAGACTAGGTACATATAACACAAAACATGGGGCAAAAAAACTTCTTTATTTAATCTCCATAAAGAGATTCTAACTTCATTTGAGCCCTTATATCTACATAGGGTACCTTGGGGAACACATGAACAAAGGGATGAGCTAAAAATGCCCAGTAAGGGAATGAACATAAGAATACATCTCAAAAACATGAGTTAGGAGGCATGACATAATGATATCCAAAGCATGACATCATTTAATATAGGCATGGGATCATATAAAAATGGAATCATATAAATGTTGAATAATCATAAATCATATCTTTAGTACAGGTCAAGGCTAACCACCAATCACGTTTCCCATTTTAGTATGGGTCAAGGCTAAACGCCAATCCCGTTTCACATCACATCTCATGAGACTTATCCTTACCCAAAGCATTGGAGTGCTATATGGGCACACCCATATCAACATTTTCATGAATATTCTTGCCACATAAATATTCTTACAACATATAAAATCATATATAATCAACCATACATAAACATAAGGGCACCCATGGAAAGAATTGGGTACCACAGTCATGACATAAAACATATCCAATGGGTGTATCATCAAAGTGTCCATGAAAGTAAAGGATTAGAACATACATGAAAATTCATATGGTAAAATAGGCATATAAAACGGTAAGTGGTGTCAAATAGAAGCGACAACATATTATAATTTTATTTTAGAAACATTAGCATTAAAATATTTTTGTGCGTTTTTAAGGAAAACACTTTAGAGCTTTTCAAATAGAAAAGAGGAAATTATTTTATATAAAACCAGAATTTAACCAAGAAGTTTTTCATAATAAAAATACTGATTTTATAAAGACAATGGTGTCTTAAAATATAGTATATAATGAACTTTAAATTTGGGTAAAAATTTGGGAAGTCCCCTTAAAACAGGTTTGCTTATCGGAAAGTTCGAAGGAGGGAATCTTTCAAAAACATGTATATCCCCGAAAGAATGTCACGAAAGGGTATTGATATAATAATATTTTAAAACTAAACATAATTCATAAGACTCACATAAATAGATAATATAACACAATTTTGAATGAAATATAAGGCAACCTGAAAGAACAAAGAAGGTTCGGGTAGAATTAGTTACGATTTTGTCGGCATGGTGTCGGGTGTAACCAAGAGGGATTGATGAGAGGGAAAGTGGGTTTCTAATCAATTATAAATCAAGTGTAAAGTATGGGGAAGGTTTATAAACATACCCCATCACTTTTTTTTACACAAAAAGTCATAGCATAGAGAAAAATCTTGATTAAGAGTGAAAAGTGGAGGATCCCTTACTTTAAATCTAGTGGTGTTCTCCACTAGTTATTAATGACCTGAATAAAAAAATTAGGATTATTAATTCATAAGTCCAGCACATATTATATATGTAATTTATTTATTATAACCCTTTTTAGTTCATTCAAAGCCTTCTTTATTAGTTATAATGTTCAATTTTATTGTTCGAGCTCGTTTGTTTACTTGGCTTTAAAAGATCGGTTCACTTATATTCAAGTTTGGATTATAGGAAAGATGAAAGTGGTTGTCCAGAATTGAAGTTAAATTATTTAGTTCATATCCAGGAGATTACATGGTTTTAATTTTAATTAGGTTACTTAGAGTGATGTTGAATTATTACATATATAACCTTAGTGATAATCGTTTTTGTTATTCGGTGGATTTGATTACAAAGAATGTGTTTTGATTTATAACTTAATTCCATTTGTACCAAAGGATTACAGAACCAAAAATAGGATATATTACATATATAATAATCTGGTTCAACCATAACACAAATGGTTTCATGACCAGAATTAAAGATACTAATATAAATTGATAAACTATTGTCCTTGAATGTGCTAAATTAGCACATCTCAAACGGTGCTTTCATTTCTTTCAAATAAAAGGGTGGGGAAAGGAGAGAAGATAATTGAATATACCACTAGTATGAAGAAATTACAGTAAATTTATGTTACTATATTATCATAATATTATGGTGGAGGGAGGTGAGGAAATAAATAAAGAAGAAAAGAACATAAAAGAAAAGAAGAAATTGGGAAGAGGAATTTACCTCTTGAGACTTCCTCCTTTGAGAACCTCTTAAGGGGAGAGATTTTGGTATTTTGAGGAGTTTGGGAGATTTTGGACGTGGGGGAGGACCTTGGGGAGATATTTGGGCAGAATTTAGAGAAGGCTTGGAGCTTCAAAGGAGTAGAGAGATGTTGGGTAAAAATCCATCAAGGTAACATTGCAGTATTTTTGGGTTGATTGTGCTTGTTGACAAAGCAGGTTTCCATGGAGAATTGTTGAGTTCCAAAGAAGTTGTTGAAAATCCATGTTGAAAAATAATGATAACAAAGGAATGGATAATCTGGAGGTGGTACAAAATAGCAGTACAAGGTGGCTCCATTTCCCAGTGTTTGCCAAATTTTTGGGGTCCAAAATTTGGAGTTTGGTGAGCATCACGAAAATAGGATTTCCTTGAAGATAATATTTAAATAAGGAAAAGGCATGAATTTCATGAATATAGGATTCATGGTTTGGATTTAGTGAAGAACAGAAGATTGATGGCGGTGATTATTCGTGATTACGACAAGCTTCGCGAACGGCAGAGGTTGAAGTGCATCGCGGTGGTGAAGAGCATTGCATGGTAGCTTTGAGGTGAAGGTGCAAAGTAAATGACAGAATGCTTCGCGATTACAACAAGCTCCGCGATCAGAAAATTTCCATGGTGCTTTGCGATTTGGAGAGAATTCCGGAAGAAATTTCAGAGCTTCACGATTAGCGATTACGTGGCGTTGACTTCACGAGGAAAGGACGTGGGTTGGTGGAATCGCCTATAAATAGAGGTCGACCCCCTCGAGAGAAGTTGAGAGAATTTTCGAAGAAGATCTTTCGCTCTTGTTTCGCGAAGGTAGTTTGCATAGCCCGTGTGCTTTGCGAAAGAAGAACTTCACGGCGGATATTGTAGCTCTGTGAAAGTTGCGAGCTCCGCGTTGGCTCAGTGAGCTTCGCGAGGGAAGTTTCTCTGCAATGACTTGAGCTTCGCGAGAGTGCTTCGCAAAAAGGTAGGAGCTTCGCGAAGGCTTGTTTGAGATTCACGAAATTGGGATCCTTGAAAAGTGGGGTTTTTTAAGAAGGTATTTCCAAAGGAATTGCCCAGTGTTCAGGGGCAAAGGATTATTCATTAGTGGATGAAATTTGGACTTCAATAGAGCATCTATCAACAGTTGAGGATGCATGCTTTCATGCAAATGAAGATACCTACAGGTCTATAAACTGTGAGTGGATTCCTTCTAAGTGCAGTAAGCAAAGGAGGAGGAAGAAGGTAATCTTTTCTACCAGCAGTGAGCTAGTGAAAGAGAAACAGGGAGTGACCCTTGGGAAAGTAGTGAGCTGACCCTAAACTTTGTAAAGGCAGTGAGCCTGTGCATAGAAGTGATCTAGACTGAACATTATTCGTAGTAAGCTTTAGTGGATTTGGTACAGTGTCACATCGCCATTGTATGATCCTTAGACATAGCCCAGTGAGGGTGAATGAAGTAAAAATCTCTGTGTCTGCCTGCTTGCGTCCCTGCATTTCATTCAAAGCATCATCATCAGATAAAGAAGAAAAGAAGTGGTTATAATAAACACACAAGTGCAAACAAAGAGACCCTTGTAATAAAGAGGTTAAGATCCAGTGGGGTAGGAAGAATTTTGAAAAGAATATACATACCCTGATTCACCCCCCCTCTCAGGGTATATAGGTCCCTATTGGTCCTAACAAGAGAAGTGGGAGTGAAGGGGGGTTTTTATAGAGGAGGAGAGGAGGGATTTCATGATATTATAATCCTTAATTTATTATTTCTTCACAAGACAAAGAATAGTAAGTATTCCATGACCAAGAATAGTAAATGGGTCATGTGAATTAGAACCATGGGTGGTGACATCAAAAATGATTCTAGGAATAGTATATTTAGCTTATAATGTTTATATATGGTAAATTACCGTATTTTACTATTCATCAAAATTTCAAGTATTTCAGAAAAATACCAAAATTTCACCCTGACCATTTTTCGACGTGTAGAATCCAAAAATGAAGTCCATTTTTAAAAAATAATATTATAAATATGATTATTTTAATATTTAATTAAAATCATAATTTATTATCAAAAACCAGATTTAAAACATGCATTAACTCATTCCAAAATATAGGTATATTGTACTTCCAACTTCAATATTATTTTTATACTATAATAGGTGAGGTTACTATTCATTAGGTTATATAACTATTCCTAAGGGTATGTTACTATTAATTAGGTTAGGTTACTATTCACCAAAAATTAAGTTTTTCTTATCAGACTCCAAATAACTCACTGATTACAACCGTGTATGCCGGATTTTTGAAATTCTAAACACAGAAGTTTTAAACTTATGTTTAAAGGTCACTTAGCACTTAGTAGTTCATTATGTTGGGTTTTCATGTGATTTTATGACATACTTATGAGAAGGGAATTTTTCATTGAAAAATATTTGGTCGTTACATTCTTCCCCCCTTAAGAAATTTCACCCTTGAAATTTCATTTTACATTCTAGGCCAAAAAAAGATGTGGGTACTTTTCCATCATTGCTTCCTCCAATTCCCATGTTGCTTCCTCAAAGTTATGGTTCCTCCACAACACTTTGAAAATATGGGTTGTCTTGTTGTGTAGAACCTTATCTCTACGATCCAGAATCTTTACTGGCTGCTCCTCATAGGAGAGATCATCTTCCAAATGCACCACCTCTAAGTTTAGTATGTGTGAGGGATCAGGTATGTACTTCCTCAAGAGTGATACGTGGAAAACATCATGAACTCGGGCCATATTCAGTGGAAGTGAAAGCCGATAGGCCACGGCTCCTATGCGGTCAAGGATCTCAAAGGGGCCAATATACCTTGGGCTTAGCTTCCCTTTCTTCCCAAATCGCATGAATCTCTTCCATAGAGATATTTGAAGGAAGACTTTATCTCCAACGTCAAACTCTAAGTCCCTTCTACGGTTATCAGCATAGCTCTTTTGCTGACTTTAAGCATCTTTGATGTGTTTCTGGATGACTTGAACCTTCTCTGTCATCTCTTGAACAAGATCGGGTCCAAGTAGCTTTCTTTCTCTGACTTCATCCCAACAGGTTGGAGTTCTACATCGTTTTCCATACAGAGCTTCATATGGAGCCATCTGAATACTTGAGTGGAAGCTATTGTTGAATGAGAACTCAAACAATGGGAGATGCCGATCCCATCCACCTTTGAATTCTAGAGAGCATGCTCTAAGCATATCTTCAAGTGTCTGAATAGTTTTTTCAGACTGGCAATTAGTCTAGGGGTGATAGGTCGTGCTGAAATTTAATTCAGTACTCAAAGAATGTTGAAGGCTCCTCCAAAATTTAGATATGAACCTTGGATCATGGTCAGAGACAATTGAGAGTGGAACACCGTTCAGTCTCACAAGTTCCTTCACATATAACTTTGAAAGTTTTTCAAGTGAGAGATCTTCCTGAATAGCAATGAAATGGGATGTATTGGTGATTCGGTCAACCACAACCCATATCTCATTATTTCCCTTCGACTTCTTCGGGAGACCTGTGACAAAGTCCATAGTAACATTTTACCATTTCCACATGGGTATAGGCAATGGTTGCATCATACCTTTGGACTTTTTTCACTCAGCTTTAACTTGCTAACATACCAAGCACCTTGATATATATTCCGCAATCTCCTTCTTCATGTTATCCCACCAGAAGTGTTCTCGGAGACCACGGTACATTTTGGTACTCCCAGGATGCATAGAGAAGTCTGGGATATGTACATCATTCAATAGATCCTTCTTTATCTCTGGATCAGATGGTACACATAATCGTTTCCCAAATCTTACAAATCATTCCTCATCAATTTTGAAATCAGAGGATTTCCCATTTTTAACAGCTTCCACCCTTTTCTGAATTTCCACATCCTTTCTTTGAGCATCCTTTATTTTCTCCAAGAGGGATGGTTGAGCAATCATTTGAGAAAGTATTGATGATGATCCTCCCTTAATGATTCCCATTTCCACCCTTTGAAAATCTAAGAATATCGGGTCCTTTTCAATTCTCATCATTGATAAAGATGCAGGATCCTTTCTACTTAGAGCATCTTCCACCTTGTTTTTCTTACCAGGATGGTAGTGGATTGAGCAGTCATAATCCTTGATGAGCTCTATCCATCTTTGTTGGTGCATATTAAGCTCTTTCTATGTGAATATATATTTTAGACTCTTGTGGTCAGTACATATCTCACATTTTCCCCATAGAGATAATGCCGCCAGATTTTCAACGCAAAGATCACAGCCTCCAACTCCAGATCATGCGTGGGATAGTTTTGATCATGGATTTTGAGCTTCCATGAGGCATAGGATATCACTTTATCATTTTGTATTAGCACACAACCTAAGAATTTCTTAGAAGCGTCACTATACACCACAAAGAGTTCTCCACTTGAAGGGAGTGTGAGTACCGGCGTAGTGATAAGTCACATTTTCAACTCCATGAAACGGTCTTCACATTCCTGTTTCCAGATGAACTTTACTCCCTTTCATGTCATCTTGGTCATTGGGTTTGACAATCGTGAAAATTTCTTCAGGAATCGTCGATAATACCCAACTAGACCCAAAAAGCTACGAATCTCCATTACAGAAGTTGGCCTCGACCACTCTTTAATTGCCTTTGTCTTGGAAGGGTCCACAGATATCCCTTTCCTGGTGATAACATGCCCCAAGAATGATATTTCCTCTATCCATAACTCACATTTACTATACTTCGCATACAACTTCTCCCTTCGCAAAGTCTTTAACACATTTTCCAAATTCTCCTCATGTTCCTCCTTTCTCTTGGAGTATATCAGAATATCGTCAATAAAGAGTACCACAAATTTGTCAAGGTAATCTCTAAAGACTCTATTCATTAAATCCATGAAAATTGATGGAGAATTAGTGAGTCTTAAGGTCATCACTATGAACTCATAGTGTCCATACCTCGTTCGAAAGGTAGTCTTGGGAATATCTTCCTTCCTCACCTTTAGTCGGTGATATCCCGACCGAAGGTCCACCTTAGAGAAATAATTGGCCCCACGAAGCTGATCGAACAAGTCATCTATCCATGGAAGGGGATACTTGTTCTTTATAGTGATTTTATTGAGCTCACAATAATCAATGCAGAGGCACATTGATCCATCCTTCTTCTTGACGAAGAGGACTGGAGCACCCCACGGTGAATCACTCAGGCGTATAAAACCCTTCTCCATATTCTCATGTAACTGCTTCTTCAGCTCTTCTAGCTCTACGGTGGTCATTTTGTAAGGTGTCTTTGAGATTGGCAGAGATCCAGGGATAAGTTCAATTGAAAACTTAACCTCTCAGTCAGGAGGAATACCATACAACTCTTCAGGGAATACATCAGTATAATCCCACACGATGGGCATGTCTTAAAGCATGATTCTCTCCTTTGTCTCAATCATTTGAGATAGATATTCTTTCTCATAAGGAAGAAATATACAAACTTGAGACGAAGATTCTAAAGGAGAATCATCTTCCTCCTTGCACTTTTAAAGAATCAGAGGATGCTTCGGGATGTGAAAAGTAATCTCCCTTTCCCAAAAATTGATGTTGGCCTTGTACAAAGATATTCAATCCATGCCCAATATAGCGTCGAACTCCACTAAAGGAAGTATGAAAAGATTTGCTGGGAGGATCAGTCCATAAACATTAACCGGGGAGGAGTTATAAACCATGGATGCAATAATTTCCCCATTCGATGTTCTCACAGATAACTTTTCCTCCAAATTTTGAGGTGGTGTTTGAATAGTTCTACTAAACTTGCAAGATATGAAAGAATGTGTAGAACCAGAATCAAATAGTGTGTTTGCTATTCTTGAATGAATAACTAGAGTACCTGTCACCAAATCATTTTTCGGCTCCACCTCAGCAGTAGAGATATCATAATCCCTTCCTTGTTGCCTTGGAGGTTGTTTTTGATTGCCTCCGACAACCCTCAGCTTAGGGAAATTGTTCTTATAATGCCCAAGCTCCCTGAAGTTATAACACTACACTGCAGGCTGAGTGTTGATATGAACCTTCCTTTCTTCTTCAACATTAGCGGGGTTTTTCATATCCCTTCGGCAGTTCTTGGCCAGATGACCAAACTTTCCGCATTTGAAGCAATTCCTGGGTCCCTTGAGACAGTCACCAAGATGCTTCTTCCCACACTTTTTGCAAAGGGGAATGTGAGGCTTATTTACATCATGGGATTTGTTTGATGAACCACCCATGTTGCTCTCCATTTTTCACTTCTTGTCACTAGGCCCATGACACCATTGAGAGTCTCCAATTTCCATTTCAACCTTGAGGTCACAACGGACAATCTCCTCATAGTTGTCGAAGTCTCGAATCGCCAACACTTTTCATATACTCAGCTTTATTCCACTAAAGAAGTGATCCACCTTATTTTCGGTGTTCATGACAAAGCCAGATGTGTACCTTGCAAGCCTTGTAAATTTTACTTCATACGCCCCGATGGACTCATATTCCTTATGCTTGAGTCCAAGGAACTCTCTTTCCATCTTGAGACGGAGGGTTCGAGGAAAATATTTGTTGAAAAACATCCTCTTGAATTCCTCCCATTCTATGGAATCAATTTTCTCTTGGGACATAGTATTCTTGATCAATGTCCACCACTGATCATCTTCCCCATCAAAATGATAGACTGCCAGTACAACTTTCTCTTCTTCCGAGCACTGGAGGATAGAGAAAATATTTTCAATGGAGTTAATCCATTGTTCTGTGGGGAGGGTATCGGAAGACCCGCTAAACATGGGAGGCCTTTGTCGCATGAAGGATTCTACGACAACTTGCTCTTTTCTTAGATGAGGGGGGCGTTCCACCTGATTCAAGTTATTATTCATAACACAATCCAGATGAGAAAGTACCTACCATGAAGTTTTGAGCACCCGCTTCCATCACATCAGGCATGTCATTAGGGAAATCATCACATTGCCTATCACATTGGTTGTTGGAACATATTCTTCTATTTCCCGCCATTAACTAAGAAAAAGAACGTATAATTAGAGGTCTTGAATACTTATCTATAGAGGATAAAAAGAAAAATTGAACATAAAAGTATGAACTTATAAAGAAGAAGTATATCCTGACTTGTGATTCCTTAGGTTTATATCTAGGTTATCCTCAATCTATTTTTTAACTTGTATTCTTATGGGCTATTTTTTTATCCCTTAATAATAGTTTGTACTAACCTCATGAATCTACAAAAGCATATCCCCCAGGAGTGTCGTAAAAAAGAGTACAATAAGGCCCGCTATCGTGCACCAGTTCCCGTTCGAGTATAGCTCAACGCGGTGTTTTCAGGTTTTACCCCTAGATACATCTGTGCCAAAGTTGCCTCTACCTACTCATATCCAGACAAGGATGTATTTTCTTGATAAACCACTTACTCTATACTCATCAAAATTTAGGACTATTTTCTTATAATTAGTCTCATTCTTAAGTTTCTCACTAAGGTTCTCTATTCCTAATCTCCAAAAATAACTAGACCATCCTCTGATACTAACTATAGTGACCTGTGCCTTTTACATAAAACATTGTATGATTTTAAACATAATTAATCATCAGAGTATAATCCAAGGATCGTTAAGTCTAGTGTCTTGGAAGACAAGGTACATATAACATAAAACATGGGGCAAAAAAACATCTTTATTTAATCTCCATAAAGATCTTCTAACTTCCTTTGAGCCCTTATATCTGCAGAGGGTACCCTGGGGAACACATGAACAAAGGGATGAGCTAAAAATTCCCAGTAAGGGAATGAACATAAGAATACATCTCAAAAACATGAGTTATGAGGCATGACATAATGATATCAAAAACATGAAATCATTTAATATAGGCATGGGATCATATAAACATTGAATCATATAAATGTGATAGAATCCTAAATCATGTCATTAGTACAGGTCAAGGCTAACTGCCAATCCCGTTTCCTATTTTAGTACGGGTCAAGGCTAACCGCCAATCCCGTTTCACATCGCATCTCATGAGACTTATCCTTACCCAATGCATTGGAGAGTTATCTGGGCACACCCATATCAACATTTTCATGAATATTCTTGCCACATAAATATTCTTACCACATATACAATCATACATAATCAACCATACATAAACATAAGGGCACCCATGGAAAGAATTGGGCACCACAGTCATGACATAAAACATATCCAATGGGTGTATCATCAAAGTGTCCATGAAAGGAAAGGATTAGAACATACATGGAAATTCATAGGGTAAAATAGGCATATAACATGGTAAGTGGTGTCAAATAGAAGTGACAACATATTAGAATTGTATTTTAGAAACGTTATCATTAAAACATTTTTGTGCGGTTTTAAGGAAAACACTCTAGAGCTTTTCAAATGGAAAAGAAGAAATTATTTTATATAAAACAAGAATTTAAACAAGAAGGTTTTCATAATAAAAATAATGATTTTATAAAGACAATGGTGTCTTAAAACAGAGTATAGAGTGAACTTGAAATTTGGGTAAAAATTTGGGAAGTCCCCTTAAAACAGGTTTGCTTATCGGAAAGTTCTAAGGAAGGAATCTTTCAAAAACATGTATATCCCTGAAAGAATGTCACAAAAGGGTCTTGATATAAGAATATTTTAAAACTAACTAGAATTCATAAGATTCACATAAATAGATAAGATAGCACCATTTTGAAATAAATATAAGGGAACCCGAAAGAACAAAGAAGGTTTGGGTAGAATTCGTTACGATTTTGTCGGTATGGTGTCGGGTGTAACCAAGAGGGATTTATGAGATAGAAAGGGGGTTTCTCATCACTTATAAATCAATTATTTAGTATGGGGAAGTTTTATAAACATACCCCATCACTTGGTTTTACAAAAAAAGTCATAGCATAGAGAACAATCTTGATTAAGAGTGAAAAGGGGAGGATCCCTTACCTTAAATCTAGTGGTGTTCTCCATTTGTTATTAATGACCTGAATAAACAAATTAGGATTATTAATTAATAATTACAGAACCTATTATATATTTAATTTATTTATTATAACCCTTTTTAGTTCATTCAAAGCCTTTTTGATTAGTTATAAGGTTCAATTTTATTGTTCGAGCTCGTTTGTTTACATGGCTTTAAAAGATCTGTTCACTTATATTTAAGTTTGGATTATATGCAAGATGAAAGTGGTTGTCCAGAATTGAAGTTACATTCTTTAGTTCATATCCATGAGATTGAATGGTTTTAATTTTAATTATATTACTTAGAGTGATGTTGAATTATTACATATATAACCTTAGTGATAACCGTTTTTGTTATTCGGGGAATTTGATTACAAAGAATGTGTTTTGATTTATAACTTAATTCCATTTGTACCAAAGGATTAAATAACCAAAAATAGGATATATTACATACATAATAATCTGGTTCAACCATAACACAAATGGTTTCATGACTAGAATTAGAGATACTAATAGAAATTGATAAATTGTTGTCCTTGAATGTGCTAAATTAGCACATCTCAAACGGTGCTTTCATTTCTTTCAAATAAAAGGGTGGGGAAAGGAGAGAATATAATCAAATATACCACTAGTATGAAGACATTCTAGTACATGTATGTTACTGGATTATCATACTATTATGGTGGTGGGAGGTGAGGAAATAAATAAAGAAGAAAAGAACTTAAAAGAAAAGAAGAAATTGGGAAGAGGAATTTACCTCTTGAGACTTCCTCCTTTGAGAACCTCTTAAGGGGAGAGGTTTTGGTATTTTGAAGAGTCTGAGAGATTTTGGACGTGGGGTAGGACCTTGGGGAGAGATTTGGGAAGAAGTTAGAGAAGTCTTGGAGCTTTAGAGGAGTGGAGAGAAGAGGGAGTGAAGGGGGGGTTTATAGTGGAGGAGAGAAGGGATTTCATGATATTATAATCCTTAATTTATTATTTATTCACAAGACAAAGAATAGTAAGTATTCCATGACCAAGAATAGTAAATTGGTCATGTGAATTCTAACCATGGGTGGTGACATCATCCATGATGCTAGGAATTGTCTATTTATCTTATACAGTATTTATACGGTAAATTACCGTATTTTACTATTCATCAAAATTTCAAGTATTTTAGAAAAATACCAAAATTTCACCCTGACCATCTTTCGACATGTAGAATCCAAAAATGAAGTCCATTTTCCAAAAATAATTTTCTAAATATGATTATTTTAATATTTAATTAAAATCATAATTTATTATCAAAAACCAGATTTAAAACATGCATTAACTCATTCTAAAATATAGGTATATTATACTTCCAACTTGAATATTATTTTTATACTATCATAGGTGAGGTTACTATTAATTATGGTATATCACTATTCCTAAGGGTTTGTTACTATTCATTATGGTAGGTTAATATTCACCAAAAATTAAGTTTTTCTTATTAGACTCCAAATAACTCACTGATTACAACCGTGTATACCGAATTTTTGAAATTCCAAACACAGAAGTGTCAAACTTATGTTTAAAGGTCATTTAAAACTTATTAGTTCATTATGTTGTGTTTTCATGTGATTTTATGACATACTTATGAGAAGGGAATTTTTCATTGAAAAACATTGGGTTGTTACACATAGCATCATCCACTAAATTTCCCCTTCCAGTCTTGTAGGAAAGCTCAAAATCAAAATATTGTAGGGACTCAACCCACATGTGCTGTCTGAGATTTAGATCCCACTGTGTAAATATGTACTTAAGGATTTTTTTTTTTGAATACCACAAAATGATCTCCATGTAGATAGTTTCTCCAAGAACATAAGTCAAGAACATCATCAATTAGCTTGAGATCATGCATCGGGTAATTCTTCTCATGAGGCCTCAATTGATGAGATCCATACAGAAAAACTCACTCATCCTACATGAAAAAGATCCAAGCCTGATACCTAATGCATCAAAATATACAATATATCTCCCTACTAGATTTGAAATAATCAGTATTGGTGCTGAAGTTAAATGAACCTTCATCTCATGAAAGGATTCTTCACAAGCTTCTGACCATAAGAATTTCACACCCTACTTTTCCAATCCCATAAGTGGCATTGGATGTCATAAAAAAATCCTAGATGAAGAGTATGTAATATCCAAGACTCCCTAAGAAATTTCAAATTTTAAACACGTTCTTGGGATTTTCCCAAGAAACTATAGCTCTCATTATCTATGGGTCTACTGAAACTCTTGACTCCAAAGTAATATTACCCAAGAAGTAGAATCTATTGATCTTGAAGGGAATTTACTAAGATTAGAATAGAGATAATGTTATCTCAATGCATTCATCATGATCTCAAGATTATTTTCATGGTCATTTATGGAGTGTGAATACACCAAGATATCATCAAAAAAGTTGACCATGAATGAATCTAGATATGGGTGGAAGACCCAATTAATAAGTGCTATGAAATATATATTTGAAAAGACCTTAGATCCTCAGATTTGGTCAAAGTGGTCTTCTATTTTAGGAAGTGGATACAGATTCTTAATTGTGAGATGATTAAGTCGATGGTAATCCATGGAAATCCTAAGGGTACCATATGAATTCATGGAGAAAGAACCAGTGATCCCCAAGTATATGTATAGGGGTGTATAAATCCTTCAGCCTCTAGATCCTCCAACTGGTTAATGAGATCTAGAAACTCCTTTGGTTTTATCCTATAAGGAGGAATGGTCACTAGTGATGCTCCTAGAAAAAGATAAATAGTAAACTCTGCCTCTCACTCTAGAGGTTTAATAGAGAATTATTCAGGAAATATATCTCTGAAACACTCCACTAGAAGAGGTAAAATAGAGGGTCATAGCCACTAGTTTTCTAGGAAAATACTAGAGATTTGAGATATAACACTACCAGCCTCTATTGCTCAGGTACTGGTCATGTTGCAATGACATCCCATTCTCCCTTATGCATGTTCATAATGCCCTATGGTGTTGTAAATGTCACCCTATGATGATTAAATTCCATATTTTTTCTATAGGGAAAAAACTAGTCCATAATGATGATTACGTCCAAGCCTGTCATGTTGAGGATGAAAATATTACACTAGGAAAGGTAACCACTTATCTCAAGAGGACAATTTATCCAATGGAGAACACCCTAAAAAATTATACCCAATGGGTTTTCGAGCATCATAACACCATAAAAGTTCTCAATATTGAGGCCCAGACTCTAATTGGTTTCCTCAGATATAAATGAGTGAGACATGCCTATATTAAATAAAAAAACTAATGTGGAGGCTACCAGAATAGTAACTCATATAGTTGAAGTTATGGTGCTCTTTTCCTCTATCATATGTTGGAATGCATGTAATTGGAATATACCATGATGTTGATTCACTCTCTAACTGCCCTGAGCAAGCCTGATCTACTAGAGCTGAGAATCATAGTTCTAATTGTATCTACCTCAACCACCACCTTAGCATGATCGGTTGGTGGTATTCCAGCTACAGTCCAGTCTTGATCCCACTGATGCTTCTCTTTCATGAGGAGTAGGTATAGATCTATAATCACTAGGAAATTTTGGAATTGTACTATATAATCATTGGATATGGACCATCCTTCCACTACCTCTATACTCTAATTGATCCTGAAATCATTGAGGCTTCATGAGCCTAGGATTCTCAAATTAGTGACAAGTCATGAAACTAGTTGCTCAAGGTGCATAATTTATTTTATCCCCAAAAGTATCCCCAAATAATTTATTGCATCCATTGGAATAACCATTATTATATTTAGATTCCCAACCTTCCGAAATTTCACCATCAAATTCCCTCAGATTTCTCTCTATATTAAGGTCCTGGTTGACAATTTCATAAATGGTAGTTAGCCTAAAAACATTTTCCTACAATCAGATGGTGTATACCATCCCATCCTAGAATTTTCTAGAATTCATAAGATCGTCTCCATCCATAGTAGGGTATAATTGTTGAAACTTAGTGAAATGAGAAGAATATTCCATAACTGACATGCTCCCCTACTATAGGTTCATGAATTATCTACTTATGTCATCCCTTAGAGTTTTGAGAATGAAGTAATTGTAGAATATGGTCTGAAAATCTTCCCAGGTCATATCTATATACTGATCCACCTAGGTGATTATGTCCCACCACCACTTGGTAGAATCGCGTAGCATATATACTAAAATAGTGACCCTATGCTCTGGAGGTGTCTCAAGATGATCGAATATAGATAGGATTTTATTGAACCAAGACTATACAACATGAGGTACACCATAACCCAAAATGATGGGAGGATGTTTCTACTAAAACCATAGAGTCAACTATTCAGTACTCAGGGAAGGTCAACCAACAACTTTTCATAGAATACAACATACATAAGAATCCCTATCAGAACTCAGTGTTAGTTACCATATCCAAAACTGGATGAGGTTACATAGGTGTCATTACAAGAGAAAACACTAGCAACTTTGGGCTGGACACCTCAATAGCATGGTTGTCGCCACCTTCAAGGTATATGACAGGAGGAAATTGTGGAATCATGATGCTACAATTCCAAACACATTCCTCAGAAGTGATTTAAGAAATTGCGAAGATTTCATTTAATAAACTAGGACATGATTATGCCTTAGTATAGAAACAACTTTTCCTCCCTTCCATCTTGAAAATATAGGTCTAGACTATAAATGAAATCATAACATGTTATATGAATACAAGATATAACTACTACCAACTACTAAGGCCAGGTTTAGGTCAATTTCATTATTTCACAAGAATGTGGTAAATAATGTTGCTTTAGAATCCATTTTCCATTTTATATTTGTTCTTGTTCAATTGTGTAAATCGTATTTAAATGGCTAAATTAGATGGTATACCACTTTCGATCCTTTAGTTCTCATACACCTTATGAAAAAAATATGATATCTATTCAAATCTCACCATAACACATTCTATCCCATGGGAAAAATGGTCCATTAATCAACATTCCATAATTGACTACTTAAGGTGTATGCTTTAACCAATTCAACAAAACATTTTTAGGATCGTGTAGGCACTTTATGTATCAATAATATTTCCCAATCCTTCTAATAAGTGTCAGCACCTTTTAATACATACTCAAGGAACTATCAATATGAATCAAGAAAAGGCAATCTGAAAATAGATGTGACATGGAAAATTGCATGGAATATTGGTCCTAGTGTTCATAATAATGTTCCATGTAACAATTTTCTTTTCCCTCATATCATCGGTCCAAGGATGAAATAAATCCGCAATAATAACAATAATAATAACCACAACACATCATGTGTTCCACCCAATGGTGAAATGATATAGACAATAATAATAAAAATCATAACAAAATTTATAATTTTGAAAACTAGTACTTTACCCCAAATATGGTTTCGCGATGCCCAAACACAACTTATGGCGAAGTTCCATGTGTTCACAATCTCAAATCTATTGTCACCAAATAGTAAATAAATAATGGAACTACTCTGACACCACATTGTAACGTCCCAACCTAGGGTTCACTTATACTGTGTCCTAAGATGATGGGTTACATGGCCTCAAGTATTCCTCCCCGTATTCCAGATGCTATTGACTTGCAGAGAGGGTGTAAAGGTAGTATAGTGGGAAAAATATACCCTCTTATCAGAATTATATAATGGATACAATTTATAATAACCAATAGTGGAATCATATATAAACAGACAGAATCAATAAACTTCAAAAATGTAAACAAGTTTTTGTATAACTGTTAATATAATCAAAATCATCTAAGTTTGTGTCTGATACATGTATGTCTAGCATGCCATAATCCAAATAGTGAACATGCATACAAATTAATGCTATAAAATAATACAAAAAAGGAAAAAAGAACAAAAACTTCTCCCTAAGCATCCTGAGCCTATGTCTGATCCTCTTCCCCAAAGCTTCATATAAAGGTAAGGCATATCAACATCTTGTGGGAGGGACATTGTCCTAATTTGTACATGAAACAATATAATCTTCTTGGGTACCAAAGGCATCTCGGGTAGGGTGTGAGATATAAATATCAATAGTAAAAAACCAAGGGTTTCTACATATAATCCAAGAAGTTATCATAATTAAAAACTATACAAGAAATATGAATTAATTTATAGTAAAAAATAAAAAAAATTACCAGCCCGCTCAGGTTCCTAAAGGACACCTGATAGGTCTACCTGCTTCTTCTCAATGTATGGAGTATAGTATATTAATTCACTATATATATATAATGTATTGGTATATATATATATATTATGATTATATATAAATCCATCCACCTATATGAACCATGTATGTGTATACATAAGTTTATATATACCTGGAATACTAGTACAAGCTAGACCGAGCATAACTCAGACATCCATAACCATCCAAACGAGCCTATAAGCTCAAGAAATATGGTACATTCCCCAAATCCCCTGAAGATTGTGAGATTTCATGCAACAACACTCAGGATGGTGAGTGAGCTATAATTTCATAACACAAATCATGAAATATGGCGTGTAAAGCCCAATTCCAACTACTACAAATATGCCTTTTATCAGCGCTATAAAAGTGCATTAACAGCACTAAAAAAGCATTGTTAATCGAGGCGAAGATAAAGGGGGTCCCTTTTATCAGCACTCAGAAAAGCACTGATAAAGACCCCTTTTATCAGTGCTAAAAAAAGCGCTGATAAAACACCCCTTTTATCAGCGCTTTTTTTAGCGCTGATAAAAGGGGTGTTTTCTCACCACTTTTTAGAAGCACTGAAAAAAGTAAAAAAAATAAAAATAAAAAATAATTTATATTCGGGGGGAGCTTTTAACAGCGCTCTGACCCCCCCCCTATCAGTGCTAGGTGGCCCCTCCCACTCTCGCGTGCTGCCCTTAATCGCGCGTCCCATACATGCACACGCACTTCCTTGCTTCCACCCGAACTCGAACCCGCGACCTCCCCCTTGTGCGCCTTCACCTTTACCACTAATCCATTTCGTTTTTTATTTATTTAATGATACATCTATTTATTTATATATATATAGTTATATTTATTTGTATATTAATATAGATTCATATTAATATAAATATATTTAGTTATATTAATACATATATGTTTATTCATATATTAGTATATATATATTCATTCGTATATTAATATATATTTATATCTACTTATATATATATTTGTAGTTATAATTTTTTATCCATATATTTATTTGTATATTAATATATATTTATAAGATTAGTTTTAAATACATTTATAAAATATGTTTTTTATGTGTGTTTATAAATAAATAAATACATACATACATATATAAAACACACACACACACACACATTTACGAATAAATACATATATATATATATGTGTGTGTGTGTGTGTGTATTTGAAAAGCCATATAATGTTAAAATGACCATAACTTCTAATATAGAAGCTCATTTCAACTCCACAACCAGTCAAATCGAAGAAAATGAAACAATATTCGATATGATATGTGGTACAGGCCTAAAAGACATCCAGATCAGAAGTTATACATGTTTTAATGTTAACAAATCGGGGTATCCTGACTAAAAACTCAGTTTTGGAGGCCTTCTGGGCCTTTTTTGGCCTCGAAAAATGTGACAGAAGCTTTTCCTGGGTTATAGGCGTGTAGAGCTTGTCGTAGTCTTTGATTGATATGTTGTAGAGCTCAAACGGACACCCGGATCAAAAGTTATGTTCGTTTGAAGTTTGAGTTACATTTTCAACTTATTTTAGATCTTTTATTAATTGTTTTGATTTTTTGTGTCCTCAAATTGTTATTAAATGATTATTAATTGATGATAATTAGAAAATTATTAATTAATAATATTTTTTAAAATATTTTAAAGCCATTTTCACTAAATTTCTTATATATTAAATGTAATAGTCTATTTAAATGTATATTTAAAAAATATATATTATATTTATATCAATATAAATATACTTATATAAAAATATATTATTTTTCATGAAAAATTATTATTTTTGAAACATAAAATTTATCAGCACTAGGAAAAAGCGCTGATAAAGCCCCTATTTATCAGTGCTACTAAAAAAAGCGTTGATAAAGGGGTCCCCTTTAACAGCGCTAAAAAAAGCGCTGATAAAGGGGGGGGGGCTTTATCAGTGCTAAAAAAAGCGCTGATAAAGGGGGGCCTTTAACAGCGCTTTTTTTTAGCGCTGATAAAAGGGTAGCGCTTACCTTGCCTATTTTTGTAGTAGTGTCCTATATAGTATCACTGGTGTGAGACGCCATACTCAACACTCTATGTAAGGGAGTGTGATAATCTATCATGCTCAACAACCCTTACCATCATGTCACAACCTATATAAAGACTTATTCATAATTATAATTGTCAAGGATAATTACCTCCCATACAAGTCACTTTTCCAACCATTAGTAGAAAATAAGAAATTATGAATAATCATATTTATAACATGACGCTTGAGGCAAGACTTATTATATGTTCCATTAGTCAAGTTCGATTCTTTTCAAAACATTACAACTCATAATAATCCTTTGTAAAAAATAAACAAAGGCATGGCCTTACCATACATTGAAATCATTCATTGATCTATTTTATTGAGTGTAAGACATCATGAGTGTTCCCTTTATTTCATTTCAAGAAATTCGATTTACTAATTCATGGTAATTCAAATCATATGGCTCAAGGTTTCATATAGAAAGAGTCATGGTCAAGTGGGAATTGCCTACATGGGAAACTACCTTACTATGTAAGGCCAAAAACTCAAGGCGTTCTTGGGATCATTAGTCACTTATATGCATGTGGTAAAACTAATTTTAAAACCAAGATAATAACTAATTATGTGTTATGAAATTTTTGACCCATTAGACATAATGGTCATTTCCACTTGGCACACCCATGGGGTGACAATATAATGTATTCCCATCCTCTAGTATACCAAAAAAAGGATTAATAGGTGTATATCAAGTCATGATCATCAATTTTATATAAATAAATCATTATAAATAGTATGATCGACAAAAGTCATTGTGCACACAATGAAATAATTACGAAACATCAAAACATGAATGTAAAATAATGTTACCACCTACCTCAATTCCATAGATGATGATTTCTTGATATCAACTTTAGATTCTAAGTAGGTTGGAATAGATATAATAAATGAACCAATGTCCTGAAAATAGGTAAAATGGTCCTGAACCTGAATAGCGTAATGGATTTGAAGGAAAACTTGAAAAGGAAGTAAGAGCCTGGGGGAGAATACCGAGATATATCCAATGCTTATGAAGGATAGAGAATTAGAAAATGGATGATGGAGTTGCTTCATAGACTATCTTGGGAGAGTTATGTTCTCAAAGTAAGAGAAAACTTATTTCAGCCACTGGAGGAAGGAGGATAAAGAAAGAAAAGGTTATAAGATTAAATGAAGGGTAAAAATGTAATTTCACCCAAAAATACAAAGGTGGATGATTTGGCATATGAATTAAATATTAAACCAAATTAGTGAGTTGCATATGAATTAGTTGAATCCCAAAGATCAATATGAGAAGTAAACCATTAAACAATGGATATCTAAGATTATAATAACACTTAAATTTTCGATGAAATTGAGTGGGTACCTAATGTCAAGAATTTCCATGTATATGGGATGAGAGAATTTATAGCTTTGGTCCATATAGAATTAACCCCTACAAAATTTATATGGATGTGTTAGATTGACTAGGGATGATATTAAATTTAAAAACATATATCCAATATATTTTATAGTGTAGTTTAACATCATAAAACTAGTACACAGTTAAATATCCTTGAATAAGATTATACTCAACCTATCTAGTCTGAGTGAATTTGTTGGTCATTTACGCTTTCATGATCTAATATCAACATGAAAAATAAGAGAAAACTGAGAAATTTATTAAACCACATGAGATTTCATGAACGGTAACATATGGGGGGATTTTCATTTTAATATAAGATGGAATCCCTGTATGATTTTGTATCTCATAGAGAATCATTTTTGAATGTAATTAAAATTCATGGTAGGCCTATGAATAAAGGATCCATGTTTTGTTAAATATCCTATAGTATGGTAATAAATATATATGTAGTCATTATATATAGTCCCCAAGTATATCTGAATATTATATAGGGACATAGAACTTTGATTTTCTTCTTTGATCTAGCACATGTACAATGAATTTGTAATGACTATTTTTCCTATATGAGAAAGAAGGAAACCTGATGTGGAAGATATATCCATGCTAGGATGTGATGAGGTAACTATTTCTTAGCGTATGGTTGTTAAAGAAGACTCAACATGGGTAGGTAAACCCATAAAAGATTAACCTTCTATATAGATCTAGATGATAAGAAAAATGGGACAAAGGACTCATAATGTGACTTTATGTTATATATTTTAACATCTTATAATAATGGAAATGTTTTATATAGATTAATTCCACAAAGCTTGGATTGGTTTATTTCACAGATTAGTGTCTTTTGGGAAGGACCATGACTATGTAGTTTAACATATTACATTGAGGATGTTAGACATTTTAGTTTAATTTCATGTGGCATGGAATGTGGTGTCCTATAGATTACCATAATGTGATAGGGACAAGTACTCTCATGTTTAACATTAATGTGGTAAATAAGTTATCCTGACACAAGTTGAATGGAATAAGGAATCTACAACAGAGTGTGGATTACTCTAATTCTTTTGGTATGTGTCTCATAACTCATTAACACTATTAATCCTTTTTTCTACTTGGTTTTAGATCCAATCCTTCACTATATATATATTTTTAAATAGTATACAGAAAATATATGATAGGATCAATAATTTAGATGTTAATTCATGAATTAATCCTCTCGTATCATGATCATTTGATGCTTGAGATGGCCATGGTGCAATGAAAAATTGAATAATGTAACAGCATTGTCAGACATAAGGGAATAGAAATTATTTTTTTATTGACGAGAGATGGGAAGCCAAGATTCATTCAAATTAGTTATTTTTTCAGATTACTCACATGAATTAACTAGATATTTGGTTATAGTGGCTCCAATATCCCCTCATCAGTCTATTTCTAAAGATAGTAAATAATGGAAAAGTATCTCTTAATTGTATGAGAAATAAATAAATGGTAGGAGAATTAATTGTAATGGCATCCCAAATCTACCTATAATAGCTTCTTAATTCATGGGAGATCGTAAAAATTATTCTACATGGAAAGGTCTAAATATTTGGTGACTCGATATGTTTGGATAGAATATACCATTGCTGATTTGTCATCAAGAGATGAACAACAATAATATATCTCGTTCATACACATATGCCTCAACTGACATGGGAACTTGGTTTTTTTCATGATAGGTAGTTCCCATATCATGATCAATCTAGGGTAATATGATGATGTTTTGCAAGCCTCAGATGATGATTATGTCTCATCAAGATTGGTAAACTCATAATCTCTTAGAAAATATATGGAAATAACTGAGGTTGATAAATTTCTTAATGTAACCAGATTAAAGGATGAAAATAAGGAAATTCCCTTATCACTATCTGTGTTGGAACATGAGATTATAAAAATATCCATTTCCTTATGGAATGTTGTAAGGTGGAATGATGTCCAAATTTATCTCAATGTGGGGATATAGAATATGAATATCCCCCTAACTATGAGGGTTGGAGTAGTTATCCATAAGGATGAAAGTTGTAGGAGGATGTTGGTATGTCATCATGGGGAAAATATCCATAATGGATTCCCAAAATTATTTCCTGGATGTATCCACAATATCACTGGAGCTGAGTGGTTGGTTATTTAGTAGAAATTTCCTTGTCATACTCAAGGTGAATAATGGAAGATGTCATGAAGACACCCTTTTCTTTCACAATGGTAGGATGGGAGGATGAAGATGGAAGTATCAGTGTGGACCCTAGAGACTAGATCTGTTATTGACATTGGTCATACGCCCTATAAACATTGTAGTCTAAAACATCAACAGGGCTGATAATTATTTTTGTTGAGGTAGGTAGGGTATCAGGGATCACTTCTTCACTAATTCATAGATAAGTGGATGAGACAATCTATCAGGGATCAGAATGTTGAAGTAGTGTCAGTCACCATCATCATCAATAGTATGTACATTAGAACCAGGTGGAGTGTCTTCAGAACTGGTTGATACCCTTTTTATGGAGAAGTAGGTGAATTGATCCTACTCGGCAATGGGGTATGTCGTTTAATGGGTCAGTTCCCATTGTACCATTTGGTGGGATGGAACACATGGAACCATTTAGTGGGATGGAACATGTGGTACCATTTGGTGGGACGACTCCCATAACCATTATTTTGCTATTTAGTTAGGATGGTTGAAACATATTCCACATGTTCTTTGCTATCATATAATGAAACATGACAATCGTCGATCATTTTTTATAGTATATCATTGATGGAAAATAATTACTCAAATTTATGAACCAACATACTATGGTAAGGGATGTAATTTTGGTGATCTTCTGGCCATGCTTCATTAATATTTTTGACCCATAACAACGTGACTAAGTAACTCCATGGAATTGATGAAGTAACATGGGTCTTGATCATTTTTTAAGGAATAAATGTTATTCGTATGGATTTCAATGTCACGTCACCTCATCTTTTTTTGTATGTGGGAAAAAATAACAATTTTTGCATTCCCTACACTACAAAAAATGACTTGTACCAACAGAAAATTTCTAACAGATGATATTTCTATCGGTAAAAATGAGTAATTACAACAAATATTAAATTTTGTAAGTATTTATTATAGGTACAAACAATTGTTTTTACCAAAAGATATATATATATATATATATATATATTTATATTAGCAGTTCAATACCAACAAACCTTTCACTAACAATTTAATTTGTTTCTTATTATATTAATACCAAATATTGATTTATCAACAAATGAATATGTTATTATTAATTTTTTAAAAAAGAAATATTTTATAATTATAAAAAACCTTTGAAATATATTATCAAATATTATCAAATATTTTATTAAAAACGCATCAATTAGTGTAAAGCATACTATTATATGATTAATTAACGTATTTACTGAAATTAATATACACACACACATATGATATTACTATTTTTTAAATGATTTAAAATTAATTTATTTTTTTCAACCAGGGGCTTATAAATACATAAAAGAGAGAGTAACTTATATATTAGTTATATGTATATAATAAATTTTTTTGAAAAAATATGCAAATTTAAAATATATATATATATATATATTATTTTTCATAAATCATATTATTTCTAAGTTTAATAACAACAACAAAACAATCCACAATTCCCAAATCGATTGAATTTTCCACGCACTTCAATTATCCTCATCCAATTCATTTACACTATGTTTGGTTATGTTTTAGTAAAAGAAAAGAAATGATTTCCTAATTCATAAAAGAAAAGAAAAGAGAGGAAATGATTTTGATTTCTCTTCAATTTGTTTGGATGATAAATTTAGTAAAAGAAAAGAAATGATTGTAATTTCTCTCCATCTTGTTTGGTGACAATTTTTTTAAAAAAAGAAAAGAACTGTTTTGAGAATATGAAAAAAATGACACTTATTAAAAATTATAGTTTTCCAATATTTAATTATTCCAAATAAAAAATATTATAATCTTAAATTGTATGTTTGATTTTTAAATAAATATTTATATTATTATAAATAAATATATTTTTTTTTAAAAATATTTATATAATTATAACTATATGTATTTATAAATATCTTTATAAATATATAAATATATATATATATATAATTGTATAAATATTCTTTCATAAATATATATATTTATAAAATAAATTATATATATATATTAATACATTAAATATATATTTAAAATATATTTATATATAAATATTAAATTATAAATACATATATATTTATAAAAAATATTTATATAATTGTAAATATATATTTATAAATATCTTTATATAATTATAGATAAAAATATTGAAAAAACTAAAATCAGTATAAAAGGATAATATAGGAAATATAAAAAAAACGGTATTTATTGGCTTCGTTTCCTTCCAAATCAACGTATTTACCGATTTTGGGGGCGATGAAGATGAACCTTCTATTGCGTGATGAATATGTAAAGCATACTATTATATGATTAATTAACGTATTTACCGATTTTGGGGTGATTTGAAATTAATTTATTTTTTTCTTTCCAATTTAGTTTTATTTCATTTGTTCTTTTAAATACCTCATTTTTATATGGTTTAAATTGTTAGAACCATCAATACATATAGAAAAATTAGTAAAGGTTAATAAATTACCTTTCTTGAGATAAGTAACCTGAGGTCAACACTAATATTATGTTATTAAGGATGGGAAAACAATTTTCATTTTGTGTTACATTTTTTTTCTAGACTAGACAAGCTCGTGGCAACAATCACAACACTGAACATGTTTTTTGATGAAACATTAAAGATAAACCCTTTTCTTTGATTTCCCATAGAAATTTTAGTAGGTTATATAGCCACATTTAACCATTAAAATTAAATAATAATTCATATAATAATGTATCATTAAAAAAATATAGTTTAATATTCTTATAACTGATGATGTTATATTTTACAGGGTTTTCCATGCTCTCAATATTCTTATATTGAATGAAGTCATCCAACAATGCATTCTACATAGTTTAATATTATTATAACTGATGATGTTATATTTTACAGGGTTTTTCATGCTCTCAATATTCTTATATTGAATGAAGGCATCCAGCAATGCATTCTACAAGCCGAGAATGCCCACACTACATACATATGGATCTGCAAATCAGGAGAAACAAATATAAAAGTCCCAGGGTAATTTCATTTTTCCTTAATTCATTTTTTGTTACCTTTTTCTATTTTTAGAATGGGAAATAGATCAAGGTTATTCAATGGGTGTATAATTTATATGATTGAAATTAAGTGTTTTTATTATTATTTAAGATTGAAACCTATATAGAATCTCATATCTTGACACATTCCCTATACCATCAAATAACCCACTAAAATGATTTTCAAATTATAATTTATTGATTTTATCATCAAATGTTTCCTTTCTATCATTCATGTCTATTTTTTTGTATTGTCATCGATAAAAGTTGTTGAAGAAGATGTATTTCAAATTTTTTTAGTTGGATTTTTTTTAGCTCTCCTATTCTTTAGGTCTCACTAAGTTTAAAGGATGTAAGGGTTTTTATTCGAATTCTTCTATGCTTATGTGGGTAACTCACATGCCTTTCATTTATGCTATAAAATTCACAATGTTTACAAAATTATTTGTAGCATGCATTTATTTATTATTTGGAGAATATATTTTTTTCATTTATGTCTGATTCATAGCATTAGTGCCCCTAACATATCCATGTTTCTGTAAAAATATAGTGACAGTGTTGCTTACTAAAAGTACATAACAAGGTAATTGTTTTAAATCTATTATCATAACACTAATTATTTCTATTAACACTAATGAAATGAATGTATGTTTTGTGAAAACACACACACATTTCTATGATTTCATATTCATTGACATGTCATGTTATGTTTTTAATGATCTTTACCGACTATGAAATATTTGGAATCATTGCATTTTTTATGTAAATCTAGTCATGGCCATTAAAAGTTAATGAAAATCAAAGAAAACAATAAATAATTGCTTTTATTGAGTGATCAAGGTCTAAATGATGCAAATTATGTAGTCAATGATTTAATTATAGGATTATGGAAAACCAAGAGATACTGGTTATTGACTATGACTATGAATAATAGTTAAGAAAATCCATTACAACATTGTCTGTTCAACATGGTCGAGGTTTAGATGATCTTTTGAAATAGTTTAGAGTCGTTTATATGATTACACTATGATTTAACATTCCAATGCCATGGTCAGTGAACAAATATGGATATATGTATTTTAGATCACTGTGTTTTCACATTCCAATGTCGTGTTCAGTGAAAAAATTTAGATATATTTATTTTAGATTATACATCCCACAGTTTTGGCTTCATATTTACAGTTTAACATTTTAAACATACTAAGGGGTTTACGGTTTTGGTTTCATATTCATTTCTTTTGGGTTTCATATTGATAGTTTTAAGAGTTAAAATGATGATTTTTTTATGGTTTATGGTAAATTAATGCATAGAACAATTTGAATTATTGATGGTTAGTATTTATTTTGGCTACATATTCAGTTTTAATTTTTCAAGAGTAAATAACAAGTGAAATTTGGTCTGTATATTGATAGTTTCATGGATTGATTTTTATTTGTTTGATTGATATTTGTTTTTTCTATATATTCAATTCATTTGTTTTAATGGACTTTTTATTTCTTTGGACATATTTGTTTGGTTTTCAGGGTTTTTCATGGGCGTGTGTCAGCATACATTATACACAGGTGATAGGAGTGTTCCTTCTTCCTTTGGTTGGTTTTATGATAGGGTTCTATTGTATTAACTTGGTAATTAAATATTCAGATGACTTTCCTCAGTTACATAATTTATTATTCACTTCTTATTTTTACATTTACTATATTATTAATTGCATTTTATGATGGGGGTGTTTCATTTGCATGGAATTGTATTTTTTTACCAAAGATCGAATTCTTGCCTCTATGTTCAGTTTATTGTTCACCTTTTCATTCGTTTCATAACTTGTTTGACCTGGTCCATCACATGTCAGGTCGGTTCCTTTGGGAATATATCATGTAACCTGACCCAAACCATACTCTTTTTATTGCTTTGTGTCCAAAATTACCGTAAACTCAACCCGACCTATGAAAACCCCCAATTAAGAGTGTCCCATTTATTTTGGATATTCCATAAAAATTATAATAGTTATGAAAAAGCAGATGATCACTTTTTTCATTAGAAGATGGTCATTGTCTTAGATCTATTCACATTGGTATGCCATAATTCTTTCAAAATACACTAATTCCCTTATAATAGAATACTATTGTGGTGGAAATTTGGGGATGGTATGGATACTTAATACCTCAAACACATATTAATTAATTATTTTTTTATTGGGATCACTCATGGGCGTTGTCTTGTTTTTTCCCCTCTCAACTTGTACACTGGATAATGTTATTTTGGAGATAGTGCGGTTGTTTTAAGACTCATTCACATTTGATCGGTATAGATGAGCATGGATTTTATTCTATGAAGTTTTTCCAAATTTCTATTTTTATGTTAATGATATGAATTATACCATTTTAACCAATTCTAGCACTACTCAATTAAGGTGGAAATGATATTTAGAGACAATATGGTTATTGGGATCCTGTTGGAATATTTTTGGAGAAACGATTCTTAGATTTGAGTCATTTACAATATAGATCCTTGATATGTCAATAGGGAAGATGAAAAATTCAAATTCTATTCTGTTTTTTTAATAATTTCATTTATTTCTATTTTGGTTTCAATTCATGTAGATATTTGAAACTGATTTGTGGGTATGCTCTGATTTTGTGTGGTGTAGATCTTGGTACTAAATGGTGTGACATAGTAGAGACTTGAAGTTCCTTACTGGTACTAAAGAAGACTTGATTTTTTATTATACTATCCTACATGGGGTTGTGATGAAATAGATCTTTGGAATCTGGATATCGGGAGTAATATTAACCATGGTGGAAAATATTTGGGTGTTATAGGATTGCAGTCAATAAACATATTGGAGGATTATGACATACTCTTTTTTCATATAGGGTTAGGGGGACATGGATCAATCCTAGGTTTCTGTGATTTTATGATATTTTTAGGTATCAGCCAACTTTAACAATATATTTATTCATGTTGTATTAAATTTCATTATTAATATAATTAATCTTTTTCTTAATTTTTACCTTAAGTGAAAATATTCTCTGGTTTAATAAATTAAATAGGTTTATTATATATGATAGATTAGTAAATATAATATGAAATTTTATTAGTAATAAATATTTATAATTTTTATTTAAATGTAATTTATAAATAGATACATGTGTTGGTGAAACATTTTACCTACAAAAAATGTACTTTTACCAATAGATATGCCCCTATTGGAAAAGGTTAAATATTTTACAGTGCTAGATTCTATATTAGTGTTTGTGGTGCTTGGTAATATATTTCATTGTTTATATTGATAACATCCTTTGTATGTTATTCTATATAATCAAAATCCAAAAAAACATCGATGTACCTCAACAAGATGAGGGTAGTCAACATGTCCTACTATAGGTTCTCAAAAAATATATTTAGAAAGTGTTTTACCAAAAATGGGTTTCACTAGGAGAAGAAATGGATTAGTTGTTAGGACCAATAGGGGCCTATATACCCTGAGAGGGGGGGTGAATCGGGGTATGAATATTCTTTTTCTAAATTCCTCCTGCCCCACTGGATCTTGACCTCTTTATTACAAGGGTCACTTTGTTTGCACTTGTGTGTTTATCATGATCACTTATTTTCTTCGTTATCTGATGATGATGCTTTAAATGCAATGGAGGGAGTAAGTAGGCAAACACATATATTTTTACTTGGTTCACCCTCACTGGGTTATGTCCAAGGAACATACACCGACAAGTTGTCGGTCAAACCAAATTCCACTATTCTTCACTAGATGTGGATTTTAAGGTTCGGGCACAGTCACTCTGTCCCAGGCTCACTGCCTTTACAAGGTTTAGGGTCAGCTCACTGCTTTCCCAAGGGTCACTCCCTGTTTCTCTCTCTCTGGATCACTGGCGGTGGAGAGGATCACCTTCTTCATATTCCTTCGCTCACAACTCTGGAAAATATCCACTCACAGTTTATAGACATGAAGGTCTCTTCATTTGCATGAAGGAATGCATCTTCCTCTGTATGTAGATGCTCTGTTGAAGTCCAACTTTCACCCGTAGATGAATCTCTCTTTACACTGAAGGTATCAGACAATCTTCCAGCTTTCACGCATCCCTGAATAACCGCTGTCAATCAACCTTACTTGTCATGCAGGTCTAACCCGACGTGCAAGTATCGGCGCGCAGGGCACAACTGGCGCGCAAGTCACTTCAAACACTTGCGCGACACAATCTTCTGTAACTCCAAACCTGCGCGACTCAACCCCTTTTATGCCCAAACCAATATTGGCGCGCAACAACCAATCGGCGCGCAACTTCAAACACTGGTGCGCAAGTCCACCTGCGCGACCACACACCACTTGCGCGACCACCACATCTGCGCGACAAGAGCTCTGATTTTTCTAAGTGTTGAAATCCATTAAAAATGAGGAGGGGTGGTCCTGTATTTATAGGAATTTGATCAACCTACGTGGCAGCGCGCAAGTCTCCCCTCGGCGCGCAAGTCCCGGCGCACAGGTTTCTTCCCCTGGAAGAAACCTACGAGACCCTATTTCCTTTGCCATATTTCGAAGATATGATCTTGAAAAACATATGGCACGCAACTTTCCAACCCTCCTAGGCACCGGCGCGTAGGTCCTTTCTCGGCACGCAAGTCACCTGCGCGACAACACCAATACCTACGCGACCCTCTTTCCTTTGTCATATTTTGACCTTCTGATCTTGAAAAACATTATGCGCACAAGTTTCCTCTCCTTCAAGTACATGGTGCGCAAGTCCCTTTTCCAAAAACCACTTTTCTTTGTTTGTCGATTTTCAGGCCAAAACATTTGGCAAACACTAGAAAATGGTGCCACCTTGTATCTGCTCTTTCTGTACCGCCTCTAAATCATCCATTCCTTTGTCGACGTTCTTGAATAAAAAAAGGATCGTTAATCACAACCCTTGAACTCGACATGACACAAAGAAATCCCCTTTGTCAACAAATTTGTATGTCATGGTTTGCTTTGTCAACAATCACCACACAGATGTCCACTTTGTCAACAAACACAATCACATCAAAAATGCTTCAATGATACCTTGAGAGATTTTTGCCCAACAATCTCCCCCTTTGGGTTTGTTGACAACTCTTCCCTAAAAAGATACATCGTTAATTCTTCAGCCACCATTCGCCTTTTGCGATTCTGATTGCGATCAAGGATTTACTCAATACATACTCTAAGCCCATATGAGCAATGCTTGGTGTGAGAAACAATAGTAAATGAAAAGTTCATCAATGAATCACTTCATCTCTGACACTCACTATTGACACCAAACTGATACCAATTTTTACCAAACTGATACCAATATTTGGAAATATTCTTACCACATTCCAACACCACTCTTCTGCTTTTATCACGATCCTCAGCTCTCATGATATATATTCTTTGATCGATCACTTCTAGCATCATCAGATTTAAAATGCTCCCCTTTTCTGTTCATAGCTTCAACTCTTGTTAGCTTCAAAACCACTTTAGCCCTATTTCCTGTGTTGTCCAAGCTAAGCATTGGATAAGAATGTTCAACTCCCCTTATCTGGCTACTCCACCTATCAGCTTCTCCCTGTATCTTTCAATATTTCTCAAATAACCACACTGTATCCCCCTTGAACAATCACTATTTTCTCCCCCTTTGTCAACGAACCCAAAGGTCACTCCTTTGCAGTCTGTAAAAGAGTAGAGAACACATATCAACACATTTAGGGAAAAACACATCATACCTCGGGGAGAGGGGGTGTTGCACATCCACACTCTTTTAAGTGCGGGGAGTCGACTGAACTCCCAGAGCCAGTCGATGTCTCTCAAAAGCTTCCTTTGGTAAGGTCTTTGTCAGAATGTATGCAACCTGTAACTCTGTAGGCACATACTCCAACTTCACGATTCCATGCTCAACCTTCTCCCTGATAAAATGATACTTTATCTCAATGTGATTTTTCCTTTAGTGATGGATGATATTTTTGCAGATATTTATAGAACTTGAGTTATCACACTAGATTCCGATCAGAGACTTTACTTCAACTCTCATATCTTCAAGCTGCTGCTTCATCCACAATAACCGTGTGCATGCTTGAGTGGCCGCAATATACTCAGCCTCTGCGGTGTTCAATGAAATGCAATCTTGCTTCTTGCTTAGCCAAGAAATACACAATCCACCAAGATAGAATTCACCTCCTAACGTTGATTTTTTGTCATCTTCTGATCTAGCCCAATCTGTATCTGTGTAACCCAATAACACCGACTGAGATTTGTCATTATACATCAGATCGAAATCCACAGTGCCTTTCATATACCGAAGTATTCTTTTCACTGCAAGCATGTGGCTTTCCTTGAGATTACTCTGATATCTCGCTGCTTGGCATGTGGCGAAAACAATATCAGGCCTTGTTGCGGTCAAGTACAGCAAACTTCCAATAATTTGCCTGTATTTTGTGATATTAACTGCCTTGTCATTCTCATATTTTGATAATTGCATCTGGGTAGCAACCAGAGTCTTCATTTCCTTGGAATTCTCCATTCCAAACCTTCACAGAACCTCCTTGACATATTTATATTGAGAAATTAATGTTTCATTCCTTCCTTGTGTAACCTGTAGACCAAGGAAAAACATTATCTCTCTAATCATTGACATTTCAAACTCATTTTTCATGAATTCAGAAAACCGTCTGCACTGAGCTTCATCTGATCCGCCAAAAATTATGTCATCGACATACACCAGCACCATCATCCTTTGATTACTGTCATTACTGAAATAGAGATTGTAATCAACTCCTCCACACTGGAAACTAAGCTTCTTCAAGTACTGATCTAGCCTTGAATACCATTCCTTTGGTGGTTGTTTCAGCCCATACAACGCCTTCTTCAGTCTAAAAACCTTGTTCTCATCCTCATGAATGAGAAAACCATCTGGCTGCTCAATATACACTTCCTCCTCTAGAACCCCATTCAAGAATGTAGATTTGACATCCATCTGGAACACTTTGAACTTTCTTTGAACTGTTATGGCTAAAAATAATCAGATTGTCTCCAGCCTTGCAACCGGTGCAAATGTCTCATTAACATCTATTCGCTCTATTTGGGAGTACCCCTTGCACGCTAGTTGTGTTTTGTTCTGAATCACTGTGCCATCTTAATTCATCTTGTTGTGATAGACCCATTTAGTGTCGATGACATTCTTATCTGCTGGCCTTGAAACAATCTCCCATGTCTGATTCTTCTCAATCTGATATAGCTCTTCATTCATTGCCTGAATCCAGTTTCCATCTTCAGCTATATCAGCGAAGCATTTCGGCTCAACCTGTGATATTAAAGATGTCTACTGTAGTGATTTCATTCTCCTTGTTTGAACTAGAGCTGACTAATCACCAATGATATTCTGCCTGTGAATTTCAGCTCGACTCTTTGGCTTTTGTGAAGATAAAGATTTTACTTCCTCGTACTCACCATCAGTATCTTCTTCTGAATCAATTTCATCCACTTCTTCTCTCCCTGAGTCTCTTACCACTTCCTCACTTATAACAGAAAACTTGTCACTGTGTCATTGTTCAATGAGGTCATTTCTTTCAACTAATTTTCTGATCTTCTTGTTGAAACATTGTTGATACCCTCTCGCAGCTTCTTGGTATCCTAAAAATAGTTAGCTGATACCACTTGTTAGAAAGAAATAGATAAGCATGAGATGCATGATTATTGCTGCTTCTCTCTATGTTTCTTTCTTCCCTAGATAGACAACACCTGAGTTGAGTCATCCAATTATTGCTTTGATGGCTCTTGAATCTGTTTTTTATTGAATGCTCCTCCTATGTTATGCAACACTTCCTAGGGTTAGGCCCACTATTTAGACCCATAAACATTCTTCTTCTCCTGTATCATTTATTCTCATCTTCCAATCGGAATTGATCCATTAACAAAATCTCTAAGCCTACTGAGTTGGAACTTGGTGTAGGAAACAAGAGATAAAGTTAATAACACAATAACTTCCTATTGTGCTCTGTTTCTCCCTTTCTTCATCAACTCTGCTACCTGTCTTGAGTCAATTGAAACTCTGAAGCATATCACTGCTACTGTGCATCTTTAGATACCACTTCCCCTTGGATCATATCTCCCTAAAACCTGAAACACATGAATCATTAGTTAATAGCATTTATATACATTGGGAGAGGGGTTCTTCTGGAATCCTTAAGAAGATGATTGTGGTTGATCCTGAGAGGTCAACCCTTTGATTCTTTATTATAGAGCATCACACTCTTTCCTTGCTTCTTCTAGCTGCCTAGCCAACTTCAACTGCTCTAGCCATATGACTGAGCATTCATTACTCACATGTTGTGCCTTTTTCTGATATGAATATTCTGCAGGCCTGACCTTTCTCACCATTTGGGGTTTAAACCCACTAGTAAACATTTCCGCCTTTGATGTTCCACCAAAATTCTATTTCCCTTGATTCCTTCTCTGAGCAGGAATATCTTTTCTTTTCATCTTCCCTTGCTTCTTCCACCATTGCAAGGATCTTGCACCTTCCTCTACTTTTCAATGTGGAACACGACATGTGAATTTATCAATACATTATTTGTTCATCTTTCTTTTATCAGATGTCTGAGTCACCACACTCTTTTTCACTGGTGGTGAGTCCTCCATTGAACGTTTATTCTTCTTTATCACAGCTGGAGTAGATATCCCCTTAATCTTCCAGGTTTGTTCACATACTCTCCTTGAGAGCTATTGTGAGTATGACAGAGGAGGTGACTGATACACCATTCATTCAACTCCATGTGATTCCCCTAAGGATCTAAGCCTATTTTTCTCCTTACCACTTTGTCTCTTAGTGTAGAATTTCTCATTATGCATCATTGGAGTCAAGAATCTCCTTTTGAGTTCCTTTTCCTTTCTTGCGTTCTTCTTGCTACAATTTCTTTCCAAATGCCCATAATATGAACATATAAAACATTTTCCATCAAATGCATACCTCGTTTCATCATTTCTAGGTTGAGATGTTAATACACCTTGAGTTCTTCTTCTGACACGGGGCTCTTGAGCTTCCTGACACATACTCATAGTGTGTCCCATTCTTCCACAGTAATAGCATCTAACAGATGATTTCTTCTGAGAGACTCTTCTATCTGATTTCTCATGATGCTTCTTCTTATTCTCAGATTTAGTAATGTTTCTATTTTCAAATCCTGAAATGTATTCCAGATCCTCTGAACAGAATCTTGACGTGTGGCCATGAATCTCGCAGAAAAAACACATGTCATCACTTCTTTTTGTAACTGTCCTCTTATGCCTTTCTCCAGCACCTATATGTTTTTTTCCACTTCTGGAACTACTCATGGCTTGAATTCTATCATGCATGGGAGGGGATTCATCAAATCCAATGCCAGATTTTCCCAAGCTATATGGTCTTTGAGCTGAGAAAATATTTTGTTGTTTCTCGTCAGAAATATCATACTTCCTTTTCATTTTATCATCACCTTCTGAAGGACAATCGAATAGTAGGTGTAGTGAATCCTTCAACTTAGGTTTTCCTTTGTCATTTGATATCTCCATTTCTTTCTTGGATTTTTCTATCACTTCCTTCAATTGTTGAATCTTCTTATCTCTTGATTCAAATTGAGCATTAATTTTTTTTCTGAGATTCTTATGGCTACTCAACTCATCTTCAAGATCCCGTGTGAGCTTTTCCACCATGTCACTTTTCTCCTTCACCTTCAGATTTTCTTGAGCAATATATTCAGAGACAGATTCATTCTCTTATTGTAGCCTTTGATTCTTCTGAACTTCTTCAGACAACTATGTTGCTAGATCATCATTTCTAGCTTTCAGATTTTGAACTTCATCTGACTTTTGATTCTCTTTATAATCACCAGCCTTTTGTTTTCCTTTCATTTTATCCATATTTTGTAGTTCTTCACCCTAAGAATAATTCTTCTCCTTTAGTTCAGTTAGTAGCCACATCAATAAGCCTTTTATTTAAGCCTCTTATCTTGTTGACCTCAATTTCCAATACTTGGATCATGATATTTTTATATTTCACTTCTTTATCCAATTTTTGATCCAATTCCTTTGCCTTGTGGACAACTTCCACTTTTCGACTTCTTGGTGTTTCTTCATCATTAGTGGTTCCAACATCACTTGGAAAATCAGGTTCTTTACTCATTCCTTCAGCATCATTGAATGAGTAAGTATTTTCATAGTATGATTCATCCAAACCATTTTTATGTTCACTACATGATTCCTTTAACTGAATCACACTCTTTCCATTGACACTTCCACAGTGGGTAATTCCACCAGCTTTCTGCTTCCTCGTTGATGTTCTTCCCTTTGACATGACACAATATGAAAAGAGCAGACTGGATCTTTAATTTGATCAATTCATTGAACCAAGTCAGAGAAAAAAAATCTGATAAAAGAAACCTTTTCTCTGATACCAATTGTTAGGACCAATAGGAGCCTATATATCCAGAGAGGGGGGATGAATCAGGGTATGAATATTCTTTTTCTAAATTCTTCATACCCCACTAGATCTTGAACTCTTTATTACAAGGGTCACTTTGTTTTCACTTGTGTGTTTATCATGATCACTTATTTTCTTCTTTATCTGATGATGATGCTTTAAATTCAATGGGGGGAAATAAGCAGGCTGACACAGAGATTTTTACTTGGTTCACCCTCACTGGGCTACGTCCAAGGAGCATATGCCGACAAGTTTCCAGTCATACCAAATTCTACTATTCTTCACTATATGTGGATTACAAGGTTTGGGCACAGTCACTCTATCCCAGGCTCACTGCCTTTACAAGGTTTAGGGTCATCTCACTACTTTCCCAAGGGTCACTCCCTATTTCTCTCTCTCTGGATCACTGCCGGTGGAGAGGATCACCTTCTTCCTCTTCCTTCGCTCACTGCTCTGGAAAGGATTCACTCACAGTTTATAGACCTGTAGGTCTCTTTATTTTCATGAAGGAATGCATCTTCCTCTATATGTAGATGCTCTGTTGAAGTCCAACTTTAACACGTAGATGAATCTCTCTTTACACCGAAGGTATCGGGCAATCTTTCAGCTTTCACACAGCCTTGAATAATTGTCTTGAATCAACCTTACATGGCGCACAGGTCTAACCCAGCGCGCAATTATCAGCACATAGGTCACAACTGGCGTGTTAGTCAATTCAAACACTTGCGTGACACCATCTTCTGCAGCTCTAAACCCGCATGACTCAACCCCTTTTACGCCCAAACCAATATTGGCACGTAACAACCAACCGACGCGCAACTTCAAACACTGGCGCGCAAGTCCACCTGCGTGACCACACACCACTTGTGCGACCACCACATCTGCGCGACGAGAGCTCTGATTTTTCTAAGTGTTGAAATCTGTTAAAAATGAGGAGGGGTGGTCCTGTATTTATAGGCATTTGGTCAACCTACGCGGTGGTGCGCAAGTCTCCCCTCGGCGCGCAAGTCCCGGCTTGCAGGTTTCTTCCCCTGTAAAACACCTGCACGACCCTATTTCATTTTCCATATTTCGAAGATGTGATCTTGAAAAACATATGGCACGCAACTTTCCAACCCTCCTAGGCACCGACGCGTAGGTCCTTTCTCGGCGTGCAAGTCACATGCGCGACAACACCAATACCTGCGCGACCCTCTTTCCTTTGCCATATTTTGACCTTCTGATCTCGAAAAACATTAGGATCGCAAGTTTCCTCTCCTTCAAGTATATGGCACGCAAGTCCCTTTTCCAAAAACCACTTTTCTTCATTTGTCGATTTTCAGGCCAAAAAATTTGGCAAACACTGGAAAACGACGCCACCTTGTATCTGCTCTTTCTATACCGCCTCCAGATTATCCATTCCTTTGTCGATGTTCTTGAATCAAAAATGGATCGTTAACCACAACCCTTGAACTCGACATGCAACCATGAAATCCCCTTTGTCAAAAAATTTGTATGTCATGGTTTTCTTTGTCAACAATCACCACACAGATGTCCACTTTGTCAATAAACACAATCACCTCAAAAATGCTTCAATGATACCTTGAGGGATTTTTTTCCAACATTAGGTTCTTATGATTTCCCACTCCATAGAATGTCGAAAAACATGAGTTCTTGATGTTGGGTGGGGGAGGAGACTAATCCACCCACTCATGATATATTTTCCCCTCTAATTTTATGATTGCACATCATCCTTCATGAGAATATATCTATGAAATTAGGGAATCTAGAAATACCTTGGATACCTGATTTTTTATTTATCCTTAGATGAATTTCTAGAACTTTTAGTTGATATTTCCCAAGTGGTTGGGACACATAGTAATGAATCAACACTATGGTAAAATGGAATTATTAATGAGATATTAATTCAAAGGGGTTTCTTGATATTACCAATGTGGGTAGTGTTGTGTCCTCCCATTTAATATAGTCAGGTGAAGGAGTCATAGAGCCATCAACCCTTTGACAATTATTCGTATGTCTGATTCCCCTAAGTGATTTAGTATTCATATTCTCATGTTTTATTACTCTATCTTTGAGATGAGAAATCTTCTCTTCTTCTAAGATGAATTTACCCTATTTGGGAGGTGAGTGGGTGGTGAATGTGGCCACATGTATCTCATTTTCAACAATATCATGGTCTCTATTATTAGGTTCATGAACTATGATAACATATTCTAATTTTAAAAATTTAACATGATGTAAGGATTACCTTGCTGGATAATCATTAATCATAGTTCATTCATTCTCACTTGATGAAACTAGAGGTAACATGGTTAAAAATGGTAAAAAAATCCCACATACCTATGGGTTGGTGTTTTCATAGGGTTTCTATATTCACCAAATCTAATTGTAATTATGTTTTATGATTCCAACAAATTATATTGCATGATCATACATGAGGTAGTGTTGGGATCCATCGATGGTCCATAGGGGGGTTTGAAGTCACAGGGATATAGAAATTTATTAGAGTTATAGTGGTTAGATAACCCATGCCGAATCTTATTTTGGGTGTGCCGGTTTGGATCTATGGTATTGGCCTAGATTCCTCTACAATTTATTTCTGAATTAGGGTAACACATCAGTGACATTGATTATGGTGTATAGGGGAACACATTGGTAGTCTGAGGTAGTTTTCAAGACATGGTGTATGTCTTATTCTACCTCTCCATGATATGGGTGGAAGGTATTTCTTAGATATAGAAAAATGAACCTAAAGTCGATGGATGTGGTGATAGGGGAAACCTTCCTCTATGTAGGTTGTCAAGTGTAAGACGACATGTAGGGATTCATCTACATTATGATTACATTAGATACTTACAACATTATGATAGATCCATTAACATGGTACTACCAGACCAGAACATTCACCAACTGGAATGGGAGGTTATGGTTTGGTTATAGTGATGTGAGAGGTTTGTTAGCTGGTTGAGTGTTGATGTTTGTGGATTTCTATGAGATACAATTTATCTAATGGTTATAGAATTCATTAAATTATTTGGTGATGAAATTTGTATTTTAGGTAGTCCTGGAACTCGAGGAAAGGAAACAAAAATAAGACACTTATCAAAGATGCATCATATATAAGTGTGCATGGTCGATTGATCATATTTACAATTCATGTACTCAAACTAGGTTCATTATTTTTTTGTATATGATACAAAAAAAAATTGTTGATTGGGAACTATCCCACCAATAATTTTTACTCATGAAAGGGTTTACATAGTTTAAGGATTTATATATGGTTCACCGTTTTGATATTGATAGAATTAAAAAAATGGCTCAATGAAAAATTGACAATCGATCCTATTTTACTCATGAAATATATGAAATAGTTGTAGAATTCATGTTAGGTTCATGTTGGCACTGAAATTCATGCCACTTGAGGTATGAAAAAATTTGCAGTCGGTTCAATGTAAATATAGACTCAAAATGGCCCTAAAATTCATCAAAATTATCCCAAAATGCCTGGTTCATGAATATCTTCATAGGGTTGTCCCACCTCTGCGATTACAAGAGTCTGTGATAGACCCTCTCAGAGTCCGAAAAATCATGATGCCTTCGTTGTGACATGTTCTATCCATAGCCCACTCCACGATGGCCACCTCAAAGATCCTCTGTGTGACTTGACAGACCCTCGACAAGTCCGATGAAGTCCAAAAGAGCCCTGCCTCCTCGATATCACTTTTTCTTCATGGCCAGGTCTGCGGTCGTCACTTTGATGGACCCTCTGCGAGTCCGACCGAGTCAGATGCCGCCCCTTTGGCTTTGCACCATCACCTCCTCTTCACGACACCATGATTTTCTCTACAGTGAGCTCTGAGACCCCCACTAATCTTCATTACCTATAAATATAAGTCTCACCCCCCCCCCCTTAAAACCATTGTCGCTCTGCCCATTCGCATTCCAAGATCCCGTTTCATGAAGACCTTTGTGAAGTCGAACAATGGATCGCCAAAGGTACATGGCCTCTGCGACCTGTGACTCCTTGTGTTCTTCATGGCCCCACCTATGGTGTGGATTCCCTTTGTAAAGGCCTATGACCTTTCCAAAGGAGGTATCCACTTCAGGGAGCTTGAGGCTTCGCGAAGCATTAAGCCTTCACGAAGCACTCTATAAATAAAGAGTCCATTGCTAAGGCAAAGCTATGCTCCTTTGAAAACCTCCCTTCGTGAGACATCTGTACTTCTCGAAGAACCTTTCATTTGTGAAGATCATCCTCTTAAAAAAGCACCAAAGCATAAAAAATACCCTCTTTTCAAGGTCTCCTACATTGCAAACCCCTCTCCCTTGTGGCCCTCCAGGCTTGTACGAAATGATTTCAAGGTCCCCCTGAGTGGTGATTCATGTTTCATTTCTGTACCTTGTGCTTCTTTGCATAGGCACACTAATGACTATTGATTCTTCTCAAAGACACAAAAACATGGACCCCTCAATGGATCACTCCACAACCCCAAATACTGGGTATCACGTGTGCCTTACCTTCCCCATGTGTGGGTTGGTACAAGTTATGTAAGTCCTAAGCGTGAGGAGCGAGTCCTCACCGTTCAAGTTGCAAGATGTTAAACTACCAAGAAACCCCACTTCCTCAACACATGATGTTAAACTGTGATCACCTCATGTGTGGTAGGTCTAAGAAGATCAAAGAGGGGATGGGAACCAGTGCCCTCCCACTCTCTCTTTCCCGCTGCACTTTCTCACCATGCGCACCTCGGGTCGTCCTTGTGTAAGCCCTGGCCCAATATGATAGGGTACTCCCTATATGATGACCATATCCTCCTCATACATCTGGACATCCTCCTCCGTATTCCTTCCTAGAGTAAGTCCCAATCATACTTTCTCGGGACCACTAATCAAGCATAATCCCCTGTTTCCTCTTTGGTCTACTAACCATGCGTAAGTCCCACTCTACTCCTCATTGACACATCTTTTGCGATGCATTCATCAGGTCTATTACTACCTCTTATTTCTCACACTGAGCATGAATCACATGGTCTTATAGTAAGCATATACCATGGAATCCTCTTTGGTATACCTTAGTGTGTAAGCCTCATTCCCCACTTTACCGAACTATGTGGACATTGATTCCCTACCATAGGGATACATAGGAAGCCTCCCTGAGGTTCAATCCCATCACCCACTAGTCCCGACCACTTCACATTTGTTCACCCTCATCCCGCATGACATTAAAATGTATTCCCCTTTCATCCCACATGACGTTAAACTACATGACTTCAAAATATGTGAATTTTGATCCCTGTCTCCTAGATAGGGTACGTAGGAAGCCTCCTTGAGGTTCAACTCCAAACTCTGATAAACTTCAGTGTCCCCATTGTTGGGACCCACATACTTGGTCGTCCCCTTAGTGGTTTTAAACTATTCCTATATTGTCTCAATGCGTATGTCACACACTCAATCCGTACTCCTCCAATTAAGAGTGTCCCTCTTGTGATGGGCTGCTAACCACGCGTAAGGCCCAGGATGTCTTCGGGTAGCTGTCCTTTTTTTCACACCCTGATTATGTGCCCCATTCATGAACTATATAGAAATTGATCCTTTCCCTTTTTGAGAATGGTACATAGGAATCCTCCCCAAGGTGCAAGACCATCACCCACTCTTCATCTTGGTATCTCCCTTGAGCCTTTTTGTCTCGAGAAGATCATGCCTTAACCCATTGATTCCATTTCCTTCGGGTCACCATCCATGCGTCCATTCTCACGAGTTGCCTCCTCAGGCGACTCATCTCCCCATTCTATAACTATGTGGACATTGATTACATGCCACTAGGATATTTAGGAGACCTCCCTGAGGTTCAATCCCAATAACGTCACATTCACACAGGTTCTTGGTTCTATCCCCATTCGTTTCACCCTTCAACACATCATCCATATCCATCCTGATTTCACCGAAGCCGCCACATCCTGGTGAAATCATGCCATCCATATGGGTATCTAACCATGTGTAAGTCCCATTCATCTCATTTCTCTTTGTATAATGCGGGTCTCTAACCACACGTAAGCCTCATCTTGTCTTTGGTTTGTTGTCCATTATGTACACATCAATCTCATGACTCACCCTCTTGAACTACATGGGTTTTGATCTCTATCTTCTAAATAGGGTACGTAGGATTCCTCCCTGATGTTCAATCCCCACCAATGGTAATCCTTGTTGTCCCCTTTAATGGGACCCACTATCCTCTGATCCGCCCTTTCTAGTGTCTAGGTCAGCCTTCACGGTGTGAAATATTCCCCTTTGTGGGACACACCATCCTGGGTCCATCTATATTGGGCATTCTGACCCATCCATTCAGTAATCTTTCTAGGTTCTCCCTCATAAGGATGTAACCATTTTATTCACTTTCATAAGTGTTCCGATAAGTCTGATCCGTCTCCACTAGATACTAAACTTACGGCATGCCCCTTGTTAAACATGGGATGCTGAGGAAGACCTTGTAGACATGCATTTGGAACACAATTCCCCAAATTTGATGTGGGATGCCTTGGGCTTCCACGCCCTCAAGAAGCCCTTTGATGATGGAAAATCTAGGTTTTCCCTTATTTTAACATCCATAAATTCAAGCAATTCTCAACGTGACTACTCTCATAACCGAAGGCCGCTGGCTTGACTTGACCCCTTTGGAATTTCATGATAGATGCAGAGTAATTAACTGGTTTCCAAAAAGATATGGCACCAAGAATAGTTTCATGAACAACGTCTTAATATTTAAGGGAGACCCGGACTAGGAGAAAAATTCTGAGGAGGACTCCATGGAAGGAGATACCGACATCCCATCATCCCATTTCGATCAAGGAGCAAACATCCCTCATGATCCAACAGATGCCACCTGCCTTTGAAAATATGGAATTCAAGGCAACAACGCGACCCATCCAGCCGAAGAATCCCATGCACGTAACACAACGAGGCACTCCCCGGTGGAAAAGCATTAGAAATAGTTCACTATATTGATTCTGATCGCTTCCACACCCATTCTAATTTAGGTTTAATATAGAACTCTCCTCCAATTATAGGTGGTCTCTAGTATTTTACAAGTGACATCTATGAAAACACTTTGGTCAAGATAATGTGAGTATGGTCTCACCACATTCATTTCAACAATTATGGGACTCTCATATAGATTTATGTTATTCTTATGAATCCTTATGAAATCCCAATGAGACACTATTTACCCCTATAGTAGAGTTCTGATAAAAAATATGTTTTAATGTGAAAATCTACATTTATTACCAGTTCTCTAATATTATATTATTAATTTAGTATAATTTAGTTTATAGTCACAATTGTGTAGTCTATTGTTTTTTCACTCTCTAGTGGGTGATCGGTGTTTTGGAGTTGGGATTGAACCTCTAAGAAGATTCCTTTGTATCCTATGAGAATAAGAATAAAAAACTAGATAGTATGGTTGAATGTGTATGAGGAAAGGGGTATTGGGTTAAAACATCAAAGATGCCACCTACATATCATTCTATGAATGGAAAACATATTCCAAATAGTTCAAATAAATAATTCTATGTCAGAATATGTTTCTAAATAGAGGATTCAGAGGGGATTATGCATTGAGTCTTCACTGACATGCTTCATTAATGATATGGGCCATTTAAGGAATGTTAAATGAGGAAATGAAACCCTTTGGGAAGGAGAAAATATGGTGAGGACATAAAGCTGACAATGGAAGCCCACAAAGGAGGAATTTTTATTATACTTATTAGATGATAATTGCAGTTATCTGAGCTAACATGAGTCATTCTTGATGTGACAAACATGTTTCCAAAAAATATGAGTCACATTCCACGAGTGAAATCCATTATTTTTGTAAGGGGAATAAACACTAAGGATATCCTTAGGATATTATTATTTCATAAAAGTGTAAAATATGGAGATAAAGTTGTGCTCCTTCATGAGATCCCTTGATTCACTTGACATATTAAATGTATTTTCAATATATATATGTTTTAGGGATTACCCCTAATAGAAGGCCCATATATGAGATCTAGGATGAGTATTTCAACTCAAGGTTACTAAGGATACAATGAGGGAAATATAGACTCAAGATGAATATAGTGGGCTTAAATCGAGATGAATTCAAAAATATAATAACTAGTAAGGGTATACCTACTTGAGGTATTGTAGAATATAGAGGATTATTTCAAATGAAGGTGTAGAATAAATCCAAGATGAATATATAAACTCTAAGTAAATAATAAAATACAAAATTAGAATATAGAAATACGATAAATATATAGAGAATACATATAGGTTTCTCATAGAACATAATTGTTTTTGAAATGAAACACAAGAGGAGGAATGATTACACGATGAAAACATGTGGGGATTACACAAAGTTTCTCCTTAGAATGGACTAACCTAGTGAGAGACTAAGGTAAATTGATGAATTATTAGGAATTAAAACTAGTATAAGGACTATATATGGTGGAGGTTATAGATTATACATAGTATGAATCCCATTTTTGAATAATCCATATGGACAATCTGATATTGAGTTTTGGTGCACGATTAATCTAAAAGGATAAATCTCAACCAAAGTCATATAAATAAATCCACATAGTGGAATCTCAAAATGTAACAAAATGATAAGAAAGGCAGAAGGGGGAATCTCTACATTAGGATTTATTATAAAACTGAAAAGATAATTTATTCCCATGGTTCTTGAAGGAAATGTCAGGGCTTATAATTAATATGATACTCATATATTGAACCATTCCACATCCACTAATAGATGTGTAAATATAATCAGACTCATGGGGGAATAAAAGCCTATGAGATAGAAAAGTCAGGTGCTGACACTAAAGCTGATTCTCATAAGGGAAACCTAGAGGAGAATCTGAACTCTAGGTGTATAAGGTATAGAAGGGTTCCTGTAACAACCTGAGACAACCATGTTTTGTTTTGACAAGTTTGTTTCCCAACATCACCCGTTAAGTAAACCAACAAACAGCTAATAATAATAATAATATGCACCAAATGGATGAAAATTTCGTTTATTTAAATAAGCAACCTTTCGGCTACAACATCCTCTGACCAAACAAGAAGGTAAATTAACCCAAAAACCCAACTAAGAACCCAATTACAATAATGGGAAGACTGCTTAAAACTACTAGGATCCCAAGAATGCGGTAGGGATTTCTAGCATCCATCATAAGGAACATAAGGATTGCTGAAGCCACCGCGACCGTGCTCAGCACCAAGGGGATCACACGAACCATCTTTCCTTCTCCTTCAGTCACTTGGGGTAAGGGACACCCGAGACCAAACCCTTTTTTATAAGCACCTTAATATGACCGTTGGATCTCAAACGGCCACAAATCCGACCGTTGGTTCCCCAAAGAATCCAATGTTCATTTTGACCATTGGAATAAAATCGGAATGATAATTGTGTATTTTTCCTTTAATGTTTTAAAATGTCATCAATGTTAATTTATTTTTCCCAAAATGTTAATTCTAGTTTATGTTTCTAAACGGTGAAAATTAATATTATGGTTTTTCTTCCAATATACATATCAATTTGAACAATTGAACTCTTATTTTCTATTTATATCGAACTTGAGGGATTTTTATGAGTTGTATATAATGCAACAAATTAGATACATTACTTCTTTAATAATTTGACCTTTATTAACCATTTTGGAAACTATAGTAAATTATGGTTTTAATTACAAATCTCACATCTTTAAGTTTACAAAAATTCTTTTAAGCAACCAATTTCTTTTTCTCTCCTTAAAAATAGTATATCTGAATGTTTTCATGAAATTATAAATTAACGTAATTATTATGTAATTCAGAAAAGTAAAAATAAATAAATAAATAAACAAATAATATATATTATGATACTTTCTTTAATTGATTAAATGACCCTTTAATTTTCCAAAATATAATAATTATGGTTTAAAAATAATATACTTAATATAATAAGGCCAATAAAAATTATTGGTATTTTAAAATAGAATATATACATGTTTTGATTAAATCAATTTATAATTTTTATTTGACTAATGATTTTTATTAAAATAAAAAAAATTCAGATTAATAATTGAAAACAATGTTATAGTAAATTTTTAATAACTTTAATAAAACGTTTTTTTTAGAAACTAAAGGAATCGCGTTTGTTTTTTTTTTTAACCGCGGCGAACCCCACGCCATCCGATCCATCTTCCTTTAATCCCAGCCATCAGTTTTTTTTCGCGTCTTTCTTCCCCACAGCTTTCTCTTCCACTGGCGCTTCACTTCTTCTCCCACCTCGCGCCGCTGTACCAGTAGGCTAGGGGTCCCGTTTTCTCCTCTAGGTCGGTGTTTAGACCCGGGCTGCCCCCATCTTTCCACAAGCCGACGCGGACTCCTCGCCTCGGATACCTCGAGCCGACGACCTCCACGACGTCCCGCTTTCTTCCTCTGTTTTTTTATCCCTCCCCACGTCGCGCTCATCCTCTTCCTCGCACCAAACCAACAGCGCATGCTGCGCTTTCCTTTTTCTTTTTTTTCTAATCTGACGAGTAGACCAAGCAAGCGTCCCTACTTTCCACGCGGTTTGACACCGATCACGGCCTCGGATTCCCGTCGTCTTCCTTACACAAAGAAGCCTTCCCTGTTTTAAGTCGCGACTTACACCGAGGGAGAGGGGTGGTTTTGTACCGAAGGGATCTTCTTTGCACCGAGACCTCTTGTGCCGACCTCAGATCCAGCGTCGCATGCACCTTCCTCCTCCTCGTCGAGCAAGGTAAGGGTGATGTTTTGAAGTTCGGTTTTGGTTCATGTTTGCATTTCGTTTTTTTATATATTCACATATATATATATGTTATGTATATATATATATATACATCTGGTGGTTATGCACTTGATTTCACTTGCTGCATCATCTCCTCTCCTCATCCTCTCTGAGCCAAGGTAAGGGTGTAGCTCCCACTGTTTGCTTCAGTTATATAAAAACCTTGGGCTGACATATACATTATGTATATATATATACATATACAAGATTATATGTATATATACCCATATGCATATACTCACCCTGTCTATGCATACCTGAATGATAGAGAAAACCCCTCTACCTCACTTATGTTTTGAAATAAAAACGCAGGAGACCAGATTTAAGTTGTGTTTTTTTTACAATTTGGTTTATATATATATACACTATATGTATATATATAAATATTAATACATATATATATATACTTATATATGTATATGTGAAACAAACCAATTCATTTTTTTTATGATTTTCAATTGATGATAATTTTTTTATGAAATGATGCTCTTAATGTATGAAATACATGTAAGGGTCAAACTCTTTTTTTACAAAGTTTGATTAAGTTTCGGTTTCCATTTATATAAATATATAAGTTTATATATATATATATATATACTTTCATACACACATATTATAAGATGATATGCAATATTTTCTCAATGTTTATACCCCATGATTTTTCTTTCCTTCTATAAAATGGATATTTTGAGTAAATGGATGAATAGGTAAAATTGTGAAAGTGAATGATGTATATTGTTGTTGTATATACACACACGTATGTGTATATACCTCAATATGAACTTAGTGACCATGTTTACATTTTTTATAAAGCATTAAGAGGTTTATGGGTTAGTTGGACTTCAAATTCATTCGTGAAACTGAGAATTTTCATTTATCACTGCTTTGGATAATCAGGATTTTTTTTCTTAGAATGGATAGTACAGACTTCTTGAATTTTTTTATAAATGCATTCATGTTTTAATAGGTAGGTACTCACGTTTATTTAAAGTGATAATGGAAGAGTTTACACAATTATATATATGATTTCCCAAGATGGATTTTATTATGCACATTGTAACCTCAACTGCCTATGTTATACACTTTTGATATCCATTTATCATCATAAGTGTAAGTTATGAACAACCCTTATTTAATTGGGTATTATGATGTTATGTAATGTTAAGTGTTATGTTTATTTTCTTGAAAACCCAAGTTTTTTTCAAATGTTAAGATAACTGGTTATGTGCTCAATGTTTTAGCATGCATGTCATCATGTTTTTCATGATAGAACTGTTTTCATGTTATGAACACATATGTGAAAAAATGGGATTCAATTATGAATGTATGAAATCCTATGAATGTATGACCATGTCAAGATATGTGAGGGATGTATAGGACTTACATGTGACGGGTGCGCCCAGAATTATATAGCGCAACAAGAATGATGTGACGGGTGCGCCCGGAATTATACAGCGCTCCAATGCATTGGGTAAAGCAGGAGTCTCATGAGACGAACATGTGCGACGGTCTTGGCAAGTTAGCCTTAGCTTGAGCAAAGGAAACGGGGTGGGCAGTGAGCCTTGACCCGTTAAGTATGTTATACGGTCATGATGAAAAGTCTTGACAAAGTCCAGGATTATACATTCCCTCTGCATGTAATGATACAGGTTAACCAAGGGTTAGTTCAACTAACAGGACAACCCCTAGTTGAAGGCTCCCATGAACATGAAAATGTACTTTATGTGACGAAAACTGTTTTCATATGGAAAACTGTTAGATGATCTGCATTTTACTCATGAACCATGATATGCATGTTTCCCTGCTTAGCCATAGAATTCTTTTAGAATTGAAGTAACCTTTGTTTTAACATTATGCATTGATTATTTTGCGCACTCTGATCATGTTAATTTCAAGTATGTGCTTCTTTGTGCAAGTGGTTTTCAAACAAAGATGGATTTCATGTTTTTAAGAAATGACAATGTTTTGTTTTAGCAAAGTATTTTTATTCTTTTCAAAAGGACTTAAGAAAGGACTTTCTTAAAATGTTTTAAAATCCCTTACTGGGCATTTTTGCTCACCCTACGTTTTGTTTAAAATTTTTCAGGCACGGTTGATACTAATGAAGCTAATCAGAAGCAGCTGGTTTCCCAGAATCCTAAGCCTCGCGATCTTCTGTTGTAATGAGACATGATATTTAATTTTGTAATGTTAAGTATATCATGTCCCATTAAGCACCCTGGTTTTTTGGGGGTCGCTACAGTTGGTATCAGAGGATGGGTTCAAGAAACTCTGGAAAACCAGGTGATATAAAAATATTGCTAAGACTAACTAAGTAAAAATATTATAACTTTCAGATGGCTGATGTACCTACCGACCTTTTGTCACTTCCTACTGAGGCTCTAGAGAACATTATATCTCTAACCAGTCGCGAGAACTTCCTGAACTATGCCCAAATTCGCATGACGTGTAAGCACTTGTATGATGTGTCAAACTCATCTAGGGTGCTTAGTCTCCACCGGGGAATGGGGATGGATTATCTCCTAATGATGATGACCTAGTTTCCCTCCTATTCACGTCGGGGAAGGTATCATGAAGGACTCTTCCGAGTGTTTACAACTGGTGAGGAATTTGGCACAATGCTAGATAACCCTTTCCAAGAAGCTGCTGCTGCCGGGGACCTCCGAGTGGCTTATCTGTGCCAGGTCCTGCACTATGGCTTCTGGGGCCAGTTAATGGACTTTGGAGCGTTGGAGAATGAGTCCACACGTGTGTCTCTTAGGCAAGAAGTGTACACCGACGTTTCCTAACTCCACACTCCTCATACTAAACTCAGGAGGCATTATAAATGTTCCCATGAGTTTAGTCTTGTATGTTCATCCTGTGTATGGTTCGAAGAGTTAGGAAGTTTTGCCGCACTATGTGGCGTACGTCTTGTAAACTCAGACTTTGCCGTGTAAACTTTTTCATAAATGGAGGTTTCTTGTTTACTTTCATGTCTTCACCATATCTATGTTGTTAAGAGTTTCCCTTCAATGTTTGCTTTCAGATGGCTGGTCAAATGAACTTCTCATCCCTACCCGATGAGCTAGTAGAAGTCATCTTGATCAAGGCATGCATGGTGGATTACCCGTCCTTTCTCCACCTGCGAGGGTCCTTCCAGCGTTTTCTCAATTTAGCAAACGGTCCAGAGATTCTTCGGCTATGCCAAGAGAATGATCGCGTCTTTCACCTCATCGCTGCTGCTCAACTCCCCTGCTATAGGTGGAGGGGAATGTACTTTGAGGGCCTGTTTCAATGTTTCACTCTGGCACAAAATTTTACTGCCAGAGCGTGTTTCCTTGTGGCCGCCCAGGATGGCCAACTCAGTGCAGCTTACATGTTCCAAGTCCTGAACCTCAGTCTTCCCAACCGCATCATCCCTCTTGACTACCCCGAGCAGGATGTGGCCAGAAGAGTCATCAGGGAGTTCATCTACTCAGATGTTTCCGAGCTGTGCATCACACGAGCCTCCCTTTGGAAGCCCGTGTGCAGCACACATGAACAAGAGTTCAAGGAGCACTGTTCAAGGTGCATCTGGACTAGGGAAACGGAAGAGTTGTGTGCCAACTTTGGTGTCCAGTTAACCGAGCCAGATCCGCTGTTTCGGTAGAGTTGTACGTATGGGGTTTTCTGTTTTTCCTCTTTTTATGATAGAATTGCAAGGGCGCAATTCTTTGAAGGGGGAAGTAATGTAACAACCCGAGACAACCATGTTTTGTTTTGACAAGTTTGTTTTCCAACATCACCCGTTAAGTAAACCAACAAACAGCTAATAATAATAATAATATACACCAAATGGATGAAAATTTTGTTTATTTAAATAAGCAGCCTTTCGGCTACAACATCCTCTGACAAAACAAGAAGGTAAATTAACCCAAAAACCCAACTAAGAACCCAATTACAATAATGGGAAGACTGCTTAAAACTACTAGGAGCCCGAGAATGCAGTAGGGATTTCAAGCATCAATCATAAGGAACATAAGGATTGCTGAAGCCACCGAGACCGTGCTCAGCACAAAGGGGATCACACGAACCATCTTTTCTTCTCCTTCAGTCACTTGGGGTAAGGGACACCCGAGACCAAACCCTTTTTTATAAGCACCTTAATATGACCGTTGGATCTCAAACGGCCACAAATCTGACCGTTGGTTCCCCAAAGAATCCAATGTTCATTTTGACCGTTGGAATAAAATCGGAATGATAATTGTGTATTTTTGCTTTAATGTTTTAAAATGTCATCAATGTTAATTTAGTTTTCCCAAAATGTTAATTCTAGTTTATGTTTCTAAACGGTGAAAATTAATATTATGGTTTTTCTTCCATTATACATATCAATTTGAACAATTGAACTCTTATTTTCTATTTATATCGAACTTGAGGGATTTTTATGAGTTGTATATAATGCAACAAATTAGATACATTACTTCTTTAATAATTTGACCTTTATTAACCATTTTGGAAACTATAGTAAATTATGGTTTTAATTACAAATCTCGCGTCTTTAAGTTTACACAAATTCTTTTAAGCAACCAATTTCTTTTTCTCTCCTTAAAAATAGTATATCTGAATGTTTTTATGAAATTATAAATAAACGTAATTATTATGTAATTCAGAAAAGTAAAAATAAATAAATAAATAAACAAATAAATATATATTATGATACTATCTTTAATTGATTAAATGACCCTTTAATTTTCCAAAATATAATAATTATGGTTTAAAAATAATATACTTAATATAATAAGGCCAATAAAAATTATTGGTATTTTAAAATAGAATATATACATGTTTTGATTAAATCAATTTATAATTTTTATTTGACTAATGATTTTTATTAAAATAAAAAAAAGTCAGATTAATAATTGAAAACAATGTTATAGTAAATTGTTAATAACTTTAATAAAACGTTTTTTTTTCAGAAACTACAGGAACCGCATTTTTTTTTAAACCGCGGCGAACCCCACGCCGTCCGATCCATCTTCCTTTAATCCCAGCCGTCAGTTTTTTTTTCACGTCTTTCTTCCCCGCAGCTTTCTCTTCCACCGGTGCTTCACTTCTTCTCCCACCTCGCGCCACTGTACCAGTAGGCTAGGGGTCCCATTTTCTCCTCTAGGCCGGTGTTTAGACCCGGGTTTCCCCCTTCTTTCCACAAGCCGACGCGGACTCCTCGCCTCGGATACCTCGGGCCGAAGACCTCCACGACGTCCCGCTTTCATCCTCTATTTTTTTATCCCTCCCCACATCGCGCTCATCCTCTTCCTCGCGCCAAACCAACAGCACATGCTGCACTTTCCTTTTTCTTTTTTTCTAATCTGACGAGTAGACCAAGCAAGCGTCCCTACATTCCATGCGGTTTGACACCGATCTCGGCCTCGGATTCCCGTCGTCTTCCTTACCCAAAGAAGCCTTCCCTATTTTAAGTCACGGATTACACCGAGGGAGAGGGGTGGTTTTGTACCGAAGGGATCTTCTTTGCACCGAGACCTCTTGTGCCGACCTCAGATCCAGCGTCGCCTGCACCTTCCTCCTCCTCGTCGAGCAAGGTAAGGGTGATGTTTTGAAGTTCGGTTTTGGTTCATGTTTGCGTTTCGTTTTTTATATATTCACATATATATATATATATGTTATGAATATATATATATATACATCCGGTGGTTATGCACTTGATTTCACTTGCTGCATCATCTCCTCTCCTCATCCTCTCTGAGCCAAGGTAAGGGTGTAGCTCCCACTGTTTGCTTCGGTTATATAAAAACCTTGGGCTGACATATACATTCTGTATATATATATACATATAAAATATTATATGTATATATACCCATATGCATATACTCACCCTGTGTATGCATACCTGAATGATAGAGAAAACCCCTCTACCTCACTTATGTTTTGAAATAAAAACGCAGGAGACCAGATTTAAGTTGTGTTTTTTTTACAATTCGGTTTATATATATATACACTATATGTATATATATAAATATGAATACATATATATATATACTTATATATGTATATGTGAAACAAACCAATTCATTTTTTTTATGATTTTCAATTGATGATAAGTTTTTTTATGAAATGATGCTCTTAATGTATGAAATACATGTAAGGGTCAAACTCTTTTTTTACAAAGTTTGATTAAGTTTCGGTTTCCATTTGTATAAATATATAAGTATATATATATAAATATATATATATACTTTCATACACACTTATTATAAGATTATATGCAATCTTTTCTCAATGTTTATACCCCATGATTTTTCTTTCCTTCTATAAAATGGATATTTTGAGTAAATGGATGAATATGTAAAATTGTGCAAGTGAATGATGTATATTGTTGTTGTATATACACACACGTATGTGTATATACCTCAATATGAACTTAGTGACCATGTTTACATTTTTTATAAAGCATGACGAGGTTTATGGGTTAGTTGGACTTCAAATTCATTCGTGAAATTGAGAATTTTCATTTATCACTGCTTTGGATAATCAGGATTGTTTTTCTTAGAATGGATAGTACAGACTTCTTGAATTTTTTTATAAATGCATTCATGTATTAATAGGTAGAAACTCATGTTTATTTAAAGTGATAATGGAATAGTTTACACAATTATATATATGATTTCCCAAGATGGATTTTATTATGCACATTGTAACCTCAACTGCCTATGTTAAACACTTTTGATATCCACTTATCATCATAAGTGTAAGTTATGAACAACCCTTCTTTAATTGGGTATTATGATGTTATGTAATGTTAAGTGTTATGTTTATTTTCTTGAAAACCCAAGTTTTTTTCAAATGTTAAGATAACTGGTTATGTGCTCGATGTTTTAGCATGCATGTCATCATGTTTTTCATGATAGAACTGTTTTCATGTTATGAACACATATGTGAAAAAATGGGATTCAATTATGAATGTATGAAATCCTATGAATGTATGACCATGTCAAGATATGTGAGGGATTTATAGGACTTACATGTGACGGGTGCGCCCGGAATTATATAGCGCAACAAGAATGATGTGACGGGTGTGCCCGGAATTATACAGCGCTCCAATGCATTGGGTAAAGCAGGAGTCTCATGAGACGAACATGTGCGACGGTCTTGGCAAGTTAGCCTTGGCTTGAGAAAAGGAAATGGGGTGGGCAGTGAGCCTTGACCCGTTAAGTATGTTATACGGTCATGATGAAAAGTCTTGACAAAGTCCAGGATTATACATTCCCTCTGCATGTAATGATAAAGGTTAACCAGGGGTTAGTTCAACTAACAGAACAACCCCTAGTTGAAGGCTCCCATGATCATGAAAATGTACTTTATGTGACGAAAACTGTTTTCATATGGAAAACTATTAGATGATCTTCATTTTACTCATGAACCATGATATGCATGTTTCCCTGCTTAGCCATATAATTCTTTTAGAATTGAAGTAACCTTTGTTTTAACATTATGCATTGTTTATTTTGCGCACTCTGATCATGTTCATTTCAAGTACGTGCTTCTTTGTGCAAGTGGTTTTCAAACAAAGATGGATTTCATGTTTTTAAGAAATGACAATGTTTTGTTTTAGCAAAGTATTTTTATTCTTTTCAAAAGGACTTAAGAAAGGACTTTCTTAAAATGTTTTAAAACCCCTTACTGGGCATTTTTGCTCACCCTACATTTTGTTTAAAATTTTTCAGGCACGGTTGATACTAATGAAGCTAATCAGAAGCAGCTGGTTTCCCAGAATCCTGAGCCTCACAATCTTCTATTGTAATGAGACATGATATTTAATTTTGTAATGTTAAGTATATCATGTCCCATTAAGCACCCTGGTTTTTTGGGGGTCGCTACAGTTCCCTGGTGTGAGACAAAGGTGAATTTATTATTTGATATGGGACCTAGGTAAATTAAAAATTACCCATGGTTTGTACTAGTGAAGCTGATTATCATTAGTGATGTTTAACATGAAGTGGTTTTATCATAATTTAGCAGCCTTGGGAGAAGGGTCAACCATGTTGGGTGCCTTGGGTGAAGTGTTTCACTAGTGGAGGGTACTCGAGTAAAGGGAAAACCTAGTTATCCTTTTCCTATGTATCTCTCTTTAGTACGTGTGTCATGACCCGTCCTCTGGGGCCTGTGCCGTGACTACCCCAAGCCCGCCTTCCATGGGCCAGGGGTTGGCGACTAGCACCGGAAAGACATATCCCTGAAAGTGGGAAGACATTGCCTTTAAAACTATAAACACACAGACCAATAACATGACAAGATGCAAACCACATAGTAAAACTATAGTAGTAAAAGTGTGTACTGAAAGTAAAGAGACCAAAATACAAGTCCAACTGAAAATATACAACTACAAAAAAAACTCTTGAGATCGTCCACCAAGGATCCTACCTAAAGGGTAGGTACAACTCATCTCTGCAGCTCTCCACGTCAACCAGTCGCCTACATGTACCGCCTGGTCCTGACTCCCTAAAGTCTCAGCCAAGTTGCTTGTCATCTGCACAAGGCACAACAAGGTGTCGATGAAGCCTGTGCAGAGGTGAGTATAATAATACCCAGTAGGTACCCCGATACCCATGAAGGTCTCTCAGAATTCCCCAAAGGAAAAACGAAAAGCATGATCTCAATCACAAAGAAAAAATCAAAAGACTCAACTCAAACCAGGTATACAACTCAAAGATCAGGAATAAATATGATTAGTCTTAAACTATATCATTTTATTTTGTTAGGAAGTTCCACAACTGAACCAAAAATAAGTTGTTCCATTATCGATCCACACAGGGTCGTATGTCGCTGATCCATGATGGGCCGCTCTGAGGTTGTTCCTCATCGGGTCGTGCACTATTGATCCACACATGGTCGTTATGATGTTGATCCACATAGGGTCACTCTTCAATTGACACCCAACCACAGGATTCACTGCACTCAGTACGCTTGAGTTCCATAGAATCTTATTCTCAAGATACTGGTCGTGCCTCAACTTCCACGAAGTTCCACAAAGGAGTAAATCAAAGTACCACCATGTCTTAAGGGTCCCAACGCGATAGACGACGTTTCAATCGGACGCTCGGTCTGTGAGTTATAGGCATTTTAGTGCTGAGGGCTCGATTGGATTTAGGTTTGATCCAACCCAGCCGTACTCCAACTTTCTCCAAAACACAAGTGGAGTATATCAAAAGGACCATCTCATTACAAGGATTCCAGCTCCACAGATGGTTCGTCAAACAAACATCTGGTTTGTGAGATACGGCCTTTTAAGCGTATCTGGGCCGAAAAGGGGTTCGGGTCCGGCCCGACCCGGTCGGACCGACCCGGTCGGACCGACCCGACCCTCCCTGACCTAGGCCGACCTGACCCGGTCTGGGTTCGACCCGACCCAGCCCAAGCATGCTAGGCAGGCCTGAGTAGCCTGGGACATGGCGGGCTCAGCCCGCTGGGCCACGGACCAGCCCAACCCGTCTTGGCTGGGTGCGGCCCGCCGGGCGACCCAGCCCGGTGACTGGTGCAGTCCGCCAACTGGGTGGCTTGACCCCCTTTCCGAATGACTAAGACATTCGGGATTTCTCAACCGGCGGCACCACGTGGCGCCACCCCTGTTAGAGGGACCCACGGGGCGCGAGTCCCCTCCGTCGCGGCTCGATGTCGCAGCTCCTCTCTGCGGCGTGCGACGACGCGCCACCCTGCTGCCACCACGGCTGGTCAACGTTGGCCGCCCTGTCAATCCTCCACGGCGCCTCCGGGCGTCAGCCGGCCGCCGCCGGTGTTGCGCCAGCGGGGCTTCCGCGGGCTATCAGGTGAGATCTGTTGGTACGTTTTCCCTTCTATTTGTGCCTACGAGCCTCCCGGGATGCTTCCATCACTCAATGACTCCCGGATTCAGGATTCCGTTAAGTTGAAAATACGCCTCCAAAGAATGCGACAAAAATCGGAGTGGCGGAGGGTCTGGGCCATGTTCATTTTTCCTGCACCCTCCGCATTAGCATCATATCAAAAGGGAGTAAATAAATCATCACATAGATAAAGATTAACCTCATTCAATCTTTTCTCGCAATAACCACCTGTAGTTTCATAAAAATCACGGATCAACTCATTTTGGTTGATCCGTGTTCATCATGCTTTTCAATAATAAGGAAAAGAAACAAAATCTCTTGAATTTAAACATAAACAACCCCTACCTTGTACTCGGAGGAGATGTCGCGGTTGTGGAGGAATAATCCACGTTTGATTAAGCCGTTGGCGTTCATCATTTCCAAATTGATTCCTCCAACATTGTCTTCCAATCCTCCATTCTTCATTGGTGGAAGATGCCAGGGCACTTCTTCAGAGGTTCCTCTCTTCCGTGTCAAAAACCCAATCCCGAGATTCATTTAAATAGAGGGAAAGGGAGATTAACATGTCGTAAGATTAATGAGGTTCATTAATGAGTTTTAATTAATGAAACTCTTAACTCTCAATGGTGTGGTTAAAAAATAGAAGAGTCAAGCCATTAAATGGCTTGACAACCCAGTGGTCCCACCAACTCTTCTCAACAGTTGGTAGAAAAATAAAATAACATTTTTATGTTATTTTATTATTCTTCAAAAAGTCTGTAAAACTATATTTTTCTCCCGAACTACTGCGGTTGAAGTTAATCCTCCCTTAAGCGAATCCCAACACTGCAGATTCAATGGCGCCCTTATATTTTTAATTCGATCAGCGGTTCAAAAGATAGAAAACATCACCCACACATTTACTGAACGTACCTTAAAAAAATTCAAAATTCCATTCCGGGCACACCGAGCCTCATAATCAAGTGCGGTCAATTTTCACAAACTTGTAATAATTCCAAATATTTAAAAAAATATGGAAATTTCTGGGTCATTACATTCTCCCCACCTTAGGGATTTTCATCCCTGAAAGATACAATAAAAATAGGGGAACAAATGGGGGTACTGAGCACGCATCTAAGCCTCCCTCTCCCATGTGCTCTCTTGGAGATTCCCATGCTGTCAAAAAACTCGCACCAGAGGAATCGACCGCCCACAAAGGACCCGCTCCCGTCGATCATCTATCTCCACCGGGAACTCAACAAACATCGCCCCATTTTTGATGTCCAGCTCTCTCAAGTTGATAATGTGCGATGAATCATGCACGTACCTCCTCAGCTGTGACGCATAGAAAAAATTATTCACCCGGTGCATCTGTGGGGGAAGAGCTAGACGGTACGCCACCTCTCCTACTCTAATGAGGATCTGGAAAGGTCTGATGAACCTCGGAGATTGCTTTCCGCCCTTGCTAAACCTCTGTAATCTTTGTCGGGGTGATACCTATAGGAAGACATGGTCTCCCTCCTCAAACTCTAAGGGTCTCCATCTCCTGTCGGCATAAGACTTATTCCGGCTCTGTGCAGTCTTCATCCTCTCCTGTATGATCTACATCTTCTTCATGGTAGCCTGTACTAACTCTAGACCCATAAGAGCTGACTCCCCTGGGTCTTTCCAGTATAGTGGTGACCATCAAGGTCACCCGTACAGGACCTCAAACGGAGCCATGATAATGGTGGAGTGATAGCTGTTATTGTATGCGAACTCCACCAGTGGAAGGTGGTCCTCCCAACAACAAAAAAATCAAGGACATAAGAACGAAGCATATCCTTGAGTGTTTGTATGGTCCACTCTGTCTGACTATCTGTCTGAGGATGGAAGGCGATGCTTAAACGTAGTTGAGTCCCGAATGCCTCCTATAATCCCTTCCGCAAGCAGGATGTAAAAAGAGCATCGCGATCTGAGATTATTGTTGATGGAACCGCGTGAAGTCGTACATTCTCCTGTACGTATAGGCGTCCCAAGATCTCTACTGATCCCTACTCCCAGATGGGTAGGAAGTGGGTCAACTTGGTGAGTCGGTCAACGATCACCCAGACAGAATTGTGACCCCTGGACGTATGTGGTAGCCATATCAGAAAGTCCATGGATATACCATCCAACTTCCACTCTGGTATCTTAAGTGGCTGAGCTAATCCTGCTTGTACCTGATGCTCAACCATCACTTGCTGACAAGTGAGGCATCACGATATGAACTCTGCCACTGCGTTCTTCATCCCTGGCCACCAGTACTAATATCGGAGGTCCTGATACATCTTTTCCACACCATGATATACTGCCAAAGGGGATGTATGAAACTCCCTCAACATCTCCTCCCTCAGCATCCCTGGTACCATAGTGCATCCTCTAAAGAGGATGACGTGCTCCCCACCATCAGAAAATCCATCAAGAGCCTGTCCTGAGGATATATGAGCACATTGGGCCTTGCGGTCTACGTCCCCAAGTTGTGCCTCCTTGACTCACTGAAGGAGTGTGGGAGTAACTATCATAGACTAGGGGTAAGATGCTCCATCACTATCCATGAAGGATAACTGCAACGCGGCTAGATGATCTGTCACCTCACTCAACAACTGTAGACCGGACCTCCTACTGAGTGTGTTTGCTACTACGTTCTCCTTCCCGGGAGTGTAGACTATCTCAAAGATGTAGTCTTGGAGGAACTCTAGCCATAATCGTTGTCTTAGGTTTAGGTCCTTTTTTGAGAAGATATACCTGAGATTCTTGTGATTAGAGTAGACTATAAAACGTTCGCCCATCAAGTAGTGTCGCCACATCTTCAAGGTGAAGACCACTTCTACTAACACCAGGTCATGGGTAGCGTAGTTATGCTCATGTTATCTCAACTTCCATGAGCCATAGGCAATAACCACTCACCCCTGCATCAGGACACAACCTAGTTCGGTCCGTGATACATCGCAGTAAACTACAAACCAAACGCCCTCTTCTGGTAGCCTCAAGATGGGGGCACTCATCAGTCTCTGCCTCAGCTCCTAAAAACTCTGATGGAATCTCTCCTTCTATATGAAGGGTTGTCCCTTCTTTGTCAAAGATAAAAAGGGTGTCGTAACTCTGGAAAAGTCGGGTACAAATCTTTGATAGTACCCAGCCAATCCTAGGAAACTTCGCACCTCGATCACACTCTTGGGTGGTTCCCAAGCAAGAACTGCTTCTATCTTCACCGGATCCACTGCAAATCCAGCCTCTGAGATAATGTACCTCAGGAAGTGGACTTCTCATATCTAGAACTGGAACTTTGAGAGCTTTCTATAAAGCTGGTGCTCTTGGAGATTATCCAGAACTATCTGCAGGTGTGTGGCGTGCTCCTCCTCCGACGCCGAGTATATCAAGATGTCGTCAATGAAGATCACTACAAAGAGATCAAGGTGAGGCTAGAAGATACTATTCATGAGCCCCATGAACACTTCTGGAGTGTTGTTCATGCCGAAGGGAATTACTAAGAACTCATAATGGCCATACCGACATCTAAAGGTTGTCTTCGGTACGTCCTCATCACATACCCTGAGCTAATGATAGCCTAATCTGAGGTCTATCTTCAAAAATCACTGTACTCCCTTCAGATGGTCAAATAGATCATCGATCCTCAGTAGAGGATACTTGTTCTTCACGGTCACCTGGTTCAGGCGCCGATAGTCTACACAAAGCCTCAGACTCTCATTTGCCTTCTTGGAGAACAAAATCAGGGATGCCCATGGAGAAACTCTAGGCCTTATGAACCCCTTCCTCTGCAAGTCCTCCAACTTTACCTGCAACTCACGATGCTCTGCGGGATCCATCCGATATACCGGTGTAGATATTGGTGTTTTCCTGGGGTACAAGGCGATGTAGAAGTCTACATCTCTGCGAAGAGGTAGTCCTAGAACATCATCAGGAAATACATCACCATACTGGTCTACCACTATAGGATAACTCGGTCTCCTCACGTCAGCTGCTCCGAGGGTAAGGCTAGCCAACCGATTAGTGATCGGCTACACCCTCCTCCAAGAGAGTCCATCCTAAGCTGAAAAGGTTCCCTTCTCACCGGTGAAGGAAAACTTGGTCCCATCCTCACGGATACACCGCACTTTGCATCTAAAACAGTCAATATGATCATGGACTAGGGATAGATAATACATACCCAAGATGACATCGTAAGGCCTTGACGCTACTACTAGGAGATCTCAGCCAAAGCTATCGCCTCCTAGAGTAAGCTCTCACTACTGACACCAGTGTGTGATCGCTGAATCCTCTCCCGCAGGATTCTCTAATCATAAGGATCGAGCCAATGGCTCTACCGGAATCTCCAAGCTTCAAACGAGAGCCATGGAAATGAAAGAGTGACTGAAACCTGTGTCTATAAGTACTAAAAATAGGGTGGAGTAGACACAGATCATACCTAAAATCATCTCTGGAGCACCGTGGTCGTAGGTCTCAGCTGCCTGAAGTTGTGCTCATCCCAGTTCGCCTGCTCCCTGAGGTCGGGGTGGACCACCTGGAGGTGGTGGTGGTAGAACCTAAAATCATCGTCCACCACCTGTTTCACGGCCTCCTCCTCTTCCACGTCCATCACCCTGCAGTCCTCCTCGGTCAAATCTCTGCCTATGCCTTGGAGGTCCCTCAACTGTCTGCTGATCATCGGTACAACGGGTCGGGCAGTCGCGAGCCATGTGGCCTTACCCGCCGCACGTGAAGCACAATCTGCTCCTCTGCTTGCCTGCTCTACCTCGGGAGTTTCGTACCTCTGACCCTACATCCTGGGATCATCCTCTGAAAGGTCTAGCCCGATTGGACCTCTATGTCATCTACCTAATGCCTACTGCAGATGACTCTTCTACCTGTCGTCTGGTGGTTTCTCTCACCATTGGTGCCTGCTCAGCTAAGAAGCTCTCAACCAATAATGCTCGCTCGAGTAATCTAGCCTACATTAGAATATTGAGTGATTTCATCGACGCTCTAATCTCCCACTGAAGACCCTGCTCAAAGGTTCGAGCCTTGAAGAGAGGATCTCATACCATGTTGGTGGAACAGCATGAGATGTCAGTGAATCTCGCTGAGTACTGGGCTACTATCAGGCTACCATGCTGTAAGTGTAGAATCTCCTGAATACGCACAGAGTGTAGTGTAGTTGAAATTAAATCCACCCTGAAGAGGTTCTCAAAGTCCGTCCAGGTGAGGGTCACCTCATCGTGTAACTGAAGAGTCAGGCTCCACCATCTCCCTGTTGTTCCATGGAAGAGGCTAGCAGCTAAGATCACCATATGCTCTACTAGTGTCCCAACTAGGCGGAAAACCCGTGCGACAGCCTCCAGCCAGTCCTCAGCTGCTTGGGGATCTGTATCGCCTTGAAACCTTGGAGGCCTCTACTATTGGAACTCATGAAACACGCTCAGTTGGCATGAATTGTCTTCTAGTGGGGCTGGTGGAAACTACTTCCCAATGGTTGGTGGTGTTGCTGGTGCACCACCCAAAGGTGTTATCGCTATAAGAGGGCCTTATACTAAAGCCCCATCGCTCGGTGGACCATCATTGTGAACTGTCTCTGGATTCCTCGCTGGCTATCTACGTGGAGGCATCTTAAAAGAAAAAGGTGTGCCATGGTCAATAAGTTATACCTAGTGAGCTAACTAAAAAGAGATAAAAAGTAAAAACATTTCCAAAACACGCGTAATCAGTGATTTCGTGCACCGAGTCAGAAATCAGAATTCAGGGTCCTGGTGTATGGATACATCGGCCACCGCACCAACACTGGACTCCACGAACTAAAAACCACACTCAAAACACTTAACACTATTGCTCTATTGGAAAGATTAGAGTCCTAGTTCTTCAGTAGAACTGACTCATCTGATACCACTTTTTCACGACCCGTACCTTGGGGCCCATGCCGTGACTAAACCAAGCCTGTCTTCCATAGGCTAGGGGTTGGTGATTAGCACCGAAAAGGCATATCCCTGAAAGTGGGAAGGCACTGCCTTTAAACCTGCAAACACATAGACCAAGAACATGATAAGATGAAAACCACATAGTAAAACTATAGTATTGAAAGTGTATACTGAAAGTAAAGGTGCTGGAATATAAGTCCAATTGAAAAGATACAACTACAACAGAAAACAACTCCTGAGATCATCCACCAAGGATCATACCTAAAGGGTAGGTACAACTCATCTCTGCAGCTCTCCACATCAACCAATCACCTCCGTGTACCGCCCGGTCCTTGCTCCCTAAAGTCTTTGCCAAACTGCTCATCATCTGCACAAGACACAACATGGTGCGGGCGAAGCCCATGCATGGGTGAGTATAATAGTACCCAGTAGGTACCCCGAGACCCCCAAAGGTCTCTCAGAATTCCACAAAGGAAAACCACAAATCATGCTCTCAATCACAAATCACAAAGCAAAAGACTCATCTCAAACCAAGTATACTACTCGGAGATCAGGAATAAAGAATATTAGTCTTAAGATATATCATTTTATTCCGTTCGGAAGTTCCATAACTGAACCACGAAGAAGTTGTTCCATTTTTGACCAACATAGGGTCGTATGTTGCTGATCCACGACAGGAAACTCTGAGGCTGGTCCTCATCGGGTCTCACACTTCTGATCCAAACATGGTCGCTAGAATGATGATCTACACATGGTCTCTATGATGTTGATCCACACAAAGTCGCTATGATGCTAATCCACATAGGGTCTCTATGATGCTGATCAACACAGGGTCGTTATGATGCTGATCCACATAGGGTCTCTATGATGCTAATCCACATAGGGTCTCTATGATGCTAATCCAGACAGGGTCGCTATGATACTGATCCACACAGGGTCTCTATGATGCTGATCTACACAGGGTCACTCTTCAATTGACAGCCAGCCACAGGATCCGCCGTACTCAGTGCGCTTGAGTTCCGTAGAATCTACTTCTCAAGATATCAGTCGTGCCTCAACTTCCACAAAGTTTCACAAAGTAGTAACCCAAAGGATCTCCATGTCGTAAGGGTCCCAACACAGCAGACGACGCGTCAATCGGATGCCCGGTCTGTGAGTTATAGGCATTTTAGTGCAGAGGGCCTGGTTGGATTCTGGTTCTATCCAACTTGGTCATACTCAAAATTTCTCCAAAACTCAGGTGGAGTGTCTCAAAAGGATCTTCTTGTTCCAAGGATTCCAGCGTCGTAGACGGTTCATCAAATAGACGTCTGGTTTGTGAGATACGACCTTTTAAGCGTATCTAGGACGAAACGGGGTCCGGGTCTGGTCCGACCCGGTCGGACCGACCCGACCTGGGCTGACCCGACCCGGTTCAGGTCTGAGCCAGCTGGGCTAGCCCGAGTGGGCTAGGCCGTGGTGGCCTTGGCCCGCTGGGCCGCGGACTGGCCTGACCCGTCTTGGTTGGGTGCGGCCTGCCGGGTGACCCGGCCCGGTGGCTGGCGCGGTCCGCCAGTTGGGTGGCCCGACCCCCCTTCCTGAACGGCTAACCCATTCGGGATTTCTCAACCGGTGGCACCACATGGAACTTCCCCCTATCAGCAGGACCCGCAAGGCACAGGTCCCCTCCACCGCGACTCGATGTCGCGACTCCTCTCTACGGCGCGCCGCCCTGCTGCCACAGCGGCTGGCCGCCGCCGTCACATGCTTGTGCCGGCGTGGCTTCTGTGGGCCAGCGTGTAAGCTTTGGTGGTCCGTTTTCCCTTCCTTTTGCGCCCTCGATCCTCCCGGGATGCTTCCGTCACTGCATGGCTCTCGGATTCAGGATTCCGTCGAGTTGAAAATCCTCCCCCAAAGAACGCGACAAAAACCAAAGCGGTGGAGGGTTTGGGCCTTGTTCGTTTGGTTCACACCCTCCGTGTTAGCATCATATCAAGAGAGATTAAATAAATCATCACATAGATAAAGATTAACCCCATTCGATCTTTTCCTGCAACAACCACCCGTATTTTCATATGAATCGCAGATCAACTCATTTTGGTTGATCCGCGTTCGTCATTCTTTTCAAGAACAAGGAAAAGAAACCAAATCTATTGAATTTAAACATAAACAAACCCTACCTCGGATTTGTAGGATATGTTTCTCTTGTGGAGGAATAATCTATGTTTGATGAAGTAGTCGGTGTTCATCATTTCCATATTAATTCCTCCAATGTTGTCATCCAAGCCTTCGTTCTTCGTTGGTGGAAGTCACTGCGACACTTTGCCAGAGGTTCCTCTCTTTCGTGTCTAAAACCCAAGCCTGAGCTTTATTTAAATATAAGGGAAGGGAGATTAACGCATCATAAGATTAATGAGGTTCATTAATGAGTTTTAATTAATGAACCTCTTAACTCTCAATGGTGTGGTTACAAAACAGAAGAGTCAATCCATTAAATGGATTGAAAACCCAACAGTCCCGCCACCGCTGCTCAACAGTTGGTATAAAAATAAAATGGCATTTTTATGTTATTTTATTATTCTTCAAAAAGTTTGTAAAACTATCTTTTTCTCTCGACCTACTGCGGTTGAAGTTAAGCCTCCCTTAAGTGAATCACTATGCTTCAGATTCAATGGTGCCCTCAGATTTTTAATTCGAGCACCATTCAAAAGATAGAAAACGTCGCCCGCACGTTTACTGAACGTACCTTAAAAAATAAAAATTCCGTTTTGGGCACACCGAGCCTCAGAATCGAGCATCGTCAATTTTCACAGACTCATAATAATCCCAAATAATTAAAAAAAAATTATATGGAAATTCCTGAGACTTTACAACGTAGTTCAAGGCTAAAGGGTCACCCATGTGGGGGAAATAAAAATGGGGTTCACCCTAGTATGGGAGAGCCATAGTGGTCTATACTGGAAAGGGGTAACATGGGGAACCACCCTAGTTAGGGTGATCCGTGGAGGTTAAACCTAGTATTGGTGAACATGGGCCCTCAACCTAGTAAAGGCGATCCATGGTGGTTCCTCTTTAGCCTGAATGGCCCGAAGGCCTTAGTTTTTATTGATTTTTGATAACCCTCCTTTCAAGGGATGAGGGGGAACCCTTTACAAGGCCCGTAGGCTCAGAGATTACATGGCCCATAGGCTTAGGAGATTACATGATCCGAAGGTCTTAGGGAATTCAACCAGACTATCTACAAGGAACTGCCCCTCCCCAGCATCTGCATCCTGATAGCAGCTCTCCACCTTTGCATTTGTGAATATGTAGGGTGAATAGAATAGAAGAGTAGATCCTTCACATTTAGTTTTCCTCTAATTTTTCATCCTTCTAGGAAGAAAAAGATGTGGTGTATATTTATAGAAACCCCCAATGAACTAAGCACAAGAGGTGGGTGAGCGACATGGGTGCATGATATGGGAGATTGAGAAAATGTGTTGGGAAATGGAGTTGGGGACATGAATTGTGGGTCAACCTATATTTATTTACAAAAAATACCTAACATTTGATTATTCTAAAATTTTATTTATATGTATGTTTAGAATTTTTTACCAATAAAATCGATACCATAAAAGAGAACTATTCTATTGAATATGGTGTATAGTCATGTGAATTAATTTTTCTTATGGAAAAAAGTTCTTGGAAGGGCCTCAATTTTACCCTTTCTAAAAGCCTTTTTTTCAGGAATGTGTGAAATATGCTACCTACTCCCCGTTGGATGTTCTCAAAACTACATCACCAGATTCAAATATGATTATGAGGATTATCTATCCTTTAATGTGTGAGCAGTCATGTGGTACAAGGAGTTATAGTTAACATGTTCTTTACATAGAGAGACAAGTATATAATCAAACATGAATCTATAGTCTAATTGAAGATAATATCATTGAAATATATAAATGTATGTTGAAATAATAATTAAATTAATATAACCTTACATGCAATAAATATGTAATAAAGGAAAAATTTCAGAGTAGATGTTGTGAATTTTTGGATGATCAAGATGGATCCTTACAAGGATCCATAATGAAATGACATTCCAATGACGAGTAGTTTATATCATTACATTAAGAATAAATTAGGTGTGTTTTTTATTTCACTATTTTTAATTGTAATTAATTTCATGATATCTATTCTATAAATCATGAATTTATATATCATTCCAAGTTTCTTTGTGCTGATTAAATGAAAAAGGTTGAATTATACATATTATCATTCTATCTCAGCATACCCAAATAAAATATATATTTTTTGGATTCCAAAACACACACACACACAGATATATATATCATTGGTTGTGGGGGAGTAATGATAACACACTAGGTTGGGGTCAAAGATAGGTTGTGGGGTTTTATCTTCAATTTCTAGAGGAAAAGGAAAAAAATGGAGAGACTATAATATATTAAAAAAAGAATTATGAGGCATATAATTCCCACATTGAAGTACCAACACCCATTTATTTAAGATGGCGGATAAGAATAATTTATACATCTTATAGGAACTATACATTATTTAAAAAACATTTTTTATAAGGAATTACCATATGGACGTTGTTTATCCACCCAAGGCATTCTGAATTTGGTGCATCCCTCTGTTGACCCAACCACCCAGATTGGTTAGTTTGACCTGAGTTGGTCCCTATTAAACCCACCTAAAACATCCCCATGGGTATTTTTAGGTTTGGTATGATCAATAAATATGAAAAATATTCCAATAATATTTAAAAATTGTTTTAGTTTAACAAATGAATTTTATTCATGATTCGACTTGTAAATTATGAAATAAAAATAGTTTAAAACATTTTAAAATAAAATGATCATCCTATAGTAGAATTATTTTCAAATTTTATTTCATTATGAGTATAATTCATGAAAAATAATCATTATCTATACTGGAAAATGCATGTTTGGTGTTTATTAATTATTTATTTAATTTAAAAATGTGTACTGTTTATAAAGTTTTTTTTAATAAAAGATGGACTACACGTCATTTATAAGCAATAAAATATATTCCATTGAAATTTTTCTAGGGGAAAGTTTACTCATTTCACACCCTCATTATCATGACCCTCACCTATTAGTGAGTAAGATTTAATAATGATGAAGATAAAAGATATGTAGTTCACAATAAGAAACGGTGGACCACTAAATGGTAGTCAAATCAGTTTGATTGAGTGAGCACTACTGCATATGTTGGATATAACACGATTAGTTACCCATATGATCATAATTGAACCATCGTTCACTCGATGATTCAGCCAATATATATTTATCATGTTCACATCATTTATTTATCATATACATTGTTTACTTTTAATGTATACATAGTTTAAACATAATCAAATATAATAATAAACAAGAATTCATATATAAAAAAAATTAAAATGTGATGAATTATTTATATTTATGAATGGTTATGTTTGGAGTTTGATCAAACTGTAGATAGTAATATAAATATAAATGTATTAAATTCTATATAAAAAAAATAAAATAAATCAAAGAAATATCGAGTCATAAATTCCTTAAACCACTTGTTTTAATAAAACTATAGTTTGAGGTGTTCTCTTTCCATAGTGGAGTATTCTTCTTATTATTAGGGAGTTATAATAAGAGTTTCATGTCAATATGACTAAAATTGGCATCAAATAAATATCCATATCTATATTGGTTCTATTTTAGAGAAAATAATTGATACAATAAATGTTATAGATTAATAGGAGATGATAATTTACTCAATAGATCAAGGAATACTTAGTTAATTTGGTTGGTTAACTTAAATTGTACATTATAATCTCAGTGTGGTGGTGATACAATATCATGTTCTATGAAGAGATGATTAATGAACATTTTCAACTAGAATAATCATGCGACTATTTTTTTCCTGAATATAGTATTTTTCAACCACTAGGATTAAATTAAAATAGTTTGATGCATTAAAGATTAATAAATATATAATTTTTAAAAATTCAGAAATCAAATTATAGTACTAATTTATTTATTTTTTTAAGGAAAGTAGTACCAAAAATAAACTACAAGAAATTTGGGATAATAAACCTATTATCACGTAAACTAATTTTAATGATTTATATAGGAACTTGCACATAGTAATACAATATGAGTTGAACTTGTATGAGTTGGTGTCCCCAATATAAGAAGATCAATCTCAAGATGAAATTAAGTGTGAAAAAGAATCTTACAAGAGGCTCATTAATGGTTACACTTTGTTATCTCATCTCTATGAGTTTTTAAACTATAAATTGAAGCAAAAAATGTGTTTTATTATAATGAAACTAAAAAAAATTAATTTAGAAGATAAAATTCATAATCTTAATCATATACTCAAGATAATTGAGTAAATTGATCGATTAATAGAATTGTGGTTCAGGTTGGATCAAAATATTTCCATAAATCTCATTCACTAGTCTATGTAACATTTTTTATCTGGTTTCATTGAGGACTATAAAATGGATTGTACATAGAAACCACATCAATCTAATTTTGTTTTATTCTCACATTAGGAAATAAAAAAAACAAAGAACAATGTAAAAATGATAATTTAATGTATAATGATAATGGAACCATAATTTCACCCATTTATGTAAATTAAATTAAAGATAGTGGTCATCATATATGGATCTATTTATATCACATTTTGAAAAAAACATTGAAAATAAATTCAATAAATTGAAGGTGAAGAAATTAAGAGAATCTACTCCAGCTATATTTATCATTTCATGTAATTTTTTTCAATTAATAGGTATTATATATGACATGATACTCAAAAATATATATCCAAATACATGAACCAATGGTGTTAAAATAAATTAAATAGATAAGTAGATATTCTAGTTGATGATGGAGCATGAATACTATGTCAACTAGAGAAGATTATAAATTCAAAATACCATGTGGAATGATTCTTTTATTTAAAAACTATTATTTTATAATTTGAGTAACCAATGAAATTATCTCACATCATGTTTAAACATAATGTGGTTTTATTTCAAGTTCAAATGTAAATTTTTATTGTAAAAGATTTATGATTAATAATCTAAATATACTAAAATCATAGATTTACTATATTGATAATTACCGATGAATGTAAAATGTAAGTCTCAGTATGTACCAATTTGTAGAATGTTAATTCATAGTCAATTAAATTCAGAAGAAAATGTTATTGAAATACTATGATGTGATTCTAGATAATATTTAGGCAAACACACATAGGTATTTGAAATGATTTCTTTTAATGTTTATAGAGACTAAGACATGTTGTCACATTGAAGGGGATAAATCCATAAATCTTATAGAACTACTCTAATAAAAAATATTTGTAGTTTTTTAAGAGGAATATATTCAAATTTTCATTAATATTATGATATAATTTAATTAGATTATTGAAATATAAATGAGAAGAGATGAGTATTCTTTTATTAGAAGATAAGAGATACTTTGGGAGCATTAGAAAAGTAATTTCATAACCCATAATTTATCACTCATTAAAATGAATATTATGGAAATTAATATAATCACATTTATATATAAAAATTTATCCATATTCATAAAAAAGTTGGATCTATGTTGTTACTTATAATTATTTCATTCTTTATATTATATTTTGTGACATGCTTAATGAATAACCACATTAACCCTTATCCATGTTTCAACTACAGTGAAAAATGTATATCATATGATTTATAATTTTATGGAAATAAATTATTTAAAAAATCCATGTGGCTATATGTAATGTGTTTGTTAAGGCTAGGTAAGAAAAGAAAATGTTTCAATAGAACCTAATGTAGATCTCTGTTGTATATTATAGAATATGAAAAAGGGTAATACATAAGTCTACAAGAAAGAAGAATATTATTAATGTGGTGGAAATTGTTTCTATCGAAGGAGAAATATATCTATTTGGGATTAGGGGATCAAGATATACTTTGATAAATTAAATGATACGGATGTATAATTAGTTTTATATGGAAGGGTTTCATACGATTTCATGGAAAAGGATTATTCAAGGTACACAGACTGTACAAGAATGATAAAACCAATGTAATGTTGTTTTATTATCATGGATTAACATGATATATTATTCATTGAGAATGATGAATCATTCTAATTCAAGGATGAAATGAATGGAAATATAAAAAAATTGGATATAAATTCAATCGTCATTTCTATGTACTGAATTAAAGTCATTATTTTAGAAATATCTATTATTGATGTAGAACCCATTGGGTAAAAATATGTATTAAAGGAAAAACTATACAATTGACTATAATGTGATTAAAAAATATGTATAAATTTTTGTTAATTACCTATGATAGGTCAATGTTTTGATTGTGTTAATACATTTTCAGCAATAAAGATATATAAATCCATTTCAATTTAGACTTCATTACGGATAACATTATTATTAATTTAAATTTATGAGGATCCTTTTATGGATCAAGGTAGAGATTGTATAATGGGGTAATTTTATTTTTGTGTTTCTATAGGAGGTTATTGGGATAACTGAAATTTTATAAGCAGTATATGATGATAAAATATATAAAATAGTAAATATTATTACTATCAGTTATGACTATGCTAACCTAAACTCTTTATATAATGATTTAACATAGGAATCATTGTTATTGAGAACAATATATAAAAAGGCATAAGGTAAATTTCAACCATTTAAATGTACATGTACTAAAAAATAATAAAATCATACCAAAAAAATCATTTCACATGCCAACATTTCATGATTTGTTTGAATTAATTTAATCTTTTTTATATTTTTCATTTCACACAACACTAAATATAGATTTTGTTATATGAATTCACTATGTTTTGAATGAATTATATGAAAAACCAATTTAATCTTGTTCTTCATGAAACGCTTATATTAACTTTTTCTACATGCAACACTATGTTTGGCATGTGTTATACACAACGTCGAGTTCCATCAAGAGCTTGCGTTACAATCAAGGATGAGTTTTACCAAATTAAAATATACAATTAATATTGTGATTAATATATTATTATAGTTACCACTTCTCCATTCCAATGGAAGTTATGATTTAAATTATCTAAATTGTGAAAATATTATTTACACCTGTATATAAAATTATTCCTTTTGTTATCAATTAGTTATAATTGAAAGAAAGAACTATTTTAAAATAATGAAATCTCATTTCTAAGAAAATTGTTCATGTTTATCTAAATAAATTAAAAAAACACTTTGTATGAATGTTATTAATAAAATTTATATACTAAATATTTAATATCTTTTTTTAAACTCATCCAATATATTTGATAGGAAAAATATTATAATCAATCCATTTTATGAATAAAAATATGTATTTTTAAAAAAGGAAATTTTATCATCTTTTAATAAAGAACCCATATTAAATCTAAATATTGACACTTTTTAATTTATATTAGAAAAAATAAACTTAGTTTTAGGAATCAAAATATCAAAATTTACCTTGGGTTATTTTTTTATTTTTCAGTGAATTTTCATTTTTTAATGAATAATGAAAAATACTGAATTTTAATTAAAAATTTATTTTTAATACAATTTAATTATATAGTGAAATTATATTAATAGTTTTTTAAAGTTAATTTATATGAATTTTACATAAATTAAACCAATTTAGGTCATTATAATCAATTTTAAATTTCAAATGGATTTAGAAACAATTCATAATTTTGAATATTTTTACTTAAAAACTCATTTTTTCGTCCTATCTACAAGATTAATTTTAAATTAATATCAGCCAAATATGTGATTATATTTTGTAAAAATGGATACATTATTTTCAATAATAATAAATTTTAATGAATAATAATTTCAACATAGTTTTTTACCAAAAATATATGTGAATGTAATTAAAATTAATTACAACAATTAAGGTAAAAAACAAGATTACCAAGTGGTTAAACTTCAATTTAAGGGGGAAAATAACCTAGAAACATATAAAAAATAAATTTTATGGAAAAATTTAGACTATGAACCATATTGGATTGAAAATGGAAAATTATTCGAGGCACGTGATGATAGAGATGCCTCTCAATGGTGTTTACCATTTTATATTTATAGGAATCACGCTCCTCCTTCACTATAAAAAGGGAACTCACCCCCTCACTTCTTCGCACATATCAATACAAATGTCTTGGAAAAAACTTCCCCAAATATCCTACCAAACTCCCCAAATTTATTTTAGACTCATCACTTTTGGAATAGAGCCATCCAAGAAAGCCCCTTAGTGAAAACCAAGAGGAGTTACCCAATGAAGAGGTAACATCCTTCCACAAACTCTTTTGTTTTATTTTCATTATCCACCCTATAAATTATTCTTATTACATTATTAAATAATAAAATAAGTATCCTAAATATAATAAGAATTTTTTAATATAGGGGTTCTACCTAAACCTACACACACTTATATCAAATGGGATGCACAATCATCATTCATGTGTACGACGGACAACCGCCTCACGAACCAATGTCTTATATTCATCCATTACCTCTATTCATGGTTTGTAAAAATGGTGTAATTAATATTTATATATGATATATATACTATTTTTGATTTATTTATTTTTCTTGAATTATTATGTAATACATAAATTAATGGTTTACATTTTTTTTGAAATATGATAACTTCGTTTTTTATATGTGGACTACCACCTCCTCAAAGCGATGTGATTCATTCACACATTACATGGAACGTATTAAGGATAGTTTTAATAAAAATATATGATATATATGACATAATAATTATAATATAACTATAATATTCACACACACACACACACATATTTATATATCATTTAATATTATTTCTTTAAAAATATGACATGAAAACAGAGACAACATTAATGCGTACGTACGACCTTCCATCTCCATGAATGATATATTAAATTTAATATTTATATGAATTATATATTATTATATATATATATAATGAATATATATTATTTTATATATTATTTCACATTCAATAAATATGCAAATCATGATCTAAATAATATGATCCAGAATAACAAGTCAAAACATATAGGAAAAATAGAGGATATTACCATAAACATTACATTAACATGGAATTGTTAATAAATGGGAAATATAAAGTCATAATAAAATAATATATGGTATTAGATATAAGAATATGGTTCTGTGTTATATAAATAATAATTTTTTTATAATGGAGGTTTGAACATGTATGAATAAAGTTAAAACTTAAGGTTAGAGTTTTCTTATCTCATTTTTATTTCTATGAGATATATGCTATATTCAACACTTAATCTTTTTTTGTTGTGTATATAATGACCTATGAAATGTTATATATTTAATTTAATTTATTTCATGATATTCAAAGTTACAATTTATGTTATTCATTAATGGATCTCATGATTAAAAAGCTACTCATGTAGTAAGGATATTTCTACTCTCACTTTTATTTCTGCAAGACATATGCCTTATTCCCCTCTGATTTATTTTGTGTAGTATATATACTTCCCATGAATTTAATATATAAATATTTTCCTTATATATATATATATATATATATATATCTAGTCTATGATCTCTCCTTCATGGGGTTTTTGATTCAAATTTTACCAAGTCAGTTATGTAATTTTCTCTCATTTTTGCTTCTTTGAGTCACATATTATGTTCTGAACCTATATTATATAAAATGTTGTATATAATTCCCTTTTAAATTTAGTATCAATAATATCCTTATTTTCATTAAGTTTTAATATTATTTTAGTATCACTGTCTCATGGGTATTTTATATCAAATTTAACGATGAGGTAAGAGTTTATTACTACAATCTCATCGTTATCATGGTTGTTTATGATTGTGATTCCATTGATGAAATCATATAATCCATCTACTAATAAATATCATGAATTTTATTCTCCTATAGTAATTAATTATAACTTCATGTATTGGTACCTATTTACACTCTTTGGTAGATATTATACTTAATAAAATATTTTCAAGAAAATCAAACTTTATCTCGCTCTTCATTCCAAAATCTATTTTATGTAAAAATCGTGTTTTAAAAAAATGTATTCAAAACTGTTAATCTATTATACTATGATCTTTAAAAGACATTTTTACACATGTTTTAACTTTTTTTGTTAATTTATTTTTTTTAAAAATAGTTTTATTGTTTTTTGATCAAGTTAATGTTCTAACCTTTATACAGTGAAATAGGAATGTTTGGCATGTACGGATTTATCCGCCATCATGAACATCATCTCTTTGAATCCAATATTGAATGTTTATAATATTATTTATTTTAAAAAAAATCCTAGTATTCTGGATTTTTTTGATTCAACATGGCTTTCATTGATTTAGGTTTTCAAAAAAATTATATTTAAAAAGTGTTTTATATCATTTTCTTAATTCCGTTATATGTTTTTAAATAAAAAATTTTTAAAAATGTTTTCATGATTCATTTATATTATACAAAATAAAAATGTATTAATAATGATTTCAAACTTCCTTTATAATCTTTCAAGGTTATTTTTAAAGTAAAAGTCTTCCAAAATGCTTTTAAGCTTTCTTTATAAATTCTCAAATCCATTTTCATTGAAAATGGGTTTCAAGATGGTTTCAAGATTACTTAATTTTTTTTAAATAAAAAGGTTTTCAACCCTCCTTTATTATTTTTCAATGAAAAATATTTTCAAAATGTTTTTAAGATTACTTTATATGTTTCATTGTTATTTTCCAAGAGAATTGGTTTTAAAAGGTTTTAGTTTTTAAAAATATTTTTTTCCAAAGAAGATGGTATATTTTCCTCAAGAAATGTTTTTAAAAGACTTCTAAAAATTATGTTCCATCTAATAATACATCTGTTGGTGTTACTCTTTCCTTATAGAGAATATGATCTAAGGGTTTTATTCATAATATTTCTATGAATGGTTTGTGTTTTGATGGAATGATGTCTATCAATCCCATTTCTATTCAACATGTTATATTATTATGAAACCATTTCTATTTTTATGGTTATACATTTATGAGATTCATTTCACGGGTTATGATTTTTGTGAAATTATTATGAATCCTATCCCTTTTTCACTTGTTATGATATGATAACATGTTTATGATACCCATTTCATTTCATGGGTTATGATATGATTTTTTATTATCTTTTGTACATGTATGTATGATTTCATTATGATATGTGTAGGACCCATATCACCCTCTAATGTATTGGGTAGTGATTTATATCTCATGATATAAACATAGATTGAATGGGGAGTGAACTCAATTAAGTAAAGGAAATTGTTTTCTAAGATGGTATTGGGAGTGAACCATGACTTCTAATATTGTCATGGGAGTGAACCTTGAAAACTAAAATGGTTTGGGGAGTGATCCCATTATACTAAAAGGAAAGGGTTGTGGCTTGGGATGGTGGTTTGTCCCTCCTAGTAGGTGTATACCCCATGACGTTCCCTCACAGGTTTTGGAAATAAGCCTTAAATTATAGGGAATGATTTTATATGCTTATGTGTTTTTCCAAAAATTATAGGTCTTATTCATATGTTATGCTCTCATAGATTATTCTATTGATTTTGTTGTGATTCATGTGTTATGAACTAACAATATTTATTCCCCGACTCATGTATATGGTCTTTGATATGTAGTGTATGACCATTAAATGTTATTCTCATGTTCTTATACCGTTATTCTCATTTTATGATTATGCATATCCTCTATTTACCCTTACTAAAAATATGAGCTCATCAATTATTATGTTTACATTCCCCAGGTAATTAAGAATGGTTTTAAGTAGAAGTAATAAAGGGCAAGATCATTGTGTGAATCATTGAAGATCTTTTACCAAGTTAGAAGATTGTGTTCCAAGTTTAAGAAGACACTAAACTATTGTGGTCCTTTAGTATGTGCTTTTGAAATGTGATGAATATTACTACAAAATAATTTAATATCCATGTATGTTATGATTATTTCGTTGTATTTGGATTCAAAGTAAAGGTTGCATCATCATTTGGAAACTAGGATGAGAAAACTTTGTAGAGATCCCTACAGATATTTCTAAGGATATGTATACTGATATCTCTAAGGATAAGCCTAAGGTTTCTTAGATTTTAATTAAGATTTCATAATTTAGACGTCCTAAAAGTGTTTTTTTATGATTATGTGTTTTTTCTCTATGATAAGTGCTACTCACACTATGATTTCTGTGTTTAGTCAATGGAGGTATCCATAAGGATCTGGGTTAATGTTGAATGTGATAGAAAATTTTCTGATGAGAATTCATATGGGATGACCACTAGAGAGAAGGATGTTGTGATCATGAATAATCAGTTTTAATGGAACATTATTATTAATGTGTACCATAAGAAACTCTTATAATGACCAAATAATATAAGTAAAGAGATCAATTATATTTTAGGTAATATAGACTATCAAGGAATGAATATTTTATTTATTTTGTGTTTAAAATATGGAAAGAAGAACCCAAGTGAATGTCTTAAAGGAATAAGAATATTTTTTTACTATAGGAAAGATGAAAATAAAGAAAGTAAATGAAATGGGAAAATAAAAATTTTAGTTAACAAAATGGATGGAAATTATTGTCCTCCCTAAGGTACTATCAAATGATGAATTCTTTAAATTCAAAAATAATGGGCATTATGAAAATTGATTTCATAAGTGGAAAAATCTTAAAGAGATTCATAAAGGTGGTATTTTTAATGGTTATATGGCTGATAATGATCAAATATAGGTAAAATGTGAAAGGAGAGAGGTATTAAGTAGTAGGATGAGGCATACTTGTTAATGGATAAAGGATAAAGTGGAATAATCAAAGTGTTCATGTATTTGGAACTAAGGATAATGAATTTTGAAATATATATGGATTCCATAGTTTATGTTTCCTCTATAGATTTAAAGGAATATGTTGAATGGTCCTGATGAACTATAAATATGATTTATCTACAAGGTGGTATTCATGGGAAACACATGAATAAAATAAATATAATACTAAATATGTTACCAATCTTTAGATAATGATGTTTTGATAAGGATATGTTGGATATTAATAAGTATATTAGTGGGTAATGATTACCATGTAACTAATTAAATATTTTTTACAAGTGTTTTATGCTATCATTAATGATCTTAAAAACATTTTTGGATTTAAGGAATATATCCAAGAAACTTTTGAATTAGTAAACATTGATGATTTCAATAAGGATTAATGGTAATTCAGGTAATTAACATGATTCAAGAGAATACATGATAAAGGTTTTCACATGTTGGGAATGTGAAAACCAATAGATACATTATGATATATGGGGGATCAATGTTAAGCTAATTTAGTGTCCATCATTCAAAAGATTAGGATTTTCATCTTTCGGAAGGGTTATATGGTTATCCATTTGTGGAATGGTTTATTTTAATATTTAGATGGGGTTTTATAGATTTATTTATCATCTCACCATATGAATATTCATGTATATTGGATAACATGTTCAAAACTTTTTGTTGTGATGTTATATAAAGATGGATGGAATGACTTATCATACTACCTCATGATCTGTTAGGACTTAAAGAATGAAAAATTCACCTTCATTTCATTAAGTAAGAGATAATGCGGAAATTTATCAAGGAAGAATACAGGGTGAGGTTTTCCTAAAATCATCTAAGTGTATATGTTCATGATAATTATTCAAAATTAAGAAAAGGGTCTTAAAATAAAATGTTTTCTATTATCATCATTATTGATGATATCAATGTATTTTTCAAGACACTTTGGGATATAGATTTGTGATCATTATATATCTCAAAACCAAGTTCTCTATAACTATCCATCAGAACATGATAGTTATATTTCTCCTCCATGTCCATATCTTCACTTTCCATCTATGTTATCCTATGTGGAAACTTAGTTTCTAGTTACTTTGCCTTACTGTTATGATTTTAACTTTCACTTTTTAAAGCTTGTTTTAGTATTCATTTTTATGATGTGGGTTTATATGAATGGAACTTCCATGTATTAATCCATTGATAACCCATCTGAATTTTAAGGGATAAATTGATTTTATGGTTGGTGGGATGTAATACCCCGGGATTTTGTCAAATTATTTTACAAATTAATTTAATATTTTTGATATTTTTCAATTCACACAATACTGAATATAGCTTCTGTTATTTGAAAAAACTAAGTTTGGCTAGAATTATACGCATAAACAATTTAAGCTCGCACTAAATGAAACACTCAGATTAACATTAGGTACACATGAAACTAATTTTGGATTGTGTTACACACAATTTCGGGTTCTATCGATAGTTTGTGTTACACGCAAGGCTGAGTTTTACCAAACTACAATATCCTAGTAATATTATTATTAAAATATTATTATTGTTATCACTTATCCATTCAAATGGATGCTATTAATAATATTAAATAATATATGAAAAAATCATTTAAAATTTTATATAAAGTGAGTCATTTTTTTATCAATTAGTTATAAATGATAGTATGAACTATTTGAAAATAATGAAATTCATTTTCTAAGAAAACAATTCCTATTTATATAAATAAATTAAAAAAACACTTTTGGTGATAGTTTTAAAAAATTATGTATTACATAATTATTTAGATGTTATTTTACACTCATATAATATATTTTATAGGCGTAATATAAGAATAAATCCAATTTTATGAATAAAAATATTTATTTTTAAAAAAGGTATTCTTACTGCCTTTTAATAGAGAACCCATTTTAAATATAATTTTTCAAAGTTTTATAATTTTTTTTTGTAAAAATAAAATTCAATTTTAAAATAGGAATATCCAAATTTAGTTTTGGTTATTTTTTGATATTTTTATAAGATGTTTTATTTTTTAATGAATAGGAAAAATTCCGAATTTTAATTAAAAATATAATTTTCATCAAAAATAATTATATAAATAATTATATTTTGAATTTTTTTAAAGTTAATTTATATAAAATTTATATAAATTAATCCAATGTAGTTCATTTGAATCAATTTCACATTGAAACTGGATATAAAGACAATTCAATATTTTGAACATTTTCACTTTAAAAAACCCCATTATTTCATCCGTTTTGTGGGATCAATTTTAAATCAATTTCTGAAACTTATATTATTAGAATTTTGAAAAATGGATTCCATATTTTTAATCATCATAATATATAATGTCTAATAAGGTCAACATTTTTTACCAAAAAAAGTAGTGAATGTAATTAAAATTAATTACACAGATTAAGGTAAAAATAAGATTACTTACTGGTTTAACATTAATTTAAGGGGCCAAATAACATAGATAGATGCATAAAATCCATTTATGTAAATATTTATACCATGTACCCTATTTTACATAAAATTTACAATTACTAGAGTCGCATTATTAAAGGTATGCCTCTCAATAGTGTTTGCCTTTTTATATTTATAAGAATGATGCTCCTCCTCCAGTATAAAAAGGGCACCCACCCCCTCCATTCTTCGTAACTCTCAAGAACATTTTCTCAGAAAAAACCTGAAAAAATATCCTTCATAACTCCATCCCTTCATCCTAGAATCCTCTATTTGGGAAAAAATCCATCCATGTAATCTCTTTGGTGAAAACCAAGAGGAGCTACCCAAAACAGAGGTAACATCCTTCCACAAACTCTTTTGTTTTATTTTCATTCTCCAACCCAACATGACTTATTATTAATAGATTATATAATAAAATAAGTATCCTAAATATAAATATATGTTATTATTATTAGGTTTAAGATTACCCACATACACATTTCCATCAAATGGGATACACAATTATTGTTTGTGTGTATGGCAGACCGTTGGCTTGCAAAATGATGTCACTTGTTCTTCCATTACCACTTTTCAATGTCGGGAATAATGATGGAAGTCATGTTTTTATATGTTATATATATATAATATTTATTATGTCTTTATTCATATTGAATTATTATATAACACATAACTTCATTCTTTCAATTTTGTGGAAATATGATAACTTCATTTGTGGATGTGTGCACTACCACCTCCTCAAATTATTGTGATTCATTCAAACATTACAAGGAATGTATTAAGGATGGGTTTAGTGAAAATATATGATATATATGAAAAAAATAATTCTTCTGTAAGTATAATATATATATATATAATTTAATTTTTTTTCTTTAAAAATACGACAAGAAAATGGAAACAATGTTCATGTGTACGTACGACCTACCATCTCTATGAACGGTGTGTTTCATTTTATATTTCTATATTTTATAGATTATTATATAATTTTATATAATTTTTATATATGATATTTATATCATGTTTTTAATTTTTTAAATAATTAAATTATGATATATTAAAGAGGATAAAAAATAACAAGTCAAAACATATACGAAAAACATAAGATATATTACCAAAAACACAACATTAACAAGGAATTCTTAATAAATAGTAATATAATGTCATAATAAAATAATATATATAATTATATATTTGAATATGGTTCTATGAATGTTTTATAATAATTTTTTACATGTTATACTATAGTTTTTAATGTGTATAATTAAATTCATGACTTAAGGTACGTGTTTTCTCATCTCAATTTTATTTATGTGTGATATATGCTATATTAATATATTATTATTCTTGTGTGGTGTTTATAATTCCCTATGAAATGATATATCATTAATATCCTCTATTTAATTTTATCCAAAGTTTATTTTGATTTTATTATTTTATAAATCTCACGATTCAAAAGCCACTCAAGTAGTAAGGAGATTTCTAGTCTCACATTTATTTCTGTGAGACATATTCCTTATTCATCACTCATTTATTTTTTTTGGTGTATATAATTCCAATGAATGTATTATATGAATAATATACTTTTATTTATGGGTATTTATATATCCATTTTATGATATCTATTTCTTGGTATTTATGGTGAAAAATTTACTGAATCGGTAAAGTAATTTTTTTCTCAATTTTCCTTCATTGAGACACATGTTATGTTACGAACCTATATTATTTTACAAGTTTAATATAATTCCCATTGACATGTTTTATCATGAATATTTTTAGTTTCATATTATTTTAATCTCGTTTTAATATCATTATCTCATGGTGATTATGATTCAATGTTTTTAATGAGGTGAAATTTTTTCCCCTAGAATCTCATCGTTATCAGAAATATTTAGAATTATTATTCCATTGATGAAATATAATGACCCATATCAATGGAGAGTTAATATATCTACAAAGGAGATCTACTCTCTCCTAGAGATCTCCCTGATGATCGCATTCTGGTGAAGACCGACTCAGATGCAAAAATATTTCGTCATATCTCAGATGCAGAAATCGTGGGGCACTTTGAGTTGTTTTCCGCATGTGGTGCCAAACATCTCTGGTAGAAATCTGTTGATTTCCCAGGTTCAAATAGAGAGTTTTTGCTGGTTACGGAGGATCTGAACTCAGATCCACATTAGGAGATCGGCTTGGGTGTTTTCAAAGAATGGGGTGGATTTGGTCCACTGCATATCATGGCTCGTTTACAGGCTGCTGCGACTAAAGACATGGACAGTTAGACGTATGGTGATTCATGGGGGGTCGACCGACATGCAGGGATAACCCATGCTAGCAAGTCGGGGTCATCTTTGGGTGTGACACAATGACATCTTGTAGAGATGTCGGTGGCGAAGTGGCTCTGGTTGGCGACACAGGGGTGACGATGGAAATTCATGGAGGGAGGCTTAGGGAGGTGGGACCACCTGACGATGGTGATCTTGGTCAGCGACCAGTGTTGCAGGATGTAGGGATCCTGTCTTGTCTGGAACATCTGCATGCCGATAATGGGGAGCGGGCTGGGTGTGACCCGGCATATGCAGGGTGTTGTGTGGGATCCCGGTGGCTTCGGCGGTGCTGGGATCCCGATGGAGCCGCTTCGAAGGTGGATGGAGGGAAGTGGTGACTGATGATATGTTCGGTGTGATGGCCTTACAGGCTGGCGAATGACTGGTGGTGATCATGTTTGGTTGTTCCGGCGATGACATGGTTTAGTGATGAGTGATTTTAAAGGAGGTGGCTATGATAGCGCGTTACGTGGGATGGATTTTGATGGGGTTTTTGTTGGTGTGGCCATGGTTGCGGTGACATGGGCAAGTTTCGTGAATACCTTGCGACTGGCGATGTGTGGGATGGCCGATATGGGTCGGTGTGAAAATGAAGGCGCTCCAGCGAGGATGTCTACGTTGGATGTGTTTGTTTCATCAAACTTGGTGACTTTGGGATGGCGATGCTAGCAATCATCATGAAAAGGAGGGTGACAACCTCGGTATGAGAGACGACCTCGGGCACGGCCTTGGAATGCGGGTTTTAGGTTACAGCTGATAGGGGCTACGACGACTTCCACAGCACATGTAGGAGAAATCTCGAGGGAAGTGATCATGACCAATGGTGATGTGTGCAGGTCCATTTTTTGGACTATGTGATCTTTATTATGGCTTGATTGCAGGTTTTTTTGTGGTTCATTGTTATCTTTGATGTTTTTGATTGGCATTGTTTTTGCCAGTTTTTTTGTTTTGGCGGTGTGTTTGTACTGCATGTTTGTCGTGTTTAGTTGTACTTTTATTTTTCTAAATAACTTTTTAGGACCAAGCTTGCTATAGTCCTGAAATTTCCTGGTATAATGACCCATATCTCAATAAAACTTATGTATTTTTTTTCTCCTTTGGATATTAGAGATATATTAATGCATTGGTACTATTTTCCCACTCTTTGGTACTTATTATAATTAATAACATGTTTTTAATAAAATACAACGTCATCTTTATCCTTAGTAGGAAATTTGTGTTCTTTCAAAACCATGTTTTCTGAAAAAAAAAATCCAAAAATGTTCTAATATTATCATATGATCTTTAGAATAAATTTTTATCCATATTTTACCTTTTTGTCAATTTTTTTTAAAAAAATATTCTTGTTGTTTTCTTACTGAGCCAATATTCTAAACCTATTATGGTGAAAAATAATTGTTTAGAATGTATGGATTTATCTATAATCATAAAAATCATCTCATCATAAGCCCCTTTGAAATTTTACAAGATCGTTTTTTATAAAAAAAATTCCTAATATTAAAAAAATAATTTGTTTTTAACGTGGTTTTCAGAGAATATGGTTTTCAAAAAAAATATGTTGAAAATTATTCTAAATAGTTTTTAAGATTCCTTTATAAGTTTTCAATGAAAAATGTCTTCAAAATATTTTCAATCATACTTTATATTTTTTCAATTAAAAAGGTCTTTAAATTATTTTGAATCATCCTTTATAAGTTATGAAGGTTATTTTCAATGAAAAATGGGTTCAAATTGTTTTCATGCTTCCTTTATATTTTTTCAATGTTATTTTCATTGATAAAGGTTATCAAAGTGTTTTTACACTTCCTTTATATGTTTTCAAGGGAAAAGGTTTTAAAAATGTTTTCAATCTTTCTTTATATGATTTCATGGTTATCTACAATGAAAATGGTTTTCAAAAGGTATTATGTTTTAAAAAAGTGTTTTATTCAAATAGTAATGGATATTTTCTTCAAGAAATATTTTTAAAATGTTTTTGAAAATTATGTTCCACCTAAGATAACATATGTTGGTATTTCTCATGTCATACTAAGAATATGATCCAAGGGTTCAATTCAGATTCTTTTTATGAATGATTTTTCTTTTTATGTCATGATATATATGAATCCCATTTCTACTCCATGGGTTATATTATTATGAAACCAATTCTCTTTCATGGGTTATTCACTAATAAAACCCATTTATTTTCACAGGTTATTATTTTGATGAAATTATTATGAATCGTGTCTCTTTTCCACAGGTTATTATATGATGACATGTTTATAACACCAATTTCATTTTGTGGGTTATGATGTGATTGTTTATGATCTTCTGGAACACATTTGTATTATTTAATTATGAGATGTGTGGGACCTATATCACCCTCCAATGCATTGGGTAATGATTTATATCTCACATGAAAAACAAGGATGGATTGGGGAGTGAACTCAATTCAATAAAGGTCTTTTTTTGCTATGATGGTATTGGGATTGAACCATGACTACTAAGATGGTATTTTGAGTAAACCATGACTACTAAGCTGGTTTGGGGAGTGAAACCATTAAATAAAAAGTAAAGGTTTGTAACTTGGGATTGTTTTATGTCCCACCCAGTAGGTTATCCCCCATGAATTTCCTTATGAGGATTTGGAAATAATCCTTGACTTATAGGGAATGATTTTGTATTCTTATGTGTATGCCACAGATTCAATGTCTTATTCCTATGTTATGATCTCATGGATTATACTCTTGATTTACTTATGATTAATGTTATTGAACTACCAATATTTATTCCAGGAGTTATGTATATGATATTTGAAATGCATTCTCATATCCATGGTTTTATTTTGAGGTATTTTTATATTTATTTTTGGTCTACCTTTTTCCATTGACGTTTCATTTGAGTTTTTAGAGAAAAGTGTGAAATTTTGGGCTGACTAACTATGTCGCATGGTCGGTGCATGGTTAGTGATAATTTTGATCCTCAACCCAGGTAACTATGTGATACATGTTCAGTTTGAGGTAGAAACTACTGCACAACTTGTTCATGGTTAGTCAGACCACACTGAATGACCGTGCGGTAGGTCCTTATTGGACAGTGAGGGTAACACATTTGCCACACAATTTTTCAAACTGTGTGGACTAACTATGCAGTCTATCCAGGAAATTAAAATTACATTTTTATGTTTCTATGTCATGACCCATCCCCTGGGACCCATGTCATGACTACCCCAAGCCTGCCCTCCATAGGCTAGGGGCTAGTGACTAGCACCGAAAAGGCATATCCCAAAAATAGAAGGCATTGCCTTTAAACATACACACACACACACACACAGACATGGCATACTACACAAAGAAAACCATAAAGGAAAGAAAATTAGTACAACCACCAAAAAGTATCACTACTGAGAGTAAAGTGTATAAAATGTTAGTAAAGGATGTTGGAATATAAGACCAAGTGAAAAGAAAGTATAACAAAATAAGTACAAGCTCTGGAAGTCGTATTCCAAGGAACCTACCTGAAGGGTAAGTACAGATCTCTATCGGATGTCATTGTAGCACACCACGTCTATCCATCCACCCCCAAGAACAATTTAACCCTAGCTCCCCAAAGTCCCAATCAATTTTTTCTGTCATCTGCACAAGACACAACAGGTGCAGGTGAAGCCCGTGTAGGGGTGAGTATAACAATACTCAGTAGGGACCCTGAGACCAACTCAGGTATCACAGTAATCCAAAAAGGAGAACACCACATAACAAGATCTAAAATTAAAGCATGAATAAAAAGACGCAGCTCAAACTATGTATGAATTAAGTACAAAAGTAAAGATGATTAGTCGTAAATATAGATCATCTTATTATGTTGTGAGGCTCTGCTGCTGATCCACACAGGGTCTCTAGGTGCTAACCCACACAGGGTCGCTAGGTGCTGACCCACACAGGGTCGTTAGGTGCTCACCCACACAGGGTCTCTAGGTGCTGATCCACATAGGGTCGCTAGCTGCATATCCACACAGGTTTTTTATATGCTGATCCACACTAGGTCACTAGATGCTGATCCACACAGGGTCACTATTATGCTTCACGTCACAGCCAGCCACTAGATTCCCGTGCTTAGCATTCTTGAATTTAGGAGGATATTCTCCTCAAGACATATATCATAACTTAACCTCCACGAATTCCCACATAGATTAACCCTAAGGACCATCTCATCTTAAGGGTCCCAACGCAACAGACGGCGCGTCGAACAGAGGCCCGGTCTGTAAGATATGGGTGATTTTGTAAAAAGGGCCATGTTGGATTTGAGTCTGATCCAACCTGGAAGTACACAAACCTATTCCAAAACTCTTTTAGAGTATCTCATAAGTACCTACTCATCTTAAGGGTCCCAACTCCACTGATGACTCATCAATCGGACGCCCGGTTTGAGAGATACAAGTGTTTTAGAAAAATAGGGGTTGTTTGGGTTCGGGTCCGGTTTGACCCGGTCAGACCGACCCGACCGGGTCTAGATGGGGCCCAAAAGTGTGGTTATGGCCTACCAAAGCAGTTCCGGTCTACCGGTGCTCGTCTGGCCTGCTGGGACGGGTCCGACCAGCCGTAGCGGGCCAAATCCCCCATCCGAAGGCGGCACAGCCGCGTCTAGTATTCATCACACATGGTCAGTTTCCATGGCCGCACCCTCCACGTCACCCAAAGACTGAGTCCACATGTTTTAACCGGTCAACACGGCTCCAGTGTGGAACTGCGGTTCTCCAGCGCTGCCGCCGCGGGCCACCGTCGGTGCCGGCGTGCCCGCAGTTCCTTTTGCAGGCCACCGGAGTTGCTCCAGTGGTTTGTTTGTCGATCCATTTGAACTTATGGGATTGTTAAGCTGCCACCTTTACTGTGTAGGCCTCAAACTCACCTTTCCAACATTTCATGAATTCACCCACAAAGAACGCACATGCGGAGGGTCTCAGACCTTGTCCGTGTTGGCCCACACCCTCTACGTTAGCAGTTTAAAAACATGGGGAGGTCTGGGGATTTTAATTCAACCAACACAAGCGATAATTTAATCCTAGATAGAGAAATCCCCAAAAAATTCACCCTCCCACAAGAACACATGATCCTAATATTAACCTGTTCGTGGGTTAATCCACATTCTTCATTTGGATTAAGAATGGAGAAACATTAAAAAGTTTGAACCCCTAACTCATTGATGTCCGTTGCCGTAGTAGTTCATTCTCGAGGATCCAAGAGGCCGATGATGTTCGTCTTTCTTCAAGGTACGTCAAAGTTGATGATGTCCCACCGATTTTTGTCATTCTTCTTTGGGGAGGAAATCTGTCGGAGGTTCGTTAGAGAATCCTCACAGTTTAATCCTTGTTCCACCAACGCGTTGAACTATTAAAAAGAAAACAGGTTGCAATGTTTCTATTACGTTGTAATGTTGTGTCGTTACACTATTTAATTTATGAAATAGAATCACTGTTACGTGTCATTAAAGTGTCATTATTCTGTGTTTTAACTATCCATTAACGATCTCCATTAATGCACCTCGTCGCTACCTCATTGCTGCACCGCAGCGTCTCCGTGTCGCCACTTGTCAACGAGAAAATAAATAAAATAACTTTTTAAGTTATTTTATTATTTTTCTCAAAAATTATAAAAAATAACTTTTCTGTCTGGCCCTTGGTGGCCGAAGTTAAGTCCTTTCTAGGAGAATCTCGTCATTATGAGTTCAACGGTGCCCTCATATTTTTGAACCAAGCACCAGTTCAAAAGTTAGAAAGTCTAGGTCACAAGTTTACTGAACGTACCTTAAAAAAGTTCAAAATTATGTTTTGGGCTCTCCTAGACTCGGAATTACGTGTTGTCAAAGCATGCGGTCTCGAAATAATTCCATATAATTTATAAAAAAATTACATGGAAATTCAGAGACATTACATTCTCCCCACCTTAGGGGTTTATGTCCTCAAAATCCAAAACAAAGTCTAATCAAAAAAATGGGGGTACTAAGCATGAATCTGGGCCTCCCACTCCCATGTGCTCTCCTAGAGGTTCCCATGCTACCACCAAATGTGCACCAGAGGAATCAACCATCCATGAAGGAACTGATCCTATTGATCCTCTATCTCCACCGAGAACTCCACAAACGTCGCTCCATCGTCAATGTCCTGCTCACCCTAGTCGATGACGTGTGATGGATCATACACGTACCTCCTCAGTTGTGACACCTAGAAGACATCATGCAATTGGTGCATCTATGGGGGAAGAGCTGGTTGGTATTCCACCTCGCTATCTCTACAAAGGATCTGTAAAGGTCTGATGAACCTTAGAGACAACTTGTCACCTTGGCTAACTCTCTGCAATCCTCATCGGGGTGATACCTGAAGGAAGACATGGTGTCCCTCCTCGAACTCAAAGGTTCTCCATCTCCTATCATCATATGACTTATGTCCACTCTTCATAATCCTCATCTGGTCCTATATGATTTTCACCTTCTCAGTGGTAGCCCATACCAGCTCTAGACCCTTGAGTGCTAACTCCCCTATGTCTGTCCAGAAAAGAGGTGATCTACATGGAAACTCGTACAAGGCCTCAAATAGTTTCATGAAAATGGTGGAGTGATATATATTGTTGTACGCAAACTACACCAGTGGCAGGTGGTCCTCCTAACTACAACCAAAATCCAGGACACAAGCAAGAAGCTTGTCCTACAAGGTCTGTATGGTCTACTCCGTCTGACCATCCATCTGAGGGTGAAAGGTAGTGGTCAAGCGTAGCTGAGTCCCGAACACCTCATGTAATATCTTCCACAACTAGGATGTAAAACATGCATCATGGTCTAAGATGATCATAAAAGGAACCCCGTGAAGCCACACTATCTCCTGGACGTAGTGGTGCCCCAAGCCCTCTTCTGATCCCTGCTCCCGAATGGGTAAGAAGTGAGACGACTTGGTGAGTCGGTCAACGATCACCCAGATAGTGTTGTGGCCCCTGGACATGCGTGGTAACCCCATCCCAAAGTCCATAGAGATACCATCCCACTTCCACTCTAGTAACTCAAGTGGTTTTGTAAATCCTACTGGGACCTGATGTTCGTCCTTCACTTGCTGACAAGTGAGGCATCCTGAAACAAAATCCTCCACCACTTTCTTCATCCTCGACCACTAGTACTGACGTCGAAGGTCATAGTACATCTTCATCACACCAGGATGTACCATCAAAGGGGATGTATGGAACTCCCTCAATACCCCTACTATAACTTCACTGGTACTATGATTCATCCTTTGAAAAGGATGACATGCTCCCAACCTATCGAAAATTCATCATGATCACTTCCTGAGGATATTTGAGCACGTCGGGCCTCGTAGCTAACATCTACAAGTTTTGCCTCCCTAACTCGCTGTAAGAGTGGGGGAGTGATAGTCATAGAATGAAGGTAAGCTACTCCATCACTATCCATGAAGGATATATGCATCCCGGCTAGCTGCTTCGTTGCCTCACTCAATAGATGTAAAACAGACCTCCTGCTGAGTGCGTCTGCTACCACATTCCCCTTCCTAGGAGTAAAGACTATCTCAAAGTTATATTCCTAGATGAACTTCATCCATCACCACTATATCAAGTTCAAGTCCTTCTCGGAGAACATATAGTTGAGACTCTAGTGGTTGGAGTAGATGGTAAATTGTTCACAAATCAAGTAGTTCCACCACATCTTCAAGGCGAAGACCACATCTACCAATTTTAGGTCATGGGTCGCTTAGTTCTGCTCATGCTACCTCAGCTTACATGTTCCATAGGCAATCACTGCTCACTCCTGCATCAGGACACAACACAGTCTGGTCTCTGATGCATCACAGTATACCACGTAGTTGATGCCCTCCTCTGGAAACCTAAAGATGGGACCGTTTAGTAGTCTCCACCTCAGCTCCTGGAAACTCTGTTGGCACCTCTTCATCCACAAGAAGGGTTGTACCTTATTTTTCAAAGATGAAAAGGGTGTTGATACTCTATAAAAGTTAGGAAAGAACCTCTAGTAATATCTAGCCAACCCCAAGAAACTCCACACCTCTGTTATGCTTTTGGGTGGCTCCCAAGAAAGCACTGCCACTATCTTTTCCAGATCTACTGCAACTCCAACCTCTAAGATGAAATTTCCTAGAAATTGAACCTATCGAATCCAAAACTAGTACTTTGAGAGATTACCATAAATCTGGTGCTCTTAGAGTGAATCTAGGACTATCTGTTGGTGTGTAGCGTGCTCCTCATCTGACGCTGATTACACCAAGATGTCATCAATGAAGACTACCATGAAACGATCGAGGTAAGGTTGGAATATCCTGTTCATGATTCCCATGAACACTATTGGGGAATTGGTCATGCCTAAAGGCATCACCAAAAACTCATAGTGGCCATACCAGCATCTAAAGGCTATCTTCGGTATGTCTTTATCCCATACTCGAAGCCAATGATAGCCTAAACTGAGGTTAATATTCGAGAACCACCTCGCTCCCTTTAGTTGATCGAAGAGGTCATCAATCCTCAGCAGTGGATACTTGTTCTTCACAGTCACCTGGATTAGGCACTGGAAGTCCACACATAGCCCCATGCTCCCATCTGCATTCTTGGAAAACAACATTGGGGCTTCCCATGGAGAAACATTGGGCCTTACAAACCCATTCCTCTATAAGTACTCCAGTTGTGCCCTCAACTCATGAATCTCCTCGAGATCCATCCAATATGTAGGTGTAGATATCGGTGTCGTCCCTGGGTACAAGTCAATACACAAGTCTACCTCTCTACGAGGAGGTAGTCCTGGGACATCTTCTGGAAAAACATCCTCATACTTGTCCACCACTACCAGAAATCTCAGACTCCCCTCTTCCACCACACTGAGGGTGATCCTATCCAACTAGTGAGTGATCAGCTGCACCATCCTCCAAGAAAGTTCATCCTATTCTTTAAAGATTCCTTTCTCATCGATGAAGAAAAACCTGGTCCCATCCTCGTGGACACACTACACTTTGCTCCTAAAACAGTCGATCCGAGCATGGACTATAGATAACCAGCCCATACCCAAGATGATGTCGTAAGGCCTAAACCCTAATACTAGGAGATCCCAGCTGAATCTCCCATCTCCTAAAGTAATCTCACACTACCATAACCGGTGTTTAATCATCAAATCACCTCCCATAGGAGTCTCTAATCATAAGGATCGAGTCAAAAACTCCATCGGAATCTCTGAGCCTCAAACAAGGTATGTGGAAAGAAAAGAGTGACTTAAACCTATTTCTATAAGAACTGAATATCAGGTGGAGTAGACACATATCGTACCTATAATAATCTCTGGAGCACCATGGTCATAGGCCTCTATCTCCTGAAGCTAGCCTTTCCCCTATCCACATACTCCTGGAGCTCATGGTGGACCTCTTGGGGGTGGTGGTGGTAGTACCTCGAATTGTCATCCACTTCCCACTGTTCGGCTTGCTCCCCTGCCACATCTGCCGCCCTTCGGACCTCCTCACTCGAACTTTTATCCCTATCTCGGAGGTCCCTCGACCACTTTATGGTCATCCGTGTGGGGAGTCAGACAGTCACAAGACATGTGCCCTAATCCGCTGTAGGAGTAACAAACTTTATCCCTTAGATGACCACCTCTACCTCACGAGCTCTGCACCTATGACCCTAAGTCATGGGGCCATCCTTAGAAAGGTATGGCCCATTTGGGCCTCTGCGTTGTCTTCCTACTACCTGCCATAGATAACTCGGCCACCTGTCTTCTAGTGGTGGCTCTCACCGTCGGTGACTACTCGACTAGGAAGATCTCCACCAGTAGGGATTGCTTTAGCACTCCAGCCTGCATTGGGATGCTGAGCGAAACCATCGATGCCCTGATATTCTATTGGAGTCCCTACTCAGACGTTTGGTCCCTAAATAAAGGGTCTCATACCATATCATTGGAGAAGTGAGATAGTTCATTAAACCTCACTGATTACTGGGACATAGTCAGGATGCTCTGTTGTAGGTGCAGTAACTCCTGAATACGCACTGAGCATAATGTCGCCGGTACGAACTCCACCCTGAAGAGGATCTCAAAGTCCGACCAGAAAAGGGTCACCTCCTCATGTGTCTTAGGTGCCAAGCTCCACCATCTCCTTGTCATTCCCTAAAAAAGGCTAGCATCTAGAATCACCATCTGGTCTATAGGTGTCTCTACCATGAGAAAAACCCGAGTAACTGCCTCTAGCCAATCCACAGCAGCCTAAGGATCTATCTTGCCTCAAAACCTCAGAGGTCTCTATCTCTAGAACTCATGCAGTGCTCTCAGTCAGCATGCACTACCCAATGGTAGGGCTGGTAGTAACTGCTTCTCTCTGGGTGGTGGTGGTACTGGTACACCACCCGTAGGTGCTATCATTGTAAGTGGTCCCTGCATTGATGATTTATCACTCGGTGGACCATCGTCGTGATCTCTCACTGGAATCTTGGTTGGCTATCTTCATAGAGGCATCCTATAGAGAAACAGATGCACCACGGTCAATAAGTTATACCTGGTGAGATGACTCAAAAGATAGAAAGAGAAAAACATTTCCCAAACACATGAAACCAATGTTTTCGTGTACTGAGTCATAAAATTGAATTCAGGGTCCTGGTGTATGGATACGTCGACCACCGCACCAACACTGGACTACCCAAACTGAAGGAGGAACTCAAGACACTTAACACTATTTCCCCCATTGAAAATACATACTCTTAGTTATTCTAGTAGAAATGACCGCCCTCTGATACCACTTTGTCACAAACCATCCCCTGAGGCTCGTGTCGTGACTACCCCAAGTCCACCTTGCATAGTCTAGGGGCTAGTGACTAGCATCAGAAAAGAATATCCCAAAAAGAAAATGCATTGCCTTTAAACCTGTACACACATAGACGGATCATACAACACAAAGCAAACCAAAAAGGAAATAAAAATAGTACAAAAACCACAAAGTATCACTACTAAGAGTAAAGAGTATAAATGGAAAGTAAATGGGGTCATAATACAAGCCCAACTGAAATGAAAGTATAAAAGAAGAAGTAAAATCTTCAGAGGTCATCTACCAAGGGTCCTACTTGAAGGGTAGGTACACCTCTCTGTCGGATGTCACTACAACACACCATGTCTATCGATCCACCTCCAACCACCATCTAGCCATGGATCCCCAAAGTCCCAGTCACTTCTATCCTTAATCTGCACAAGACACAACAGGTGTGGGAAAAGCCTGTGCAGGGGTGAGTATAACAATACTCAGTAGGGACCCCAAGACCAACTCGGGTCCCACAGTAATCCAAAAAGGAAAACACCACGTAGTAAGATCTCAAAGTAAAGCACTAAGAAAAATACACTACTCACACCATATATGACTTAAGTATAGAAGTAAAGATGATTATTCGTAAAGATAGATCATCTTATTTTGTTGAGAGGCTCTACTACTAATCCACACAGGGTCTCTAGGTGATGAACCACACAGGGTCGTTAGGTGCTAACCCGCACAGGGTCACTAGGTGCTGACCCACACATGGTCGCTAGGTGTTGATCCACATAGGGTCTCTAGATGATGGTCCACATAGGGCCTCTAGATGTTGATCCACATAGGGTCTCTATATGCTGATCCACATAGGGTCATTATTATGCTTCACGTCACAACCATCCACTAGATTCCTGAGCTTAGCAAGCTTGATTTCTAAAGGATCTGCACCTCAATACATTAGTCATACATCAACTACTACTAAGTCCCACATAGATCAAACTAAAGGGATGTCTCGTCATAAGGGTCCTGATTGTACCACGATTCACTGTTTTATTCCACCCTTACACCGCAGTTTTAAACTAGTTTTGTAATGAATATTACAAATATAATAATAAATTGCACTTCATGTTTGAATAAATCAATTAATGTTAATAAATATTATAATGGGCAATGTTACTTGTTTTTATTTTTTCAATGTAGGTGGAGGTGATTTGGAGGGCCTTTGATGAAGTGGAAGAAAAATGGGCCAAAGTTGCATGGATCCATGAACATATGTCCAATGTTTTGCATAGTACACGAAATCCGTGCATCCAAATGGTCTGCAATTTTGTGGTCCTGTCCAAAACTTAATAGGATTCATTTCATATTAAGGAACCCAATGCTGATTCGGCTTCTATGGGGCCCATCCGAACTAATCTGTCCAAGCCACCGAATTTGCACCAAGTCAAATGCGTTGTTCTGTATTTTATCAATATCTTGAGCTGTAGTTGTCCAAAGGGTGCCAAAATTTCGGTGGAGATAGTCAAGAGGTACGGCTACAACATTTCTATTTTCTCCAAAGCTAGATAAGACTGTATGAAGGCAGAAACGCGTGGTACAAGTTGATTGAAGAAATATGTGTGCCTAAACCACCTTCCAATTTTCCTATAAAATGGCACCTTGGGCTCCCCATTTGTAAGTTCGGCCAAGAGGCAAGGTGCTGCCATTTTGGAGTCCCCAAGGAGTCTTCTCAACATCCCTAGGGGTTCTGGAGGCTATGGTAAGTTCTACCCCCAACATCTTTCTCTTCCTCCTCTCCCATGGGTTTCTAAACCCCTTGTGATCACCCGGGGAGGAATGTGATGTACATCCCGAGCTTCATGTTTGTAATATTTGAATGATATTTTAAATTCCAGATTTTTGTGTTGTTTTTCATAATCCTCTATTCTTATTTTATTGAGTTATGTACTGGTATGTCATGCTCAACTCATATGATCATGTTTGGGGGTACCCATTCATGTGATGTTTCACACACCGTTCACCACTTTCTTTCCCTCTTTCAATAGCGGTGTTTGTGTGGTTTATATTGGTCAATTGAACTCACACAAGAACTATCAAGGCCATGTACATTTATTTCATGGTATCACAAATAAATAACATACAAATCTGGACAGCGCATCGAGTTTTTTGTGTGTTGCCTTGGTGAGTTTTGGTTATGAAGTCAAACACAATTCATTTAATCATCAGCGGTGTCCGGTGAATCATTGTGTGTTTTTGACTGAACCCTAGGAGGTATCCTAGTATAAACTCAGTACAATTCTAGTTCTAGGTGTTACAAACCATGTATTAAAATATCATAACCTTATATCATGAACCAATGAAGGATAAACATCATACGAGTACCCCGGGTTGATCACGCTTAATTAATTATGTTAATCTCTACTTTTTTTTATAGCTTCTATTTTTTATTGTCATCTTTAATCATCAAACCCAAGTATTATAAAACCCCATTTCCCTTTTTAATTTCATAATCAGAACCACATTTTAGAATTAATGATCTAAGGCTCCTTCGAGAGACGACCTAGGGTTGCTGCTATACTGCAGAAATTCTAGTCAAAATTAAACAACTAATTTGACGCGTTCGACAACGCGGTCAAATTTTGGCGCCGTTTCCGGGGAGCCAAGATCATTTTTTTTTCTTTATTTTATTTTATTTATTTATTTTACTTCTTAATTATTACTCCTTTAAATACTCACCCCCATTTGATTGTTTTTTGTTTTGGGTTTTGTCTTTATTTTTGGTTGTTTTTTTGGTGTGTTCTTTATCTCTCTCTCTCTCTCTCTCTCTTCTTCCACATCTACCTATCTAATTATATAGTATAAAATTCTATTCTTCTTTCAACCTTCTTAAGTTTCTCTTTTATCCATCTTAAATCAAAAAAAAAACTCAACAAACAATCAATCAATCAAACTGGACATCATTGTTGCATGACAAGATCTGGTAAAGGAACACTACTTGAATTTGACCCTGAAATTGAAAAGTCACTTCACACACAAATCAAGGCATTTAGATAAGTTCAATCAAGTAACATTGAGGAACCCCTTGTGAAACCTCATGTTTTTCTAAACCAACCCAAAATTGAACCCAACCAAACCCAAGAAAACATGGCTGCAAATAATCGAACTTTAAAAGAACTTACTACCCCTAATGTGGAGTACCAACCTGCGTACATCCAATATCCTGAGGAAACATCCAACTTTGAGCTTAGATCATGTCTCATCCACCTTCTTCCAAAATTCCATGGTCTTCCCGGAGAGGACCCTCACAAACATCTAAAAGAGTTTCACATAGTGTGCTCCACCATGAAACCCCAAAATGTGTCTGAGGACCTCATTAAGTTTAGGGCCTTCCCTTTCTCCCTTGATGGTGTAGCCAAAGATTGGATATACTATTTTCCTTCCACAATTGGGGGATGGAATGACCTAAAAATACTTTTTCTAGATAAGTTCTTCCCTTCCTCCCGAACTGCTTCAATTAGGAAAGAAATATGTGGAATTAGGCAATCATAAGGAGAGACCCTTCATGAATACTGGGAGAGATTCAAAAGACTTTGCTCAAGATGCCCCCACCACCAGATTAGTGAACAACTTTTAATTCAATACTTCTATGAGGGACTTATCCCCATGGATCGTGGAATGATTGATGATACAGCTGGTGGTGCCCTATTTGACAAAACTCCTTCTGCCGCTCGTGACTTAATAGCCAACATGGCTCAAAATGCACAACAATTTGGTACACGAGCTATTGCACCAGCCCGAGGAGTTCATGAGGTAACTCATTCAGCCCTAGAACAAAAGGTAGATACTAAACTTGATGAGATGCATACCCTTCTAAGGCAATTAGCTCAAGCACAAGGTTACTCACTCTCTACTTCTATTCCATTACATTGTGGGATTTATTCTGATAACACTCATTTTTCTGACCAGTGCCCACAACTTCAAGATTCATCTGAGTCCTGTGCAGCTGTGTTCCCAGGGCGTCCATTCCAACAAGCGCCTCCCTTCAGGCAAGAACAATTCCGGCCAAATCCAAATCCAGGGTGGCAAGCACAACCCCAATACCGACAAGGAGGAAAATCAAGCTACCCAAAGCAGAATTGGTATCAACAAGGCCAAGGTATGAAACCTTCTTATCCTTCAACTTCTCAAAAAAAATCATCCTACTCTTCCTCCCAAATATGAACCAAGCCTCGAGGACATGGTGAAACAAATGGCAACCCAGAACCTTCAGTTCCAACAGACCACACAATCAGCTATTCAAGACCTACGAACCCAAGTGGGGCAATTGGAAAACACCATCGGTGAGCTTAAGATGCAAGGTTCTGAACAACTGCCATCCCAACCCATTGACAATTCAAAGGACAAAGGTAATGTATGTGCAGTTACACTTTGTAGTGGTAAAGAAGTTTCTCCTTCAACTGATTCAGCACAGCAGGTATGTCCCCCTCATGAAAACTCTCTTTCCCAACCCTCAAAAACTTCATTTAAAGAAAAACAAGACAAAAATGGTAATCGAATAGTCATTGATGATTCAAATGAACAATCCATTCCTCTTCCTTTCCCTCAAAGACTCTCTAAATCTAAGAAAAACTTTGATAATGAGATTGAAAATGAAATAATGGATACATTTAAAAAAGTTCAAGTTAATATTCCATTGTTGGATGTAGTCAAGAAAATTCCCCGTTATGCCAAATTTCTTAAAGAGCTTTGCACCCATCGACGAAGGCTGAAGGGGAATGAGAGAGTCAACCTGGGAAGGAATGTCTCGGCCTTGATTCAACCAACAATTCCAACCAAATTCAAGGATCCCGGCACATTCACCATACCTTGTACCATAGGGGAGGCCTTCTTTTCTAATGCTATGCTAGATTTAGGTGCTTCCATTAATGTAATTCCTCACTCCGTGTATACTTCTCTACAGGTTGGAGAGCTTCAACCAATAGGAATTTTTGTGCAACTTGCCAACCGGAGTACAACGCATCCAAAAGGAGTGATTGAGGATGTCCTTGTTAGAGTGAAGAATCTCATATTCCCTGCTGATTTCTACATTCTTGAAATAGAAGATACCCGAACCCAAGGACATGCCCCTCTTATACTTGGGAGGCCATTCCTCAAAACAGCAAAGATGATCATCAATGTTCACAATGGTACATTGTCCATGGAATTCGGAGGAGGAAAGGTAAGTTTTAACATCCTTGAGGCTATGAAACACCATGTTGAAGATCACTCCACTCTTCCTATCTATTCAATGGAAGTGCTTTCAAACGATGCAGACACACACAATTCTCTCCTCAACCCAAACTCTGATTCTTTTTTGTTTTCTTCACCCTTGGATGATTTGAGTTTTGGTTCTTCTTTTGAATGTTGTTTGGGTTCATAAAAATGTAAATTTTGTGCTTTAATAGATGAGTGTGTTTATTCTGAGGTACCCATGACTATCGATGATTCTGAAAATCTCATTTCAATAGATTCTCTTTCCTTTGAGAATAAACATGAGCAGATAGATAGTTTCTTAGACCTCACTCCCCCTAAATTTCCTCCCTCAATCCAGAAACAACTGGTGTTTGAACTTAAAAAACTTCCTTCTAATTTAAAATATGCATATCTTGAGGGTATTGACCAATTGCCCGTCATTATTGCCAATAACCTCTCTCCACAACAGGAATTGAAACTGCTCAAACTTTTGAGAGAGTGTAAAAAGGCAATAGGATGGAAATTGGCTGATATTCCCAGGATTAGCCCATCTATTTGTATGCACCATATACTTTTGGATGATGAGGCCAATCCCGTAAGACAATCTCAATGCCGGTTGAATCCCACTCTCCTTGAAGTGGTAAAATTGGAAGTCAGTAAATTACTTACTGCAGGGATCATTTATCCTATATCTGATAGTAAATGGGTTAGCCCAATGCAAATTGTGCCTAAAAAAATAGGAATAATAGTTGTGTCAAATGAAAGGAATGAATTGGTTCCAACACGTGTGCAAAACAGTTGGCGAGTCTATATTGACTACCGTCGACTAAATCAAGCCACACGAAAGGACCACTTTCCTTTACCTTTCATTGACCAAATGTTAGAAACATTGGCTGGTAAGTCCCATTATTGTTTCCTTGATGGCTATTCGGGTTATTTTCAAATCCATATAGCCCCTGAGGATCAAGAAAATACAACATTTACCTGTCCATTTGGCACATTTGCATACAGAAGGATACCATTCAGTCTATGTAATGCTCCTAGTACTTTTCAGCGATGTATGTTGAGTATTTTTTCTGAGTACCTTGAGAGTTGTATGGAAGTCTTTATGGATGATTTCACGGTTTAAGGTTCTTCTTTTGATGATTGTTTGGAAAACCTAGGTTTTGTCCTTCGTCGCTGCATTGAAAAAGATCTTGTTTTAAATTATGAAAAATGTCATTTCATGGTTGAGCAGGGGATACTTGTTGGGCATATCATTTCAAATAAGGGAATTCAAGTTGATAAATCTAAAATTGAATTAATTTCATCCCTTCCATATCCAAAATGTGTTCGTGAGGTGCGGTCTTTCTTGGGTCATGCTGGTTTTTACCGCCGATTCATTAAAGACTTTAGTAAGATCGCACTTCCCTTATCTCGGTTGTTACAAAAGGATTCTGAATTTGTTTTTGATAAAAATTATGATGATGCATTCAATTCACTAAAAAAGAGTCTCAAATCACCTCCCATAATCCAACCACCTAGGTGGGATCTCCCCTTCGAGCTTATGTGTGATGCCTCTAACTTTGCAGTTGGGGCAATTTTATTACAAAGGGTTGAAAAGGCTCCTCATGTCATTGCGTATGCCTCACGTACCCTTGACCCTACCCAGGTAAACTACACAACCATAGAAAAATAACTCCTTCCTATTGTGTTTTCCTTGGAAAAATTTCATTCATATCTTCTTGGGTCAAAAGTGATTGTGTTTTCTGACCATGCTTCCCTTCGTTTCCTCCTAAAGAAATCTGAAGCCAAGCCCCGCCTCATTCGGTGGATGCTCCTCCTCCAAAAGCTGAAGGAGTGTATAGTTTCAAGGCAAGAAGTTGAAATGTTTAAAGAGGATATGTTGACTGCTGTTACACAATTAAAATCTGAAATGTAAGTCAGATTTATCAGATCTGAAGTTGTTTATGGAGAACCAATTTGCATCAGTTACAAATAATGTTGTTAGTGGATCAGGTACTTCACCTGATTTAATCAGAAGGTTTCAGGCTATCACAGCTGCATTGAGCAATATGAATGAAAGGATACATGATCTTAAATGTAATAGTTCTCCTTTTTCAGTGTTACTGGACAATCAGAAATTCTTAGTGGATCAACTGACATCTAGTGAGCCATCAATCAGAATTCTGTTAGATCAGTTATCAGATAAGCTGTCAGTATTTGTTGAAAAAGAGGAAAGGATGAATGAGTTTTTTAGAGTCAATTTAATTGAGGATATTCATATGACTCAAGAGAACAGGGAGCTCATTATCAAGCTTGGAGATGGTATGATGAAGAGACTTCAGGAACAGTTTACAGAAATCAAGTTTGCAATCCAGAGGAGATAGACCCTGTTGCCTATCTTACCCAAACCTTGATTCCTGTGTATATCATTTTCATGTATATACTACTGTTTTTGAATGACAATTTTCCTTCATTGTTTTTTTTTATTTTTAATATGCCAATACTCCAGATTTAATTATTGATAAATAGTTTGTAATAGCATTTACTAATAGTTCAGTGCAATATTAAAAGTGTTAAAATCCATGATTTTTCATTCTTTTTGATATCACAAAAAGGGGGGGAATTTGGATAAACACAACATCAAAACCGACATTTTATTTAGGGGGAGAATTCATTTTATTAAGGGAGAAAATTAAATGAGACATTTTGATTTATAATTATCTTTTTGGTGGAGAAGTTTTTATTTAAAACTTTATAAAGAATTTTGAAAGTTGATTTTATTTAAATAATTTTAATTATTTTATGGGTTTTGTGATCATCAAAAAGGGGTATATTGTTGAGAAAAGTATTGTTTTCAACAATACGTATTAATGTTATTTAAAGGGGTAGATTATTGAAAATAATACTCTGTCTCTTTATGATAATTTTGATGCTCACAAATACCCTTAGTTATTTTCTAATGATTTTATTTAGCATTTTGCAGGAGTTTTATTAATTTATTTTACTCTTGAAATAAAGAGAATTTATTACTTAGCGCGGAATCTATTTTAGCACGTTCTGGAATCACTGTTCACATCTTACGTAGATGAATATAGCGCGGAATCTGTTTTAGCGCATTCCGGAATCACTGTTCATACCCTACATGGATAAACATAGCGTAAGGATGAAAAGCATGTGTACTTTTTGAGATAAGAGAAAAGAATGGTTAAACAACCATACAATTTCAGCAAAGTATGGAAGAATAACCTTACGTTAGGAAGGAACCCTATGTTTTGGTTATCAGCAAAGTATAGAAGGAGAATCGTACGTAAATTCTAAACGTTACATTTGTTTCTCAAAAGTATGGTTCATCAACCTTACTTTTGTGAACAACCATACGTTCTTGGAAAAGTATGGATCAAGTAAAAGTATGGATCTTTTACCATACGTTTGAATGTTGAAGAAAAAGTATGGATGATCAACCCTATGTTTGTGTTCAACCTTACGTTTTCAACCCTACGTTTGGAGACTATGTTATCAATCCTATGTTTGAAGACTATGTTATTAACCCTACGTTTGGAGGCCACGTCATCAACCTTATGTCCCGCGTCAGAACTTTTAACAGAAGATATTTATGTGCAATGATCAGTAAGCTGATTTCTGGGCGGAATTCAAGCCATATTTAAAGTCGTTTTTAAATTATGACTTTGAATGATTCAAATCTGTTTTATTAATGGATTTAAGATCAAATTAAAAGGAGATTTTTATGCTGAGTCTTAAGGGAAGTTACGACTTCTCTATAAATTCAAATTTTTGAATATCACGAATCAGAAGGCGACTTTTATGGATCTAATTATGCAGGAGATATGTTTTATTATATATGTTCTCTCTAAAACACCAGATACAAGAGTATGTGATCGATCTATTATTGAAAAAGGTGAAAAACAGAGATTGAAACTATTCACGATTGATCTGCTGATTCAACAGGAGCGTAAAAGCTCTGTTTGTTCAAGAAGAAGGAACTCGATAGAAGATTCACCTATTATACATCGAATATCTACTGTGGATCTACTACTACTGAGGTTGTGAACTATATCTCTATATCTACTACAACTGGATCAACTCATAATTTCTTCGTCTTGAAGATCAATATTTCTAAAGACTTCGATCCATCTGCTGTCAATTGCATTCTGTTGCAATTGTGAAGATCAGCTGGAAATTTCTTTCTGAAATTTTTTTTATTCTTGAGTAACCAACTTATCATTATAAGCTGTGTAGGTTCATGTTTGAACCAGAAGTCTTTGTTTTTCCTTGGATTGTAAAGGTTTCAACTGCCTGTACTCAGTTGTTAATCAGTCTACGGAAAAGAGGACCAGATAGTGAAAATCACCAAGCTCGTGGAGTAGAGAGTTGGTGGAGTGGACTAGGGGCTTTCTGTTCCTCAAACCACTATACATCTTTGTGTTCTTGATTTTATTTATTCTACTGCATGATCAAATCTGATAAAGAACAAAGGACAGAACTCGTTCAAGAAAAGAGTTATTGAAAAATTGAAAAAGACACAATTCACCCCCCCCCCCTCTTGTGTATAATCTGTAGATTCAGATCCTACATGTACTTGTTCCGCTATACACTTTATTGAGTTCTCCAGGTTTTGAACTATTTGAGTAATGATTTTGAATCGGGCTTCAAGATCCTTGTGAACTTCTTCTTCTTGGTGTTTCACATTGATCATTTCTTGATAAAATTATAGAAAATACTCCTGAAGTTCAATTAATTCTCTGGCCAATCCCTCTAACACTGGGTATTTGAGGTTCTCTTTAAGGTTTTCAATGAGATCCTTGAATTCATCCTCTATGATGATTTGGATTCGAGCTCCCCGAACTTGTTTATCCAAGAAAGAAACTTTATACTCTATAGACCAAGGTGATTCAATAATTGGTTCTCACACTAGTGGGTAATTGTTCCATTAATTTAAGAAATAATCATTTGAAAATAATATGGAAAAATATTTTTTTAATTTTTTTTTAAATTCAAAAAGTTAAATATTTACAATTAGTTTGTGGCGCTACCTCCCCGGAAATGGCGCCAAGTTTTACGCACGCTTATCGTAGGGCGTGGAAAAACAATTTTTAAATTTCCTAAGTGTAGTCTAGTGATTAACCCTAGGATGTCTCCCTAAGAGGAGTGCACAACAATTATGTTTGTCACTTGAATTTAAGAAAGAATAATATGTTGTTTTTGAAATTGTTTAGGTTGAAAAATAAAGCAAGAAATAACAAGAAAAGTCGAACACTAATGGATGAAGAGAGTGATGGGTCAGGGTAGGATTCACTTTTTCAATGTCACCATAGTAATAAAGATCATATTCTCTCTCTTCCTTTTTAATAACAAATGAAGAACTCCTCGATCGAGTTATTAATCACCCTTGGTTTAAGAAACAAATGAGGCTCACTCCTATGTGCGTGAAAGTTCTTAAACAATCCCTAAAAAACTAAGGAAATTATCTATTGGGAATTGTTGCTCCTTAGAACTCTAGAAAAATTTTAATAGTTTCACACACGTGCCAACGATCGCTAGACACTCACCACCTAACACAATCTGCTCGATCGAGACAAATTGAACTAGGTGGAGGGAGATTAAAGGTCTTTAACCAAAGCTATTAACAATGAATACACCAAAATTAAAACACGATCGAATTAAGATAACTGGGAAACAGTGATAATAGAAGTCATTCAAAAGAAAAAGAGGATTTTAAATTTAAGCTCAAAACTCTGACATTACAAAAGTGAAACTCCCCCTTCCCCGCTCACTAAAAGGTTTTACCCCTCCATGTGAAGGGTAATAGAGTTGAAAGGGGAAGAAGAAGACATTACAAAACTATGAAAAAGAAAATAAATAAAAGAGGAAGCTAAAATGTTCTCCTTCTTGGTGTCCCGGAGGGAATGGGGTGGAGAATGGGATGATTTGAGAGGGTAGAGCTCTCCTCCTTTTATAGATAGAATTTGTCCCCCGAAGGTTGACGCGTTGTATCCCCATTAAATGAAATCTTCACACATTGATCCCTTATTTAATATTGTTCATAATTACCTTGGTCGTGGCCCCTCAAAATCTCATCAGATTTGGACATGTATTCCGAGAGTTATGGCCGTTTTACTCTGGGAATTTATTCTGTCCAGTCAGACTCTCCAAAACGAAATCCTCCAAAGTAGAGTGATTTAATGACCCAATTAACGGCCGATTAACCCGGTCCTTCCTTCATAAAAGATTCTCCAAAACTCTTTTTCCGTACACCCACATAATTTCACAATATTTGGTCCCACCATGAATGAGTTATGAAGCCCACACCAAAACTAGGCATAACTGAAAACAGTTCTATTTCTCTAAATTGTGAGCTTTATTTGAGCTTCGATATGGCCGGTTCAGCTTTTAGTCCAAAAATATTAAATGAATACCTAGATGTTTATAATCAGTAAAAGAAGTAATTTTTCAATTTGGATCAATGTAGATAATGTTATGGCCAAAATATGGAAATAATTTAAAACTATTAAAAATCCAAAATGGCCAATTTTTACTATTCAGCTCAAAATAACACCATTATCATAAAAATGAAAAAATTCATATTAGAGGAACACTTTTGTGGGTTTAAAACAATTATATTCAATATAAATTAATTGAAAATATTTTCTCTATCAATTCCCCCACACTTAGCACTTGGACTCCTGAACAAGTAAAAATGAAATCAAATCAAATCCAAAACACATATCAATGAGATCTACCAAATCAATTACAAGAAACAAAAAGATATCATGCCTCATCAAAAACAATTATTTAAAGTTCTACATTTTAGATTTTAATATATTTCCACTTCATTTCTTATCCCATGCACACAAAACACCTACATCACATGAATTTTCTCTCATCTCACAAATGTAAATGTTGAACAAGCCTTTTCTCATCCAAACTCACACAAAAGTCACCATAGGCTTGATAAATTCCTAATCCTCCACCTGATATGAGTCAAGGACATGTGTTTATCATGAGGAGTTTTAAGGGTTGTTGTGTGGCTTTCAGTTGGTAGGATTCAGATGTTAAAAATTCTGAGGCCGAAAAAGGAGGGATTGGCTCTTTTTGAAGCAAATTTGCAAGATTCTAATTTTCACTCAAGTATGGTCTCCTTATCTTCCCCTTTGTAGAAACTCAGCTCCATGATCATTCAATCATCTCAGAATTTCAGCAGCAAAAATTTCAATCTTTTCAAACATGATTTTTCTTGAAAGCTCCAGATAGGCACAACTTTCTTTTTTTTACATCGGAAGCTCCAGAAAGGCACAACTTCTCTTATCTTGAAAGCTCCAGAAAGGTATAGATTTTAACAAAATGAAATATTCAGTAGGAAAATCAGCTCTTCAATATTTTATATTCCTCCAAAATTATCAAATGAGGTATTACACCACAAGACATCTTCCCCCACACTTAAGTTCAACTAGATCATGCAATTTCATTTCAAGAGAAGGTAGGATAGGGAAAATTGGCTTATAATGTGGAAAACCTAATAGGAAATTCATGGATACTAGGGGGTACAATGAATGATAAATGTAAAGGTTGTATATAATGAAAAGGATTATTTTGAAAAGGGGACTTTAATCTAAATAAATTCCTTAATCATTTAAAACACATGTACCCCAAACCCTCAAGTTTTGAAAGGAATAAATCAAATTCTGGTTAAAGAAAGCATGGTCTGGTAATCTCAAGAAATGAGGTGAATGAAAAAAATATGACAAAAATGGTTCTGAAGCCTCACAGGAAAGTTATTTCAAAGATATATACAGTTAAATATGGCATGGGTTTCAAAACTTAGTGTACTTTTCATGAAATTCCGAAATATTTGAACTTGAAACAAAGTCATTTCAACATTCATTTAAACTTAGTTTCATAAAATAGATTGGTTCACTCATTGAAATGGGTTTCAAAAATGGTAATGATAATCATTTTAGCTCAAAAGTTTCAAAAACACACCAATAAATAAACACAAAAATTTGAAAACACATAATTTTTATTTTTATTTTTTAATTTTTTTAATTTTATTTTTTTGAAAAACAAACACAAAATGAAAATCCTAAACTACCAAGGTTCCCTCCCCCACACTTAAATTATGCAGTGTCCTCAATGCATTCAAGTTTATTTAACATGTAATCCAATTTTAAAATGAATCACAACATCCTGAAAGTGTGAAGTAGAGGTACAACCTGATTTATTCGTCGTTCAACATTGAGTTGACCTCCTAAGTGTTGCACTATGAAAACCTACAAATAAAAGAACAAAAGAAAACATAAGATATTTATTGAAAGAAATGAAAATAGAAATAGGATGAGAATATAAGGATAAAACTTGGTTTAATCCCCCAAGTGGGCCCTGGGTTTTGACTGCCTCCAGAGGGGCAGTTCTAATAGTTTATCCCCAATCTAATGGTGGGTGAGGTTTCTTGGTCATGAACCAACAAAAATTATTCTTTCCAGGATGAACTTCTTCCTTTTTCTTGAGGACTCCATTGATAAAATTCTCCATGTCCACCCTCTTTGTAATGATATATAACATGCATGGTGGGTTTAGGACAATGAATGAGTCCTCCTCTTTCTTGGGATCCACATGAACAACATCTTCTTTATTCTCTAGTGGTTGCTGAAGGTATGATACATCTAAGGAAAAATCAAAGGGAATGTCAGAGTTTAATTCTATTTGAAAAAAATTAAAGCATGAAGAATCAATATCAAATTCTTCCCTTTCAAAGTAAGTAGCTTGTGTCTCATTTTCCTCCAAAAGATTCACTTTTATCTACTCATGTACTCCCTCCATTAAATGTTAAACATGTTCGGGGAGCTCTAGATGTTCTTCCATGGATGAATCTTCTTTTTCATCATCTTCCTCCAAGGAAATACATGTGTTGGCTGAATCTGAAAAATTAAAAGAAGGGGAGGAAATACTCAATTTAGTTTCAACAAAATCAAAATATGATGAGTTTATGAAAATATTAACTCAGTGATCTTGTTTGGATTCAATTTCTTCTTCAATGGGAGGTGCCTCTTGGAGTTTAATTTCCATAGATAGAGGTAGGTAGTCAGACTACTCTATCTTCTCTTCAAATTCCACTGCTTGGTTGGTTTATTCCTTCAATTTTTCTCAATCATCTACATTATTAGGAATAGTTGCATCAAGAAGTTACTCACACTCATTCCAGAAGTTATCCAGATCTTTTTGATCTCCCGTATGCATTTCAATTGCTAAATATTCTTCATCAATCTCCTCCAACATTGATTGAGTCGGGATCAATGGATCTTAATTTAATTTCATCAAGGACTCAATGGGTTCTTTAACTTGAAGGATTTGTGGGGATACTTCTTCCATAAATTTTTTTGGTTCTGGTTCTTGTTCTGGCTCCATTTGTTGATCATGGGATGCATGTACTTGTTCCGCTATCCACTTTATTGAGTTCTCGAGGTTTTCAACTGTTTGACTAATGCTTTTGAATTGGGATTCAAGATCCTTCTGAACTTCTTCTTCTTGGTGTTTCACATTGATCATTTCTTGATAAAATTCCGGAAAATACTCCCGAAGTTCAATTAATTCTCTGGCCAATCCCTCTAACACTGGGTATTCGAGGTTCACTTTAAGGTTTTCAATGAGATCCTTGAATTCATCCTCTGTGATGATTTGGATTCGAGCTCTCTGAACTTTTTTATCCAAAAAAGGAAACTATATACTCTATAGACCAAGGTGATTAAATAATTGGTTCTCACACTGGTGGGAAATTGTTCCATGGATTTAAGAAATAATCATTTGAAAACAACATGGAAAAAGATTTTTTTTAAATTTTTTTTAAATTGAAAAGGTAAAATATTTAAAATTTGTTTGTGGAACTACCTCCCCAGAAACGGCGGAAACTTTGATGCACGCCTTTCGTAGGGCATGGAAAAACGATTTTTAAATTTCATAAGTGTAGTATAGTGATTAACCCTAGGATGTCTCCAGAAGAGGAGTTCACAACAATTATGTTTGTCACTTGAATTTAAGAAAGAAGAAAAGGTTGTTTTTGAAATTGTTTAGGTTGAAAAATAAAGCAAGAAATAACAAGAAAAGTTAAACACTGATGGATGAAGAGAGTGATGGGGTCAGGTTAGGATTCACTTTTTCAATGTCACCATAGTAATAAAGATCATATTCTCTCTCTTCCTTTCGAATAACAAATGAAGAACTCCTCGATCGAGTTATTAATCACCCTTGGTTTAAGAAACAAATGAGACTCAATCCTATGTGCATGAAAGTTCTTAAACAATCCCTAAACAACTAAGGAAATTCATGATCGGGAATTATTGCTTCTTAGAACTCTAGAAAAAGTTTAATAGTTTCACACACGTGCCAACGATCGCTAGACACTCACCACCTAACACAATCTGCTCGATCGAGACAAATTGCACTAGGTGGAGGGAGATTAATGGTCTTTAACCAAAGCTATTAACAATGAATACACCAAAATCAAAACACGATCGCATTAAGATAATTGGGAAACAGTGATAATAGAATTCATTCAAAAGAAAAAGAGGATTTTAAATTTAAGCTCAAAACTCCGACATTAAAAAAGTGATACTCCCCCTTCCCCGATCACTCAAAGGTTTTACCCCTCCATGTGAAGGGTAATAGAGTTGAAAGGGGAATAAGAAGACATTAAAAAACTATGAAAAAGAAAATAAATAAAATAGGAAGCTAAAAAGTTCTCATTCTTGGTGTCCCGAAGGGAATGGGGTGGAGAATGGGATGATTTGAGAGGGTGGAGCTCTCCTCCTTTTATATTCAGAATTTGTCCCCCAAAAATTGACACGTTGTATCCCCAATAAATGAAGTATTCACGAGTTTATCCCTTCTTCAATGTTATTTATAATTACCTTGTCCGTGTCCTCTCAAAATCTCATCATATTTGGACATGTATTCCAAGAGTTATGGCCGTTTTACTCTTGGAATTTATTCTGTCCAATCAGACTCTCCAAAACGAAATCCTCCGGATTATAGTGATTTAATGACCCCATAAACGGCTGATTCACGCGGTTCTTCCTTAATAAAAGATTCTCCAAAACTCCTTGGGCGTCTACCCTCCTAATTTCACAATATTTGGGAACACCATGAATGAATTATGATACTCACACCAAAACTAGGCAGAACTGAAAATAGTTCTCTTTCTCCAAATTGTGAGCTTTATTTGAGCTTCCATATGGTCGATTCAGCTTTTAGTCAAAAAATATTAAATGAATCACTGGATGTTTATAATCTGGAAAAGAAAGAATTTTTCAATTTGGATCAGTGTAGATAATGTTATTTCTAAACTACGGAAATAATTTAAAACTGTTAAAAATCCAAAATGGCCAATTTTTACTATTCAGCTCAAAATAACACCATTATAATAAAAATGAAACAATTCATCTTAGGGGAAAACTTTTGTGGGTTTAAAACAATGATATTCAATATAAATTAATTGAAAATATTTTCTCTATCAATTCTCCCATACTTAGAACTTGGAATCCTGAACAAGTAAAAATCAAATCAAATCAAATCCAAAACACAAATCAATGAGATCTACCAAATCAATTCCAAGAAACAAAAAGATATCATGCCTCATCAAAAATAATTATTTAAAGTTCTCCATTTTAGATTTTAATATATTTATACTTCATTTCTTATCTCATGCACACAAAACACCTACCTCACATGAATTTTCTCTCATCTCACAAATGTAAATGCTGAACAAGGTTTTTCTCATCCAAACTCACACAAGAGTCACCATAGGCTTGATAAATTCCTACTTCTCCACCCGATATGAGTCAAGGACATGTGTTTCTCATGAGGACTTTTAAGGGTTGTTCTGTGGCTTTCAGTTGGTAGGATTCAGATATTAAAAATTCTGAGGCCGAAAAAGGAGGGCTTGGCTATTTTTGAAGCAAATTTGCAAGATTCTAATTTTCACTAAAGTATGGTCTCCTTATCTTCCCCTTTGTAGAAACTCAGATCCATTATCTTTCAATCAGCTCAGAATTTCAGCAGCAAAAATTTGAATCTTTTCAAACATTATTTTTCTTGAGAGCTCCAGATAGGCACAACTTTCTTTTTTTACATCGGAAGCTCTATAATGGCACAGCTTCTCTTATATTGAAAGCTCCAGAAAGGCATAGATTTTAACAAAATGAAATATTCAGTAGGAACATCAGCTCTTCAACATTTTATATTCCTCCAAAAGTATCAAATTAGGTAGTGCACCACAAGACATCTTCCCCCACACTTAAGTTCAACTAGATCATGCAATTTCACTTCAAGAGCAGGTATGATAGGGAAAATTGGCTTGTAATGTGGCTAACCTAACAGGAAATTCATGGCTAATAGGGGCTACAATGAAGGATTAATGTAAAGGTGGGATATAATGAAAATTATTATTTTGAAAAGGGGGCTTCAATCCAAATAAATTCCTCAATCATTTAAAACACATGTACCCCAAACCCTCAAGTTTTTAAAGGAATAAATCAAATTCTGGTTAAAGCAAGCATGGTTTGGTTCTCTCAAGAAATGAGGTGAATGAAAAAAAAATATGACAAAAATGGTTCAGAAGCCTCATAGGAAAGTTATTTCAAAGATATAGATAGTGACATATGGCATGGGTTTCAAAAATCAGTGTACTTTTCATGAAATTCCAAAAGATTTGAACTTGAAACAAAGTCATTTCAGCGTTCATTTAAACTTAGTTTCATAAAATAGATTGGTTCACTCATTGAAATGGGTTTCAAAAATGGTAATGATAATCATTTCAGCTCAAAAGTTTCAAAAACACACCAATAAATAAACACAAAAATTTGAAAACACACAATTTTTATTTATTTATTTTAATTTTTTTTTTTTTGAAAAAAAAACACAAAATGAAAATCCTAAACTACCAAGGTTCCCACCCCCACACCTAAATGATGCAGTGTCCTCAATGCATTCAAGTTGATTTAACATGTAATCCAATTTTAAAATGAATCACAACATCATGAAAGTGTGAAGGAGAGGTACAACCTGATTTATTCGTCGTTCAACATTGAGTTGACCTCCTAAGTGTTGCACTCTGAAAACCTACAAATAAAAGAACAAAAGAAAACATAAGATATTTATTGAAAGAAATGAAAATAGAAATAGGATGAGAATAGAAGGATAAAACTTGGTTTAATCCCCCAAGTGGGCCTTGGGTTTTGACTGCCTCCAGAGGGGCAGTTCTAATTGTTTATCCCCAATCTGATGGTGGGTGAGGTTTCTCGGTCATGAAACAACAAAAATTTTTCTTTCCAGGATGAACTTCTTCCTTTTTCTTGAGGACTCCATCGATAAAATGCACCATATCCACCCTCTTTGTAATGAGATATAACATGAATGGTGGGGTTAGGACAATGAATGAGTCCTCCTCTTTCTTGGGTTCCACATGAACAACATATTCTTTATTCTCCAGTGGTTGCTGAAGGTATGATACATCTAGGTAAAAATCAAAGGGAATGTCAGAGTTTAATTCTATTTGAAAAAAATTAAAGCATGAAGAATCAATATCAAATTCTTCCCTTTCAAAGTAAGTATCTTGTGTCTCATTTTCCTCCAAAAAATTCACTTTTATCTTCTCATGTACTCCTTCCATTAAATGTTCAACATGTTCGGGGGGCTCTAGATGTTTTTCCATGCATGAATCTTCTTTTTCATCGTCTTCCTCCAAGGAAATACATGTGTTGGCTGAATCTGAAAAATTAAAATAAGGGGAGGAAATACTCAATTTAGTTTCAACAAAATCAAAAGATGATGAGTTTATGAAAAGATTAACTCCCTGATCTTGTTTGGCTTCAATTGCTTCTTCAATGGGAGGTGCCTCTTGGAGTTGAATTTCCGTAGATAGAGGTAGGTAGTCAGACTCCTCTATCTTCTCTTCAAATTCCACTGCTTGGTTGGTTTCTTCCTTCAATTTTTCTAAATCATCTACATTATTAGGAATAGTTGGATCAAGAATTTCCTCACACTCATTCCAGAAGTTATCCAGATCTTTTTGATCTCCCATATGCATTTCAATGGCTAAATATTCTTCATCAATCTCCTCCAACATTGATTGAGTTGGGATCAATGCATCTTATTTTAATTTCATCAAGGACTCCATGGGTTCTTCAACTTGAAGGATTTGTGGGGATACTTCTTCCATAATTTTTTTTAGTTCTGGTTCTTGTTCAAGCTCCATTTGTTGAACATGGGATGAATGTACTTGTTCCGCTATCCACTTTATTGAGTTCTACAGGTTTTGAACTCTTTGACTAATGCTTTTGAATCGGGCTTCAAGATCCTTGTGAACTTCTTCTTCTTGGTGTTTCACATTGATCATTTCTTGATGAAATTGTGGAAAATACTCCTGAAGTTCAATTAATTCTCTGGCCAATCCCTCTAACACTGGGTATTTTAGGTTCTCTTTAATGTTTTCAATGATATCCTTGAATTCATCCTCTATGATGATTTGGATTCGAGCTCCCCGAATTTTTTTATCCAAGAAAGAAACTTTATACTCTACAGACCAAGGTGATTCAGTAATTGGTTCTCACATTGGTGGGTAATTGTTCTATGAATTTAAGAAATAATCATTTGAAAACAACATGGCAAAAGATTTTTTTTAATTTTTTTTTTAAATTGAAAAGGTCAAATATTTACAATTAGTTTGTGGAACTACCTCCCTAAAAATGGCGCCAAGTTTGATGCATGCCTGTCATAGGGCATGGCAAAACAATTTTTAAATTTCCTAAGTGTAGTCTAGTGATTAACCCTAGGATGTCTCCCAAAGAGGAGTGCACAACAATTATGTTTGTCACTTGAATTTAAGAAAGAAGAAAATATTGTTTTGGAAATTGTTTAGGATGAAAAATAAAGCAAGAAATAACAAGAAAAGTCGAACACTAATGGGTGAAGAGAGTGATGGGGTCAGGGTAAGATTCACTTTTTCAATGTCACTATAGTAATAAAGATCATATTCTCTCTCTTCCTTTCGAATAACAAATGAAGAACTCCTCGATTGAGTTATTAATCACCCTTGGTTTAAGAAAAAAATGAGACTCACTACTATGTGCATGAAAGTTATTAAAAAATCCCTAAACAACTAAGAAAATTCCCGATCAGGAATTGTTTCTCCTTAGAACTCTAGAAAAAGTTTAATAGTTTCACACACGTGCCAATGATCGCTAGACACTCACCACCTAACACAATCTGCTCGATCGAGACAAATTGCACTAGGAGGAGGGAGATTAAAGGTCTTTAACCAAAGCTATTAGCAATGAATACACCAAAATCAAAACACTATTACATTAAGATAATTGGAAAATAGTGATAATAGAAGTCATTCAAAAGAAAAAGAGGATTTTAAATTTAAGCTCAAAACTCCGACATTACAAAAGTGAAACTCCCCTTTCTCTGATCACTCAAAGGTTTTACCCCTCCATGTGAAGGGTAATAGAGTTTAAAGGGGAAGAACAAGAAATTAAAAAACTATGAAAAAGAAAACAAATAAAATAGGAAGCTAAAAAGTTCTCCTTCTTGGTGTCCCGGAGGGAATGGGGTGGAGAATGGGATGATTTGAGAGGGTGGAGCTCTCCTCCTTTTATATCCAGAATTTGCCCCCTGAATGTTGACGCATTTTATTCCCATTAATTTAAATCTTCACGCCTTTATCCCTTCTTCAATTTTGTTAACAATTACCTTGGTCGTGTCCCCTCAAAATCTTATCGGATTTGGACATATATTCCAATAGTTATGGCCGTTTTACTCTGGGAATTTATTCTGTCCAGTCAGACTCTCCAAAACGAAATTCTGCGGATTAGAGTGATTTAATGACCCCATAAACGGCCGATTCACGCGGTCCTTCCTTCATAAAAGATTCTACAAAACTCCTTGCGCATCCACACACCGAATTTCACAATATTTGGGCCCACCATGAATGAGTAATGAAGCCCACGCCAAAACTAGGCAGAACTGAAAACAGTTCTCTTTCTCCAACTTTTGAGCTTTATTTGAGCTTCCATATGGCCGCTTCAACTTTTAGTCCAAAAATAGTAAATGAAGACCAGGATGTTTATAAACTGGAAAAGAAATAATTTTTCAATTTGGATCAGTGTAGATAATGTTATGGCCAAACTACGGAAATAATTTAAAACTGTTAAAAATCCAAAATGGCCAATTTTTACTATTCAGCTCAAAATAACACCATTATCATAAAAATGACCCAATTCATATTAGAGGAACTCTTTTTGGGTTTAAAACAATGATATTCAATATAAATTAATTGAAAATATTTTCTCTATTAATTCCCCCACATTTAGCACTTGGACTCCTGAACAAGTAAAAATCAAATCAAATCAAATCAAATCCAAAACACATATCAATGAGATCTACCAAATCAATTCCAAGAAACAAAAAGATATCATGCCTCATCAAAAAACAATTATTTCAAGTTATCCATTTTATATTTTAATATATTTCCACTTCATTTCTTATCCCATGCACACAAAACACCTACCTCACATGAATTTTCTCTCATCTCACAAATGTATATGTTGAACAAGGCTTTTCTCATCCAAACTCACACAAGAGTCACCATAGGCTTGATAAATTCCTACTTATCCACCTGATATGATTCAAGGACATGTGTTTCTCATGATGAATTTTAAGGGTTGTTTTGTGTCTTTCAGTTGGTAGGATTCATATGTAAAAAATTCTGAGGCCGAAAAAGGAGGGCTTGGCTCTTTTTGAAGCAAATTTGCAAGATTCTAATTTTCACTCAAGTATGATCTCCTTATCTTCCCCTTTGTAGAAACTCAGCTCCATCATCATTCAATCAGCTCATAATTTCAGCAGAAAAAAATTTCAATCTTTTCAAACATGATTTTTCTTGAAAGCTCCAGATAGGCACAAATTTCTTTTTTTTACATTGTAAGCTCCAGAAAGGCACACCTTCTCTTATCTTGAAAGCTCCAGAAAGGCACAGGTTTTAACAAAATGAAATATTCAATAGGAACATCAGCTCTTAAAAATTTTATATTCCTCCAAAAGTATCAAATGAGGTATTACACCACAAGAAATCTTCCCCCACACTTAATTTCAACTAGATCATGCAATTTCACTTCAAGAGCTGGTAGGATAGGGAAAATTGGCTTGTAATGAGGCAAACCTAACAGGAAATTCATGGCTACTAGGGGCTAAAATAAAGGATAAATGTAAAGGTTGTATATAATGAAAAGGATTATTTTGAAAAGGGGGATTCAATCCAAATAAATTCCTTAATCATTTAAAACACACGTACCCCAAACCCTCAAGTTTTGAAAGGAATAAATCAAATTTTGGTTAAAGAAAGCATGGTATGGTCCTCTCAAGAAATGAGGTGAATGAAAAAAAATATGACAAAAATGGTTCAAAAGCCTCACAGGAAAGTTATTTCAAAGATATATATAGTTAAATATGGCATGGGTTTCAAAAATCAATGTAATTTTCATGAAATTTCAAAAGATTTTAATCTGAAACAAAGTTATTTCAGCATTAATTTAAACTTAGTTTCATAAAATAGAATGTTTCACTCATTGAAATGGGTTTCAAAAATGGTTATGATTATAATTTCAGCTCAAAAGTTTCAAAAACACACCAATAAATAAACACAAAAATTTGAAAACACACAATTTTTATTTTAATTTTTTAATTTTTTTTAATATTTTTTTTGAAAAACAAACACAAAATGAAAATCCTAAACTACCAAGGTTCCCTCCCCCAAACTTAAATGATGCAGTGTCCTCAATGCATTCAAGTTGATTTAACATGTAATCCAATTTTAAAATGAATCACAACATTATGAAAGTGTGAAGGAGAGGTACAACCTGAATTATTCGTCGTTCAACATTGAGTTGACCTCCTAAGTGTTGCACTCTGAAAACCTACAAATAAAAGAAGAATATAAGGATAAAACTTGGTTTAATCCCCCAAGTGCGCCCTGGGTTTTGACTGCCTCCAGAGGGGCAGTTCTAATCGTTTATCCCCAATCTGATGGTGGGTGAGGTTTCTTGGTCATGAACCAACAAAAATTCTTCTTTCCAGGATTAACTTCTTCCTTTTTCTTGAGGACTCCATAGATAAAATGCACCATGTCTACCCTCTTTGTAATGAGATATAACATTCATGGTGGGGTTAGGACAATGAATGAGTCCTCCTCTTTCTTGGGTTCCACATGAACAATAACTTCTTTATTCTCCAGTGGTTGCTGAAGGTATGATACATCTAGGGAAAAATCAAAGGGAATGTCAGAGTTTAATTCTATTTGAAAAAAATTAAAGCATGAAGAATCAGTATCAAATTATTCCCTTTCAAATTAAGTAGCATGTGTCTCATTTTCTGCCAAAAAATTCAATTTTATCTTCTCATGTACTCCCTCCATTAAATGTTCAACATGTTCGGGGAGCTCTAGATGTTATTCCATGGATGAATCTTCTTTTTCATCGTCTTCCTCCATGTAAATACATGTGTTGACTGAATCTGAAAAATTAAAAGAAGGGGGGGAAATACTCAATTTAGTTTCAACAAAATCAAAAGATGGTGATTTTATGAAAAGATTAACTCCCGGATCTTGTTTGGCTTCAATTTATTCTTCAATGGGAGGTGCCTCTTGGAGTTGAATTTCCATAGATAGAGGTAGGTAGTCAGACTCCTCTATCTTCTCTTCAAATTCCACTTCTTTGTTAGTTTCTTCCTTAAATTTTGCTAAATCATCTACATTATTAGGAATAGTTGGATCAAGAAGTTCCTCACACTCATTCCAGAAGTTATCTAGATCTTTTTGATCTCCCATATGCATTTCAATTGCTAAATCTTCTTCATCAATCTCCTCCAACATTGATTGAGTCGGGATCAATGGATCTTATTTTAATTTCATCAAGGACTCCATGGGTTCTTCAACTTGAAGGATTTGTGGGGATACTTCTTCCATAAATTTTTTTGGTTCTGGTTCTTGTTCTGGCTCCATTTGTTGATCATGGGATGCATGTACTTGTTCTGTTATCCACTTTATTGAGTTCTCCAGGTTTTGAACTGTTTGACTAATTCTTTTGAATCAGGCTTCAAGATCCTTGTGAACTAATTCTTCTTGGTGTTTCACATTGATCATTTCTTGATAAAATTCCAGAAAATACTCCTGAACTTCAATTAATTCTCTGGCCAATCCCTCTAAAACAGGGTATTTGAGGTTCTATTTAAGGTTTTCAATAAGATCCTTGAATTCATCCTATGTGATGATTTGGATTCGAGCTCCCCGAATTTGTTTATCCAAGAAAGAAACTTTATACTCTATAGACCAAGGTGATTCACTAATTGGTTCTCGCATTGGTGGGTAATTGTTCTATGAATTTAAGAAATAATCATTTTAAAACAACATGGAAAAAGATTTTTTTTTAATTTTTTTTAAATTGAAAAAGTCAAATATTTACAATTAGATTGTGGAACTACCTCCCCGGCAATGACGCCAAGTTTGATGAATGCCTGTTGTAGGGCGTGGAAAAACAATTTTTAAATTTCCTAAGTGTAGTCTAGTTATTAACCCTAGGATGTCTCCCGAAGAGGAGTGCACAACAATTATGTTTGTCACTTGAATTTAAGAAAGAAGAAAATGTTGTTTTTGAAATTTTTTAGGTTGAAAAATAAAGCAAAAAATAAAAAGAAAAGTCGAACACTAATGGATGAATAGAGTGATGGGGTCAGGGTAGGATTCACTTTTTCAATGTCACCATAGTAATAAATATCATATTCTCTCTCTTCCTTTCTAATAACAAATGAATAACTCCTCGATCGAGTTATTAATCACCCTTGGTTTAAGAAACAAATGAGACTCACTCCTATGTGCATGAAAGTTATTAAAAAATCCCTAAACAACTAAGGAAATTCCCGATCGGGAATTGTTATTCCTTAGAACTCTAGAAAAAGTGTAATAGTTTCACACACGTGCCAACGATCGCTAGACACTCACCACCTAGCACAATCTACTCGATCGAGACAAATTTCACTAGGCGGAGGGAGATTAAAGGTCTTTAACCAAAGATATTAACAATGAATACACCAAAATCAAAACACGATTGCATTAAGATAATTGGGAAACAGTGACAATAGAATTCATTCAAAAGGAAAAGAGGATTTTAAATTTATGCTCAAAACTCCAACATTACAAAAGTGAAACTCCCCCTTCCCCGATCACTGAAACGTTTTACCCCTCCATGTGAAGGGTAATAGAGTTGAAAGAGGAATAAGAATAAATTACAAAACTATGAAAAAGAAAATAAATAAAACAGGAAGCTAAAAAGTTCTCCTTCTTGGTGTCCCGGAGGGAATGGGGTGGAGAATGAGATGATTTGAGAGGGTGGAGATCTCCTCCTTTTATAGCTAGAATTTGTCCCCCGAATGTTGATGCGTTGTAGCACCATTAAATAAAATCTTCACGCATTGATACCTTGTTCAATGTTGTTCATAATTACCTTGTCCGTGTCCCTTAAAAATATCATCATATTTGGACATGTATTCCAAGAGTTACGGCCGTTTTACTCTGGGAATTTATTCTGTCCAGTCAGACTCTCCTAAACGAAATCATGCGGATTAGAGTGATTTAATGACCCCATAAACGGACGATTCACGCGGTCCTTAATTCATAAAAGATGCTCCAAAACTCCTTGTGCGTCCATCCACCTAATTTCACAATATTTGGGCCCACCATGAATGAGTTATGAAGCCCACACCAAAACTAGGCAGAACTGAAAACAATTATCTTTCTCCAACTTGTGAGCTTTATTTGAGCTTCTATATGGCCGATTCATCTTTTAGTCCAAAAATAGTAAATGAATGCCTGGATGTTTATAATCTGGAAAATAAATAATTTTTCAATTTGGATCAATGTATATAATGTTATAGCCGAACTACGGAAATAATTTAAAACTGTTAAAAATCCAAAATGGCCAATTTTTACTATTCAGCTCAAAATAACAACATTATCATAAAAATGAAACAATTCATCTTAGAGGAAAACTTTTGTGGGTTTAAAAAAATTATATTCAATATAAATTAATTGAAAATATTTTCTCTATCACTCTGTCATATTTATGTAGGATTAATCATATAAACCTGTTGTATATGAATACAATTATCAATGTGTTATTAAGTATATCAGTCCCATATTGGTAGTCACATGATAATAAATATAAATGTATAAAAATACTTTAAAACATAACACCTAACATTTTATTCAACCTATTTGATATGAAAATTACAAACTCCTCATTGAATAGAGATGTAAAAATTATGTCAGTTAACTAGGAAAAATAAGATGTAATTTATTCCAATTTTAATCAAGGGACTGTATTTAATACCCATAATATGAGAAATAAAATACATTATTGATCAAAATAAACAAATTAAATGATTAAAAAATAACTAGACCACCTAATTTTATCATCTTTTGGGATTGTGTAGAATGGAATTATTGTATGGAGAATCTCATGGTTGGTATCTTATCATACCTCAAGTAATGGGGAGATCCAAATATGAAACATTTCAAACTAGTATACCAAAGACTTAGTATTTGAAAATTTATATTTTATACATAATGTGGAATCTAGAATATACAACTCGTTTAATATCTCATGAGTATATTTCATATCATGGTATGAAATCTTACTACCAAAGTCCATTTCATTTCATCAAAACCTATAATAACCCTTTATGATAATCAACTAGGGTTAACTCAAAATCATTGTTTGAGATGTTGTTTATTATTTCTATCAATATATATATATATATAAACAATATAAATTAATAACATTATAGAGTCAAGATATTTAAAACATGACATAATTCATTTACTTATACTCATTTTATATTTCTTAACAAAACCATACATATGCAGTAGAAACTTATCGTATATAAAATCCTACCATAATGCCTTATGTTTAAATAATTTTGGGTTTTGTTAAGAATAATTCATCATGAAGTAATTTCATCTTCATATATATGTGACTATCTAATAAAATCCCCTACTAAATAGTATAAATTTAGATATCTATGAAGAAATCTAGTTTGAATAATTATGACACTAGGAGTCATGTTGCTAATGATTAACAATTTAACCATGTATTAAAAATTCCTTAACTCATAAAATCGTTGGTTATAATGTTGATAACTTTTGTTTCTATATAGAATTATTTAAATGGTCATAATCAAAATATTTTCAAGTAATTTCAAAAAATTTCCTTAAGATCATCATATTATGAAAATTTTACTCTATATAATATTTTATCTTTAAAAATATATCATAACCACTTTTATGAAATAAAATTTCATTACTTTTGAATTATATTGGTATAATATATTAGTTTTTACACTTATATATTCTCTATGTTTAAAAAATATTCTACAAGACTTTTATAATCAATTGTCTTCATAAAATATCTTGGTAAAATATATTTTTTATTAGGATATAAAAATAAAAAACCTTTCTGAAATATTTAATAAATATACTATTAAAAACCATATCATATATTAAATTCTATATGTTTGGATCATTATTATCAAATTAAAAACTTATTCATTAAAATATTATATTAATAGTTGGTGGGATCACATTATTCATATTTTGATTGATATCATGGATAAACTTGTTTATCCTAGATAAAATATTTTTATCCATTTCCCCCATTAAAGGCACGTTATAGAATTTTTTGATTTATAAATAACGTGAATCCATAAAAAATATCATTTTATTCATTATAACAATTTGTGCAAATATAAAATCACTTATTATATAAGGCTAATTAGATAAGAATAGAAATCCTTTATTTATATACATTTGATATTTATCCATTCCATTAAATTATATATATTTAAAATATAACCATTGATACTACAGTTGAATGAATAAAATAATATATAACAAATATTACCCTGATTTTAGACTCTTATATATTTACAACACCACAAAAAACATATATTCTATTCCTTTAATATATTAAAATTCATGAATTTTCTTTAAAAAAAATACATTATGTTGAATCTCTATAGAGTTTCATGATCTAATTCAGGTGTTATATGAAATTCCATCTAATGTAAATAATACCTCTCATTATAGACCCCTCCTTTATGTTTATACATCCATGTCTAAAAATTTGAACCATTTAATCTTCTTTTTTTGTGTTTAATTGATTACCCATAATCATTTTTAATAAAAACCTATTTCTAGACATGTCATGTTGATATCATCTATCCTCAACAATTTAAAGAGATGGGTAGAAATTAATTTCACTTATTTTTTAGAATAATGACATAAATAATAATGGAATGAAATAATTTAAAAGATAATGAAATGTATAATAGGTAATGTCTCTTAATTTCACTGACATACCCAATCATATTGAGTGTATAAGTGGAGCCTGAATCTGTTTTGATCAAATTAAATTTAAACAATTCCTTTGAAATATTTTATGTAATTTTTTATGTTTCTCGTATGATTTTATATCCAATTATTTAATGACATAAAAATTCACCTACTCATAAAAGTATTTCAGGAATAGTTATTATTTTTTAGTAATTTTTTTAAAAATTCTATAGTAATCTAGGAAACGGCTTCGATTAAGAATTTACTTATTAAAGAATGGTCTAAATTTCAGGTTTATTTATGTTCATTAAATTTAAACTATAATAAGATAATTTACCATATAAGAATAATGTTTTAATTAATTTAATGATGTAACACTACTGGAAATCCTAGTTTTACCAATGGTTATATCCCAACGGTTTACTAAACCATTGGGAATAGCCGTCTATACCAACGGTTCTCAGAAACCGTTGGTATAGATGGTTTTATAAACACTTTTACCAACGGTTCATTACAACCGTTGGTATAGAGGAGTTTTTACCAACGGTTCTATGAGAACCGTTGGTAAAAGTTGGATTTCGGTGACCTTTTACCAACGGTTCTCATTGAACCGTTGGTAAAGGTTTGGTCTGAATGTATATACCAACGGTTTTTAAAAACCGTTGGTAAAAATTTACCCCAAATTGGCAGTAGCCCGTCCTCTCCCCCATTCGCGATCCAGAGCCCTAAACGGGATTTATCGGCGATTTTGGAGGTGCTTCCGGTTCTCTTCCTCCATCCCATCCAAGGTGAGTTATTTTCTTTAACTTTCAGTTTTTATTTTCGATTTTGATGTGTATATGTTTCTCTTTAGGATGAGACCAATTTCTATTCTCATATTCCCACCCAATTTATGTTCCAGACCTATTTATGTTTCGGTTCTTTATTAAATTCCATGCATATTCCATCCCATATAGATTTCATTAGACAGTTGTTTAATTTTTTGATGTGCCTTTCATGTTTCATTACCAAGAAATTTTTATTATATGTTATAAAATTCAATCACATGTTTAGTTTTATCATTAATAGTTACTTTATTATCTTGTGTAAATAATTTATATTAATAATCTTTTCATATATTCCATCGTTGAGTGTTTTTACTTGTGCAATATAATTCCAAGCTCATGTTACTTCATAGTGATTATTTAGATTTCAAAGTGTTTTATTTTTCATGTTAAATTTATTAAAAAGTTTTGGGGAATAATTAAAGTTATTAGATTCCAATTTCCATGCTTCTATGCTTGTTAAGATTTAAATGAAATATGATGGTTGTAATTAAATGAAATTCAATGTTCAATTTTTATCATGTATGGGTGATTAATAAATTGGAATGTGATGAATAATTGAACCATTGTTGATGCAAATTATATACCAAAAGGTTATTGAATAAAAGTTATTCTTGTGAATTTCGTTACATCATAGATAAAATGGTTGTGGTTATATGAGAGATACCTCCGATGGTTCTTTGATCATTGTTTTATGGAGAATGAATGGTTTAGGTCCGGTATTAATAGTAGCTTCCATTGATACCATTTTAGTATAAGGGGAAACGAGATTATGATCTACAAGGGGGTGATTGAGTTGGTAGAGACCAAACATTGTTTGTTCCTTGTGTTCAAGAACCATAAATAGAGTGGTGGTGGTAGAACCTAAAATCATCGTCCATCGCCTGCTGCACGGCCTCCTCCTCTGCCACGTCCATCACCCTGCAGTCCTCCTCGCTCAAATCTCTGTCTATGCCTTGGAGGTCCCTCGACCATCTGCTGATCGTCAGTACAACAGGTCGGGCAGTCGCGAGCCATGTGGCCTTGCCCACCGCACGTGAAGCACAATCTGCTCCTCTGCTTGCCTGCTCTACCTCGGGAGTTTCGTACCTCTGACCCTACATCCTGGGCTCATCCTTCGGATGTTCTAGCCCGCTTGGACCTCTATGTCATCTACCTACTACCTACTACAGATGACTCAGCTACCTGTCGTCCGGTGGTGGCTCTCACCATTGGTTCCTGCTCAGATAAGAAGCTCTCAACCAATAATGCTCGCTCGAGTAATCTAGCCTACATTAGAATATTGAGCGATATCATCGACGCTCTGATCTCCCACTGAAGACCCTGCTCAATGGTTAGAGCCTTGAAGAGAGGATCTCATACCATGTTGGAGGAACAGCGCGAGATGTCAGTGAATCTCGCTGAGTACTGGGCTACTATCAGACTACCATGCTGTAAGTGTAGAATCTCCTGAATACGCACAGAGCGTAGTGTCGTTGGAATTAAATCCACCCTGAAGAGGTTCTCAAAGTCCGTCCAGGTGAGGGTCGCCTCATCGTGTAACTGGAGAGTCAGGCTCCACCATCTCCCTATTGTGCCATGGAAGAGGCTAGCAGCTAAGATCACCATATGTTCTACTAGTGTCCCAACTAGGCAGAAAACCCGTGCGACAGCCTCCAGCCAGTCCTCAGCTGCTTGGGGATCTGTATCGCCTTGAAACCATAGAGGCCTCTACTGTTGGAACTCATGCAACATGCTCAGTTGGCATGAATTGTCTTCTAGTGGGGCTGGTGGAAACTACTTCCCAATGGTTGGTGGTGTTGCTGGTGCACCACCCAAAGGTGTTATCGCTATAAGAGGGCCCTGTACTAAATCCCCATCGCTCGGTGGACCGTCATTGTGAACTGTCTCTGGATTCCTCGCTGGCTGTCTATGTGGAGGCATCTTGAAAGAAAAAGGTGTGCCATGGTCAATAAGTTATACCTAGTGAGCTAACTCAAAATAGATAAAAAGTAAAAACATTTCCAAAACACACGCAATCAGTGATTTCGTGCACCAAGTCGGAAATCAGAATTCAGGGTCCTAGTGTATGGATACATCGGCCACCGCACCAACACTGGACTCCACGAACTAAAAACCACACTCAAAACACTTAACACTATTGCTCTATTGGAAAGATTAGAGTCCTAGTTCTTCGGTAGAAACGAATCCTCTGATACCACTTTGTCACGACCTGTACCTTGGGGCCCATGCCGTGACTAAACCAAGTCTGTCTTCCATAGGCTAGGGGTTGGTGATTAGCACCGAAAAGGAATATCCCTGAAAGTGGGAAGGCACTGCCTTTAAACCTGCAAACACATAGACCAAGAACATGATAAGATGAAAACCACATAGTAAAACTATAGTATTAAAAGTGTATACTGAAAGTAAAGGTGCTGGAATATAAGTCCAATTGAAAAGATACAACTACAATAGAAAACAACTCCTGAGATATCTTTTTCTACAGAATTCTAGAAAAGATATATCAACGGTTCTGAACTGTTGGTATATGTTTTTCCAGAATTCTGGAAAGCTTATACCAATGGTTCAGAACCGTTGGTATAGACTTTTCCAGAATTCTGGAACACCTATACCAACGGTTTAAGTGCAACCATTGGTATAGGGATTTCCTCACGGCTTACTAGCCAACGGTTTGGAAAACCATTGGTATAGTCTATACCAACGGTTTTCCAGCCTATACCAACGGTTTTAAACCGTTGGTATAGCCTACTTTTCTAGTATTGTATTTTATTACTTGTTCCCTTATTAAAATGATAACATTGTTTAATCTTTATCAAAATTGTTACTGTGAGGTATTCCATATACAACTAAGTAATGAGTCTAGTGTAGTGCTTCTATAACCACTTGGTGATTTATGTGGCCCATTATTCTACCCACATATGATATGTATCTTGGTTGTTCATGAAAATATATTGTTATTATAATTTTTCATATGAATTAATCAGGATCATTCCTCTAGTAAACTATCTCATAGGCTTTTGTAGTTATGTGTTATCCAAGTCTTATAGAAGTATTTTGTACATTTTTTCAACCAATAAAAATTATATCATTAATGTATATCATTACCAAATATTAAACATTATATCTTATAATAATATCACATAGCTCATATAACCTTGTAGTTTAGTGTCATTGAGGATCTGTTAAATAGGAAACACATTTTATTAATGTTTTGGACATTTCTAGAAAATCGAACTCTCCAATTTCCCCCTCTAGACTTATCATAATTTTTTATTTTCTTTGTATATTAGGTAGTAGAATAATAAGAAATGGGTGAGCTCATATTCTTAGTAATGGAACACATATCTATAAACTATCAATAGTTATATCCTAAAAATGATAGAATATATGTGTAGAGTGAAAATCCTTTTAAAATAAACATGTAACAATAACAGTTTTAAAAAAATCATTAATGAATGACATGGAATATCAAAATAGAAAAATATATACCATTACATAAGTGTGTTTGATAATAATGGAAACATAGAATAGTGAAATTATAACATAAGATCATGTAATCATAAATATGTTTCAATAATAGAATTCATGTCATAATAAGTTTATGTTAAGCATTGCCGCAAAGAAAAAAATATAAATATGTTTTGGATAACCCAGAATGAACCATAAGCATATGTTATGTCTCATAGAAAATATAACATAACATATTTTTATTTAGTTAACTATATATGGACATAAGAATAAGTCAAGGATCATTGACAAGAAAATATAATCTACAATTAATAGGATTACAAGCCATGCAATATACATTAATTTCCATGATATGTAAAAATTACCAAATTAATTGGACAACAATTAGGGGGAACCCTTACTTTTAACAATATATAAATTTCTATGTTTCCCATAGGAGGAAAATAAACTGTATATATAGCATAATAATGATAAATTCTATTACAACAAATTGAGTCTCTTAATCTTGTATTATAGAATAATTTAAGTCTATATCATATGGTTTAAAAAAGGAAAAAAGAAGTTAACAATTTTGGTGTTTTATATTTTAATAATGAGGAATTTGTCTGGAAAATTATGTTACAATGTATAAAATTTTAGGAAAATGTTGGATAATTAAGAATAAAAATGAACAACAAAAGTGATGCTTGTTTTAATGAGAAAATGATATATTAAGAAATGAAACATATTATTATATATATTTAGACTATAATTTATCTTGGATTTTATTAAAAAATATTTCAAGGGTTTTCAAAATATATTAATTTATAAAATATTTTTTTGGAGTTATATAAATAATATTTATGAAATATAGAAGTTGAAGTTTGAGTTGAGATAGATAAAAATAAATAAAAGACTTACCTTGAAAATGAAGTGGGTAGCTTGGATGAACCCTTTTTCTATTTCAAAATACATTTCTATTGAAGGCCAATAACAAAAAAAGGATTATTAAATGATCTATTAAAATTGGAGAAGGTAAAAATTATGTTAACATGATAATATACAAAAAAACTCCAAATATTAATTATAACCTTACCATTAATATAAAAATATGCACAATGCGTGGAAACCATCATTAAAGATAATGAGTATTATTTTAAAAAATGATAAAATTATTTGGATAGAAATTGATAAAGTAAAAAATCATTGAATTAAAATTAAATTATCCTAAAATAGTAAGTTATTTAAAAATGAAATTAAATTTTTGGGTGTAAGTAACAAATAAATTATGAAAAAAGACCAAGAATAATCATTTTACCTCAATGAAGGTAGTAGAGTTAACAAATAACCTTATGTCATCATTATAATTAGAATAAAAATTCCATAAAGGTATAACATGTTATGGATTTATAAATCCCTTATATATCCTGAACATTTTGACAAAAACAATTCTATGTTGAAGTTATACACAAAATAAAAATTTAGTGATTATGATTCGTATCAAATTAGAAAAAAAAATTAAATTTTTTAGCTTTGCCTATGATTACTCCTATATGTACACTTAATTTCACAAAAAAAAAATTATTATTATTAAAAACAATTAATATTCATATTCATCTTTTTTTATTATTTTATGATCTACCTATTAACGAACATTATAATTTACTCTGTAGTTTTTATTTACTTTTGTTACTTTTGGTTCTCTAGTTATTTTCTATATAACTATCTTGGTATGTATAACGTTATCATAAAATTTATAAAATATCATAATAGTATCCATAATTATATTTTTGTGTGTAAATATTTATTCTATTACTACAAAATTTATATTGTTCTGTAGTTTTCCAAAATGGATTCAAATTTATAAATGTTCCTTGAAATGGTAATTTAATGAAGTCTAATTCATTGTAAAAGAATATTATTATGATCACTTAACTAATGTCAGAAAATATCATTCAAAATTATTATTATTTTCAAAAATTTATTTTTTATATGTTAAATAATATTTAATGTTATCCATGTTAGTAATTAATGGGAAAATGAAATACAACCTTTCACGGAGCCAGTAGTCCATGAGTATATGGAGGACACTTTATTTTTTCCATAGAATGAGTTGGTGATTATAAAAATTAAATTATAATAATTACATAATATTAATAATGAAAAAATTGTTATATATTTTAATTAAATAACCCCTTTTTACCAACCATGTAAAAAGTTTATGAAAAATAGAACTGGTCATACATGTAGGTGGTGGTTCATATAAATCAATGTCAAATCTTAATTTTTAGAGTAGTTTTGTAGTTAGGTAGAAGGGTGATATTATATTAATATAAAAAATAATTAAATTAATGTTACTTTTGATATCATAAATTCATGGATATATATTTTTTATGGTTATAGATAGACTAATATTAAAAACTATAGAGTAATAAATAGTAAGATGGGGATCATTAGCAATTCTCTATAATGTTTTCTTGGGAATGAAGACAATATTATAACTTCCAGATACCAGGGGATTATTAAGATACATGAGACTTATAGGAGGGTGATACTGTGAATATTTTACTTGATAAATCAAATGATATAGATTTCAAGAATTAGGAGTGGGAGGAACCATTTATAAGTTGTGGAAAATGGTATTTTATTCTAAATATCCATTACATATCATTGATTTCAGGAAACTATTCATGTTAAAATGGATCTAAAATTGGTCCAAAATTGACTGGAGATGGTTTTCGGTGGATATATTACCAAACACGTATTTTAAAATATATTTTAAACGTGTTATGAGTCATTTAACACTATATTTTTACACTTTACCATTTTGTTTTTTACCTTCATAACTAGTTTTAAAAAAGTAAATTAACAAAAAAAATACATGATAGCCCTTTCTAACATATTTTGGTGTGATAAACCTAAATTTAGCCTCTATAAAATAAAATTAAAATTTTAAATATGAATAATTCACTTTTAAATCAAAATATATAAATATTCAAAACAAAACATTTTTAGAAAAAATATTTTTTGACCATTAAGTGTTATTAATCTTTTATAACCTTAATCACTATGTAAATGAGTTTCAATATATATTCATATATTTGAAAACATAAAATAAAATTTATTATGTAAAATATAAAATAATAGTTATCAAATAATTAATACAACATAAATAATTTAATTCTTTGAAAATAATCCTATAATCATTATCATGGTCATTAACATTAATATTGGAAACCATAATTTTATGCTAATAATGAAAATTTTCATATAATATGGTAATTTTCAATTAATGTTTGAAATCAATTTTTTATATTAAATTTCTACAAGTGATGAAAACTTTTTTTTAGCGTAGGTGAGAGAAATAATTTTTGAGTAAAATTTTACTTAAGTCACCAAAAAGGTAAATATGGGTTTTATAAAAAAATTATTTTAAAATGATTAATTTTAATTTATATATATATAAAATTTATATAAAAAAGGTTTAAAAATATATGAGTCATTATTTTATTATGATAATTTCATAACTGATATATTTTTAAGAATATGAGTATTTTCTCACTATTCACCTAAAAATCAATTACTTTGGAAAAATTCTAATTATACATCATAGGTTATATTTTTTTATATTTAAAAAATGAATTTAATTTTACAAAATTAAAATCCTAAAATGTATAAATTTGTATTTTAAATAAAGAGACAAAATATAAGATAAATTACTTTTTATAGAAAAAATAGTTTTTAGAAATTTTGTGTCCTTAATCATATTTCAATTCAATTAATAATTAATTTTTTTACATGTATTATTTATATATAATATATTTATTCTATAAAAGTAAAATATATAAGAATACAATTTTAGAAGAAAGAATATTTATGATATTAAATGATATTTTTAGTTAGTTATCCACAATAATTTTATTAACGAATTAGAATTAAAAATGACTTTTATTTTTTTATAAATGTATTTCATACTGTTGTTAAATCTAATTTTTTCTATAAATTCAATTACTATATCTTAACATTTATATAATGTTTCACAATTAATTTTGGTTCATATATTCATGTATTGAAAGCTATTGAAACCATTTTTTTTAATGGAGAATTAAATTTAAAATATCAAGGACTCATGTTATCCTCCCATTAATTAAATAGTTTCATAAAAATATTAATTATTACATAATAACGAAAATATATTATATTTTATAGAAGATATATGTTACTCATGATAAGACTTCTATAGTGATATCAATCTTTCTAATATAGAAAATATGTCTTGTCACTATAAAATAGGATTATCCCTAATATTGAATTATTCTTCACCAACACTACTAGAAAATCAGGATGTATCCATGGACCTATAGCCATTTTTTTATAGTTCAGTGGATATATGCTGATTTATATTGATGGTAAAATTAAAAATATTTATTTAGGTTAATATAATTTCATAACCCCCTCCCCCCCCCCACAAGGTGTACCCCTATTCAGCCAAAAATGGGAGTAGAGAAATAATGACCCATGAGTCCTGCCTCCAATAGGCCACAGGATGGCGACTAGCACTGATGGTACAATAAATGCATAGATGGGTGGAATTACCCTCTAAGAAAACTCATGTTATATAGTAAGATATGACAGACAAAAACCAACTCCTACTCAGGCTCGAATATAAAAGAAAACCCAAGTACAAAAATGTAATGTCATGAAATAATTTCTATAAATGAAGGGGAAACTACAAGTTCCAAAAGAAAGTAAATATGATATTGACCACGAATCCCTAAGAGCTCCTCCAAAACCTCCTAGATAGTAGATACCAACCAGATATTTAACCTGCTCTAACTAACCATAAAAACCATTTATATATATGTAGGGTGAGTATAACAGTATACCCCATAGGACCCTCCTCATATCCTCTTATGAAAAAGTTCATGAAATCATGCAAAAAAACATTGAAAAAAAGGTGACACTATCTCATCACATAAACAAATATACTAAGTTTACATCCTCACCATGGATACTCTCCCCAAGTATCTCATATAATGAAATATAATAAAGAATATCATGGGTACCCTACTATTACTTCCCCATTGGTTTTCTTCTCTACCCCAATGTCGCACGTCATGGGTTTCTCTCTCCCAAAAGGAAATCCCACAGACAAGTAGGCAAAGAACCACAACATAAAACTTGTGCAATACACCACCATGTCCATGTAACCAAATGTTACCAGGTAGTTTCTAGGATCCACCACATCCCACATAACATGTATCATACATCAGGTGTATAACTGAAGCCATCACATCCCATACACAGAGTATGGTTCCTCAATCCATCACATCCAATACATGTTATACCTATAGTAGTCTTTAGGAAACTATATCCATAATAAATTTGTGTGAAATACCCAAAAAATAGTACAAACCATTACAAAAAAATATGGTGAAAACTAACTGCATTGAATACTAGCATAAGTAACTACCAAGATAAGAGAGGAGGTTCAAAGTGGGTATTTATCCATACATCCTTCCAACGAGATATTGGGGAAAGCACTTTAAAGGGATGAGAATCCCCGAGGTGTCAGTATCCCTAACCGACATGGTGGAGTAGATTATAGAAATAGAAAATGTACATGGTATAATATAGCTCACAACCAAACTATGGGGATATCATAGTCTTTGAATCAACTACCACTAATGTCTCTCAGACCCATAACTGCCACTCCTAAAACCATATATCCTATAAGAACACAACCATTTAAAGAGATACATTAAGTTATTTTATCCAGTTTTCATCAGTTACACTTTACGTTAATTAATTCATAAAAATTAATTAACCATTAATATTTTCCACCTTTCATTACATTAGAATCAAAACAAAGATCAATGCCCTCTAGGTATAAGAAAACTGATCCCACAACTTCTCATAATTACAACCTCAGCATTTCATCCCAGCAAGATCCGACCACATGGGTTTAACATTTATTCATTTATTTAATGACATAAATTTCTATATTGTCGGGTATTCTAGGAAAAAATTATAAGTTCCCCAAACACAACAGACTCAACACGGTGAGTAACTAAACTACTCTTTGAATCTTCACCACCTATAGCAGTAGAGTAAACTCATCCAACCATGAGAATATAAACATGGAAATAATGTGGAATACCCAGAGCCTCTTCACCTATCTTGGAAAGAGAGTAAAAAAACACATCCATCTACCTCATTCATTGGGGAAAGGAAAGTAGATAAACAACCACATGGTCATTAGACAAGAAACTGATTCAAACAAGAATCCTTCTTCCATAATAATGGGTAATCCAATATTCAACCCATTCCATAATCTTTGGTGTCCTCCTTGACACCACATGCATATCTTGATCCATCTTACCACTCCAAACATCATTTATTACCTCAAGAGTTGGTCCTCCCCACCCCTCATGCCACAACAACCCTCTAGAATTAGTAATTCCAGGCTCACAACACATACGACCTCCCCACCACACATACTAAAACAACCCTCTAGGATCAACCATCCTATTCTCACAATGCTCATGGGCCTCCTCGACCCACATAACACAACATCCCTCTAGGCTTAGCCATACAAGGATCACATCGCAACATAAGAAGTAGAAAATAAACAAAGAAATCAAGCTCTTTCCCCTAATGAAAAGCATCCAACTGTCACACACAAGGAGCTCTCATAGATCCAAAGCACAAGGCACATGGACTTTATAAGAAAATAGGAAACTCATTCCCTATAAATTTATTATCTTTCATCAAACAACCGATTATTTTTCCCTCTTGAATTAACTAATTAATTATCATAGGTTCCAACTACGGGAAACCTAAGCAATAAGCTATCACAGCTATCACAAATTAATTTAAAAATAAATTTAAGATGCCTTTAATTATTTTATCACTAATAATAAACATGAATCAGGTTCACTAACCAATTCTATTAAACATGAAAACTTGCATCATTTTTATTATAATCAAATTAAAAAAAGAAAAAGATTCATTAAATATGTCTCATTTTATTTTTTCCAATTAATTATCAATTAATTATAAATTTTCATTCTTTACCAATTTCCATCAAGAACAACATGAAAAACCAAGAATGGAATATATATCACGGTATCTAGAAAATCAAGAGGCAAACCATTATCATGACACAAAAAATATCACCATATGATTGATATCTATTCTATAATCCAGTTCAGGTAATTATTAGTTCAATTTCATTGTGATACATGCAGATAAAACATACTAGATCTACGATTACATGAAAATAAATAGATTAGAAAAGAATCCCCTACCTCAAAAGTTGTTCAATGTTCTTCACATGGGAACAGATTTGGTAATGGATTTATGATCACTCCTCCCACAAAAACATTATCCACTCGAGGATTCCACAACACAACCACACCAACCAACAACAAATAAAAACCCCATTTGAAACATGGGAGATCATCCTCAATCGCATGGAAATAAGAATAGGATGAAAAAGAGATCAAATCAGAAGAAACTACTACAAAACGAAGGAAAACATACCTTGGATCAACTCAGGACACCATAGATCGAAGATGGAATTTAGGAATCAATCCTTGGAGAATGAATCCCCAAAATGTTGAAGATGGGGTCATCGGGTCACCAAGAGTTGAGAGAGATTCACTACAACCATAGGGTTTCACAACTCGAGTGGCTGTAAATGTTTGAAAATATACACTATTGGGGTATTACACTACATGTAATCCCCTTTTACATCATGTAATTATAAGGGTTTGATTTTTGAAAAAAAATCCCCTATTTACATTATTTTTTTCTATCCCAGATCTATTACATGAAGTAAAACCCAATTTCACATTGTGTAACTCTTAATCACGTGAAATCCTTCCCTATATTCAGATTTTAGCAATAGTGATATTCTAGAATTCTTTCAAGAATCCACTGGGAACCTCAATATTTCGAAACATGAAAAGGGTTGATCTACATAGATCCAATCCCATAAATTAGACACCTCTCAAAATATTATTGTCCTCAAGAATACAAAACCAGTCTAGAGAGGAAATAGAAAAGGGGTTGTCTGAACAAACGCCCCACAAGAAATATCTCAAAGGTCTCTCTACTATAGGATCTCAATCACCACACCAAGGGAATAATTAAAAACCATGAAAAACCCACTCCCATCTCCTAAACACTCTCTCGGGGGAGATACCACTCAAAAGAGAGAAATCCACAACAAGCAACAGGAGAAATCCATCTCAAAAACTAGAAATGGTCTACACCCACAAAAGAACAGAGTTATAAGAAATGAAATCAACACCAAAAATCTTTGGGTACTTATCATGTATCTATGAATCAAATTTATAGGTAATCTCCTCCATGCCACCATGTCTACAACACAATAACCAAGGGGATAGCATGCTCGTGAAACACCTTCTCCTAGTGATCCTGGACCTTTATAGGCCACTCCTTCAAGGTTGTATCATCGTCAACATAGATATTGCCCAATGATGTCTGAATAATCCTAAAGTAAATGATGTATCTACGACATGTGAAAAAATCATGTATTTGGATCATCTGTAGGGGAAGTGCTACCCTATACACCACGACTCCAATATGAGATAACTCCTCAATAGGACCAATAAACCGGGGATAAAGCTTACTCCCAAAACCAAACATTCAATTCCCATGATAAGGATTCACATTCAAAAACACATTATCCCCAATATAAAACTCTAGAGGTCTCATCCAATGATCTAAAAAGAATTTCTGATGATCCTGTAATGTTTTAATCCTCTCATGAATCACCTGAACCATCTCGGTTGTATTCTATACCAGTTTGGGCCTGAGAATTACTGAATCTATAACCCCAATCCAACACAATGGATAATTTAATGGTAGACCATACAAGGATTCAAATGACACTATATCGATGGAATAGTGGAAACTATTTCCTTAAGTGAACTCTACCAAGTAAAGGTGCCTCATCCACAAACCTCCAAAATCTAGGACACAAGAGCATAACATGTTTTCAAGAGTATGGATGGTTTACTCTATTTCACCATCCCAATGTGGATGAAAATTAATTATAAGGAATATATGGGAACTAAAATCAAGCAGGATACCTCTCCACACCCTGGAGGTAAAACATGGATTTTGATTGGAAATGATCATCCTTGGTACTCTATAGAGTCTCACCACCACCTCCAGATACTACATTGACAAAACCTCTATTGAGATCGACTCCTTGAACACTATAATGTTGGTTGATTTCATCATATGATCCAATAAAAACCATATAGAATCAGAGACTCCCTAATATCGATTTAAACCGGTAAAAAGATGTCCTACCATTTCCACTAAAGAACATCTAATGGATAAAGGAAACCATTAGGAACACAGTTCTTGACCTTCATCTTCTGGAAGACAAAAAATCGAGACACAAACTCTGAAATTGTATGTATCAACATAGTCCACCAAAACTAACATCTAAAATCTTTGTACATCTTTCTCATGCTAGGATTTAACACTAAAGTAAAACTATGGAAATATCTGAGAACCATCTCATGCATCGCTAGAGGAACATAAATCCTTCCCTAAATCAATACTCAGTGATGTTCATCCTTAAACCAACCATCAGAGGACTCAGAAGAAATAACCCAGTCTCTCTAGACCTCTGCCTCAAGATCCCCCAACTTGGACTCATCTATATTCAACACTAGATATGTCCTCACTATCATCTGAAAATACAACCTCTATCCCGAACCCTCCCATATCTAGGTGAAATGTTGAATCTTCTCCCATCACTATCTACGAATCACCTGATTCATGCACTGCATCACTGCATGACGTCCTTCTCGGTGCATCGATTACAACATCCCCCTTTCCATATACGAAATCTTGAAGTCGTAATCCTGTAATAATTTCAACCACTAACGCTGACACAAGTTCATGTCACATTGGGATAAAACACACATTGGGCTCTTACAATTAGTGAATACCACAAAGAACTCACCTATGAGGTAATGTATCTACTGCTTCAGAGAAAACACCATCACCACTAACTCAATGTCATGGTTTATAGTTACTCTCATGGGGATGTAACTACCAATACCCATAAGAAACAACTGATCTCATTTGTATAAAAAAAAAATCCAAACCCAAGACATGAAGCATCATAGAAAACCTTAAAACAAACTCCTTCTACTGGAAGACAATGAACTAGATCATTGACCAACTTCTCCTTTAGATACTCAAAATCTATCTTATGCTGATCAGACCACATGAACACCTGATCCTTTCTATTCAACACTATCATAGGATTTGGAACCCAAGATAAATCAGCTATGAACATCCTGTAATAGCCTGAAAGACCAAGGAAAATTTTCACCTCTTCCATTATCATGGGGACTTCCTAAGAAATAGCTTCTTCTAGCTTCAACAATTACACTACTACTCCTTTCAAGGATACAACATGCCCCAAAAAATAGACTTCTTGATCCCAAAACACACACTTCAGAATCTTCCCAAATAACTTCAAACAGTGAATAACTCCCAAAATAGGACGAAGATGCTCTATATGCTCCTCTTTAAATGAGGAGTATACAAGGATTTCATTGATGAAAACTTCCAGGAAATTATCCAGGAACTCATAGAACACAATGTTCATTAAACCCATGAACACAATTCGAGCATTCTTCGTATTGAACGGTCACAACGAACTCATAATACCCATGAAGACAACATAAAGTAGTCTTTAGCATACTCAACATTTACATATATGTGATGATATCCAAACCAGAAATTGGTCTTCAAGAACCAAATTTCACCCTTCAATTGATCGAATAAGTCATCAATCTATGGAATAGGGTAGCGGTTATTCACTGTCTCTATTTTCAAGTGATAATAATCTAAATAAAACTTCAAAATAATATCATCATTACTTACAAACAAAACTACTACACCCCACGATGACACACTCAGCCGAACAAACCCACACCACAATAGACCATCGTTATATATACACAAATATCACAAATCATAAGGCCCCTAATATATAGAGACATCAAGATAGGATACATTTCTGGTTATAATTGAATCCTGAAATCGATATCTCATTAAAGGGGTAATGTTACAAACTCCTGTAGAAGTACATAAGGGTACTCCTCAACAACCATGGGAAATTTTGACTACTAAAACATTGATGAACTCAACATCAGTTTATCCATCAAGGATGAAAATTATGGAACATGCCTTTGAACCATCTGAGGGTCTCGCTTGGCAACAAAAACTGCAGGATCTCAATCAGCATATAAGAACAAAACCTTCCTATGGAAGCAGTCCACAAAAACCTTCACTGAATACAACCAATCCCTAAAAATGATGATTTTATATGTTTTTATCCATAAACATAGGAAATATCCCAATGATCAATGCTTCTCCAGCACAAGCTCACAATTTCGAGATAATTCTAACAAGTCAGATCAGCCTCCTACTGGTGTAGTCAGCGCCAAGGGAACTGGAAGTGTATTTTCCTCATGTCCCAAATCCTAGAAAGGGAAGGTGATTTGAAGGATTTTGTTGCTCCTAGATAAAAATTCATCCAAGAATTAAACAAGGAAATGGTACCTTGAACGACTTCTTCCTTACCTGGAGCTTGCATTGCTAAAGCACGCAACTGTCTACGACCTACTCCACATCCTCTATGACCATGCTGATAACCACCTCCATGGTCCCACTCTTCCATCTAAGGATAGGGATCATCCTGGGGATGTCCTCTTGCTACCGCAACAACTCTTTAATGATTCCAAATTAGAGAAAACTTTTGATGTTTCCATGGTTAAAACTACCTCAATGGAGGAACCTCAAGACGAAAAAATGGTGCATAATAACTAATTAGAAAGGTAGGACACTCTCTCCACTGATGAACTCATCCTCAAAAAGAAAAATAATAATTTTATACCTTATCATGGGTCTGAGAGCGTCATCCCCATGAGAAAGAAGACATTGATGGATATGACCTACCCTCGACTGATCAGAAGTTCTTTTGTTCTGATAATTGGGAACACCATACCATAACTCTACTTCATGAGGAATCATGAAACCACCCCTCTCATTACGATTTGGTTTTATATAACATCCTATTGATGACCTCTTATCTTACCATCACCTCAAGATACATTTTCAGAATAAACAGGGTGACCTGGCATTGGATCTTTGGATACAAATCCCCATTGAAATGTTGTGCCCTAGAATCCTCATCTAGAAATAGGTCTGAAACATATTTTAGTAGGTTTATTAAATGGATCCCAAACTCTCATACACTATATATCCCCTACCGAAGGGTAAGAAGATCCTGGAGACTGGTGTCTGTCATGGTTGAAGAAAGAAACTCGGCTTTGAACTGGTCTTGGAACTCCTCTCATGAGATTGTCAACTCCTCACAATATTCGAGGAACAAGAACTACCAATACCTTGCTAACCCACATTTCATCATCACAACCAATGATACTAATTTCTCCTTCTGACCATGAATCAAAATAAAGGCTATCTCAACCTTCTCCAACCAGTCTTCCATTAATTCATCTGAAACAGACCCCTCATACTTTTGCAGACTTTGGAGATGAAACTCTCAGAGTGTCCTCCTCTAAGTTTCTTTATCATCAACATCTACTACATGACCATTTTCTAGAGTAACTTTATGAAGATATTCTACGTTAACCTGACAAGGAAATCACCCTGTATCCATACCTTCAAAATAATAAATATTTAGAGATCATAAACCTGGAATATGGAAGACTTTAACATTAAATAATTGTTTTATTTTATTCTTTTTAATTTAACCTATCCCAAGGTCTACCCATTAAAACATAGGAGAAAAGATGAATGATGCATGATCATTTCCTAGGTCTCTACCCTTGAAACAATATCACTTCATTTAGTATCCATTGTAAGCTTAATGGTTTGTGAATTAGATCACAGGGGTCCCAAAATACCCATTTCTTAGCTGGTCTCCCATGTTTACAATGCTTGTTAAACTTAGATAACATTGTTTCCCTACTAACCAATGAAACCTTCCATGTTCCTAACTCCAAAATCCATCCTATCACTCAACCAGACCTCTTATAACACTCTATCATGACCCATCCCCAAAATATGTACCCATCCTAATCCAGAAATGGGATAAGATATATAGTGACCGCTAAGTCCCACCTCCCGTAGGCCCTGGTTTTGTGACTAGCACTAAGGGTATAAAAAACACAAAGTTGGAAGGAATTAACCTCTATGAGAATACACGAAAAAGGGATAGATAAGATAGAAACCAAAAAAATCATGCTCAGAATCTAATATAAATTAAAACTCGTGTACACCAATGTAATTTCATACAATAAATACTACAACTAAATAGGTAAACTACAGGCACTAAAATAAAGTAAAGAAGACATGAAAACGAAGTCAAAAAATATCCTACAAAACCCCCAAGATAGTAGTAACCAACCTTACATAAAACCTAATCTAACTGACCTGAAAAACAATTTATATATTTTCAGGGTGAGTATAACAGTATACTCAGTAGGATCCTCCCCAGATCCTCTCATGCAAAAGGTAAAGAAAACATGTGAGAGCATAATGAACAACAAGTGAAACTAACTCATCATCTAAACATGCATACTAAGTTCCTAGCATAACCATGGATACTATTATCATGTATCATATACAAGTAAACATAATAATGAATATAAAGGTTGCCCTACTACAGCTTCCCCATTGGTTTTCCACTCTTCCCCAACATCGCATGTCCTGAGAATCTCTCTCAAAAAAGGCTTGCTTGTAGACACATGGACGATGCACTACAACATGAACATAGTGTATAAAACCACCATCTCTATATAACTAAAATTAATCCATTAGTTTTTTGGAACCACCAAATCCCGCATAACATGTATCACACTTCGGGTATTTGACCTCAGTCCATCACAACCCATACACTGAGTTATGATCCTCAATCCATTACAACTTGTACACGTTATACCTATAGTAGTCCATAGGAAACTATATCCAAAATAAATGTGTGTTAAATAACCATAAGAAATTACATCCCTCTACACACATATATGGGAAAACTAACCTCCATTCGTACCATCATAATCAAGTACCAAGAGAAGATAGTGGAGTCAAATGTGGTAGTCGGCCATCCATCGTCCCACCAAGATGTTGGTGAAAACACCCCCAGGGATTAGATTCCCTGGGTTGTTAGTTTCCCTAATGGATAGGGTGGAGTATCATATAGAAACATAAAAATTAAATGTTATAATATAGATCAAAACCACACAATAGGAATATCCTTCTCTTAGAATCAATTGCAGCTAACGTCTCTTGGACTTTCGGCTGCCAATACTATAATGAGATATCATATAAGTACACAACCATTTAAATTGATACATTAAGTTATATTATACCATATTCATCAATTTAACTTTATGTTAATTAATTTATAATCATTAATTGACCATTAAAATTTTCCACATTATATTACATTAGAATCACAAAAAAAAATCCATTCCCTCTAGACATAAGAAAATCAATCCCACATCTTCTCAGAATTACATCCTATGCATTGCATACTAGTATTATCTATCCTCATAGGTTAAAAATTTATTCATTAATATAACAAAATTTCTTTATATATTACCAGGTATTCTAGGAAAATATTCTAAGCTACCCAAACACATGGGGCTCAACATGGTGAGTAGACGAACTATCCATCGAGTCTTCACCACCTATAGCAGGAGTGTAAACTCATCCAATTAGGTGAAGCTAAAAAAGGAAAGTATATGGAATTAATCACGAATCTTCACCAATTATGGAAATATAGTAACCAAATAGATCCATATTACTCACAAATTGGGGAAAGGAAAGAAGATAAAAAACATCATGGTTATCATCCAAACAACTGAGTTAATCAAGAATCAATCTTTCATAACAACGGGTAATCCATGCTTAAACCCATTATGTTATCTCCAGTTTCCTCCTAGAAAAAACATGAAAATACCAATACATCTTTCCACTCTAGGAATCAACTATTTCCAAAACAACTGGGCATCCCCACCCCTCATACCCCAACATTCTGCCATACTCAACTATCATAGGTTTACTACACATCTTGGCCTCCCCGCCCTACATACCACAAAAACCCTTCAAGATCATCCATCCTAGGCTCACAACACATCCAGTACTCCCCACTCGACGTACCACAACAACCCTCTAGGATCATGCATCACATGCTCACCTCACATTATAAGAAGTAGGAAACAAACAAAGCAACTGGGCTCGTGGCCCTAAAGCAAGGCATCCAGACTTCACACACAACAAGGTCTCATGGATCTAGAGCACAAGACACATGTCCTTTACAAGGAAACAAGAAACTTAGGACCAATAAAGGGATTATCTTTTATCACACAACCAGTTCTTATTCCATCTTGAATTAACTGATTCATTATCACAGGTTCCAACTTTTCAAAACTTAAGAAAAAAAGCTATCACAGTTATCAAAAATTAATTAAACAATTAATTTAACATGACTTAAATTATTTTATAAACAATCATAAAAATCCATCAATTTCATTTATCATCTCAATTAAACATGCACACTTTTATCAATTTCATTGTCATCAAATTACAACAACAATTGTATTCATTAAACATGCCACTTTATCTTTTAGAAAATTAATTATGAATTATTTCTGTCTTTTTTTATTTACCAATTTACATCAATAACATAATGATAAACCAATAAAAGAATAGATATCACACTATATAGAAAATTAAGATGCAAAGAGTTATCACGACACAAACAACAACATCACCAAGAGAATGATATCAATTATTTAATCAGGTTCAAGTAATTATTAGGTAAATTTCATTGTGATCCAATCGGGTAAATCATGATAAATCAATGATAGAACATAAATGAATAGAGAAGTAATGAATCTCCAACCTCAAAAGTTCTTTAATGTTCTTCACATGAGAACAGACTAATAAACGGATCTCTAATCACTCCTCCCACAAGAACTCCATCCACCCAAGGACTCCGCTACACAACTGCACCAACCAAAAACCAATAAATAACTCATTAGAAATTTGTTATATCATAATCGATTTCATGAAAAGATTTATGGGAGGAAAAAGAGATCAAACTGGAAGAAACTACTAGAAAACGAATGAAAAACACACCTTTGATCAACCTGGGTCACCACAGACCGAAGATGGAAGCTAGGAATCAATCCTTCATGAAAAAATCCAAAAAACATTGAAGAGGGGGTTTTTGGGTCTCCTAGAGTCAAGAGAGAGAGTCACTATAACTATAGATTTTGACAACTAGAGTTATTAGAAATGATTTAAAACATACAATATCGGGGAATTACAAGATGTGTAATCACTTTTCACGTCATGTAATTCCCAGTGTTTAGTTTCCACTAAAAAAAATGTCACCAATTCACTTTATTTTTTTTCAAACCACAATCTACTACACGATGGGAAAACCACTTCCACATTTTATAACTCTTTATGATGTGAAATCCTTCCTTACTTCCAGCTTATAGAAACCGAACCACTTTAGACTTCCTTTGAGCCTACTCTAGGCACCTAAAGCCTTAGAAGCACAAAAAGGGTCTATAAATGTGGATCTAGGAAATTAAATATAAACCCACAATTAAAAAAACATAGAAATTGGGTTTAATTTTTTAACCCCCTCGTGACAGTTATCTCCAATAGAAAGATTATTCCTCATCATTCCTCCCATCGGCATGCTATTCCTCCCATATTCTTCTACCATCGTGATCTTTTTCTTAAAATTTCTTTACATCCTCATAAAATTACTTCCATATTCCTCTAACCTCACATGATCCACAAAACTGTATTGTAAATATCCAATGTCGATTCTGATCACGACCTCTATGAAAAATGATAGGTTATTTTCTTTCTCGATTTCCTCAATATCAGAGGTTGTTGTTTATGCTGGTTCTAACATACTAAAAAATTTATTACCCTTCCACATCATCATAATTCCTCATTATCTTCATCCCATTCATTCTTCATTTTATCTCTATTTAGTGCATCTACTGAACCCTATGATATTAATTAGTGGACAACAAACTAATGTTGCAATAGAGTTCTTCTATATTCAGTAAATCGGCCAATCCATTTTTCTTCTTTGAGTGGATCTCATATGATTTTCCCTTGAGACCTTCCATGAGCAGGACAAGAATGATCATACCCCTACCTTTTCTATGAACTAGTCACCTCCCACTACTCGTAGTGAGTCTTCAACCTTCATCCAATCTATTATGTTTCAATTTCCTATTTTTTATTGATCATTACTTTGAAAACCATTCCAAATACACATAAAATGTTTCTCCTTTGTATTTATTTATTCTATAAATTTATTTTCTTTGTTTATTTGTTTTTAATATTATAATGTTACATCATAGTTTGTTTCATTATATCTTATCATATCATTTTACTTCAATAGTATATTGATTTTATTGTTTCTATTTAGTAGGCCTTTTAGGGAGAAGGGATATCATGTTCTTCGTATATCCATTTATTATTAGGGGTGTTCACACCCATTCAAATTCTATGAGATATTATTTTATAACATATCATGAAATATTATGAACCTTTTTTAATAGATGGAAAATTAATTTTTCCAAATATTTTTAAATATACAATATAGGAAAAAAAATATGTTTTTTTATTAATGATACGTGGTTCTCATATATCCTTTTTTTAAAGGTTGGGGCCAAAGCCTCAATAAAATAAATGTAGTCTTAAAAAATTAATATTTTAACATCACTATATATCCAAAGAGGTTATTACATTAATTTTACCACTGTTATTATATGTTATATATATGTATGTAATGATCAATCAAGATTTATACCTATTGATTCCCAACACTATTAGTTTTGTAAATGCTTATATTAATGGAATATTTTGGAAATGATTGATTTAACCCTTAGAAGAATTATTTATATTCAATGAGGAAAAAGGATATTGTACTAGTATATGATGAAGATGAAAATGACTTTCAAAAAACTCAATGGATATTAAGAAGAGTGATCTAGAAGGTAAAATTTGGGAGAAATTTTATCCTTCCTTAGTGGTGAATAATGTTCAAAAAATTGATAGATTTCACACCTTCTTAGATAAATGATATTTTTAAGTTATATTGAAATAACTTATTACTACTTAATGATAACAAAATACATTATGTAAATGTAGTAATTTAATAATCTTTCAAGTCACATGATACTTATCTACTTATAATTTCTCTATTAAATCTTGATATTAAGGTAGGCATAGAGGAAGCTTATGTAAATTTTAACAAAAATTTTATTGAGGCCATGCATATTTCATTCTCTAAGAGAGATGTTTAATTAATGAATAAAAATATTGTACATTATCTAATAACAATCCTTTATTTTAGGTTAAGATGATAATAAACATGATGAAGTCATTCCTTTCATATTATAAAATTAATTAGATAATGAAATTTAATTAATCTATTGATATCAATGAATAGACACATCAACACAGCCATATAAAAAATGTTATTTACTAGGATCATTATTAAAAATTAATTGGTATATCATCATCATGTTTTGGTGTCATTTTATATAGTAAAATATACTACTAGCATTAAATTATAATAACAGACATAGAGTATTCTTGAAATCTAGTGAATATTAATTTATCTCAACAATTATGGTGTGCTTCCACCCAATAAAAAATATATAGTCAATGGTATTAAAAAATAAAATTTTCAAACTCCAATGACATTAATTGAATTTATTTCTATAATGTATTACCTATTCTACTTACCTATAATAATTGAATAAAAAATCCAATAAACACACATCTAGATCATAAAAAAATATTCTTTTTTCTTATAGTAAGACATCTTGTTGTGAAGATGAGTGTTATATCCTTTAATAAGAGGAAGAAAAATAGCAGAACAATTTATGAAAAAATTAGCACATCCTACCATCATGTATGCCTGAAATATTCAATTTATAAGGATAATGAATTTATACATTTTGTTGAATATAAATTAAATATAATGTATTCACAGACATGTCTATTTTCACCTTCTTCATTGTAGATTCATATCTACATTCAATTAAACTATCATATTATAATTTCAAAGAAGTATCTTCCATAATATCTTTTCCTGTGATTATTAATTTAAAAATAAAATCCAATTACCATCTCAACAAATATGTTTATAATAATCATTCACAATCCTTTGATTACTTGATGCCTTCACACTAACTTTGATATGGTAAAGAGTTGATAAATATCATACATCTATAGTCTAGGTGGAAGATACAAAAACACATTGTTAAAACCACATGAATTATAAAATATAAGTAAATCACTGTATAATGGAATGTACTATGATGAAATTACTATTCTTAAAAAATTGTTTTAATGGAAGAAAAAACATTTTTTTTAATCCCTTGAATAGGAACCTTGAATGTGTATTTTTGATTATTATGTGATGCATTTTAACACCTATTAAATCTTGGATAATAAAATCACTATGAAATTAGAAATTAGTAATTTATACTAATAAAAAATTAATAATCTAATCATGAATATAGTTGATGGGTTGAGTAACTAAAATTTTGTTGTGGTGAGATTCAAGTATTTAATATCCAAAACATTAAATTTTTATAATGATGATTTAATGACCTATAAAATATAATGATCAATCCTAATACCTAACTACCAATGGCCTAATTTTAAATACTGGTGACTAAAACCATGGAATTAAACACCATTTTGCATATTATTTTTCTCCAAAACTAAAAATTATGTGCACAGTAAATACTAATTACAAGTTTTTATATGTCTTATATACATATAATAATCATAAAATGATTCTAATGCAAAGAAAATCTCCCCAATAGGGATCCCATAATTTTTGTTGTCAAAGGCGTACTGAGGCGTGTGACTTGCTAAGAGGCATTGTGAGGCACACCTAGTGTGTCTCATCACTATTGATGCATTGTGACCTCACTAAGGTATTCCAAAGGTTTTTTCCTCACATTCCATTATAGGAGGTCCTAAGGTGCATGAAATATAAACCACATGAAAAAATTGGGGGATCCTTTATAAAAAACATCATTGACAGGGGTGGAATTCAGGGGAGACATGGGTGGAAATCATAGAGACATGGGTGAAAATATGGGATAAATTATGAAAAAGGATCTGGGGTGGGAGGTATAATTAAATATATCATTTAATGAATTTATGAAAAATTGAATGATGTGCTAAATAAACAGACAACAAAGCCCCAAATTTACCCAACACAGCCCCAAATACCGTGCATGTTCAATTTGTATTATTTTTATTGAATTTTTGTTTTTCTAATTTAAAATATTTTTTAAAAATGTGAATATTTAATTGTTCATGGGGAATTTCATAGTTTCATGTGGCACATTCCTCACAATGAGCCTCATACTGCTTACCCAAGAAGCCTTTGTGTCGTATTTCGTTGTGAACCATTGAAAACACTTCCCATGATTAAAGAATCATAAATATTTCATTATATAATCATATAAATTATGTAATGAATATGAAGAATATATTGAAATCAACAACATATGATATATCCTAGGAGTGTGTACATACAAGTTTGAGTATAATCTCCAAGTAGGATATTCTAACAATATGTGATTATAGTGAATACATTAATGCCACAATATGTATTTATAAAATAGTTTAATGAAATTGTTACTAATGAAGATTTATAATAACATATTTTGACTATAAATTAAAATTTTACTATATATGATATATTATTTTAACAACATATAATTTATTAGTGATATATATAATGCATAAGTTTAACTAATAAATTGAAGATATGCCTAACTTTATTTTATATATATGTAAATTTAATATTTAAATAACATATAATGACTCAGATTTTCACATTTTTATTTTTAGAAATTATTTGGGTAAATTCTGAGACTAGGCGCTGAGACATCATGAAATTTCAAGGCTCGGTGTGCCCAGAACAATTGGTTGAAATTTTTTAAGTTTTTAATATAATCCATGCATGTATTTCCTAAAAAAGTAGAATAACATTTAAATGGTTTTCCAGATCAGAAATTTGAAGGCACTGTTGATCTCAGAATAGTAGGTTTACCCAAGGTGCGACCTAACATTGGTCGATGCGGGTCATCTAAAGAAAAATTCACAAAGGGCGTAAATGTAAATAAAATTATTAAATAAAATTATTTTATTTTATAATCTAATTTACTCATGAATGGTGACTCCGATTGAAAATCTAAGACCACTGTTGAGTTCTTAATGTTGTTTTCCCTAGGCGAGGCCTAACATCAGCTGACACGGGTTGGCTATGAAAAAATATTTTTTGGATGTTTTAATGAATAAAATAAACTATGATTTTATTTTATTTTAATGTTTAATTGACTTAAAGACACTATTTATTTTAAATGAAGATCTAGTTAGGGACCCATGGTTAGGCCCATAACCTTATAAATTCACTGGAGCCTTTGGAGTGAATCCTTAGAGAATTATCTTGGTAGCGACGAAAAACACCAGGATTGGAGATCGATATTTATAGACACTAATGACAATTAATCCTTGACATAAAATGATCCATATCCTAGGTAGGGACATTTTTTCATTTTTTACTATTCCTTGTTCTTAATTTCAATGATAAAAGTGGGTAAATCCAAAAACAGATTGATCTGTGGTTCGGTCGTTGTTATGGGATGGGTTATTGATTCAGGATTATCAGGAGATTTTTTATCCTATTAATTTATCCTTAAAAAGAAAAAATAGATTCTAAAAAAAATTCCAAGTTTCATTCTTCAGTCATTCTTGGTGATTTTCTCTCCCCCATTCTTGGCATTCATCTCTGTTGGATCCTCTTGACCGTGTCTTAACTTTCCAGGAGGCTCTGAACATGATCAGACCCTTATATTAGAGGGAAGATGAAATAGTGGCTAGATCAGTCTAGATTGGGACCCAAGGATCATAGAGGTTCTTTCATTTCATATTTTCAAGCGCCAGATGAAGAATAGTGGCTCATGGAAGAATCGATAGTGGCAGTGCCGCTTGGGATGCGGAATCGGCCACGTGTAAGCCAGTGGGATCGGAGGCCGCAAGACATGGAACGACACTACATCAGATGTAGAGGAGGTCACCATGGGTGACTGCATGAGAGGATCTACCTAGAAATGGGCCAGGTCAGGTGAGTGGTCCAGGGTGAGGAGGCGGGTCGGGCCGGTGAGGTGGTCCGGGTAGACCCGGTGGATTAGGTCGGATCGGGTCAGACTTGGAGGTTCGAGTCGGACCCTTTGGGTCAGGGTGGACCTGGGTTGGACCCAGGTGTCTAGACCCCGGCACAATAGACTGATCTTCCATGTGACTATGGAAACTGGGGTGCAGGCAGGTGGACCGACAATGAGTCATTCCACGGGCCTAGTGAGCACCACCCGTCTTCTGAAACTTCAAACGACCATAACTTTCAAACCAGACGTCCATTTGATGAGATATTTATGGTTTTAGGACCCTTATGATGAGATGTTCATTTCAAGATATCCTAAACGGGTTTTTTGTGAGTGTGAATGTGAACTAATGGATTGAGTATTGAGTTCTCCCAAAATGAGAGATTTTTTAGCAATCATTTTTGTGGTTGTCTGTGACCAAGAGATTGTGAGTATTATAGAGGTTGTGTGCCTTGTGGAGAATATGTGTCTTATGTAGACTGTGTTTCTTCTAGATACTATGTGTCTTATGGATACTATGTGTCTTGTTAAGATGGTGTGTCTTATTGGATTGAATATATCTCTATGTTCTTGATATATTTGTTGTAGACATATATCTGTGTGGAGTTGACTATGCATTCTGTTGTGGTATTCCTTTGGGCTATTCCTTGGTGGTATTACATTGTAGAATTTTATTTGTGGTATTCCTTTATAGTATTTCTTTTATGTTATTCCATCGTGGTATTCCTTTGTGGAATTTCCTTTGTGATATTTCTTCGTGGTATTTTCATTGAGGTTTATAAGAGTCCTAATGAGTATTATTTTACTCACCCCTGCACAAAATTTTCCCACACGTGTCGTGTCTTGTGCATATTATTGACTCTTCGATGGATTTGTTGGAAGACCAGGACTAGGCAATGCCTTCTAAGACTGGACATGCTGAGATGTGTTCTAGAAACTTTTCTGATGACATTCCTAGTACCTCTTACATTATAGGTTGGACTTGTGGTTGCCGACTCTTTCTTTTGGTGGGATTTTTTTTGGCCCTATTTACTTTCTAGTACATTCACTGTTGTACTCTAGTTGTTGAATATAGTGGTTTTCATGCATTTTTTACTTAGTTATTTTACATTTCATCATGTTTGTCTTGGATATGTGTGTATTCATATAGGTACTTTTGAAAATGACTCCCATTTGGGGGATATTCCTACTAGGTTATAGACACCATCCCCTGGCCTATTGGAGGATGGATTGGGGTAGTCACAACATGGGAACCTCTGGGATGGGTCATGATAGAGTGGTATCAGAGGAGGTTGGTTATACATTAGGATCGGGATTATGTGAGGTTGGTTTGGGAAAACCATGTTAAGTGTTTTGAGTTCGGATTTTAGGATAGGGAATCCAGTGTTACTATAGAGGCTGACATATCCATACACCTGGACTTTGGGCACCTTCTTTATGACCCATTACATGAAAACACTAGTTTCGGAAAAAATAATGGTACATGAATCATATAGAAACGGGTTGTTTCTTCCATGAACTTCTTGATTCGTCTCTTTAGGTATAATATATTGATTGTGGTACATCTTGTTTTACTAATGGATACCTCCATGCAGAAAGCAAGTAAATATTTTGTTGAGTGATCACAAGGATGATCCGCCTAGCGATGAGACATCGGTACATGGTCCTATACCATAGATAGTAGCTCCAGGTTGTTTACCAGCTATACCACTACCCATCGAGCAACAAAAACTACCATAACTACCAGTTGAGTATGCACACAGTCTGAGCATGTTGTATGAGTTTCATAGGTAGCTACTACCTAGGTTTTGGGGTGATCCAGACCCCCAGGCTACTGAGGGTTGGCTGGAGGTAGTTACATTTGTCTCTGCCTTGTGAGGACGCCTTCCAACTAGATTATAGTCCTTGTCATGAGTCTTTTTATAGGATCTGTAGGGTGATGGTGGAGCTTAGTGACCCATACAGATGATGAGATGACTCTATATTAAGAAGACATCAAGAGTCTCTTCAAAGAGGAGTTATTTCCAACCACTTTTCAATCGGTGCACATATAGGATCTTCTTCATCTACAGCAGGGCGGTCAGACTGTGGAAGAGTATTCAATAAGATTTACCAATATTACATGCTACTCCATGGATATGGTATGACACCCATTATTTAGGTATTGAACTATCGATCAGTTCTTGCAATGAGAGATCACAGAATCCACAATATCTCTTAGCCTTAGAACATATGTTGGGGTACTTGAGAGATCCCAGCTAGTGGAGAGATTTCTAGTAGAGCAGGCACCGATAGTGGGAGCTACCTACAGGAACCAAGTAGCTGATACCTCAGTAGTAGGTAGATGAATTTATTCATAGGGACCCAATCACATCAGGCATTTCAAGAGACTATCCTAGGACATAGGATTAGCATTTCAGGGCTCCCAGGGTAGTTTGAGTTAGCTGGGGGATAGGTTGTGTTACTTGTGCGGCGGTCTGGGACATATGGCATGGGATTTCTCGAAACATCGTACTACTGATCAGGATATGGTTAAGGGGACACTAAGGTAGAGATTTAGTAATGAATAGGGTGGTCTGTACGGTGTCAAAAGTGGATGGGGTGTGGGTAGGGTGACAGGAGGTGGTTGGAGGTTCATTCCATTACAACCACCACCCCCAGGTGGTCCACAATAGTCTCAGGGAGCTGGTGTATAGAGACAATTCCATCAACAGGGGATGGAGACTTATGACCATGAGGCTCCAGGGATTATTAGAGGTATGGTATCTGTATTTTCCACATTATCTATAGTTTTTATAGATCCAGATTCCATTCATTCTTTTCTTTCCATGAACCTTGTTCGAGAATCAGAGATTCTGGTTGAACCGTTGACTCAACCCTTATGCTTAGAAACTCCTACATGAGGATATTTGATAATCACACACTTGTGCTGATAGTGTTACCTTACTCTTAGAAGTGATAGTTTCGTTTGGGATCTCACGGTAGATAAATCAAGTCCTTAAATATCATTCTCAGTATGGACTTGTTATCCATGGTTAATTCTCATATTGACTGTTTTAGGAGTAGACTGTGGTGTGTCTATAGTGATGGAACTGGGTTTTTAGTTATTTTTAAAAAGGAAATGTTGATAGTGCATGACAGATTCAAACATAAGAGGGTGCATCCAATCACTCATTATTTGGATAGCTTAACCCATGGTGTAGTTGATGATTTGAGTCCACAGTTTCCTGCAGTGGTGGCAGAGTAAGTGCACATCTTTCCTGAGGATGTTCCAAGATTACCTCCCCCCAGGGAGGTAGACTTATGTATTGATCTATACCCCCTGACGGTGCTGATATCTACACTTTAATATTAAATGGATACCGCGGAGCTTCGTGTGATGATGGTGTAGTTGGAGGACTTATAGAGTAAGGTCTTTGTGAGACCCAGTGTTTCACCCTGGGCAGCCTCAGTTTTGTTTTCCAAGAAGGAAAACGAGAGATTGAGGTTATGTGTGGACGTTTGGTGCCTAAACTAGGTGATCGTGAAGAATAGGTATCCACTGCCAATGATCTATGACCTCTTTGATTAGTTTAAAGGGGAGTGGTGGTTCTTGAAGATTGACCTTAGATCTAGTTATCTCCATCTATGAGTGCGGGATGAGGATATAATGAAGACCACCTACATATGTTATTATAGACACTATGAGTACTTGGTTGTGCATTTTGGAAGGAAGAATTCCCCATTAGTGTTCATGGGACTCATGAATCAGATCTTTCAACCTTACATATACTAGTTCATGGTGGTCTTCATTGATGACATCCTAGTGTACTCGGCATTCGAAGAGGAGCACACGATACAATTGAGGATTTTTCTGGACACACTCTGAGATCACCATATTATGAGAATCTCTTAAAGTGTCATTTCTATATTCAAGATGTCCATTTTATAGGACACACCATTTCAAAGGCTGGAGATGTAGTGGATTTAGTGAATATTGAGGTGGTGCTTGATTGGGAGCCACTCAAGAGTGTTACCGAGGTGAAAAGTTTACTTGTTTTGGCTGGGTACTATTAGAGGTTTGTACTTGAATTTTATAGATTTTTTTCATACTTGTAACCTTTTACATGAAAGGGAGAACCTTTCATCTATATAGAGAAGTTCTAGGAGATTTTTCATCAGTTGAGGCAGAGATTGGTGAGTACTCCCATCGTGATATTTCCTGAGGATAGTACCGAGTATGTAGTGGTAAGTGATGCATCAGGAACTGGGCTTGGTTGTGTCATGATGTAGGGGAAAGTGGTGATTGTATATGGTTCATTCCAATTAAAACCACACATGCAGAACTACACTACCCATGATCTTGAGTTAGAAACGTTAGTCTTTACTTAGAAGATGTAGTGACACTACCAGATTGGTGAGTAGTTTATCTTGTACTCTGACCACAATAGTCTAAAGTATATCTTCTCTCATAAATATCTGAACTTGAGATAGTGGCAATGTTTATAGCTCCTATAGGACTATGACTTTGATATTTTCTATACTCCTAATAAAGGGAACATGGTGAAAAATTCTCTCAACGGGAGATCTAGTTTGTAGTTCTTGAACAAGGAATCAGAGTAGTCGACCTCATTGTAGATAACCTTGTGGGTGGGGATGGAGTAGATTACCTCCAGTTGATGGTTGTTACCCCTCCACTCTTATATCATATCATGGGGTCACAGCTTGAGGATTCCATTTGTGATAAATAATATTCTCATTTTTTCATAATAAATACCCTTGATGGATATTCGAAATGTAGGGAGCATGTTGTTCTTTTTAGAGGTCGCATAGTTGTACTAGTGGTGTTGTTGGAAGAGGTTTTTAGGGAGTTCCATACATACCCTTTGATGGTACATCTAAGTGTGGGAGAAGATGTACCAGGACCTTTGATTTTAGTTTTGGTGGCCAGGGATGAAGATTGGAGTTATATATTTTGTTTCTTGATGCAACACTTTTCATAAGGTGAAGGCCAAGCACCAAGTTTCAATGGGTTTTACTCAACCCCTTTAGGTGCAGGAATGGAAGTGGGATGGGATACTGATGGAATTTGTGAAAGTTTTACCTTGTACATCAAGGGGAAAATATACCATCTAGGTGATTATTGAATGAGTCACCATGTTGGACCACTTCCTAGCCATTCGAGAGTAGAGTTCAGTAGAGAGCATGAGACGCTTCTATGTGAAGGTGATAGTTCGACTCGATGGAGTTCCATCGATGATAGTCTCAAATCATGATTCTCACTTTACATCCTAGTTGTGGAAGGGATTTTATGAGGTTTCTGGGATTCAATTATGCTTGAGCACAACGTTTCATCCACAGAAAAATGACCAGACAGAGGAGAACATATAGGTTCTAGAGGACATGCTATGGACTTGCATGTTAGATTTTGGTAGAAGTTGGGAGGATCACCTACCTCTAGTGGATTTTTTATAAAACTATATTTACTATTCCACCATCATTATGGACCCATTCAATCCCTTGTACGGGAGACCCTACAGGTTACCACTTGGATAGACGAACCTAGGAGAGTCAGCACTCATGGGCCCAGAGTTGGTGTTGGTGACTACAAAGAAGGTGCAGATCATCCATGACTAGATGAAGACTGTACAGAGCTGTCAGATGTCTTATGCTGATAGTCATTTTAGGCCTTTGGAGTTTGAGTAATGACACCACATCTTCCTTTAGGTCTCACATAAACATGGATTACAGATATTCATCCAAGGAAGCAAGCTATCATTGAGGTATATCTGAAAATTCCTAATACTATATAGAGTTGGCGAGGTGGTTTACCACTTGTCTCTACCTCTGCAGTTAGAGTAGGTACAAGAAATATTCTTTGTGACATATAAAAGGCACATGGATGACACATAACACGTCATTGACTAGTGAAAGTTGTACATCGACATTGGCGAGACTTTTTCTACGTACCTGAAGGAGATTGATGATCGACGATAGAGGATCCTTTGTGGGTGGTTGATTCCTCCAGTGTGTGTCTGGTGGTAGCACATGAATCTCTAGGAGAGCACATGGGAGCAGGAGGCTCAGATTCATGCTTAGTACCATCATTTGTTTGAGTATCCCTTGTTTTGGATTTTTAGGGAAATAAATCCCTAAGTTGGGGAGAATGTAATGACTCGTATTTTCATGACATTATTTTTAGAATTTTGTTTGGAAAATTATGAGACCAGGTGCTAAGATAAAATTCTATTTCAAGGACTGGTGTTCCCATAAAAATTCATTAAAAAAATTATGTTTTTAATAACATGCACATGAAGCTTTCGTGAAAAAGTGTAATATAATTTAAACAGGTGTCTATATTAGAAATCTAAGGGAACATTTGATCTCAAAATTATGGCTTTACCCTAGGCACAACCTAACTTTGGTCATTGGGGGTCATCTGATGAAAAAGTCACCAAGGAATTAATCATAAATAAACTAATTAAATAAAATTATTTAATTTTAAAATCTTAATAACTCATGAATGGTGAATCATATAGGAAATATACTACCAAAATTGAGTTTGTAATATGGTGTTTTCCCTATGTGAGGCCTAACATCAGTCGGTACAGGTCGACTGTAAAAATTAGTTTTTGGAAGTTTTAATGAATAAAATAAACTATGAGTTTATTTTATTTTAACATTACGTCGACACATCAACTCTATTTCTTTTAAATGATGAGCTAGGTAGGGACCCTTGGTTAGGATTTAAACCCTAGAAATTCCCTAGAGACTTTGGAGATAATCCATGGAGAATTCTCTTGGAAGTGATGGAAAACACTAGGATCCAAGATTGTTCTTAACAAATCATCAATGGAAATCAATCCTCGACGGCGAATGATCCATATCCCAGGTAGGGAGATGGTTTCATTGTTTCTTTTCCCAATTATTAATTTACACAATAAACATGGTTCAATCCCCAAATAGTTTGATCCACAATTTGATTATTGTTGTGGGATGGGTTGTTAATTCTGGATTATCAGGAGATTAATTTATCCTATTTGGTTATCCTTCTAATGAGAAAAAATCAAGGTTGACATGAAAAAAGTCCAAGTTTCATTTTTTAGAAATTATTGGTGCTTTTTTCTCCCCAGTTCATGGCATTCTTCACTATTGGATCCTCATGACCGCGACTCAACTTTTCAGGAGGCTAAAAATGCAATCAAAACCATGGATTAGAGTCAAGAAAAAAAGTCCAGATCAATGTAGATCAATACCCCATGATCATATAGGTTCTTTCATTTCATATTTTCCAGCACCAGAGGAAGAATGGCATCCCGCGGAAGTAGCGAAGGTGTTGAGAAACACCGACGCATGGTGGAGCTGTGTGGGACGCGGTGGAGACCACGTGTGAGCCCGAGGAGTTGATGGTATCAAAGGCCATGGTATGTGGAATGGAACTGAGTAGGATGTGGAAGAGGTTTCTACGAGAAAACACATGACCAGACTGACCCAAAAATGGTTCGGGACAACGTGGTAGGCTGGGCCAGTGAGGTGGCTCAGGCCCAACTAGAGTGGGCTGAGGCCAGTGGTCTGGGTCGAACCATCGGACCAAGTCAGATCCATTTGGTTGGGTCAGCCACCTCCAGTCTGGGCAGACCCGAGTTTGACCCAGGTCGAACCCGGGCAGCTAGACCAGGCCATGGTCAACAAAGCTACCACATGGCTACGGTATCTAGGGCACTGTTGACCATAATGATAGCTCAAGTTGTCGTGGGATGGTCGGACAGGGAGGTCAACAATTACAGTCAACTTCCATGGTTGGTGGACTGACCATGAGTTGGTCCATGGGCATGATCCCCCCCCCCATCTTCTGAAACATCAAATGACCATAACATTCAAACAAGAAGTCTGTTTGACAATCCATCTATGGCATTGAGACCCTTAAGATGAGACAACCATTTAGAGATATTCTAAGTGGGTTTTTTTGGGAGTGTGAATATGATATAATGGATTGAGGAGTGAGTTCTCCCAAAACAAGTGAGCTTCGAGAAAATATTTCTATGGCTAGCTGTAACCTAGAGACTGTGTGTCTTATAGAGACTGTGTGTCTTGTGAAGACTATGTGTCTTATAGAGAATGTGTATCTTATAGATACTATGTTTATTATTGAGATTTTTTGTCTTATTGGATTGAGAATATCTGGATGTTCTTGATATATTTTCTATAGACATATGTATGTGTGGAGCTGACTATGAATTCCTTTTGTGGTTTTCCTTTGTGGTATTCCTTGGTGGAATTCCTTCATGGTATTTCCTTTTTGGTATTCCTTTGTGGTATTTATTTTATGTTATTCCATTGTTGCATTACTTTGTGGTGTTTCATTTGTGATATTGCTTCGTGGTATTTCATTTGTGGTTTTGGGGAGTCTTAATGAGTATTGTTTTACCCATCCTTGCACTAGTTTTGCCCACACATGTTATGTCTTGTGCAGATGATCAACTCTTCGATGGAGTTCCAAGAAGACTAGGACCAAGTGCTGCCTTGTGAGACCAGAAATACTAAGGTGTGTTCTAGTATCTTTTTCGATGATATTCCTAGTACCTCATTCATTACAGGTTATAACTGTTGATGATGACTCCTTTCTTTTGGTGGGCTTGTTTTGGACCTGTTTACTTACAAGTACATTTACTATTGTACTCTGGTTGTGGGATATAGTGGATTTCATGCATTGTTTACTTAGTGATTTTACATTTTAAAATCTATGGCTTAGAGATGTGTGTCGGCGTATAGGTACTTAGCCAAATTCCTCCCATATGTGGGATATTCCTACTTGGTGCTAGTCACTATCCCCTAGCCTATTGGATGCAGGCTTGAGGTGGTAATGGAAATGGACCCTCTAGGAAGGTTCGTGACATAACATAACCAATGTAATGGTTATTTAGAGTTGTGTAAAGATATCCAAAGAAAAAAACTTGTTTAATAGAAATTTGGACTTGTTTAAAGGTTATTATATTGATATGAGAGAATAATAGATCTCAAGATTCAATTTAATAAGTAAGGTGATAAAGTCTCTTAGCATAAAAAAGAATTACACATAACTTTGAAGTAAAAATTTCTATTCATGGGTTTGAAAATTATTTCTTTTGAACACTATGATAAATAATTACATGACTCTAAATTTATATTTTATGTGTTTGGTTAGTTTATTATTGGTCACTGTAAATTTATAGTCACCATGAAAAGAATGGTATTTATTGGATTCATCATGTGTTTGATTAAATTGTTCATCCCTTAAAATTTTATTCTTTATTTTTTTTTACATGTCAATCATATCAGTACTAGAAAAAAACATGGACCTTTAAAGGGCATTCGATGAAGTAACTAATGTGATCCATGGATTTTCATCTAGGAAATGAATATTTTATTGTTATTATTTGGCATTAGTTTAATGACATTCATAGTCACAATATGGATTAATTTTTTTAATGACTACTAGAAAAAATATTGGTTAACTAATTTATTTCAAAACTAACACTATTAATGGATATAAAACCACAATTTACCACAAATATGAAGTTTATATTCCTAATACCATTTTAAATTTCATATCGATTAACAATGTTAAGAAGGTTTTTCTTAGAAGACTTTCTTTATGCAAGATCAAAAATATAAGTTTTGTTATTATTGATTCTGATTAGAAACTACTAGTCAGTTTTATTCAAGATAATTATAACAACCCATGGTATCTAAACTATTTCATTAGAATGTTGAATTCTATCATGAGTAATGACTTGGAGGTCTCTCACACCCAATGGGAGGGAAACTTCACAGTGGAAATCCTGGCTAGCAAAGAAATTCCTCAGAATAGTTTTATTATTTATCATAATATAGGTTTTATTCCTTATGATTGTAATCTCATTGTCAGTGGTGATGCTATGGGGATTCATCATTATAGGACATCCTAACTCTCTAGTTGACCTCACTTTAAAAATAAATGGTTATTTTTCATTGATAACAATGATGATCTCCCTTATACTATTTGTTATGCCATATCAAATTAGTGGAGTATAACATAATGATTATTTTAGATAAGATCAATTATTCCTACTAATGTTTATGGCTCCCAGTCCAAGTGTCACTCTTCATGTTACTGGTTTTCCCTCCATTTTCTGCTTCCCCTCAAACTAAATTTTCCTATCAGTATCCCATATTCTCATCCATTTCATTATTTTCATGAAAAAAATTCATTAAAATATTATTTATAAATTAAATTCATTAATTAATATTGGGAAATTTTATTTTTATAATATTGGTCATGTATATGCATAAATTAATACAACTATGTTCATCTCTGTTTATAAAACATTCATTATGTCTTTATTCCTCTAAATTCAATTGAATTTTCGTATTTATTAATAATCATCGGGCATGCATATGTATCATAATGAATTATATAAAAATCATTCATAAATATTAGTTCTATATCATATATACGACTTTTAAGTTTAGAATCCATCATGAACTGTATTTTGAAGTCAAAATCAATTTTAATACTCAATAGTATATTGATGTGTATTTTGATGCTTGTTATCAATATCATTCATGTTACCAAGGTGTTGTTAAATGAATTGAAAATACATTTAATAGTTTTATTTGGGATTATCATCAAAATGGAAGACACCACTAGGCCAGTTAATATAGATTGGAAAGGTCCATGGAAGACGGAGGAATCAATCGTATGAGTGGATCCGAAATTTCAATTAATTCTATCCATACTGAAAAGGGATTTTCTCTATGAGAAACCCATTTTATCCTAGATCATTAGAAAAAAATCTTCAATTTAGGATATAATAATTTTGGGGGCATCAGATCTCAATTGTGGCATGACATATATGATCCCATATGTGACACAATTAAACACTCATATTAGATTATCAATTGCAGGAAATAGATTTATATAGAGACAACTGGTCTATTAATAGTTTTTATTCCATTTGTGTCTAGTACTTGGAATTAGTTATAGATAATACCCTAACCTAATTTCCTAAAATAAGTTTTGAATGATTAGTGGATGTCCCTTCATATCTTAGTCAAATTATACACGGTGATAGATGTTTGTGTTCTCATTCCTACCTCCTCTAGGATTTTTTCCTCCTTTAAATATCATAAGATGAAACTTATTCAAACTAATATTTGATGATAGGGCCTATAACAATTTTTTACAAATAAATCCCTATCATTTTTTATTTTCTAGTGGGGTGTGCCTGGAATCAATCCCTTCTAATCTATGTTGTGGTGAAAATTCTTGGCATCCCTCTCACCTCAAAATTCTAGTGTTGTGAGAATGATATCATGGAGTTGATTCATCACATTTTATCTGATGGTGAGTGGGTGAAAATTATATAGTTCAGTATATGAGGATTTCTAGGGGTGAATATATTTTTCACTTATAATGATCATTTCATTGATAAATGATCACAAATAATTATAAGAGGGTCTTTATTTTCCCAGGAAAATATTATTTTATTCATAATTGGTCCTTGGGTTACATGAGAGTTGTGAAATTAGTACTGTAAAAAGGATTTTAGATGAAAAATATCATCTATAGATATAAATGATTTTCCCTAGACATATCTTCTTATTTTATGGGGAAAACATTAAGATACTAAGTTTCCTACTTTATTGAGTGCCTAGTGTTATTCAACAAAGTTTCCCTTCAAATAGAGAAAGTTATAGTAATTGTGTGAAGGGGAGATCCCATATCCTAAGCTTCAATCTCAAATCATAAATATTCTATTTTAATTTATTGAAATGATATTGAGGTATTGTTCATGATTATTGGGGTTTATTAATCATTTAATTCACTTATTTTAATAGAGAATGAATAACAAATATTTTCAAAGTGAAGGACTTATTATATGTTTTAGCGCATTGGAATATGAAAAAAATAACTTTCTCAGATCAAATTGTATTCATATATAGTTGGTATATTCTTAATGTGATCCTCTCTCATTCATTAGAGAATATCTTACATGAAAGGGGATTATAGAATCATGATTCACCAAGGATTTATGATCTTATATACTTGGAATTAGGGTAAGAATGTGGAAGATTTTATAGATTTGAGAGGAAATTAAGAGGAGGATCTAATGGCTTACACATGTTTAGGTTTATTACCTTCAGAATGTAAGGTCTTTTTATGTGGATTACCTTGATCTTCATCATTTCATACCACCCTAAGGATTTTTTCCTTTTTTATAAAAAATAAAATTTTATGTATATTATTTATAATCATATTTTCTTATATAATTTTCATATATAAAACAATACTAATTAGTTTTATGGAATGTTTTAATTTTTACTAGATATATGACATTATTTGAACATCATGTTACAATAGTGTTGTCAGAGAATTAATGAGTTTAGTTATCTAGACATGATGGAACCGAATTGGTATGCACCTTGGAATTATTTATTATTAATTTATATCAAAAACTATTCATAAAAACTTTACATCAATATATGCAATGTTTTTCAATATTATTACATTTTTATAGAATCATTAATGGAAATGTTATAAATTCTCATATATTTTGAATCCATTCTATTTAATATCAAAAAAATCTCATACAAGAATATAAATTTTATCAACCCTTAATAACATTCATGCATTTAAGAAAAAATTATAAGAAATAGTAACACATTACATTGATGTAAAGAATAACAAATAACCTAAAAATTATAATCTAAAAATCCTCAAAACATAAACATACTAATATTATAAAATATGGAAGGAATATAATACATAACTAATAGATATACATCCTTATACAAATTCTTATTATTATTCAAATACTAATTTTGATACTAACTTGAATAATTTCACACAAACATTTTTTTCATTCTTAAATTTCCTCTGTTTATGATCCAACTTATTATTAAACAAATAATAAAATATAGAAATTTTAAAAAATATATAATATATATATATCCCAATAGATATTAAAAGACACACACTTTTATAGTTGTTCTTCTTATGCTTTAATTGTAATAACAAATAGTATAATACTATAAGATATATTGTCAAGAAAGAACTTTTGTATATGCGTATGCTCATTATTATAAAAATATTGAATTCATATATAAATATGTTTATTTATATTCCTATTCTCATGATAATCCTTATAAAATTACATAAATACAATCATTTTGAAGATGATAGTGCATGTGTTTATACTTATCTGTAATCACTTGCTACAATACAATCACATAAAAAATTAATAGTGTGAATTATTTTGATTATGTTTATAGCCATCCTTATAAAAATACTATAATATGTATATATAATTTCAATTAAAATAATATAAAATTCTTGTAAAAAATACAAAAATATATAAAGAACAAAAAATTCATTTTCTTTAGCATATTCTTATACAGTAACAATATTATTTACATACATATGCTTATGTTTATGGTAATTATTGCACCAATGCATATACCGAAACATAAATAATTCACATTTTTATGTTTTCAGTTCATATTATTTTTTATGTTTATAAATATACTATAATATAAATAAATTTTCAAGTTTATAGGGATTATGGTTATGCTTATGCCTCTACAAATACAATGATACATACATATTACCAAATTGTGTAATATAAAGTTTTTAACAATATGCATATGTGTTGCATTATATTAACATTATTCACATGATAAATATAGATATTTTTGGATGAAAATTCACTATGATATTCATATATGAATAATTTTTGTAAATGAATCACGTTTTATCAATTAATGATATTACTTTTTTCCTACAAATACATTTCTTGATAGATATCATTGAAGAAGATTCACATTAAGTTTTCCATTAGAGTAATTTATTTTTATCATGTCAACTATGTCATTAATATTTTGTGATGTATGTTACATGAAGGTAATTATAGTTTTATCAATACTCTTAATCATTATTTACCAATTATTTTAAAGAATTATTCATTTAGAAGATGGAATGCCAATAAATTTCATTGCATCATCCTTAAATGATGAAAGTTATTTTAGTTATAGTGACTAGAATTCACTACACTAAAATAGTCCATAATTCATTAAATCCATCAGTAATAAAATCCCTTTGTGTTAAATATATTCATCTACTATCAATGATGAGGAACCTTTGGACTGTAGTAATGAAAACAATTCACATAGTGGTTGGTTCATCTTCTATAGCATACTAATGTAAAACCACTACCAAAATGTTTTCAAACCATAATCCAAACACAATGATTTTAGTATTCATATATTTTTTCCCATTCAACATTATCAATACATATTATGTTTTCACTATATATATTATTCATCATCCAGTAAATTAAATTAATACAGTAATGTTTACATGAATTACAGATGTGTTACTAATCTATATCTGATAAAATATGTGTGGGAGAAGAGATAACCACATGCTGTTTTTTTTTCATATATATTTCTTTGAATTATATTTTTAGTGTGTTTGTTTTCTAAAAAAATAAAAAAAACTACCCTATTTTTTTATAATGTACATAATAGTTTATAGATGTTTTTTAATGTATTTTTCAAAAAAAACTAAAGTGGAAAAATATAATAAATTTTTAACTCCATGTTAATTTTTAGAAATTTGATCTTATTATTTAACCTCAAAGGATCAAATTATTATTGAGTGATTTTCCCACCATTTTTATGGAAATATGTTTTTTCAACTATGAAAATTATTTTGATTGAAAATTTTTAAGTGTAATTGAGATTATAACATGAGGAAACTAAGGGATGGTTATAATTTAACATCCCCCTTATTGAAATTTCAACTCAAGTAAAATATATATGTCTCACTCATGAAAATAAAACAAAATATTAAATTGAAACTATAGGGATGTATATAATTCATGTATAAATCATGACGATTGTTTTAGTTGAATGGGACAAGAAATTTTTCCTAACTTCTTTTTAGTAGTTATGGTTTTTTGTGTCTATTTTATCATGTAAATTAACTAATTTTTCTAAATTATTCTAATTGAAATGGAATCATAAATTTTGATTTGGTAAATTTCATTTAAAGAATTGAATATAATTTGGCTGATATTTTAAAATTTTTAAATACTTTAATTTTTCTTGTTGCTTTTCTTCAAAAATAAAAACCCATTGAAGCATTGATAGAACCTTTCCACACATTTACATATCAAAAAATCATTATTTATTAAGGTTGAACTATTTTATTTTTTTTATATAATGAAGAAAGGGGAAAATTCATTGTTGTGTTGGAATATTTATAATCTATTGTAAATAAAAAATTCTAAATAAAATTAACTAGAATTATGGATTTTATTAAAGTGAAAATCTAGTTAGGAAACCTGCATTTTTTGAAATATATTTATTCTTTATTAATGTTGTTAAATCATTAATCCAAATTGGTTCTATGTATTTTCTTATTTCAATTTTTTTCTTTGGACTATAATATTAGAACTATTCTTTGAAAAAAATATTTTAATTTGGGAGAACTACAAAAATATTTATTTTAAGAATTCATTGATGAAATATTGTATTGATTTTCATTATTTAACTATATTGTTCACTTCACAGAATATTTTAAAACAATTTTCTAATATTTCCTATTGATATAATGGTGAAATTGGATGAATTTTTTAGTACGCCCAGTTTTGGGTACATAACCCCTTTCCTCATGTTTTTTTAATTGGTGTGTCTTTATTAGAGAGTTTCCATAAAATAGAGAGTTTCCATAAAATGAAGAGTTTCCATAAAATAGAGAGTTTCCATAAAATAGAGAGTTTCCATAAAATAGATAGTTTCTATAATATAGAGATTTTACTATAAGTTGGGTGTTTCCACAAAGTGGAGCATTTCCATAAAGTGGGTTATTTCCATAAAGTGGGTTGTTTCCATAAAGTGGGGTGTTTCCATAAAGTGGGGTGTTTCCATAAAGTGGGATGTTTCCATAAAAAATGTGTTTCCATAAAAAGGGTAAAGGTGAAGGATGGGAGAGTTTTGAGGTTTTATAAGGAGTGTTGGGACTGAAAGTAAGGTTGCACAATCCATACATGGTAGGCCCAAACCGTATGGTCAAACCTTGCGTAGAGGTCAAATCTAGATCCTATTTTCTTGGAGCTTACTCGTTTTTGCTATATATATTTCTTTTTGGATTCAAAACGCCTCTATTTTGATACTACTCTCCCTAGAAGGATGTAGAACCCTCCCCACACGATTTGGAGCCAACCTAGAGCCTTCCCTTGATGATTTCAAGTCTGATTCTTAAGGTATGCCACTATTCTTTCCGGATTTGTCATGTTTTCTTAGATCTTTTTAGATCTACTTCTTTGATCTCCATTATTTCTCATATATGAACCTATAGTGGGTATATCTACGTTTTTTTATGCTAAATAATTCAATGTTGAGTCGTGATCTTTCTAGGATAAGAGAACTAATGTCATTCTTGGAGAATCGACCCACTTTCTTGTGCATTTTTTCATCTATTGTCAAAGTTTTGTCAAAACCTTCGAGGTATGAGGCTTCTCTCTCGACTCCTATTACTATAATTGATTGTATTAGATTCAAATTTTTATATTGAATTTGAAATTCATGGAAAAATCTTCATTTGTGATGATTTATGGTTTTTGTGAAATTGTGCGATCTTGGTGAATAGTTGTGCAAAAAGGGGGTTTAGTTTCATGAATTTAAAATAATGATTTTAAATTATGGATTTTCTAGAATTCCTAAATGGTTGATGGAAAAGATATTTTCAATAAAAATGGTTTTCAATAAAAATGGAGTTTTATTGAAATGGTTTGGAATTGAAATGGTTTGGTATTGAAATGGTTTTGACGGAAATGGTTTTCAATAAAAATGTGTTTTTATTGAAAGGGTTGTTTAGGCATGATTGTTGGGAATATGTGGTGTGTGTTCATGTTTCATATACGGGGCTTATTTGAAATATAACCTTGTGCTCAGTGCCAAAGGTTTAATGGCACATGGGAATTTCATACATGGGGCTTGGTTGAAATATGACCATGTGCTCGGTGCCAAAGGGTTAATGGCACATGGGAAACAATTACCTTGTGACAAATTGGTAGATCGATGAGAAACCGCTCATGAGTATGGAACTGTCATAATGTAGCATGCATGGTTGGTTACATGGGTTTGAGGAATGGTTGGGTATGCCGATAAAGGGATATTTTGGAATGGTTGTAAAGATTATTTAGTTATTTTTCTGGAAAAATATCTTGATGGGAAAAATTGGTTTGAATTGCACTTGTATGCATTGGTAATGAATGGTTTTGGAAACTTGTTTATATTTAGTTGTAAACAGTTTTTGAGAAATTTTTTTATATAAACTATTTTATATAATTGTTGTTAACTCTTCTATCCTAGTGGCGTGAGTAGGGAATTCATTCAGAAAAACCTACTGAGTTTTATACTCACCCCTACTTTGGAACTTTGGTGATTTTGCAGATGCTATCTTCCGGGACAAGGGAAAAGGTAATGTTTTACACGTGCTTAGCACTACCTCATGATGTTTGGGCTGTTCAGAGATTTTGGAGCTTAGATCTTGTGAAGAATGGAGTCTTGAGAGAGTCTTGTGTATTTTTTCTGCTGTGTACTTTGATACTTGGTTATTCTTCCGTAATTTCTTACTTTGATGTGGTTTTGAGATACATGAAGTTGTTGAGTGTTATTTCATTTGTTCATGCATCATATAGTGAATGTTGGTTATGGTTTTTAGGTTTATTGGTTTATTTCTTAAAGGGTAAATCACCCCCACTTGTATTTGAAACCCTTCAGCATTTATTGCAAGCCTTTGGTGTCTTGGGGATACCTATTAAGGCCTAGTAAAGACTCATTGTACTCTCAAGACAATGAGAATTGGCGGGTCATTACAAATCATATCATCTTGTTCGGTCATTTCCTAACAAGTATTCATCAATGTTCCTAGTTTTGGAGATGAAATTCCTTCTTGTCTATTCCTTGGGTGGGAATCTTAAAAAGTTGTAGGATTGTCGGAATTTGAAATGTATATCATAAAAGGACATAGCTAACCCTTTTATGTTGAACTTCAAGTTACCGGGGAGTTGGGTAAATAAGTGTTTGGAGACACTTCTAGGATTTTAAAATCTCATTGTCATGAGTTTAGCCAATGAGACGAGCATGACATGCATTGTAGAGGAATGACTTCCCACTAGGAGTGAATACATCATTTCTAGGAATGATTCATTTTGTGAAAAAAAATGTTAATTTTTTAAAAAAGTATGGAATTGGTTTTCAAATGAAATATTTCGAAAAAGTGAATGATTATCATATTTTGAAAATGGTTTAATTTTCAAAATCATGTGAAGTGTTTTCAAAAATGGTTGAACATGAGAAAAAGGTTGTTTTGGAAAAAAATGTTGTGATAGTTGATGTGATAGAATTTGAAATGCTATGCCAACAGTTTCTAGAGAGTGAGATTGATGGATTTTGTTGATAGTTTAGAAAATAGAACCTGGTAGACGTCGTTGAAACCAACCCGAAGAGGCTGTTGAGAATTTGGTTGCACCCGATCCACAGGTGAACCAACAGTTGGTCTAAAGCATCACTCAGGCTTTTCAAACTATTGAGTTGGGACTTTAACTGGATACTCTATTTACGATATCTGTCACTACTAAAAATCCAAGTGGAGGAAGTATGGTTTTCTTCACTAGAGAAGTTGAGAACTCTTTCACTAAGATGAAGAGTAAGTGGGGCACCTATTCTCTATGTTTAAAACCTGAAAGGATTCCTTCTATGATAAAACTCCAAACTCCTTTTGGTGAAAAAGAATGTAGAGCCTTCATGTGTAGATCTTGTTCTATAACTGTTGATGGGGCTGAGATGAAATGGGACTTATCGATGTTGGAGATGGATGTCTATAATGTAATCCTAGGTATGGATTGGATGACCCCATTCAAGGATCAAATAGACTATTATAGGAGAACAGTTAGTTTCATGACTTATGATGGCATCGAGCATCTCTTTAGAGGAGAGAGGATTGTAAACAAAGGTGCAAAGATATTGTTGGAACCAATGGTGGGAATGATATCTTATCAGTTGGTAGTGTTGACTTTGGAATCAATGGAATAGATTGAGGAAAATAGTTTTCCAGCAGTTGTGGGTCAATTTCTAGATGTCTTTCCCAAGAAATTCTCAGGGTAACCACCTCTAAGGGAAGTGGGTTTTATGATTTATCTCCTTATGGGGACCGGTCCTATTTCTATTCCTTCTTATAGGATGACACCAACAGAGTTATAGGAATTGAAAGTGCAGTTAGAGGAGCTGGAAAGAAAGGGTTTCATTTGACCAAGTACGTCTCTGTGGGCAGCATTGGTTTTGTTCGTGAAGAAGGAAGATGGAACTCTTTGGCTATGTGTTGATTATCATAAGCTTAACCAAGTTACGATAAAGAACAGATATCCACTTCCATGCATTGATGATATATTCGATCAATTAAGGGGATCTCAGTGGTTCTCCAAGATTGAATTGCGATCTGGATATCACTAATTGAGAGTTCGGAAAGAGGATATTCCAAAGACATCTTTCAGAAGTAGATATGGACATTAGGAATATGTAGTCATTCATTTTGGTCTAACGAATGTACCAGTGGTCTTTATGGAATTGATGAATCAGATATTTCAACAATATCTAGATTCTTTTGTTGTGGTGTTTGTGGATGACATTATGGTTTATTCAAAGAAAAGGGTTGACCATGAGGTGCACCTGGAAATAGTGTTAAAAATTGTGAGAGATCATCATTTGTATGACAAATTATCAAAGTGTGATTTTTGGATATAGGAAGTATGTTTTCTTGGCCATGTCATTTCTAAGAAAGGTGTTTTTATTGATCCTAAAAATATAGAAGCCATTATCGCTTGGCAACCACCAAAGAATGTTTTCTAGATACAAATTTTTCTTGGTCTAGCTGCTTACTACCAATGCTTTGTGCGGGATTTCTCACGACTAGCTTCCCCAATTAAAGCTCTGACAAAGAAGAATGATCCATTCCAATGGATAGAGGAATGTCAAAATTCTTTCAAGGAACTGAAAGTTCGGCTAACATCGACACCTATCTAGGTATTTCTAGAATCAGGACAAGGGTATGTGGTGTATTGTGATACTTCAGGATCAGGGTTGGTTTGTGTTATCATGAAAAGAGATCATGTGGTTTCTTATGGTTCAAGGCAGTTGAGGGTGAATGAGAAGAATTAACCAACACATGATTTGGAATTAGCTACAGTCGTCCATGCTTTGAAAACATGGAGTCATTATCTCTTTGGTGAGAAATTTACTGTGTTTACGGATCACAAAAGCTTGAAACGCATTTTCTCATAGCGAGATTTGAATCTGAGGCAAAGGAGATGGATGGAGTATCTCTAAATGTTTGACTTTGACTTGATGTACACACCAGGGAAAGGAAATTCAGTGGCAGATTCATTGAGTAGAAATTCATATGCTCAGTTGGTGAAAGAAGCTTCAGATGAATGGCGGTTGATGTCGGTCTTAGCCAACATGTATGTGGAATGTGAAGAACTAGGTGATTTTGTGGTTTTCTTTCATCTAGGCTTGTTCCTGATTTAGTAAAAATGATCAAAGAGGCACAAACATCTGATGCATAATGTCTAGTTGTAAGTTCAAAACTCAATGGTGGGGAGACCATTGAGGGATAGAAACTTGATGAGGGTTCAATTTTTTGTTTTAGAGATCAGATGGTTGTACCTATGGTTTTTCAGGAATAAAACCTTCATTCTTACCACCAGTCGAGATGGGATGTACATCCTAGTACATATAAGATTTATAAGGCATTTAAGTCATAGTTTTGGTGGAGCGGCATGAAAAGGATGGTGGCTGAGTTCATCTCGCAGTTCTTAACTTGTCCGCTTGTTAAAGCAAAGCATCAGAGACCAGGTGGTATGTTACAATCTTTTCCCATCCCAGTGTGTAAATGGGATCAGATAGCAATTAATTTTGTTATAGATCTTCCAATAACAGCCCAGAAACATGATGCCATTTGGGTGATAGTGGATCGTCTAACCAATTCGTTCCAATTCATCCATATTCATAAAACTCATACGGTGGAGGATATTTCAAAAATATATATCCGAGAAGTGGTAAAGAGGCATGGTGTACTAGTGTTAATAGTCTCAGATAGAGATCTGAGGTTCACATCTCGTTTCTAGAAATCCTTACAGCAAGCCCTTGGGACTCAGTTGACTATGAGCACGACGTATCGTCCTCAGACAGATGGGAAATCTGAATGGATGATAAAAACATTGGAAGACATGTTACGGGCTGGTGTAATGGATTTTTGTGGTTCATGGGAGGAGAATATACCCTTATTGGAGTTCTCATACAATAACAGCTATCAAGCCTCGATACACATGGCTCCGTTTGAATCATTGTATGGGTGTCCTTGTCGTTCTCCACTATGCTGGGTGGAAATGGTCGAAACTTCACTATTCGGGAGAAGCCTTGTCAAAGAAACAATGGAGAAGATATATTTGATTATAAAGAGGATGGAGATGGCTCAAAGTCATCAGAAATCTTATGCAGATCACCATCGAAGACTGTTTTCATTTTCTATGGGTGATCATGTCTTCTTGAGGATCTCTCCAAAGGTTGGGCATCGTCACTTCGGAAAGTAGGGACAATTATCTCCTAGATAAATTTTCTCTTTTGAGATATTGGAACGGGTTGGAGAGGTGGCATATAGGTTGGCATTTCCACCACGGTTTAGTTCAGTGCATAATGTGTTCTATGTATCCTAGTTGAAAAAGTATCACCCTGATCTTGACCATGTGATCAGATGGGATCATGTTGAGCTAGAAATGGAAGCATCACTGGTATATATCCCATTTCGGATCATGGATAGATAAGAGAAAGTCATTCATGGGAAAAGCATCGGCCTAGTGCAGTTTTTATGGAAACATGGTCAGATTCAGGAAGAGACTTGGGAACGTGAGAAGGAAATGACAGAGGAGTGGTCAAAACTCTTTATGGATAGTGAGGGTTTTCTACTTTCTGAGGATAGAAAGACCAATGGTCGGGAGAATGTAAGACCCCCGATTTCAGGTACATAACCCCTTTCCTTATGTTTTTTTAATTGGTGTGTCTTTAATAGAGAGTTTCCATAAAATAGATATTTTCCATAAAATAGAGAGTTTCCATAAAATAGAGAGTTTCCATAAAATAGGGAGTTTCCATAAAATAGAGAGTATCCATAATATAGAGAGTTTCCTTTAATTTGGGTGTTTTCATAATGTTGGTTGTTTCTATAAATTGGGTTGTTTACATAAAGTGGAGTATTTCTATAAAGTGGTTTGTTTCCATAAAGTGGGTTGTTTCCATAAAGTGGGGTGTTTCTATAAAGTGAGGTGTTTCCATAAAGTGGGATGTTTCCATAAAAAATTTGTTTCCATAAAAATGGTAAATATGAAGTATGGGAGAGTTTGGGGGTTTTATAAGGAGTGTTGAGACCAAAAGGAATGTCTTACGATCCCTACACGGTAGGCCCAAACTGTGTGGTCAAACCTTGCATATATGTCAAATCTAGATCCTATTTTCTAGGATCTTACTTGTTTTTGCTCTATATATTTATTTTTTCTCTATAGTGGGTATATCTACATTTTTTTATTCCAAATAATTCAATGTTGAGTCATGATCTTTCTAGGATAAGAGAACTAAGGCCGTTCTTGGAGAATTGACCCGCTTTCTTGTGCGTTTTTCATCTCTTGTCAAAGTTTCGTCAAAACCTTCGAGGTAGGAGGATTCTCTCTCGAGTACTCTTACTATAATTGATTGGATTATATTAAAATTGGTTTATTTATTGTGAAATTCGTGGAAAAATCTTCATTTGTGATGATTTATGGTTTTTGTGAAATTGTGTGATCTTGGTGAATAGTTTTGCAAAAGGGGGTTTAGTTTCATGAATTTAAAATGATGATTTTAAATTATAGATTTTCTGGAATTACTAAATGGTTGATAGAAAATATTTTTTCAATAAAAATGGTTTTCAATAAAAAATGGATTTTTATTGAAATGGTTTGGAATTTAAATGGTTTGGTATTGAAATGGTTTTGACGGAAATGGTTTTCAATAAAAAGGTGTTTTTATTGAAAGGGTTATTTTGGCATGATTGTTGGGAATATGCGGTGTGTGTTCATGTTGAATATACAAGGCTTGGTAGAAATATGACCTTGTGCTCAGTGCCAAAGGTTTAATGGCACATGGTAATTTCATACACGGGGCTTGGTTGAAATATGACCTTGTGCTCGGTGCCAAAGGGTTAATGGCACATGGGAAACAATTACCTTGTGATGACTTGGTAGATCGATGAGAAACCGCTCATGAGTATGGAACTATCATAACGTATCATGCATGGTTGGTTACATGGGTTTGAGGAATGGTTGGGTATGACAATAAAGGGATATTTTGGAATGTTTGTAAAGATTGTTTATTTATTTTTCTGGAAAAATGTCTTGATGGGAAAATTTTGTTTGAATTGCACTTGTATGCATTGGTAATGAATGGTTTTGGAAACTTGTTTATATATAGTTATAAAATGTTTTTGAGAAGTTTTTTTATATGAACTATTTTATATAATTGTTGTTAACTCTTCTATTCTAGTGGTGTGAGTAGGGAAGTCATTGGGGAAAACCTACTGAGTTTTATACTCACCCCTGCTTCGGCACTTTGGTGATTTTGCAGATGCTATCTTCCGGGACAAGGGAAAAGGTAATTTTTTACACATGTTTAGCACTACCTCATGATGTTTGGGCTGTTCGGAGATTTTGGAGCTTGGAGCTTTTGGAGAATGGAGTCTTGAGAGATTCTTGTGTAGTTTTTCCACTGTGTACTTTGATACTTGGTTATTCTTCCTTTGTTGCTTACTTTGATGTGGTTTTGAGATATATGAAGTTGTTGAGTTGTCTTTCATTTGTTCATGCATCATATAGTGAATGTTGATTATGGTTGGTAGGTTTATTGGTTTATTTATTAAGGGATAAATCGTCCCCCACTTGTATTTGAAAGCCTTCGGCATTTATTGACAGCCTTTGGCGTCCTGGGGATGTTGCTTAAGGACTGGTAATGAATCGTTGTACTCTCAAACCAATGAGAATTGGAGGGTCATTACAAATTTTCTACAAAACTGTATATAAAATGTTTGGATAGAACATGATATTTTAAATTGGAGATTGTTTTTATGTTTTATGATGACACATGAACTATTGATATCTAACTTTTTGAATATTATTTTATCACCACTATACATGATTCTTGTGAAAAGCTAGGAAAAATAGTGAAATGTGAAATTTGTGTTCTATTACTATGAAATTGTAAAATTTTAATTTATATTGGAGTACAACTGGAAAATTTTTCCTTGATTTTTCATTGATTTAGATTGTCAATTTTCTACAATATTGAACTTGATTTTGATCATGGTTTTCTAAAATTTGTCTATTAGATAAGATGATTTGGTTGTGAGTTTCATATTCATGAGGATGATCTAATTTTTATGAAGTCCAATAGACATTTTATTTCCTTGGATTTCAATAAACTATGTATGGGGAGTTATCAAACTATACATTTCATAAATGTTTATATGTAATTAATTATTTTATTCCATCAAATTCCATCAATATTGGGCATTACAATATTTTCACATTTTTTAAGATTTTCTATGAATAAAATAAATCTAGACTAATTTTTAATTTTTTTTTTTTTTGAGTTTGTGAGTATCATTCTGCTCATACCATTAATTTAGGTGCATACGTAAATGCATATGTTGATGATGATAATGATGGTATGAGACAAGTTTATCATGATGTTGCTATTTTTGAAGGATATGATGTTGGTTTTGGTGGTTCTAGTGATATTGTTATTGTGGTACATTACAGGTGTATAGTTTGGTTTATGCATTAAATTTTTTTATATAATGATGTCAGTGTTTGGTATATGTTTTGTTGTATATTTTTTTGGGGATTTTCAGAATTATTGATTCTTGTTAATTGAGGATAGAGGTGGTTATAATTAATTATTGCATATTTGATATTATTGTTGGGTTTTACATGTTTCATGACATAAAATTACATTACAAATGCAAATGGGTTCTAACTGATCATGTGTTTGATGATACCTAGTTGAATTTTATGTTTTTTTATGTTCAATATGAGTTTTATCAGGGTGAAGGGGGCAATAGAGCTGAGGTTTTTTTTTTGGAAATTTGAGGTTGTATCCACAGTTGAAATCCCTATAAGTAGAGTTATTGTTTTTTCTAGATAATGGAGGATGTATCCACAATTGTAAACCATGGTAGTAGAGTTATTTACACTATTTAAACCATGAATATATGTCTATACACATAGTTTCAAACTATGTCTATATAATCATCCAAATTATTTATAGACATAGTTAAAGACTATGGTTATATGTGTACTTCCACAGTGGAAATTTTGGCTATATTTGTGGCCCTATTTCCATGCCAATAGGAGCCATGGTTCACCAAAATGTTTCTATTAACTATATGTATTGGTTCTTGGAAAATAGACACTATTATAAACTATGGCTATAGACTGAATTTCAAGTAGTTCCATTTTATACATGAGTTTATTATTATTTTGTATCAAGATCTATATTATATTTTTTCCCTCTGAATGGAATTTGTAAAAATCCTATTATTGATAGACTATCATAAGTTGCTATGAAATTTCATCCTCATATTACATGTTATTTTTCCTATATGTGGAGAGAAATAATTCATTTCTAAAATATAATTATATATACCTAAATAGAGGATAAGAATACATTCATGATTCATATTCCCACAAACATTGAAGAATATTCCCATACCATGGACACAATAATAGTACCACCATGGTAATTTATTTAAATAGCTAATAGTTTGTGAAAAGATACATGTCATGAGACATACAAAAATCTAGAGTAATGAATAAGTGTACAAAGAACCATTTAATTATCATTATCCTCTTCAATATTATTGGTTGCATAATATTTTCCTAGTTACTGTGGTATTAGATGGTATTGGTGTTGATTTCCATTTTAATGTAATGCCATGATCTTTTATAACTGAAATTCATTTATTTGAAGAAATTTACTATTAAGTAATATAGTTATAGAAAAAAATAGACCAAATTGTACTATTATAACATTTATGGTTTAAAAAATCATTAACAACATAACCATTGATAATATTTCCACTTAACAGTGATAGTATGACTAGTACATTCAAATGGTTATGGTAAAGTCTAATTGATGCATATTAAATATTTCATGGACTTGAACACTAGGATCATACCCTATGAATCCCATTTATCTAGAAATCTAAGGGATATAACAACAATATGATTTTTTGTGGGTTTGGACCTTGATGATATTCAATAAGAAAATCATGAATGAAACCATTTATGGGAGATTTTAAAGCTCACCAAGACCAAAACCCAAACTATCTATATTAAACCGCCATAATAAAATTTCACCATCATGCACCTTTCCCTTAAGGAGATAACTAATGTTATTAAGGGTTATGTAACTAGACCATAAATGTATGAATTTTTATATTTTTTAATTTTATAAAATAATGATTATATTTTTTTCGTTTTAATATTTCTTTTTAAAATATTAAATAGTTATTTTATAAATGTAGATTTTGGTTCGATGAATGATAAATTATATTTTTAAGAAATATATAGTTTGAATAATGAAAAACTTTTAGATGAATTAAATATTGTTCGAAATAAATTATATTTTAGTAAAATACTATTATTAAATAAAATTTATTATATATAAATGATAATTCAAATTTATGAAGTCAAATATAATTTTTTTAAGGGTCATAAAAATATTATTGTAAAATGACCAATAGTTTTTAATAAATGGGTATTTTTTTATTTAAAACTATAAAATCTCATATTTAGTTATTTATTTTTATAAAATAAATATTATTTTTGAAATTAGCCCATCCAAATTATCATATAGTTAATTCTTCATAATTTTTTGGGACATTCAAATCTTCGTGTAAAATTTAAATACAGTTTATATTATGATATCATAAAGGCACAAAAGTGGTGTAATAAATGATATAAAGGTTATCCATGAAAATATATATGTTTCAATAGGAAATATTTTTTTTTTATTTTTTTTGATAAATTATATAATTCCTTAATGAATCCTTCATAATCTATAATATATTGTTAGGTTTTAAATTCAATTCTTTATAGAAATCACTCACTTCCAAATCATCAAGCATGTTATTTTAATGTGATCATTTTGTAACCTTGTAAAATGATTAAAAAACTCAAATTTCAAATAATTCCCTGGAAAACCCCATAATATAGTTTGTGGTTTTGATTACATTATCATATATATTGGAAAAAATATGTTTGGAAGTTAATAAATAACTCTCCTCCCTTTTCAAGATAAACCAACCCTAACTCCAATTTCTCTTCACTAAAAACTCATGGAACCGAAAATTAATCTTCCTTTACCTATATAAATCCATCTAGAGGTACTATTAAGGTGTCAAGATGCTTCTCCCAATGTTCTGGAATCACCATCTCAAGGTACGAGATCCTCTCATTCTCCTATTTATTTAATCCCCTCCTTTATGTGATGATTTTTTTATTTTTTCATGTTGGTATATATTCTCACACATACCTCATACTTACCTTACTATTTATAATTGATGATAGACCCCTTTCACTCTCATTAATCCTTCCCATGAACCTTTATGAACCCATGTTATTCTCCCAAAATTATCAAACAAATTTCCATGATGAATATTTCTATAATGAATACCTGGACCCATTTCTACTCTAGGGTATTCACCTAGATGTAACTATACATAATTGATTGTGGAATCATATGTATTTAACCAACACTGTATAATATTGGGATCAAATTTAATGAGATTTCTCTTTATGAAGACTTATATATACGGAACACATACTATTATTGGTGTGCTCAGATAGATCTCCATTGCATTTAATAATGATTTAGTCTCATTAGACTTCATGTATGGGATTATGGAATAATGATAATCCATTATGGGACTTTTTCCAACATGTTATGATTTCTTGGTGTTTATCCTTGACCTATTTTTATGTTTTCATGATTAATGTTGTCTCTATAATCCTATGTTTCCTTTATTCTATCATGTAATACCATGCATCATTGGTTAAGATTACGATTCTCACCCCTCTTAAGTTAGATTAACAATATGATTTTCTCACATGTACTTAATTTCCTTATTTGTCATTTTTTATTCCCTTGATAGGATGTATATCTCATCCATTTCTTAGTTAGAACCCCAGGTTATCCCATGTATTTATTGGAGATCCATCAAATATAAATACAGGTTATGGAATTTGTCTTATAATGTTGTTTTATTCCATGTTCATGTTTATATTATATGTACCTACTCACTAAAACATGGTAGGATTCATGATATTATAGGTTGTATTAAGTGTAATTTTAGGTAATTTATCATGAATTATAACATATTATATACAATTATTGAAATATATGGTATTAAGAGAATGTATTTTTTTTGGGATTAGGATTGGAAATCTCTAGGAAAAGGCATAGGGATAATTCAAAACATAAAAAAATACCCAATTTTTTGTCATGTATTGAGTAAGTGGATTACAAGAGAATATATCCATGTTTCCATATTATATGTGGATTTGGATTTTCTATAGATGTACTTAGGTTTAATAAACTAAAAAAGGAACATTAATCTTGACATGATCATCACCTAGTGGGAAACACCTGACCTTACTGAATTCTTTATTTGATAGTCCTATGGGATATGAATTGGAAAATTCTAAATATCCTTAAAAAAATATAATGGGAACAAAATGAAAATAATAATTGTTGTGGGGAAGTAGATCGTGGATAATGTAGATTAATAACCAAGAAATTCATAAGTTATATAATACGTGTAATTTATGAGTTATCCCTTTAATGTTAATGGTTTACCATTTATGTGAATAATAAAAAAACACTTCATGAATATTCCCCCTATTCTAATGAATGGATGAAAATGGGAGAAACTGAACAAACTAATGAAAGAGACAATGTTATAACTACCCAAATTAGATTCCCATTCTAATGGGAGTTGTAATCACAATCTATATAATGATAATTTCTCAATTGAATATTTTTTTAATCAAAACATGAATCATGATAAACACCCAAATCCACTTAGGAAATAAAAATTTATGATTGATATTGTTATGTGAAAAAAGAATCTAAAATTAAATGGATCTTATGATCCACTAATCATGGAAAAATGGATCAACTCCATTAGGAATATATTATGCCTCCTTCAATTATTTTAGCAAGAGAAGGTTGTTTTTGATGTTTTTTATATGGATGGATAAAGAAGTTAATGTTGGATTTTGGTAGAAATATTAATCTTGAGGATAAGAATGAAGTGATGAATTGGAAGGAATTCCATACAATTTTTTTTTTGAAAAATATTTTCTCTCGACTATTCTATTGAAAATAGAGAGGTACTTAGACAGCCTCATTAAAAAGGATGAGAAGACCATCAGGGCATATGAGGAAAAAATTATAATAAAATCATCATACTCATTTGGATTTTTATTATATTGAATGTAATGTTTAACTCTTCATTGGTGGACTAAAACTGATTCTAAAAAATCCTTATCCAATAAGAACATTGAAAACCATGATGAAACTATTCAAAGTTACCTCAATGTTGAAATGGAGATCACTAAATCTAAATTTTTTCAAAAGGAGAAAAATCATAAATTAGAGTTTCATTATAGGTTTATGATGGAGAACTCTAATGCTAGATGTAAATACCAATATCCAACTTGTAAAAAGTGTTGCATGAATAATCCTATAAATTTCCTAATAGGTTAAATTAAATTCTATTAGAGCAGGAAAGAAGGAGACTAAGATAATGAATGTCAATTGGAGGAAACCAAAATTGGGATGGGAGAAAGGAATTCTCTGGTCAAACCTCATCCTACTATATAATGTTTCAACGGTAGGGAATAGGGGAACTATGAAAATCTATTCTCTAAGATAAGGTTTTTTAGTAATAACAAACTACAAAAATGTCTAAGGCCCTGAGAGAATTATTGAGTGTATTCCATCACAACCGCTAAGGTGGATCCCAACTATGAAGTGGTTATATGAATGATAGTTATTAATTCATGGATAGAGAATGTTTCATTTTATTAAGGTTTTAAACATTTATTCATATCATGAATGTTTAAGAGAACTATTTAAACGCCACAATAAATCATGGATGTAGAGATATCAGTAAAAATGAAATGGGGAAATATCTCATCCCAAGTATATAATTCCTCCCATATCCAAATTTTAAATTTGAATTTCCTAGAAAACCATTTGATACCCCCTTTATTGGAATTTTATTATATTTATGGTATGGATTTTCATTCCTCATTTAAATACAAAATATATTTCTAAGATAAGTAAATAACACTTTTAATCTTGAAACATCATCTGATTCTATAAAATTGAAAGGAGGTGTATGAATCTTAATTTGTAACATCATCTCATGAATGAATATTATTACCCTATGAGCATGAATTCCTATATCACATGATTTAAACTATAGATGAGATATTCCTCGATGGAATTCCTATTATGAGGGATTTGCTGATGTGTTTCACAAAGAATTTTTTGGTCTCTCTCATAGCCGTGAGGTTGAGTTCTTAATTGGGATCATATCCAGAGCATTATCGATATCCAAAGAACTATATACAATAGATATTGTTTAACATGGGGAAATGATGAAAAAACTATAGGATAATATAGTTAAAAGTATTATATTCCCAAGTGCTTCACTTTTTGGTGCCCTAGTTCTCTTCGTTAAGAAGATTATTTTTTCAATATGCCTCTGTATAGATTATTATGACATCAACAAAGACAAAATAAATAACAAGTATCCTCTGTCACATATTAATGACTTATTTGATCATCTATTTGGATTCATGTATTTATTTTAGATTGATATTTGGTCAAGATACTCAAACCTAAATGTGATAAAGGGGGATATCCCCAAGAAATATTTTCATATGAGTAAGAGAAATAAAAGTTTATAGTGATGAAATTTTGACTCTAATTATATAGAAATAATCATCAATTTAATGAACAATAAATTTTTATATTACCTTGAAAATATTTTTTTGTCTTTATAGATGATATTATTATATTCCCAATGATAAATAAGGGACAATAGGATAATTTAATTACTATAATGAAGGAATTTCCAAGAGTAAAGATATATACAATGTATAATAAATTTGTTTTTCTGTTGATTGAAATATAATTCTTGTAGCATGTTACCACCAAAAAATAGATATATGTAGATCATTCATAAAAGGGATTGTTGAAGGGTGGACCATATAAATATTTGTAATGGGAATCCATTCTTTCCATGGACTAGTTGGGTACAATAATTTAGTTGCGAGAAAATTCTCATGATTTTAAATAAAACTAACCAATCTCACATGAAAGGGTGTCATGTTTATCTAGAATAATTAAATTGATTATAGCTTTATAAAGTTAAGGAAGAGTATAATAATTACACATATTATCACATTACATACCATGTGGGGTGAATTATTGATCTATAGAGATGCATCCAAAAATGTCATGGGATGTGTACTCATGCAAGATGAAATAGGGATAACCTATTTCTCTTGATAATGAATGATACATGAGTAGAACTACACCTCCCATGATATTTAATTGGATACAGTAATATTCAAATTAAATATTTGGAAGCATTATATCTCCAAGTAGAATTCTGACATATTTACCAATCACAAAATCCTTAAGTATATTTTTCACACAAAAGGAGCATAATATGGACCAAAAAAGGGGTTTATAGATGATAAATTATTATGATTATTAAATCCAATACCGTTCTATAAATGGACACAATGAGGATGATGATCTATGTAAAAATTATTCCTCAACACTATGAATGATGAGTATTCAAAGATATCCAATATTATTGAAAATCAAAATTATGTACATGAGAATAATAAATGGATATTCATTCTATATTTCTCAAATAATAGGACAACCATGTATTATTGACTGATTCAAGGAATAAAAAATTTGATGTGCAAATACAAAATAAATTTTTGAATATTGTGGAGTTTAACATTTCTAATGATGGAATTATATATTTTTAAACTTGAATATGTGTCCCCTTAAAACCAAAACTGAAGAATAAAATTCTTGATGATGTGTATATCTCATCCATCTCTATTCATCTAGGAAGCACTAAGATGTATTAATATTTTATGAAAAACAAATGATGGGATAATATGACTATATATGTTGTAGAGTTTTTAGTTTGATTATTTTTATGCCATCATGTCAAGGTTGATTGGAAAAAGTATAAGGGTATGATGAAACCATTTCCCATACAACTATAGAGGTGGTAAAAATATCCATTGTTTTTTTCATAGGACTCCCCAGGTTGTCGAAAGGTAATAATTCCATCTGGGTGGTAGTCGATCTCAGATTAATGTTAGTGAATCTAATTGAAATAATGGAATATTTATCTCTTGACTAACCTACCAAGATATATATAAGGGATGTGGTAAGACTACATGGAGTTCCGGTCTTTATTATATCTGATCATGATCCATGGATTACATTGAGGTTATGGATAACCCTTTAGAAATGTTTTAATATAAAGATGAGTTTCCATAAATATTTTCACCTTCATATATATGGAATGTCTAAACGGAAAATTTAAACTCTATAGGATATGTTGATATCTTGTTTAATGGATTTTTGAGATTATTAGGATCAGGATGCTCCCCTAGTGGTGTTCTCAAAGAACAATAATTTCCATTCTAGAATTCAAGGGGATCCTTATGATGATTTTCACGGGAAGAGGTGTCAGACTCCAACCTAGAGGGATGATGTTAGAGAGAATAATATTTTGGGACTCGATCTTGTCCAAGCAATGATGAAAAAAGATCAAACAATTAAACATTATATGAAATCCTTAAAAAGTCAATAGAAAATATATGAATAAAAATTTCAACATGATCAATAGTTTGTGGTGGGAGATAATGTGTTCCTTAATATATCCCCATGGAATAATGTTATGTGGTTTGTGATGAAGGGATGTTTAGTCCAAGATACAACATCCCCATTTAGATCCTTGATCGCATTAGAGTTGTGGCATATTAACTAGCAATCCAACTAACCTATATCATGTACAAGATGTGTTCCATTTATCCCTCTTGAGCAAGTATATAATGAACCCATCACATGTTCTAAATACTAAGGTGGCACCTTTGGGGATTATATTTCATACAAGGAGCTTCTGGTTAAAAACATAGATCACAGATACATTTTTCTACGAAACCAGAAAACTCACCTAGTTAAAGTGATGTGGTGGAACCACTAGTCCAAGGAAGAAACATTAGAACTAGAAGGGGGAATGACCTAAAGTTACCTCATCTATTTTATTATATGAAATGAAAATTTTAGGATGAAATTATTAAATGGTGGTTGAATGTAATGACCAAAACATTTATAAATGAATTTCCCTTCTTTGAAAAAATTTCTTCATAAGTAATATAATTATTGAAAACACATGAACTACATAGGACTATTATGACCATCCAGGTTTGAAAAGACCATTAAACAAAATGACCATCGATTATATAGCTATTTAATAGTAATTGTATGAATAATATATATAAAGGGTTATGGTAATGTCCAATTGAGATAGACGGATGAAAATATGGAATCGACCAGTAATCTTGTACCTTATGAAGCCCATTTATCACAACTTTTGAGAGAGATACCAATAATGGGATATTCACTTGAGAAGGCCCAAGAAAAGATTCAATAACTATGATATGAATGAAACCATATATGGGAGAAGTTCAATTTCATCGCGATCACAACCAAATCCATGTACGTCGAACCCCCCTAAGAAAATATAACTATCATGAACCTTAACCATAGGGAGTTACTGGTGTAATAATTGGTTATATAAATATACCAGAAAAATAAGAATTTTTATATTTTTTTCTTTTTATAAAATAATAATTATATATTTATTTTTTATTTTTAGTTTTCAAATGATTAAATATGAATGTGATAAAAATAACATTTTTGTATGATGAAACACTTATTATATTTTTGGGAAATATATAGATTCAATCAAGACATTGTTTTTTATGATTTTAGTAATTTTCTAACTAAATGATATTTTAGTAAAATAATAGTATTAAAAATATTAAATAAATTTAAATGATATTTTAATTTTATGAAGTAAGATATAATTGTTCTAATGGTGAGAAAAAATTTATTGTCAAAAGACCATAATTTTTCTTTATATAGGGATTTTTTATTAAAAAGTGTAAAATATCATATTTTTTAATAAATTTTAAAAAATAAATATTAATTTTGTCACACCCGGACTCTACATTTCGGTATGTTTTTAATTTTAATTTTTATCTCATAATTTTATCTACCCTTTTTAATAATTGTTTTGTTGAAATGTGGGCCGAGCTCGACATGATTTTGCGCTTTTATACTGATAAATGAGCGTCAGCTTGACAATGGCTGACGCACGAGCAGGGCACGAATGAAGTCGTGTGGCTTCGCCAGTTTAACGTACGGCCTGACCGGTGCGCGGATGGTTAACTGAACTAATAAAAATAATTTTTTATAGTTATATTTATTATTGTCATTATTATTATTATCATTAACATTATCGTAATTAATATTTTAATTTAGTTGTTAACATTAAAAATTTAACATTATTAAATTTTATAATTAATATTTCTATTATCTTTTTATTATTATTTTATATTAGTCTAAAAGTTTGTTTAGGTTAGTTTAATTATTTTTTTTTAGTTTTTCTTCCACTTTATTTTTTCATTTTTTTATCTTTTCGTTTTCTTTCTTTTTTCCCCTCCCTCACACTCTCTCCCCCGTCATGTGCAGAACTCCCCCTTAAACCCTACCTTGCGCCGTTTTTTCTCCCTACCCTGGCTGCTACGCTCTCCTCCCTTACCACCTCCTGGCGACGCCGCACCCTATCCTTTCCAGCAGACCAGCCGACCGACCTCACCCCTGATGCCTCGCACTGCCCAGCCGACCTCACCCCGCTACCTCACACGCTCGGACCAACCTCGCGCCGAACCCCTACCCACCACAGCCTTCCATCCGCGACCCCTTCTTGGTCGCACCTTCTAGCATGATTCCAGCTGGCGCAACCTCTTCCAGTACCCTCCACTCATCCGGACAACCTTTTGAACCCCTCACCGTAGGTGCAGAGTACTCCAGTTGTTCATTATTCCATTTTGGTGATGTTGTTGTTATGGTTTAGTTGCAATTGATTAAATATTGATGCATTTGTCACAATTCTTTGTTTTAAGGTTTTAATTAGACCCCTTTGCGGTGCGTTTGTCGTGCGGCGAGAGTTTCGTGCCAAGTTGTGATGTTTTCTACATACCGATAGGTGGTTCCACGTGTAAGGATTGTTTAATTAATTAGGTTGATTGTTTAATTTATTTATTATATTTATTAATTAGTTTGTAATGTGTGCAGTTGTTTTTTTTTTATTTGCAATTTTATGTGTCTTTATTCTGCTGGTTGTGTGTTTATGAATTTTTAGTGTTTTTTAAATTATGCAGTTAGTTTGTTAGTATGTGCAGGAGTTGAAGTTTTTGACTTGATATGACATTAATATGTGTCTTGTTATAAATGAGGTTTTGCATGGTTTTTTTCACCTTGAGTCATGCAACACGGTTTAAAAAAACTGTTAAATAAATTTTTCTAGTGTTGATTAATTGTGGATATGATCTTTAAAATTATGCAACTATTTATTTTACTGTGTAGGTAGTGCAGGTTGAGTTTTGAAAAATATTTGGTGTGCGTAATGTTTCTAAATGGATTTTTGTGTGAGAACGTGTGGCTGAGGATTTAGATAACACTCTGTGTTTTGTGCATTTTACTTTGACAAGCAATGTGAACCTGGGACTTTTGAGCACAAATGGGAAGTCTGGGTACTAGGTGGGTGGACTAGATCTAATGTGCAAGTGATATGGGAGCGGCTTTGGCCTAGTTTCACTTAGCTGGTTTGACGATTACAACACTAACTAAATTTTGGATAATGTTTGGAGACCACTTGGATATGGATGTGTTTCCCTACTAATGGATTGTGCATGAGAGCGTATGTTGTTGTGGTTCTTATTCCTTTGTTCACCAAGACGTGACGTTCTAGGGTCCCATTTTATGCTAGTACCTATAGGGCATCTCCCACTTTTGGTGCTCCTGGATTACATTACACCCATCGTCGACATATGGTGTGACTTTTGTGGTGTTAGAAAAAACAAAAATGTTTTTATTTGTAAAAACTGCTTTCCCCTTTAAAGTTACTTTTCTTCAAATTGTTTTCATTAAAATTGTTAAAGCATTTTTCTCCCTTTTCTTGGTTAAACCGGAAACTGTATTATTATTTAATATTTATATGTGGAATCTTTTTCTTTGGTGGCATCCAATTGAGCATTAGCTCACACCCTACTTACACCCTTAAGTGTAAGAAGATTTGGTCATGTCTAATGTAGGTAAAGGTAGGGCGTTTGGGAGTGGTGGTTCAGGTTGTTAGCAGACTAATTGGTGTGGCGTTGTGGAGATGGCTTGAGGGTGGTGTCCTCTTGCCAGGTGGCAGTTTTGTATTGGTTTTTGGTCACCCTACCAAGTGGTAGTTCTTTTTTGGTTTTCAGTTTAAACATGTAACTCAAATTTTGGTTTTTTTGGTTAAAGGCTCGTTTGGTTGTCACATTCAGCTTTGGTCTATTTTATATTATTGGTTGTTTTATTTACATTTTTTATTTGGGTAAATCATTTCCAAGATTTATTTTGATACTCGAGCACTTGTGCTATCCCATGGGGATTGGGAATGCCCTTCAGGCCTTGTTGTGGGCCGGTTCGGGCACCGGTTGGATGACGACCCGATTTGGTTCATGACAAAATGGTATCAGAAGAGGTTTTTTTGTTTGGGTTATTTTATTTGGGATAACTCTGGTTAGACCAGAGCTAAAACTATTAGGGATCATAATTCTGGTTTCGAGTAGGGTGTCTGGCCAGCACACCTCGTGACAGACCCTAAGTCTCCATGGGGTGTCAGGATGCTTGTTTGACTTGTCTTCCATGTGGGACGTGCAGGCTTCAGACTGTGTGTGGACATCGAGCGGGGAAGAAGTGGTTTGGAAACGATGTTACTTTTTCATGTTTGGTTTGCTGATGATTATTGTCCTTGCTAAAATTGTATTTTTTTCTTCAGACATGATGTATTAATGATGTTCCTTTGTGGTCGTTGAACCTTGCAGCATGATGCATCCCTGGAGAGCTTACACACACCCACGGGAGGAAGCTGGAGAGAGTTCTCCCTCGGTGCTTGATCAGAGATTGGTGGAAGCTGTAGTTCGGGCTATTCAGGCTCTAGGACAAGGAGTGACTCCTCCGCCTTCCCCTACTCTAGTTAGAGAATGGGAATCTGGTCCAAAAAGGGACAAACCCCAGGAATTTCTCAGGAACAAACCCCCTTCATCCTGAAGTAGCACAGAGCCTCAGAAAGCAGAAGAATGTCTTGAGAAGATTGAGCGTATGTTCAAATTCCTGGACACTCTTGAAGAGGTCAGAGTGAAGTGTTCTTCGTTCCTGCTAGAAGTTCCCAGTCGTAGGTGGTGGGACTCAGTGGTCCAAGCTGGGAAGCATGAGAAGATGAGGTGGAAGGACTTCAAGGAGGTCTTCAAAGACCAATAATTCCCTGAAGTCTTGGTGTATTCTAGATACTGAGAGTTCATGGATCTTGTTCAGGGGGACCATTCAGTGATGGAATATGCTAACCGCTTCACCAAGCTAGTCTGGTGTCCACCTGAAATAGTCTCTAACAATTAGATGAAGGATCAGAGGTTTGAAAAGGGTTTGTGACCGAAGATCTACTATCAGGTATTTCTGTTCAAGCTGAAGACCTATACTGAAGAGTTTGACTGATCTTGTATGGTGGAGATTGATGGAAAGGGCATATCTGGTTCCTTTGGGGCTATGTCAGGGTTTGGCAGTGGCAGTTTATCCAAGAAGAAGAGGAAGCATGAGGAGCAAGGGAAGAAGAGTGGTGAAAGCTCAGGACATCCTCCAAAGAAGACTTCATTTGGGGATTTTGGTGTAGGGTCTGTGGTGTGCCTTTAGTGCGGGAAGGTAGGACACATCTGGCATGCATGTCCCTCCCCTCCCAAGCCTTGTCATCAATGTGGAGTTATGGGACACGTGCAGTTCTTTTTCAGGGTGACCCTCCCTTACCAAAGTGGGACTAGATTTGTGGCTTCTAGAGGAGTACCAGTTCAGTCAGAGCCAACCAGGATGATGGGATCTCGATTTGGTGGTCATGGTGGTAGGACCAGATCATCTTCTGGGAAAAGCCATGGACGAGCAATCGTTCCCAGGTAGGGACCAGGCATCTACAAGCTGTGGATCAGGAACCAACGGGATCTGATGCAGGACCTTCGACTGTTCAAGGTACCATTCTGATTGCATCTTCTATAGCTGCAGTTTTATTTGATACTGGTGCTTCAGTTTCCTTTATATCTACCTGTCTTGCGAACCTGCTGAACCTACCAACCGAACTATTATCTTTTTCCATGAAGTTGGTAACATCATTGGGGGAAAACAGGGAGAAAGGCCTTAGGTTTTCGTCGTGTGTGCTCTCTGTGTCAGGAGTCGAGATGGAGTGGAATTTCATGGTCCTTGATATGGACCTGTTTGTTGTGATCCTCAGCATGGACTGGCTGGTGTACTTCCAAGTGCATATTGACTACTATTGGCGATGAGTTAGTTTTATGGAACCTGATGGGTGCCCCAGGCATTTCTTATGGAATGAGATCCTCGGTCGGGTCGCGCGGGACCTCCACTTCCTGAGTTGGGGAATCTTGATTATCAGTCATCGTCACTCGCACTGGAGGACGATAGTGGTGCTTCTTAGAGTGGATTACCTCCTATAGTGGATGAGTTTCCAAAGGTATTCCTAGATGATTTTTCAGGCTTACCCGCAAAGCGGGATGTGGAGTTCTCAATTGAGTTGGCACCAAGAATATAGCCTATATCTCTTCCCTCATATCGCATGGACCCCACTGAATTGATGGAATTAAAGATACAGTTGGACAATTTGGAACCCAAAGGATTCATTCTCCTGAGCCCCCCTCCTTGGTTAGCCCCAGTTTTATTCACGAATAAGGCTGATAGAACCCTCTGGTTGTGCATTGATTACCAGAAATTGAATAAGGTAACCATAAAAAATAAATACCCTTTTCCCTGGATTAACGATTTGTTCAACCAGCTGAATGGGAAAAGTGGTTCTCCAAAACCGACTTGCGTTCGGGTTACCATCAACTCAGGGTGAGAGAAGCAAACATTCTGAAGATGGATTTTTGAATCAGGTGTAGTCATTTTGAGTATCTGGTCATGCCTTTTGTATTGAAAAATGCTCTGACATTTTTTATGGAACTCATGAATAGGGTGTTCCACCAGTATATCGACTCCTTTGTCGTGGTGTTTGTGGACAACATCCTGGTTTATTCTAGATTTGAGAGGGAGCATGAGCATCACATGTGGATCATTTTGGGAACCTTGAGGGATCACCGCCTATACGTCAAGCTTTCAAAGTGCACTTTATGGATCATGGAAGTGAAATTTCTAGGGCATGTCATTTCTGAATAAGGGGTTTCAGTGGATCCTGAGAAGATCAGTGCAGTGATGTCGTGGGAACAACTGAGGAATGTGTCTGAGATCAGGAGCTTTCTTGGCCTAGCGGGTTGTTACAGGCATTTTGTTCGGTAATTCTCACAGCTTTCCTCCTTCATGACCACACTCACCCTGAAAGGGGTGAAGTTTGAATGGATCCCACAGTGTCAAGCCTCCTTTGAGGAGTTAAAGTGGTGGTTGACCACTGCACCTGTGTTGATCTTACCACAATCGGGGAAGGGCTATGTGTTTTATTGTGATGCTTTAGGTATGGGCTTGGGTGTGTACTCATGCATGATAATAATGTGGTGGTTTATGGTTCTCGCCATCTTCGGTTGCATGAGAAGAATTACCCGACTCACGACTTGGAGTTGGCAACGGTGATGCATGCCTAGAAGACTTGGTGTCACTATCTCATTGGGGAGAAATTTGTGGTCTATTCTGACCATAATAGCCTAGCCTACATCTTCTCTCAGAAGGATCCCAATTTGAGGCAGCGTCGTTGGATAAAGTACCTACAAGGATTTGACTTTGACATTGTCTATACCCCAGGAAAGGGTAATGTGGTGGCTGACGCTTTGAGTAGGAAGGTACTAGTGCAGGCATTGAGGAAGTCCAGCGATGAGTGGGCTTTGATGGGGCTCTTCACCCAGATGCAATTGGAGACCAAGGAGCACAATGAAGGTGCATTCTTGGCTAGTATTCATTTGACTCCTTCACTTATGGAATTGATTCAGCAATATTAGCCTAGTGATGAGCTATGTTAGTGGTCTATGTAGTTTTTTTATGGTGGGGAGACTTCTTCAGAGTGGTCTTTGTCTCCTGAGGGGATTTTGTGCTTCAAGGGTCGTGCAGTGGTGTCGTTATCCCTGTGAAAGATGGTGATGCAGGATAGCCACCAGTCTCAGTGGGTCGTCCATCCTGGTAATACCAAGAGGTATTACGATGTTTGTCACCAATTCTGGTTTCTAGGTATGAGACAGGACATAACTAACTTTGTATTGAGATGCTACACTTGTCAGCAGATGAAATCAGAGCATCAGAGACTATCTGACCAGCTTCATCCATTACCCAATCCTATCTGAAAGTGGGATGAGGTTTCTATGGACTGAATTGTAGGCTTTCCTTGTACACCTCAGGGAAGGAACACTATTTGGGTGGTGATTGATCATTTGACCAAGTCATCTCACTTTATCCCAATCATAGATACCACCAAGGTGGATGAGTTGGTCTGTTTGTATGTTTATGAGGTGGATAGACTTCATGGTGTGCTGGAAGCGGTTATTTCTGACAAGGACCCCCGATTTACCTCTCAGTTTTGGGAAGGCCTCCAGAAGGTTTTGGGGTCACAAATTAAGATGATAATGACATACCATACTCAAACTGATGGCCAGACGGAGCGGGCAAATCAGATTCTAGAGGACATGCTTCGCGCATGTGTGTTAGATTTCAGAGGTTCACGGGATAACCATTTGGGATTGGTTGATTTTTCCTATAATAACAATTACCAATCCTATATTAAAATGAAACCTTTCGAAGAGCTCTATATTCATCCTTATCGGTCTCCTTTTTGGTGGGATGAGGTTGGCAAGACTTCTCTTCTGGGACTGAGCCTTGTGTAGGAGACGTCTGAGAAAGTTAGGTTGATCAGACAGTGGTTATTGAAAGCTTAGAGTCACCACAAATCTAATGCTGATTAGAGGAATTAGGATCTTGAGTTTTTAGTGGGTGACTGGGTGTTCTTAAAGATGGACCCTCACTTGGTTCACCGCTACTTGGGAAAGTAGGGGAAGCTGGCGTCGAGGTATGTTGGGCCTTTCGAGATTCCTGAGTGGATTGGCATGGTGGATTACTAGTTAGCTTTGCCTTCTTAGTTGATGTTTATTCACGACGTATTCCATGTCTCCCAACTAAAAAAGTACAATCTGGATCTGTCACACATGTTGAATTAGGAGGAGTTGGAGATAGAGCCCGATTTATCAGTGTTTGAGCGACCTGTGCGGATAGTGGATTCTCAAGAGAAGGTGCTTTGTGGGAAGTCCATCCCATTGGTTCGCATTCTTTGGCAGCATGGGAATGAAAAGCATGAGACTTGGGAGCATAATTCATGGGTTGAGTAGGAGTACCTGTTTTTATTCTCTGATTAGACTTCGAGTTGACTTTCCGAGGGAGGAACGTTTTCATGGTGGGGAGAATTGTCACACCTAGACTCAACATTTCTGTATGTTTTTAATTTTTATCTCATAATTTTATCTTCCCATTTTAATAATTATTTTTTTGAAATACAGTCTGAGCCCGACATGAGTTTGTGCTTTTACACTGATAAATGAGCATCGACTTGACAATGCCCGATGCGCGGGCAGGGCACGGGCAAAGCCGTGTGGCTTCACCAGTTTAACATGTGGCCTGCCCGATGCGTAGAAGGTTAACTAACCTAATAAAAATATTTTTTTATAATTATAATTATTATTATCGTTATTATTATTATTATTATTAACATTATCGTAATTAATATTTTAATTTAGTTGTTAACATTAAAATTTTAACATTATTAACTTTTATTATTAATATTGCTATTATATTTTTATAATAATTTTAGATTAGTCTAAACATTTTTTAGGTTTAATTATTTTTTTTAAGTTTTTCTTCCACCTTATTTTTCCATTTTTTTATCTTTTCATTTTTTTATTTTTTTTATTTTTTTCCTTTCTCCCCCCCACACTCTCCCCCATCGCGTGCGGAACTCCCCCCTCAAACCCTACCTTGCACCTTTTTTTCTCCCTACCCTTTTTGTTGCATTCTCCTCCCTTTCCACCTCTCAGCGATGGCGCACCCTCTATTTTCCAAAAGACCAACCGGCTGACCTCGCCCATGCTACCTCGCACCGGACAGCCGACCTCGTTTGGTTTTCAGTTTAAATATGTAACTCAAATTTTGTTTTTTTAGGTTAAATGCTTGTTTGGTTGTGACATTTAGCTTTGGTCTATTTAATGTTGTTGGTTATTTTATTTACATTTTTTATTCGGGTAAATCGTTTCCAAACTTTATTTTAATACCTGGGCACTTGTGCCATTCTATGGGGATCGAGAACACCCTTCAGGCCTTGTTTCGGGTCGGGTTGAGCACCGGTTGGATGGAGACCTAATTTGGTTCGTGAAAAAAATGGTATCAGAGTAGGTTTTGTTGTTTAGGTTATTTTATTTGGGACAAGTCTGGAGCTAGGATTGTCGGGGCTCAGAATTCTGGTTGCGAGTTGGGTGTCTGGCCAGTACTCCTCGTGATAGACCCTGAGTCACCATGGGTTGTCGGGATGCTTGTTTGACTTCTCTTCCAAGTGGGACGCGCAGGCTGCATACTGTGCGTGGACATCAGGTGAGGAAGAAGTGGTATGGACATGATGTTGGTTTTTCATGTTTGGTTTACTGATGATTGTTTTCCTAGATAAAATTTTATTTTTTCTTCAGACATGACGTATTAATGATGTTCTTTTGGTGGTTGTTGCTCCTTGTAGTGGGATGCCTCTATGGAGAGCTTACACGCACCCACAGGGAGGAAGTTAGAGAGAGTTCTCCCTCGCCACTTTATTAGAGGTTGATGGAAGCTGTAGCTCGGGTTGTTCAGGCTCTAGGACAAGGAGCGACACCTGCACCTGTCCTTGCTCCGGTTAGGGAAGGGGAATCTGGTCCAAAATGGGACAAAGACCAGGAATTTCTCAGGAACAAACCCCCCTCCTTCCGAGGTAGCACATATCCTTAGGAAGTGGAAGAATGGATTGAGAAGATTGAGTGTATGTTCGAATTACTGGACACTCCTGAAGAGGTCATAGTGATGTGTGCTTCATTCCTGCTAGAAGGTCTCAGTCGAAGGTGGTGGGACTCAGTGGTCCAAGCTGGGAAGCATGAGCAGATGAGATGGAAGGACTTTAAGGCAGTCTTCAATGACCAATACTACCCTAAAGTCTTGATATATGCTAGATCCTAGGAGTTCATGGATCTTGTTCAGGGGGACCATTCAGTGATGGAGTATGCCAACTGATTCGCCGAGCTAGTCTGGTATGCACCTGAAATAGTCTCTAATGAACAAACGAAGGATCAAAGGTTTGAAAAGGGTTTGCAACCAGGGATCTACTCTTAGGTATTTCTGTTCAAGATGAAGACTTATGCTGAAGTGGTTGACCGAGCTTGTATGGTGGAGATTGACCGCAAGGGTAGATCTGGTTCCTTTTGGGCTATGTCAGGTTTTGGGAGTGGCAGTTCATCCGAGAAGAAGATTAAGCGTGATGAGCAAGGGAAGAAGAGTGGGGGTAGCTCAGACCATCCTCCCAAGCAGACTTCATCTGGGGATTCTGGTGCGGGGTTTGTGGTGTGCCATCAGTGCGGGAAGGCAGGACACATCCGGCCTGTAAGTCTCTCCCCTCCCAAACCTTGTTATCAATGCAGAGTTATGGGACACATGCAGCGCTTTTGTAGGGTGACCCATCCTTACCAGAGTGGGACTAGATTTGTGGCTTCTAGAGGAGTACCAGTTCATTCAGAGCCGACCGGGATGATGGGATCTCAATTTGGTGGTAGTGGTGGTAGGACCAGATTTTCTTCTAGGCAGAGCCAGATCAGGGCAGAGCCACAGGTGAATGGTCATTCCCAATTAGGGACCAGGCATCTGCATGTTGTGGATCAGGCACCAGTGGGATCTGATTCAGGACCTTTGACTATTCGAGGTACCATTCTGATTGCATCTTCTATAGCTATAGTTTTATTTGATACTGGTGCTTTAGTTTCCTTTATATCTGCCTGTCTTGTGAACCTGCTAAATCTACCAACCAGACTATTATCTTTTTCTATGGATTTGGTAACAATGTTGTGGAAAAAGAGGGAGTAAGGCCTTAGGTGTCGGTTGTGCATGCTCTCTGTGTTAGTAGTTGAGATGGAGTGGAATTTCTTGGTCCTGGATATGGAACTGTTTGATATGATCCTCAACATGGACTGGTTAGTGCACTTCCAAGCGCATATTCACTGTTATCGACGATGAGTTTATTTTATGGAACTTGATGGGAGCCCCCAGGTATTTCTTGGGAAATGAGATCCTTGGTTGGGTCATGCAGGATCTCCACTTCCTGAGTTGGGGAATCTTACTTATCAGTTATCATTGCCCACACTGGAGGATGATATTGGTGCTTCTCAGAGTGGATTACCTCATGTAGTGGATCAGTTTCTAGAGGTATTCCCAGATGATTTTTCAGGCTTACCCCCGAAGCGGGACATGGATTTCTCAATTGAGTTGGCATCGGGGACACAACCTATATCTATTCCCTCATTTCACATGGAACCCACCGAATTAATGGAATTAAAGATAAAGATGGACGATTTGGAATTCAAAGGATTCATTCGCCCGAGCATATCTCCTTGGGCCGCCCTAGTTTTATTCATGAAGAAGGCTGATGGAACCCTCTGATTGTGCATTGATTACCGGAAATTAAATAAGGTAACCATCCAAAATAAACACCTTTTGCCCCAGATTGACGATTTGTTTGACCAGTTGAAGGGGGAAAAGTGGTTCTCCAAAATCGTCTTGCGTTCAGGTTACCATCAACTCAGGGTGAGAGAAGCAGACATTCTGAAGATGGGTTTCTAGAGCAGGTATGGTCATTTTGAGTATCTGGTCATGCCTTTTGGATTGAAAAATTCTTTGGTGGGTTTTATGGCACTAATGAATAGGGTGTTCCACCAATATCTCGACTCCTTTGTCATGGTGTTTGTGGATGACATCATGGTTTATTCTGGATCTGAGAGGGAGCATGAGCATCACATGCGGATCATTTTGGGCACCTTACGAGATCACTGCCTATACGCCAATATTTCAAAGTGCACTTTCTAGATCATTGAAGGGAAGTTTCTAGGGCATGTCGTTTATGAACAAGGGGTTTCAGTGGATCATGAGAAGATCAATGAAGTGATGTTGTGAAAACAATTGAGGAATGTGTTTGAGATCAGGAGCTTTCTTGTCCTGGTAGGTTAATAGAGGTGTTTTAGTTTGGGATTTCTCGTGGCTTGCCTCCTCCATGACCGCACTCACCGAGAAAGGGGTGAAGTTTTAATGGATCCCATAGTGTCATGCCTCCTTTGAGGAGTTGAAGCGGCGGTTGAACACCACACCTGTGTTGATCTTACCAGAGTCGAGGAAGGGTTATGTGGTTTATTGTGATGCTTTAGGCATGGGCCTTGGGTGTGTACTCATGCAGGATAATCATGTTGTTGGATTGGTGTAGCCCGATCTGATTGGGCCGAATGCTTGTGGCCCGCAACTGTCGTGGGTTGAACTCCGCGGTGATATCGTTGGGGGTTGCAGGGGAAATGCGCCCCCCCTGCTCCGGGGGTCCTGGAGTCGAAGGCCCCTAAACCAATTTTTCAGAACTGTAGCATCTTTGACCACTATATCAGATTTGACCGACCAACACTGACAGACACTGTAGCAGTGCAGACTTTGGAGTCAACTATACTGTTGCACTTTTGACAAAGCTGACCGCTTATCACTGTAGCGACATGGAATTCCTATGAAAACAGTGGATCGTCTTCTCCATTTTATAGCCTATTTTTCAGGCTAGGGTTACTACTGCAAAACTCTGTAATTTGTGCTACCGATTATAGTGAGAGTTCTGCCTCTCCGTGGATGTAGGGATTATTCTCGAACTACGTAAATTGTTGTGTTCCATGTGTTTTCTTTTCTTCTATATTTTATCTCATTTATCGTTTTTGTCATTGTGACTCCAGACAATTCCGCAACACGTGTGGTAGCTTATGGTTCTCGCCAACTCCGACCGCATGAGAAGAATTACCCGACTCATGACTTGGAGTTGGCAACGGTGATGCACACCCTGAAGACTTGGTGTCACTATCTCTTTGGGGAGAAATTTGTGGTTTATTCTAATCATAAGAGCCTAGCCTACATCTTCTCTCAGAAGGATCTCAATCTGAGGCAGCGCCATTGGATCGAGTACGTACAGGGATTTTACTTTACATTGTCTATACCCCAGGCAAGGGTAATGTGGTGGCTGATGCTTTGAGTAGAAAGGAACCAGTGCATGCATTGAGGAAGTCCAGCGATGAGTGGACTTTGATGGGGCACTTCGCCAAGGTGCACTTGGAGACCAAGTAGCACAACGGAGATGCATTCTTGGCCAGTATTCAGTTGAATCCTACTCTTCTAGAATTGATTCAGTGAGAGAAGCCTGATGATGAGCTATATCAGCGGTCTACGCAGTTTCTTCATGGTGTGGAGACTTCTTCAGAGTGGTCTTTATTTCCTGAGGGGATTTTTTTCTTTGGGGGTCGTGCAATGGTGTCGTTATCCCTGCGGAAGTTGGTGATGTAGGATAGCCACCGGTCTCAGTGGATCATCTATCCAGGTACTACCAAGATATATTATGATGTTTTCACTAGTTATGGTGGTTAGGTATGAGACGAGACATGGCCGACTTGTATCGAGATGCTACATTTGTCAGCAGGTGAAATCAGAGCATGAGAGACCACCTGGGTTGCTTCAGCCAGTACACATTCCTACCTGGAAGTGGGATGAGGTCATCATGGACTTCATTGTAGGATTGCCTCGTATACCTCATGGAAGGAACATTATTTGGGTGGTGATTGATCGTTTGACCAAGTCATCTCACTTTATCCTGATCATAGATACAACGAAGGTGGATGAGCTGGGCCATTTGTATGTTCAGAAGGTGGTCATACTTCATGGTGTTCCATCAGTGGTTGTTTCTAATAGGGACCCATACTTTACCTCTCGGTTTTGGGAAGGCCTCCAGAAGGCTTTGGGTTGTAGATTAAGATGATCATGACATATCATCCTCAAATGGATGGCCAGACGGAGCGGGCGAATTAGATTCGGGAGGACATGATTCGCGTATGTGTGTTGGATTTCAGAGGCTCATGGGATAGCCATTTGGGATTGGTTGAGTTTTCCTATAATAATAGTTACCAATCCTCTATCAGAATGACATATTTCAAAGTGATTTATGGTCAGCCTTGTCGGTCTCCTTTGTGTTGGGATGTGGTTGGAGAGACCTCCCTTCTGGGACCGAGCCTTGTGTAGGAGACTCTGAGAAAGTCAGGTTGACCAGACAACGATTATTGACAGCTCAGAGTCTCCACAAATCTTATGCTGATCAGAAGTGTTGGGATCTTGAGTTTTCAGTGGGTGATGGGGTGTTCTTGAAGGTGGCCCCTCGCTTGGGTCACCGCCGCTTGGGAAAGTAGGGGAAGCTGGCGCTGATGTATGTTGGACCTTTTGAGAAGACTGAGCGGATTGGCATGGTGGCTTATCGGTTAGCATTGCCTTCTGAGTTGACGTTGATTCATGACGTATTCCATGTCTTCCAACTAAAAAAGTACAATCCAGATTCATCACACATGTTGAATTGGGAGGAGTTGGAGATAGAGCCAGAATTATTAGTGTTTGAGTGACTCGTGCTGATAGTGGATTCTCAAGAGAAGGTGCTTTGTGGGAAGTCCATCCCATTGGTTCACATTCTTTGGCATCATGGGAATGAAGAGCATGAGACTTGGGTGCTGAATTCATCGGTTGAGCAGGAGTACCTGTTTTTATTCTCTGATTAGACTTTGAGTTGACTTTCTGAGGGAGGAAAGTTTTCATGGTGGGGAGAATTATCACAACTGATCTCTGCATTTCGGTATGTTTTTAATTTTAATTTTTATCTCATAATTTTATCTGCCCTTTTTAATAACTGTTTTGTTGAAATGTGGGTTGATCCCAACATGAGTTTGCAATTTTGCGCTGATAAATGAGCGTCAGCTTGACAATGCCCAATGCGCAGGCAGTGCACGGGCGAAGCCATGAGGCTTCACCAGTTTAACGTGCGGCCTGCCCGGTGCGCGGATGGTTAACTGACCTAATAAAAATAATTTTTTTATAATTTTAATTATTATTTTCATTGTTGTTATTATTATTATTATTAACATTATTGTAATTAATATTTTAATTTAGTTGTTAACATTAAAATTTTAACATTATTAACTTTTATGATTAATATTGCTATTATCTTTTTATTATTATTTTAGATTAGTCTAAACATTTTTTTAGGTTAGTTTAATTATTTTTTTAATTTTTTTTCTTCCACAATATTTTTCCATTTTTTTATCTTTTCTTTTTATTCTTTTTATTCTTTTATTTCATTGTTGGTGAAAAAAGTTAGGAAGAAGAAGAACAAGAGGGAAGTCTCTGAGGTTGCCTCACGAAGACCTTTTGCGGAGCCCCATAGCCCTACACTCGCCATAGAGAAAGGAGGCGAGAGGCTCCGCGAACCCCTTTGATGTTCACGACCCCACCGTGGAGCAAGGAGGTGGGACGCTCTGCGAACGAATTTAATGTTCATGAGCCCGCCGCAGAGCAAGGAAGTGGGATGCTCCATGAATGAATTTGACGTTCATGATCCCGCTGCGGAGCAATGAGGCGGGATGCTCTGTGACCGGATTTGACATTCGCGAGCCCGCCACAGAGCAAGGAGGCGGGATGCTCCGCGAACAAATTTGACGTTCGCGAGCCCGTCGTGGAGCAAACTTTGTCTTCGCGTCGAGCAAGCTCTGCTTCGCGGTGCCTCTTGCCTATAAATATAGGGCTCCTCTCAATCCCAAAGGACAGATCATTCGAACTTTCACATTCTCAGCTCTCAAATTGCGAAGCACTTCTTGCTCTGTGAACCATGAGCTTCTCATGGTACTTCTTCATTGTGAAGTGCATCCCCCTTTGCTTTAATTCAACCCCTCTTTCGAGAGGGATGCCTTTCGCGAAGCCCATAGGCCTTCTCGAAGGAAGGGGATCCCCATGGGGACTCGGGTCGCCGCAAATCTTTTATGCTTCACGAGACACCCTCCATACACACGCGACCCACATACTAAGCCAGGGTCACTGTGCTTTGCGAAGCACATTACTTCACAACACCTTGCTTCGTGAGGCACCCTTGCTCCATGAGGCATTGCTTCACAAATTCCTTTCCACTTTGTGAAGCTCCTCCCATATGCACCTATGCCCTATGCCTAGCCTAGGCGACTTCACTTCGCAAAGAACATCCCTTCACAAAGCCCCTCCACTTCATGGAGCACCAGAGCTTCACAAGGCTTCTACCTAAGAACCCATTTGCTCCGCAACTCCTTTTCCTGTGTGGCCCTTTAGGTTTGCACGAAGCAATTTCAAAGTCCCTTGGATGATACTGTCCATTGCATTGCTTTGCCTCATGCTTTTTCGCATAGGCACGCTAACAACTATTGATTTTTCACATAGCCATGCTAACCTGGACCCCCAATGCGATCACCTCTCGACACCCCCCATTCATGGCATTGTCGATGCCTTCCTTCCCCCAAGGGCGGGTTGGTATCGATTATGTAAATCCTAGGGGTGTGGAGTGAACCCGCCACGTCCTAGCTGCAGGACGTTAAACTGCCAAGCCCCATCGTTCTCAGCACATGACGTTAAACTGTAACCTCGCCCCGTGCCTTGCACATGGGGTGCCCCACCATGGACGTTCTCTACACCCACTGGTCTCCACTGGAGTGAGATCATTCCTCACATGGAATGAAATCCTCTTTATCAGAGCGGCGTTCGTCAGCAGGGAAAGGGAAACCACCCTGGTGTAAGCCCCTAGTTTTTCTTGCAGGAGGCAGCACCCCTGCTCCTCCTCTCTTCCTGGGTGCCAAATCCATCTCCCGCTGGGCTTTGTCACCACCCGGGCCTCCCTCCTAGAGTAAGTCCCAATATCCATCACCTTGGGCTGCTAACCAGGCATAAACCTTTGTTTCCTCTTTGGGCCGCCAACTACGTGTGGCCCCAGTCTACTTCCCACAGACTCCCCTTTCGCGACATGGTCGTCAGGTCTTTACTGCCTCTTGTTTTTCACACCGAGAATGACTCCTGGGGCTTAGAGTAAGCATCAGCCATGAAATACTCTCTGGGCAGCCTAGAGTGTAAGCCCCAAACCCAACCACAAACTACGTGGACTTTGATCCTTGCCAAGGCAAGGTATATAAGACACCTCCCTGAGGTTGGAGACCAACAATTTTCCCATGAACTACGAGGTATTTGATCCTTTACAAGGCAAGGTACATAGGAAGCCTCCCTGAGGTTTAATCCCATCAACCATTGGTCCCGACCATCTTCACGTTGATTCGCCCAAACCCACCTGAACTACGAGGTCTTTGATCCTTGCCAAGGCAAGGTACATAGAAACCCTCCCTGAGGTTCATGCCCACCATCCATTGGTCCCGATCATCCTCACGTCGGTTCACCAACCCCTTCTGAACTATGAGGTCTTTGATCCTTGTCAAGGCAAGGTATGTAGGAAGCCTCCCTGATGTTCAAGCCCAACACCCGGTCGCTCCGGCCCCCTTCATGTCAGTTCGCCCAAACCCACCTGAACTATGTGGCCTTTGATCCTTGCCAAGGCAAGGTACGTAGGAGGCCTCCCTGAGGTTCAATCCCGACACCCATTGGTCCCGACCACTTCACGTCGGTTCGCTCACTCCTTCTAAACTATGTGGACTTTGATCCCTGCCAAGGAAGGGTATGTAGGAAGCCTCCACGAGGTTCAATCCCACCATCTATTTGGGCCCCAGGTCCTTCTTCATGTCGGTTCACCCCTGTCTTGCTTGACGTTAAACTGTGGACCTCAATCAACAGTAATTCGTTGTTCCCCCAGTAATCGGTAAGTCATTGCACCCACCTGAACTACGTGGACTTTGATCCTTGTCAAGGCAAGGTACGTGGGACACCTCCCTAAGGTTCAAGCCCAAAAACCATTGGACCCCAGGTCCTCCTCCATGTCGGTTCACCAACCCCCATCCCACAAGAACTACGTAGGTTTGATCCTTGTATCCTAGATAAGCTACGTAGGAAGCCTCCCTGAGGTTCGACCCCGTCCAATGGTAAGCTGTTGCGACCCTGTCCAGCGGTAAGTTATTGTGACCCCATCCAGCGGTAAGCCGTTGTGACCCCATCCAACGGTAAGTCGTTGTGATCCACCATCCAGCGGTAAGCCGTTGAAATCCCCAATCGGCGGTAATCCATCGTCAGATGAACTACGAGGACTTTGATTCCCTGCCACGGGGATACGTAGGAGGTCTCTTTGAGACTCAAGCCCAACATCACCGTCGTCCTCGGGTCGACTCCTTCTCATTCTCCACCTACTTCATTAAACCCTCCACCATCCATCCTGATTTTTACCAGGCCCGCCACATCTCTGTGGGATCGTGCCACCTCATTCCCCATTCCCCTTAACAACAAACGGGAAGCTAACCACATGTTGGCCCCAACATCAGTGTTCCCTCCAAGGGTTTCACCCATCTGATCCACTCTAATCAGTGTTCTGATCAGTCTGGTCTGTCTTCGCTAGACGTTAAACTCGCAGCATACCCTGTGTTAAACATGGGAAGCTAGGGAAAACCCTAGATACATTCCTATGACATAAAATTCCCCGCGTTCGATGTGGGATTCATCAGGACCAAGAAAAGGCTACTTTCACATGCCCATTTGGAACCTATGCATATAGGAGAATGCCTTTTGGCATTTGCAATGCTCCTACAACATTCCAGAGGTGTATGATGAGTATCTTTTCTGAATTCATTGAACACTGCATGGAAGTATTCATGGATGACTTTACCATTTATGGTGATTCATTTGAATCGTGCTTGTATTCTCTCTCTCTAGTCCTTCAAAAGTGTGTCAAGTGTAACCTTGTGTTAAATTTTGAAAATTTTCACTTCATGGTTGCAAATGGGATTGTTCTAGGGAACATAGTTTCAAAAGAGGGTATTGAAGTTGATCCTGCCAAAATTGAAGTGATCCAATCACTTCCAAAACCCACATCTATTCAAGACATCTGTTCATTTCTCGGTCATGCTGGTTTCTATTGGCGATTCATCCATAACTTCAGTAGGATTTTCCCTACCACTCACTTGGTTGCTCCAAAATAATGCCACTTTCCATTTCAATGAGGTTTGCAAGAGAGCCTTCATTGAACTCAAAACTGCTCTTACATCTGCCCCAATAATCCAACCCCTAGATTGGTCATTACCCTTTGAGTTGATGTGTGATGCTTCTGATAGAGCTGTTGGGGCTGTTCTTGGTCAAAGAAGAGAAAACATTCCTCATGTCATCTATTATGCCTCAAAAACATTGGATGAAACTCAATCTCACTACACTGTGACTGAAAAGGAACTTTTAGCAGTGGTTTTTACCTTAGATAAATTTCAACCCTATCTCTTAGGTGCCAAAATCATCATCTTTACAGACCATTCTTCTATAAAGTTCTTACTCAAGAAAATTGATTCCAAACCAAGGCTAATAAGATGGATCCTAATGCTCCAAGAGTTTGACCTTGAAATCAAAGATAGATCAGGAAAATAAAACCATGTGGCTAATCACTTGAGTAGAATTTGTAATTCCTCATTCTAAAATAATTGATCCAAAATTTCAAACTGAGCACCTTTCATCTCTCACTACAAAAATATCATGGTATGCCCCAATTGTAAATTACTCGGTTTCTGGTGTTTTTCCTGAATTTTTTTCAAAAGAACAAAAAATGAAGTTGAAAAGTGACTCAAAATACTATTTTTGGGAAGAAAATAAACTTTGGAAAACTGGGGTAGTCATGGTAATTAGGAGATGTGTTGATTAAAATGAACATTCTTCCATCTTAGAATTTTGTCACTCAATGCCTGGTGGTGGCCATTTTGGACCACAAAGGACCTCCTGAAAGGTCCCGAACTCTGGATTCTTCTGGCCTTCACTCTTCAAGGATTCACATGAGTTTCTTCAATCATATCCCACTTGCCAAAAGTTTGGCATAATTTACAAAATAAATGAAATGCCCCAAAAGCCTTTAATCTTCTGTGAGATCTTCGATGTTTCGGGCATCGATTTCATGGGACCATTCCCCCCTTCCAATGGATTATCATACATTATTCTTGCAGTTGATTATGTTTCTAGGTGGGTCGAGGCCAAACCCACTAGAAATGATGATTCACATACTATTAGTGAGTTCCTAAAGACACACATCTTCCATCAATTTTGCACACCACGTGCCTTGATAAGTGACTTAGGAACTCATTTTTGTAATAAAACCATGGAATCTCTTTTTAAAAAGAATTGTGTTGTACATAAAACTTCAACTGCATATCACCCCTAAAAAATGGCATGGCTAAACTTTCTAATAGAGAAGTGAAAAGAGTGCCTGAGAGAATTGTGAAACCCACCAGAAAAGACTGGCCTGAATGACTTGGTGAAGCACTTTGGGCTTATCGAACTACCTATAAAACACTCATTGGGATGTCTCCTTTTAGGCTAGTTTTTGGTAAAGCATGTCATTTACCAGTTGAAATCCAACATAAGTCTTTTTGGGTTGTGAAAACCTGTAATTTTGATTGTGAAAAATCTGGTGAAGAAAGATTGTTGCAATTGGCTGAACAGGAGGAGCTTCGACTTGAATCCTATGAGAATTCCAATCTGTACAAAGAAAAGGCTAAGGTACTCCATGACAAACACATATTGAGAAAAGTATTCCATGAAGGTGAAAAGGTATTTCTTTTCAACTCTCAATTTCGGCTTCACCCATGTAAGCTTAATTCTCATTGAGAAGGTCCTTTTATTATTTCTCATGTTTACCCATTTGGTGCAGTGCAAGTCCAAGACCCCTCTTCCAAAAGGACATTCACGGATGAACATCGATTAAAGCATCACCATGAGAGGACACACAATCCTGGAACCACATCGACTTCCATTGAATCTCCAACTTCTACAGTCAACCCACCACTGGATGGAGATGACAACCCACCAAATCCAAACCAGGGGAACCTCTTTCTCTTTAACTCCTCTCTCTCTCTCTCTCTCTCTCTCTCTCTTCTTCCTCCCTCATTCTCATTTTTTTTACCACTTTCCTCATCACATTTTTATTTACTCTCTCTTTTGTGTGGGTGTGTAATTTAAAAACACAAAAAAACCTAAAAATTAAAAAAAAAATGAAAAAACAAGTCATACTTACTCACCTTCCAATTTTCAAATTTTGTCCAACCATTTTTTGGAGTCAAAAGACATGGTTTCATCTCAAAAATTATGTGATTTCTTCATAAATTTGGATAAATAATATTGTGTCAAAACCAACAAATTTTGAATGCTCTCTTTTTGATTTGGAAACTAATTTTCCCAACCGTACGGAACAAAATTAGCTTTCATATCAAAGCCACCTATGGCCATATTTTTAAAATGAGTGTTTTTTTCACCCCCATTTGTGAATCTTGAGTTTGTAGACCTTTAAGATGAATTTATTAATTTAGTGTACATTAAAATGATAGAGGTGTTTTATGAACCACATGAGAATCACAATAGCCAAATAGCCTCCCATTTCCCTTACATTAATCTTCCTTTTGAAAGCCTCTTCAACCCTATGAAAACCTTTTCATTGATAGCCACATTACAAGCCCAATACCTTATCCCACCCATTATCAACATGGAATTTCATTGTATAATTTTTTGAAATTTACGTGTGGGGGGGGGATGGATTTCATTGTTTGGGTGTCCTTTTATTGATTTTCAACGAGTTATCATCTCCTTGAGGGCAAGAATCCATTTTAGTGTGGGGAGAGACTGTCTTTCAGTGGGGTTTGGGAATTTATATATGCTTATGACATATTGTTCAAATTTTAATGACATGCGTTCAAAAAAAGTAATTAAAAAAATGAAAAAAAATCAACAAAATCAAAAAAAATGAAAAAATGGGTTATGTCTTGGGTAGGTCAAAAATAACTATTTCTCAGCCTTTGATCTTGTTATAAGTATTACAATTAGTGTCGTGAGGAGATCAATCAAGGGTTGGGATATGAGTGTGATATCTGTTTCAAGTTCAACTTTCAAAAAAAGGGAAAAAAGAAAAAAAAAGAACACTTGCATTATATTATTATGTCATTGGGAGAAGTTTTGTGTTTTGTAAATATTCCATATTCTCATTCCCTTCATATTTCCTTAAACTTTTGTGTCTTATTTCACATTTTCATTCCCTTTTAAATATGTTTTTCCATTTCCTTTCATGTCTCATTTCAAAAAAAATGTGCATTGCTTTTTCCATGTTGGTGTTTTACCCCTCTTCTTCTCTCTCTTGGACATTATATTCCTACCATCCCATATCCACAGAAAAACCCCTTAAAAAGACATCTTGATTCTTGTACACTTTGGATAGGGAGTGTAAGCTGAGAGCTTTTTCAAACTCTAAGATTTTCACTTTTGGTTGGTGAATGAGTGAAGCTCCATAAATTATTTTTATCATCTTGAGAGGGGTAAGTTTTGTGTGACACCATTTTCCATTTCTAAATTTGAGCATGAAAAAAATGAATTGTTTTTGGAACATTGTTTCTGTAACAACTTATGGTGGAATTCAATATGGATGAGTGATATTGTCTAAACCTCCATGATTGGGGAAAACAAAAATTTAATATTTGATGGTGAGTGAAAATGATTTCGTCATGTTTTTATATTTGTTGCACATGAGGACATGCACAAGACTAAGTGTGAGGGAGTTGATGTTATTAATATTTTCATGAATTATTATATACTCCCTTTACTGATTTTATATGAAATGTGCATAATTTGTGTGAAATATTAATGTTTTAATACTAAGTATAATTTTTGAGCATTTTTAGAAGTAGTCCAATTGAGTCAGTTTAATATTTTATTTATAACTATCACACTACTGATCCAAATTGTGTGGTTCTTGTTTTTTAGGATTCATAATTCAATATACAACATTTCATTAGAAGGGATCATGGGCCAATTCTGCCATTTGAAGGCCCATATAGACCACACAAGAGGGCCTATAGAATCTGTGAAGAAACTGGACCAGCCATGAAGATTGAATTACTGGGCTCAATCTAGAAGTTAAAATTCATTAATTATCCTCAAAGGTTCGGGGTACAATGTAAGGAGTCTTGGATAAAAATGTCAAGGACCAACTTGAAATAAAAGGGGCCCAACTGATTCATTTAAACTCAGCCAACCATTCTGGTCGGGAAATAAAATCAGTACAGTATTCATGACATATCCCATGATGTAAGCATCCAATAAAGCTGATATTTTTCAGTGTGAAAGAGGAGATATAGGTGGCCGACTTTGTTGAATAAAGTATTCGGATTTGAAGGAATATTCCTATTGATAAACCCATTCACAGTTTGGCCTTCTAAAAAGTATGGAGTGAAATGGACAGATTTACATTGTTTAATAAACTAGCTATAACTTTGGCTCCTTAAGTCCAATGGCTGCCAAATTTTCAGAGTAGATAGAGGATGTATTTATCTACAACTTGTAAGAATATTATATCTTAATATTGTTCTGTTTGAATTATCAAAATGGCAATGCAAGTGGAGGGACAAATTGGGAATGCAAACAGTCCACTTCCTTGGGCTATAAATACATCTCCCTCTCATTTAAGGGGGTTGGCATTTCAAAAGAGAGGAGAACATATTGACACGACAAAAGCCTTACCAAAGTCTTGGGAGGACCTTCCATACTCAAGTTTTCACTTGGGAGACCTTTCCTCCTCTCTTTGTATTCATTTACTTTTGTGTTCTTCTTTGTTGTAATCTTGTAAGTATTTGTTTTTTTAATTCTGTTTTAATGAAAGTTTATTCTTCAATATCTATTTTCTCATCCAACTTATGTAGTATAATACTAATGTTCTTAAAATAGTTTAAATCAAGTTAAAACCCCTTCCCTTATTTCACTTCCTCATTCAATCGAAAGTCTATTTTTAATTCTAATTATCTTTGTGTGTGTGTTCGACGCACCACTCTTTTCCTTATCCCTTTATTTTTCTTCTCTTATTAATTTATCATCATAATCATTATAAACAGATTATTAATCATTTAAACGGATGAGTAAATCTACCATTGGGGTGAGTTATAATTTGTGGATGTTAAGTGATTGAGAGCATTACCTCGATGGATATTCTTTAAATTAACATTGTTTATGTTAAACTTAGAATGTTGTGGATTAATGACATAGTTTGTTTAATGTGTGGTTTCCATGGATTATTGGAACCATAAATACACTACCATAAACAAGCTCTAATTGAGATTAGAACCCTAAGTTTATTTAAGTCTTGAATTAAAGCCTTAACACTTAAGAATTCCAATCAACGTTATCTTGTGAAGTGGGTGTTAATTTAAATGCAATATAAAGCAAACCTCAAGGATATTACAAGCTTAAATCCATAAAAATGAACTCATCCCAATATTTATCAATTTTTTAAATCAATATTAATCAATCAAATATTTCATAAGCTCTGCAAACAAACCCCCCAATCAGAATACAATCAACTAAAAACATTCGACTATTAAAAAAGTATCATCACCGAGGATTCGACCCGAGTACTTATATACACATTAGCAGAGCATCAGAACTTTGATCGGTCGATAGGCGACAATCGGTCGCGCTTTCAGTGACGCATCTCCCTTTGCTTCTTGTGAGGCCTGCTATCTGGATGCCAACTACTACAAGAGTAAGGAAAAACAGATTCAGACCAACGAGGTCGAGCATGCCACGACTGCGACCGACTCGTGGATAGATCTAGACGATGCCTACATCCTTCCAATCCACCAATTAGAGGCTACAACCCCGAATATGGGACAATGCTTTGTTGTGTCTGGGACAAGGGGGGAACACATTCCCAGGTTTAAGCGACGATAGAAAATCACCTCGTACTCCTATAAAAATCAGGCTCAGGTGATCCCGGAGCCTCCTACCCCCATAAGGTATCAGGCTGTCCACCCCATGGCAATGATAATACGTCATACGTGCTTGTTCCACTGGGATGGAATTAACCGGCTCAAGCCAATGCGCCATTATTGCTTTGATATCATCAAGCGTGGCCCCTTGGGCTGAAGGCCAGATGGGATTGGATCGACATCCTTCATCGCTATGGTTACGGCAACACAGGAGTCTTCTGATGCGATGACCATTGCCGCTCAGGCGGGTACCAACCTCCCGTCGGGATCTGTAGACCCAGAGGAAGCTCCTCCCATTAGGGATCCCTCCTCCGCAAGTGAATAAGAAGATTTAGAGAATGCTCCCCCTGCCTTTGAAGAGGGTGTCTCTGCCACAGTTGACGAGTTGGTACAGGTGAACCTCAGTAGCGAGGCAGACCCGAGACACACATTGATTAGTGCTGTAATGCCCCTCGAGAAGCAACAACACCACATAGACTTCCTGAAACAACATCGCGATGTATTCGCCTGGAGTTATGACGATATGACAGGACTAGATCCTCAGGTAGTCATCCACTACCTCGGTCTCACTGCAAATCATCGCGGGTTCAAGCAGCCTCCTAGGGAGATGCACCCTTCTCACGGTGCCATGGTAGAGGTGGAAGTTGATAAGTTCATCAGAGCCAATTTTGTTAAGGAGGTTCAGTACCCCAAATGGCTAGCCAACATTGTTCCAGTCAGGAAGAAGAACGGACAGATCAGAGTATGCATCGACTTCCGGGATCTCAATCGTTACTGTCCGAAGGATGGTTTTCCCCTTCCTATGACGGAGTTGTTGATTGACGCTACAACTGGATTCCAAGTCCTCTCCTTCATGGATGGGTACTCCGGGTACAAACAGATCTGAATGACCCCCGAGGATGAGGAGTTCACAACCTTCAGGGCACCGCATGGTACTTTCTATTACCAAGCCATGCCCTCCGGTTTAAAGAATGAAGGTGCCACCTACCAGCGGGCTATGCATCGCATGTTTATGCCGATCCTTGGGATGTTGGTGGAATGCTATGTGGACAATCTGGTGGTCAAATCTCACCAGCATCAGGACCATCTCAAAGACCTTGAGAAAGTGTTCGGCTTCCTCCGTTCCCGTCACCTAAAGATGAACCCATTGAAGTGTGCCTTTGGGGTCACCTCTGGAAAGTTTTTCGGCTTCGTTGTCAGATACAAGGGCATTAAGATCGACCCAGAGAAGATCAAGGTCATTATCCAGATATCTCCTCTAAGAAATATTTGGGAGCTTCGAGGTTTCCAAGTCCACTTAGCCTACATACGTCGATTCATCGTGAACCTGGCTGGCAAGTGTAAGCCCTTTTCTCGGCTCATGAAGAAAGGCACCGCTTACGAATGGGACGAAGAGAGTCAGATTGCTTTTGAGGATATCAAGCAGTATCTGCTCCAACCTCTGGCCTTAATGCCACTCATCTCTAGAAAGCCATTAGTCCTTTATGTCACCGCCCTGGAATGATCTCTCGTCGCCCTTCTCACCCATAAGAACAATGAGGGGACAAAGAACAGCCTTTACTACCTTAGCCGCATGCTCCTCGATACGGAGACCAGATACTTCCCCATCGAAAAGAGCTACCTTGCACTGGTATTCGTGGTACAGAAATTGTGACATTACTTGCAGCACCACGAGGTACAACTGGTATCTCGGGTAGACCCACTGAAGTACATTCTAAACCGCCCCATGTTGACAGGTCGTCTCGCTCGGTGGGCAGTGATTCTCCAGCAGTTAAATATCAGGTTTGTCCCTCAGAAAGTTATTAAGGGGAAAGCATTGGCAGACTTCCATGCTGCTCATCCGGCCCCTACTGACCAGTCTTTAGATCTTGATTTCCCCGATGAGGCGATCCTCTCGGTAGACCAAGCCATGTCGTGCTGGCAGATGCACTTTGATGGTGCTTCCCGAAGCCCCAGTGGCAGGAGGCCCAATGATCCCAGGCTCAACAGGGTAGGCTTGGGTATTGTCTTTATTACCCCAGCACAAGTCATCCTGCCATACTCATTCCTGTTGTTATAAGGCTTCACCAACAATGAGGCAGAGTATTAGGCTCTCATCACTGGCCTTGAGCTGGCTCTTGAGATTGATGTGCCCCATTTGCATGTGAAAGGGGATTTCGAACTAGTCATCAAGAAAATCAACGGTGACTATGTCGTTAGAAAGCCAGAGCTCATACCATTGTTGGAACACACTCTCCAACTAATGGCCTAATTCTCATCCCAGCCAGAAGTTACTTATGTCCCTCGATCTCAGAATGGTTGAGCAGGATGATCTAATTATCCACGTGGTACATCGGAGAGTCATTGCTCCTGTCACCCCTGATGATGATGACGACTCGCGGGTGAGCCATCTTACCACCAGATCCTCTACATCAGGACCCCCAGATGCAGTGGTTGAAGTGACCCCCGACTGGAGAGCCCCCTTTGTTGAGTATCTCCAGAATGGTAATCTCCCAGTAGGACGGGCCGAGCGCGAGTGAATCCAACGTCGCGCGTTACAGTTTACCTTCCAGGACGGTCCCAGTCGTGATCAAATCCTCTACAAGCGCGGATTTGATGGGGTTCTCCTCTATTGCATTCAAGGAGTCGAGATTTCTCAGATCATGCAAGAGGTCCACGTCGGTTCCTGCGGAGCTCATCAGGCCGGACCGAAACTATCTCACAAGATCCAGAGACTGGGGTACTTTTGGTCCTCCATGATCCATTACTGCATCGAGTTCGCCAAGAGATTCCATGCGTGCCAAATCCATGCTAACTTTATGCATCGACAACCAGAGCCTCTCCACTCCACGAAGTACTCTTTTCCATTTGCGGTATGGGTACTCGATGTCGTGGGACCATATCCACCAGCGACAGCTCGCCAGTGAAGATTCATCATGAAGGCTACAGATTTCTTCTCCAAGTGGGAAGAAGCAGTTCCACTCAAGGAGGTCAAGGCCTGTTCCATCATTGACTTTGTGAGTTCCAACATCATCTACCAATTTGGAGTTCCTCACGTCGTCCTCACCGATAACGACACGAACTTCTGAGCAGCTGAGCTGAAGAAGTTGTACGCTAAGTACAACATTAGTTCTAACCATACCTCACGCTATCATGCGCAACCAAATGGAAAGATCGAGGCGTTCAACAAAACCCTCTCTAACATTTTGCAGAGAATGGTTGGTCAGAATAAGAAGAGTTGGCCGGAAAAGCTCCCCAATGCCTTCTGAGATTATCGGACGACGAATCGTAATTCCACATAGGTGACCCCATATTCCATGGTATATTGAACATAAGTCATCCTTCCCATAGAGATTCATTTGCCTTCATTACGCACAGCGGTCTATGACCAGCAGGCGCCAGATAAGGTAGCTGAAATCCGCCTGGCTGAGCTGGAAGCGCTCAACGAAAATAGGCTTCGTGCCCTACACAACCTGGAAAGACGTCAGAACAAGATAGCCAGATCTTTCAACAAGAAAGTTCACCTCCGTTCCTTCTTGAAAGGAGATTTGGTATTGACCCTCAGGACACCAATGATACCTAGGAAGAAACCACCAAAGTTGGAGCCCAAATGGGAAGGACCTTACATAATTCACAGGGTTTACCCCAATGGTGCATACTCACTGGTGACCATGGATGATGAGCGTATAACTCCTTCCACCAATGCCAAATTTCTCAAGCGATACTTTTCCTGAGCCAGCTGATCCGGAATGACCCTAAACTGTCAAGTCCTACATGACCCTAAACTGCTTCATCCCGCACGATGTTAAAATTGTTCATCGTCCCGTATGATGTTAAATTGTTCATCGTCCTGCAAGACGTTAAACTGTATGGCTCTTTTAGAACTATGTAAGGATTGATATCCATCCTTATGGGATACGTAGGAACGCTCAGATGCTCGGTCCTGAGTCCAGCCCCCAGACTCTTCTCTTCGATTATCCCCCCTGGGTATAGTTCTCTTAGATGGTCCTTGCATGGTATAGTGTAGGCTTCTTTAGCCCCACTCATGTCAAGATTACGATGGTCGCACCATGTTCCTCCTCCCCATTCTTCTATCCTCCCACGTCCTCACCGCACGACATTAAACTGCATGGCCTTCAAGAACTACGTATGGCTTGATTCCCATCCTCATGGGATACGTAAGAACGCCCAGACATTTTGTTTTTCGGTCCAGCCCCAAACCCCTGAATCTCCCCTCGGGTCAAGACATATGGTGTGGTGCAAGCTTTTTCCTCAATTCATGTCGATTTCATCATAACCCCGCCATGCGTTCCAATCCTCGGAGTCTTCCACCTCTTTCACTGTCCTGCTTGACGTTGAAATGCATGGGCACACTTATGCTTCACTCACACTCCTTGTTTGGGACTCCATCATCTTTCATGTCCAAAAGGCCCCCTGAATGGTATAGATGCTCGGCCCAAGGGCCCTCCTACCATTACGGTTCAATGACCTCGAGGATTTCGAACAACAAATTGACACAAGCCCCGCGTTATGAATGTGGTTAGCGGGCGATCCTCATTTGTTGTTCCCATTCCAGGTCACACGATATGGATGTTGTGTTTCGAAAATGGTCAATAGCTATCCATTGTTGTTAATACCACTCCCATAGGTCCCAAATATTGAGTGTAGTGGCTCATTCTGCCTCGCTATATCTTCAATCTGCGGTCTCCCTCAGGTGATGCCAGCTATCTGACCCTTATATGATGGGGAGAGCCAAGTTCTAGTCCTTGTTTCCCACACCGATCATTGCTCATGTGGGCTTAGGAACTATGATGAGGCAGAACCCACGTAAGAGGTTATGTGGCCACGACTGACCGGGACGCCCAATCTCAGGTCCCTCGACCCTTTCAGCCTCTTGGCTAAAGTTCTCATTCGAGATTGCGTAGTGTGGTATGGACTCGCATACTTATTCATGCCAGGCTATCTGGTCACGCCACACACATCCCCATGAGGTGTTCCTTCTCCACTTACACCCCATCCACAAGCACAGGCCCTGCCATGCTTCGCGGGCCCCATCATTTGGGTTTTCATTCTTCTGTGTCCAAAAGGACCCCCTACTGGTATGGATGCTCGGACCAAGGGCTCTCCTACCATCTCGGACCAACGTCCTCGAGGATTTCAAGCAACAAATTGATAAAAGTCTTGTGTTGTGAATGTGGTCAATGGTTGATGCTCAATTGTTTTCCCCGACCTCCGGTTACACAAGGATGGATGCTATGTTGCGAATCTAGTCAACATTTGTCCTCTTCCATCACTTCCGCTTTTAAACAAAGCATCTACGGTACGAGTTCTATGACCCTAAACTAAGATCACCTTCATCCTCACTGCAAGACATTAAACTGAAAATGGGCTGGTACTTTCCGTTTGAGGCCCAGCCTCAGGTCCCTTGGCCTTCTCGAGCCCTTGGCCCAAGTTCTTACTTAGGGTTGTACGATGTGGTGCGGGATTATGTCCTCATTCGCGTCAGGTTACTCGTTGTGCCGTACACATCCCCGGACGAGATACCTTACCCCTACCTTCGTCCTCATTGCAAGACGTTAAACTGCAAACTGGCGGGGACTTTCTGTCCAAGGCCCAGCCTCAGGCCCCTTGGACTTCTCAGGCCCCTGGCCAAAGTTCTCACTTAGGGTTATACAGTGTGGTGCGGGATTATGTCTGCATTAACGTCGGGTTACTCGTTGTGTCGTACACATCCCCGAACGAGATACCTTACCCCTACCTTCGTCCTCATTGTAAGACGTTAAACTGCAAACTGGCCGGTAATTTCTATCTGAGGCCCAGCCTTAGGCCCCTTGGCCTTTTCGGGCCCCTGGCCCAAGTTCTCACTTAGGGTTGTACGGTATAGACTCACGTCCTTATTCACGTCGGGTTACTCGCCGTGCCGTACACACCCCTCATTGGGGTATCTGGACCTTATTCACATCATCCCTTTTTTAGAACTATGTGTGGCTTGATTCCCATCCTAATGGAATACGTAGGACTGCATGAACGTCTAGACTTCGGGTCCAACCCCATCTCTTAGAAACCTCCCTATCATTTTGGCCCCTTGGCCCATGTTCTTCTAGAAGAGGGGTATACAGTGTGGTATGGGTTCATGTCCTCATTCACGTAGGATTTATAACAACCACACCGTATATCTCTCTCTCTTGAGCGGCCTTCACTCCCTTTCCCTACTTTTGTCTCTTTGAGTTGGCTGCCCTTGAGTCGAGTCCCTCTGCCCTCTTCGGCGATTCACCGATTGGCCCATGAGTACTCTAGTCTATAATCCGGAGTGTCAGACTTTATGTGGACATGCTTTTGCCCATTTTTCAGGCTTCGTGTTCCCCTTCATTTGAGATTCCATAATCTTTCACACCTGAAGGGAACCCCAAATGGCATGGATGCTAGGCCTAAGGGCTCTCCTACCATTACGGGCCAACGTCCTCAAGGGTTTCAGACAACAAATCGATACAAGTCCTGCATTGTGAATATGGTCAGCGGCCGACGCTCATTTGTTTCTCCTCATTTCAGGCTCACATGATCTGGATGTTTTGTTTCGATTACGGTCAACAGTTATCCTCCACTGGCACTATCCCTCAGTGCGCATTTTCACGTTAGGAGGACAAAAGCCGTGATAAATGCATCATTTAGGGCTCTCGAAAAGGAAGGTGCACCTTGTTGACAAGAGTCGTATCATTTAGTCATTTAACCCTCTATCATTTTGGGGTGTTACAATCACCCCCCCTTTAGTGCACAACGTCCTCGTTGTGGGCCCTACATCTCAACCCAGGCAGTGCACCGCACTTAAGGCTGGGTACCACCTCGGATACTAAATGTGACAACTGGGTCCCGGTAACAGCACAGACACCCCGCCTTAACATGGTCGTCGGGTCTTGGACCGCTAGGTACCACCAGTTGCCCCGCAGACATGTGGTCCCCACCCAGGGGCCCACCCATATTCCTGAACAGGTCATCTGACTAATGACAGTCTCCAAAGGCTAACACTTGTCCTTTCTACTATGTTTTTTCCTCACACACACACACCCTGAGAAACTTCCCAGAAGGTCACCCATCCTGATCACTACTCCAGATCAAGCACACTTAACTGCGGAGTTCTAAGCAGGTAGGCTCCCGAAAAGAAAGGTGCACCTTGTTGACATGAGTCATATCATTTAGTCATTTAACCCTCTATCATTTTGGGGTGTTACAATCACCCCCCCCCCTTTAGAGCAAAACGTCCTCGTTGTGGGCCCTTCATCTCAACCCAGGCAGTGCACCACACTTAAGGCTGGGTACCACCTCAGATACTAAATGTGACAACTGGGTACCACCTCAGATACTAAATGTGACAACTGGGTCCCAGTGACAGCACAGACACCCCGCCTCTATCATTTTGGGGTGTTACAATCACCCCCCCTTTAGAGCACAACGTCCTCATTGTGGGCCCTACATCTCAACCCAGGTAGTACACCGCACTTAAGGCTGGGTACCGCCTCAGATACTAAATGTGACAACTGGGTCCTGGTGATAGCACAGACACCCCGCCTTAACATGGTCGTCGGGTCTTGGCCCGCCAGGTACCACCAGTTGCCCCGCAGACATGTGGTCCCCACCCAGGGTCCCACCCACATGCCCGAACAGGTCATCTGACTAATGACAGTCTCCATAGGCCAACACTTGTCCTTTCTACTATGTTTTTTCCTCACTCACACACACCCTAAGAAACTTCCCAGAAGCTCACCAATCCTGATCACTACTTCCGGCCAAACACACTTAACTGTGGAGTTCTAAGCAGGTAGGCTCCCGAAAAGGAAGATACACCTTGTTGACATGAGACATATCATTTAATCATTTAACCCTCTATCATTTTGGGGTGTTACAATCACCCCCCATTTAGAGCACAGCGTCCTCGTTGTGGGCCCTACATCTCAACTCAGGCAGTGCATCGCACTTAAGGCTGGGTACCAACTCTGATACTAAATGTTACAACTGGGTCCCGGTGACAGCACATACACCCCGCCTTGACATGGTCATCGGGTCTTGGCCCGCCAGGTACCACCAGTTGCCCCACAGACATGTGGTCCCAACCTTGGGGCCCACCCACGTGCCCAAACTGGTCATCTGACTAATGACAGTCTCCACATGCCAACACTTGTCATTTCTACTGTGTTTTTTCCTCACTCACACACACCCTGAGAAACTTCCCAGAAGGTCAATCATCTTGATCACTACTCCATGTAAGAACCCAGTTCTTAGTTTTGAGGTACGAATTTCTTCTTTTTCCTTTTCCTTAAGTGTTTTTGAGAAAATATGGAAAATGGGGGAAAATCCTAAATTTTGGAACTACACGCCGTGTACTTTTCCACATGCCGTGTACTTTTGGCCGTGTAGGATGGGTACACGGGGCGTGTAGCCGTGTTGGCGACGAAGGGTGTAGGAACTGACTACACGCCGTGTAGTTTTCCTTTACACGCCGTGTAGTCAGTCAGCAGGCCTAAACAGTAAGGCGGTGGAGTAGCCGTCAGCGGGGCGACAGTACACGCCGTGTACTCGGGAGTACATGTCGTGTACTTTTGTCAACAAATGAACAGTGTGACGGTGCCGCCAGATGAACAGATAAATGAAGGAAGTACACGCCGTGTACTCAGAAGTACACCTCGTGTACTTTGTTTTTTCGGCTTAAAACAGGCAGTAGCCTCCTCTTTTGGTATAGGAGGCATTTGAGCCATTTTGGAGCCAAGGAGGACGGCCGAACCTTTGAAGATCCGCCGGGTGTTCGTCTGGAATCCGATTCGGCTTCGGACGATCTCGTTGCAACCGCACAGGTAAGCCCTCTTCTCTCCTGGTACCGTTCTTACCAATTCTTTCCCGAGGGAAAGTTATTTATGTTTTAATGGGTTTTGTTCTTCATCAGATCTACGCCGTTCTTGGGCGTTTCGGGAATCGACGTTCGTGTATAATGCTCGTTGGCGTATAAGGTAGGTGGCTTGGTGTTTATTTTTCCAACTTCCGTGTGTTTTGTGTGTTTTTGTGCCACAAACTCATGTTGGGGTGTCGTGTGGCTGAGGCTGTTACTATATTTAATTCCTAGAATTGCATAGGTGATTAAATTGTGATAATAAAATGCTGGTTGGGATCGTTGCTTGGATCCGGAACCACCCCGGGGGTGTGTTCAACTGTTTAGCCGTTTGGCCAGGGTACCCAAGGGTATGCCTTTAATGTAGTAATTGTATAATTGCCTTGAGAGGAATTGCTTGTTTACTGCATTTTGACATGTTGGGCATGGCCCGGTTACCTGTTTAGCCTGAGGGCATTGTTGTGATTAGCCTGTGGGCACTGCACTATTTAGCCCGAGAACTGTAGTTATTTCGGCCTGAGGGCAACTTCTTCCGTGCCTGTGGGCAGCTGATACTGTGCCTATGGGCGACACTACCTACGCCTGAGGGAAAACTCTGTCATACCTGAGGGCAGATTCTTGTGTTGGATACTCTTTACCTGAGGGTAGGGGTTTACGTGTCTGAGTACATTAGCTGGTTATTTAGAATATTCACTGTGGTGGTATTTTAAATTAAATGAATTAATGGAAAATAAAATGGAAATATAATTGGTAATTAGTCACTTTTGAGTACTGCTTATTTTATTTCATTTTACCACTGCACACTATTGTCGCATGTTAGCACGCAGTTGGGCACGAGCCTTTGGTGGATGCCTAATGAGATATATTTCTCACACCCTGTTTGGGTCACGCGTTTCGGCCCAAATAGATTACGTTGTTGCAGGTGTAGATAGGTGCAAGAGTCCCTATACAGGTACTTGATTGTTGCTGAGGAGTAGGGGGCATGGGACCGAGCCTAGGCTCACGATGCCGCTGCCAGCTGTTTTCTTTGTTTTACTGTACCATACTTTTTGTTGTACTGTATTGATGTATAACATGTTCTGGCTATTTTCTTAGAACTTGAAACATTTAACATTATCATTTATATACTGTTGGTTATATCCACTGCTGTAGTTTATTCCAGTTGTGTATGTTTACTGCTTCCGATGTCGTTGTATGTTTATTTTGTATTCCGCTGCGTTACACTTTGACAAATGAGGGCATAGTTTCCCCACTATCAGACCTGGGCCCTTACTGCTAGTCGGCAGCCTCTGGCGTTTGGCGAAATGCGCTTAAGGTCACGTGGCGAACCGGGCTCGGGGCACCTGTTGCCTGGCACCCGGGTCCGGGACGTTACAAAGTGGTATCAGAGGGCGTTCTTTTCTTTGACTTACTATTTGAAGCCTTAGTCAGGGATATAAAGGAACGGTAGTTGGTAATAAGCTGTGCCCGAGCGTAGCTAACCTGTGTACAGGGAAAAGCCAATTTACCTCGTGTTGTAATTTTACTGATTTTACAATTTACTATTGATTTGTTTTCACCATTGGGTGACGCACTTGGATCGTGCTGTTTATATTTATCTGTGGGTTCTATTTAGTTGCAACCCGATGAGATGAGGGTATGCCGTCTCATTCATCATATAGACACATGCAATATATCACATGCCATGCATAGTTTCCATGCCATGTAGGTGCATTAGAAATTGCATGTTATTGTGATAGTCGTTGTGCTAGAAAAGCATGTTGTTGTGATAGCTGCTTGATAAATACCTGCTTCGTGACAAAGTATTTTCTTGTGTGATCTTGTTTGTAGAATGGACGCCAAACTTTTGTTTTTGGGGAGTATGGGACCCCATTGACCAAAATTTGGTGGATCATTAACTATTTATTAGTTATAGCACAGATAAGATGTCAAACTTTGATTCGTGGGGAGTATGGGCCCTCACGGGTCGGAATTTGACACTTAGGTGTTGTTTTCGGTATTTTCTGGGTTCCGGGGAAGTTTCTGAGGCATACTGTCCGGAAACCCAGTATACACGCTGTGTAGGACCTCATACACGCCGTATATGTTCTTCTGTTTAGGAAGAAAAATAAACTTTTTAGGTACATGCCGTGTACCCAGAGTACACGCCGTGTAGTCTCTTCCCGTGTCACAAACCGTGTTGGCGGCGACATGGGGAAGGGAAGAGCTTGGGGCGAACATGCCGTGTAGCTTTTGTACACGCCGTGTAGTGTTGACCCGGAGTCCGGCCATGTAACTAACAACACGGGTCGGTGAACTCCTTGACAGAACACGCCGTGTCAATGATGGACACGCCGTGTAGTGTGACATGGGGACTCAACCGTGTAAAGAACAACACAGGATGGTGTCACGTCTCCTTGAACACGCCGTGTACCCGTGGGACACACCGTGTAGTCTTGTCTGAGGACAGACCGTGTTGTGTTAGCCGTGTGGCTGGGAAACGGGGTGGTGTACACGCCGTGTGCGGGTGTAACACACCGTGTAGTGTCAAGCCGAGTAGTCGGTAGTGTCACAGATGACACTGGCAGTTGGAAAATAACGCCATACACGCCGTGTAGATATTATACACGCTATGTAGTCTTTGTTGAACGGAAACCGTGTGGATTAGCCGTGTCGAAGGACTCGAGAAGGGGAAGGGAAGCCAAGTACACATCGTGTAGTCATTGTACACGCCGTGTAATCTTGTTTTGAAAATTTTGAAATTCCTTCTTCCTCTTGTTCCTTTTGTGGTTCCTTCGCTTTCAGTCTTAATAATTTTGAATCTAAGGCGTGCCTTTGACCTTGTAGTGTCATGCCGCCTAGACGACCGCAAGTTGTTCGCCAGGAGAGCGGCAACAAGTATACTCCGGAGATGGTGGGCCATGGGCTACCAGTGGATCCTCCAGCAGAGCCAGATCCGGCGCCAGCCGCTATACCGGACACAGGCGCGGAGGCGTAGTTCCGTGAGGGCTTTATGCGGTTCATGCAGACCTTTCAGGGAGCACCGCAGGCTGCCACATCTATGGCCGAGCTGATGCGTATCTTCCAGCAGCAGCATCCGCCTACGTTTTCAGAGGATGGCAGACCACCGTCTGCGGAGTCTTGGTTGGGGTCGATGCAGACAATTTTCGAGCATCTTGAGACGCCTCCAGGGCGGAGGGTCAAGCTCGTGGCTTATATGCTGCGTGATTCCGCCAAGAGGTGGTGGGATGTTACCACCCAGTAAGAGCATCACAGAGACATGGAGTGACAAGATTTTAAAGCAGTCTTATATGACTTCTTTTTCCCAGAGACGCTGAGGGCAGATAGAGCTCGAGAGTTCATGAATCTGCAGCAGGGCGCTATGTCGGTGATGGACTATTCTGCTCGTTTCACCGAGCTTCAGCGTTTTGCATCCGTGCTGGTGGGTGATGAGACGTTGAGAGCCAGATGTTTTGAGGACGGTCTTCGGTATGACATCCGAGCGCTGGTAAATGTTTTCAGGTTGCCTACTATACACGCGATTGTGAACCAGACATTGATTACAGAGAGGAACCTGCGGGAATCTAGTGGTGTGGGCCAGGGCGGTTCGGCACCAGTGACTGGTATTATTTCTGCTGGCAAGAGGAAGAGACAGATGGACTTCTCTCAGGGCGACAGTACCAGTCAGAAGAATGCTTCAGGTGGCCAGGTTATGTGCTACCAGTGTGGTAGAGAGGGGCACAAGATGCCACAGTGTCCACGAGACCCAGTGGAGTTCCGAGCTTGCGGCAAGTTTGGCCATCTGCAGCGCTTTTGCAGGGCATTTCCATCAGTGGCTAGTGAGAGGGGTTCTGTGCAGACTCCGCGTGCGGGAGCAAGACCAGTGGCTTCTTACTAGTATGGGAACTGGAATACGTCAGGGCGTGCAGGCAAAGATGGTGGTCGTGGTCGTGGTAGCCAGACACCAGGATCTCAGAGGCAGCAGGGCGGGACAACTCAGGGTAGCCAGACTGTGTCGCAGGGCCGCGGCACTGGGCAGGCATATGCAGTGCAACAGACCTAGAAGGAGCAAGATCCCGGACCTTCGATAGTCAGAGGTACTATTCTAGTAGCTTATGTCTTATCTTTAGTACTTTTCGATACGGGTGCTACACATAGTTTTATATCTGTGCCCGTTGTGGAGAGCCTTGGGCTCTGTGTTTCTACTTCTTCAGATTTCATGACGCTAGACACTCCGTTGGGGACTAGAACAGATAGTGTGCGTCAGTGCAAGGAGTGCCCCCTTGAGGTTGGTGGGTGTCACTTTCTTTGAGACCTCTATGTCTTAGAGATGACAACTTATGACATCATTCTCAGGATGGACTGGTTGGTTCCCTATCGGGTCTTTGTAGACTACTATCGTCGCAGGGTGTGTTTCACGTCACCAGAGGGCAGAGAGTTTCTATACAAGGGCGAATGGGATGTTCATGCAAGTCGAGCTGGACTAGAGCATCATGGGCGAGGTGGAGTCACAGCCCATATTGCGAGTTTGTATCTGGATGATCAGGGGACTTATCAGACAGATTTCCCTCCAGTTGTTGATCGTTTCAGGGATGTCTTCCCGGACGACTTTTCAGGTCTACCTTTGGTGCGTGAGGTGGATTTCTCTATTGAGCTTGTGCTAGGAGAAGCATCAGTGTCCATTCCTCCTTATAGGATGGCTACACCAGAGTTGCAGGAGCTCAAGAGGTAGTTAGAGGAGTTACAGGCGAAGGGTTTCATCCGACCCAGTACTTCTCCTTGGGGTTCTTCGGTCCTTTTTGCGAAGAAGGCGGACGGTACCCTCAGACTTTGCATGGATTATCGGAAGCTGAACCAGTTGATGGTTTAGAACTGATATCCCTTGCCGAGGATTGATGATCTGTTTGATCAGCTTCGTGGAGCACGAGTGTTCTTGAAGATTGACCTGAGATCCGGATATCATCAGTTGTGCGTGAGGCCATCGGATATAACACTTATAGCTTTTCGGAGCAGATATGGTCTGTACGAGTACTTGGTTATGCCGTTCGGACTCACAAACGCGCCAGCAGTTTTCATGGCTCTGATGAATCGTGTGTTCCATCCGTACCTTGATTCTTTTGTGGTAGTATTCATGGACGACATCTTGGTGTACTCTCGCACTCGACACGACCATGTCACCCATCTTGAGATCATACTATGTACACTGAGAGAACATCGACTATATGCTAAGCTCTCGAAGTTCCACTTTTGGATGGACCAGATTCACTTCCTGGGTCATATCATCTCAGAGGCAGGAGTTGCAGTAGACCCAGAGAAGGTGAGAGCAGTAGTTTCCTGGGAGCATCCTAAGAACGTGTTTGAGATACAAAGTTTCTTGGGGCTGGCTGGTTACTACAGACGCTTCATACAGGACTTCTCCCGCTTAGCAGCACCATTGACGCGTCTGACTAAGAAGGGGGTGAAGTTCATTTGGTCAGAAGCTTACGAGGCAGCTTTTCAGGACCTGAAGGGAAGGTTGACATCAGCACCGATCCTGATACTCCCAGAGCAGGGGAAGAGCTATACAGTTTACTGTGATGCATCAGGGATTGGGCTGGGAGCAGTGTTGATGCAGGGCGACCAAGTTGTTGCGTATGGGTCTCGGCAGTTGAGGCCGCATGAGCGGAATTACCCGACGCATGATCTCGAGTTGGCTGCAGTTGTTCATGCATTGCGCTGTTGGAGACATTATCTATTGGGAGAGCATTTTGTGGTTTTCACCGACCACAAAAGCCTCAAGTATATCTTTACTCAGTGTGACCTGAATCTGAGGCAGAGAAGGTTGGTCGAGTACCTACAGTCCTTCGATTTTGAGCTTGCCTACACACCTGGTAAAGGTAATGTAGTAGCTGATGCACTGAGTAGGAAGACTCGGATACAGGCAGTGCAGGAGGCCAGTGGTGAGTGGGAGCTTATGGATTTGTTCTCTGAGATGCATATGGAGGTGCACGACAGTCAGGGGCAGACTTATCTTTCCTCCTTAGCTGTGACTTCTACCCTCCTGGACAGAGTGAGGATGAGACAGCTATCGAATTCAGAAGGTCTAGTTCTACGCGAGTCGGTGGCAAGTGGGGACCCTTCTCCTAGTTGGACGATAGGCGATGATGAGGTATTGCGTTTCCATGGACAAGTATGGGTTCCGGGGGATATACGTGAGGAGCTGATGCGGGAGTTTCATGATTCTGCTTGGGCAGTTCATCCCGGGGTTACCAAGATGTACCGTGACTTGAGGCGTCAGTATTGGTGGCCGGGTATGAAGAGAGAGATAGCTGGTTTTGTTACGAGATGTTCCACCTGTCAGTAGGTGAAGGCAGAACACCAGAGGCCAGCTGGGCTATTACAGCAGTTACCCATTCCAGAGTGTAAATGGGATGATGTCGCGATGGATTTCTTGACGGGATTGCCGAGGTCACCTCGAGGCAATGACGCCGTGTGGGTTGTTGTGGACAGACTCACGAAGGTAGCTCACTTCTTGCTGATCAAGGAGACCATCGGTGTTGATGAGCTCGGGAAGTTGTATATCCGGGAGATCGTACGTCTTCATGGGGTCCCTCATTCTATCGTTTCAGATAGGGACGCCCATTTTATGTCTCGTTTCTGGAAAATTTTTCAGAGGGCGCTGGGTACATAGGTGCTTCTGAGCACAACATACCACCCTCAGACAGATAACCAGTCAGAGTGGACGATACAGGTGCTAGAGGACATGTTGCGCGCATGCGTCCTAGACTTTGGGGGCTCTTGGGAGAAGCACATACCCCTAGTCGAGTTTTCCTATAATAATAGTTTTCAGGCAACTATATAGATGGAACCATACAAGGCTTTATATGGTAGGCTGTTCCGATCACCTTTGTGCTGGTTAGAGGCAGGTGAGACAGCTTTGCTAGGACCACGTCTCGTGCAGGAGACTTCTGAGCAGGTCCAGTTGATTTAGAAGCGGATGGCTACCGCGCAGTCTCGTCAGAAATCTTATGTTGATCGTCGCAGACGACCTTTAGAGTTTGTGGTCGGGGATCAGGTATTCTTGCGTGTTTCACCAAGGTTAGGACACAAGCGGATCAGGAGACAGGATAAGCTTTCACCGAGGTATGTGGGTCCATTTGAGATTCTGGAGAGAGTTGGGCTGGTTGCCTATCGGTTGTAGTTACCGCAGCGGTACCGAGCCATGCACGACGTCTTCCACGTGTCTCAGTTGCGCCGCTATCATATAGACCCGTCTCACACCTTTCATCCAGAGGAGGTTGAGCTGGAGGCAGATGTATCCTTTGAGGAGCATCTGATTCGTATCTTTGACAGGAGCACGAAGGTTCTCTGAGGCTGGACAGTTCCTCTCGTACGGGTGCTATGACAGCATGGCCGAGTGCAGGACGAGACCTGGGAGCGGGAGGTCGACGTACGTGCTCAGTGGCCAGAGTTGTTCACGGTTATATCTTCTCCACCCTTGGAAGGGAAATTCGGGGACGAATTGCTATAAGGGGGGAAGTTTGTAAGAACCCAGTTCTTAGTTTTGAGGTACGAGTTTCTTCTTTTTCCTTTTCCTTAAGTGTTTTTGAGAAAATATGAAAAATGTGGAAAATCCTAAATTTTGGAACTACACGCCGTGTACTTTTCCACACGCCGTGTACTTTTGGCCGTGTAGGATGGGTACACAGGGCGTGTAGCCATGTTCGCGACGAAGGGTGTAGGAACTGACTACACGCCGTGTACTTGTCCTTTACACGCCGTGTAGTCAGTCGGCAGGCCTGAACAGTAAGGCGGTGGAGTAGCCGCCAGCTGGGCAACAATACATGTCGTGTACTCGGGAGTACATGTCGTTTACTCTTGTCAACCGATGAACAGTGTGGCGGTGCCGCCAGAGGAACAGTTAAATGAAGGAAGTACATGTTGTGTACTCAGAAGTACATGCCGTGTACTTTGTTTTTTCAGCTTAAAACAGGCAGTAGCCTCCTCTTTTGACAGAGGAGGTATTTGAGCCGTTTTGAAGCCAAGGAGGACGGTCGAACCTTTGAAGATCCGCCGGGTGTTCGTCTGGAATCTGATTCGGCTTCGGACGATCTCGTTGCAACCGCACGGGTAAGCCCTCTTCTCTCTTGGTACCGTTCTTACCAATTCTTTACCGAGGGAAAGTTATTTACGTTTGAATGGGTTTTGTTCTTCGTCAGATCTACGCCGTTCTTGGGCGTTTCAGGAATCGACGTTCGTGTATAACGCTCGTTGGCGTATAAGGTAGGTAGCTTGGTGTTTATTTTTCTAACTGCCGTGTGTTTTGTGCGTTTTTGTGCCACGAAACCATGTTGGGGTGTCGTGTGGCTGAGGCTGTTGCTATATTTAATTCCTAGAATTGCATAGGTGATTAAATTATGATAATAAAATGCTGGTTGGGATCATTGCTTGGATCCGGAACCACCCCGGGGGTGTGTTCCACTGTTTAGCTGTTTGGCCAGGGTACCCGAGGGTATGCCTTTAATGTAGTAATTGTAGAATTTCCTTGAGAGGAATTTCTTGTTTACTGTATTTTGACATGTTGGGCATGGCCCTGTTACCTATTTAGCCTGAGGGCGTTGTTGTGATTAGCCTGTGGGCACTGCACTATTTAGCCCGAGGGCTGTAGTTATTTCAGCCTAAGGGCAACTTCTTTCGTGCCTGTGGGCAGCTGATTTTGTGCCTGTGGGTGACACTACCTACGCCTGAGGGCAAACTCTGTTATGCCTGAGGGCAGATTCTTGTGTTGGATACTCTTTACCTAAGGGTAGGGGTTTACGTGTGTGAGGACATTAGCTGGTTATTTAGAATATTCACTGTGATGGTATTTTAAATTAAATGAATTAATAGACAATAAAATGGAAATATAATTGGTAATTAGTTACTTTTGAGTACTGTTTATTTTATTGCATTTTACCATTGCACACTATTGTTGCATGTTAGCACGCAGTTGGGCACGAGCCTTTGGTGGTTGCCTACTGAGATATATTTCTCACACCCTGTTTGGGTCATGTTTTTCGGCCCAAACAGATTACGTTGCTGCAGGTGTAGATAGGGGCAAGAGTCCCTATATAGGTACTTGACTGTTGCTGAGGAGTAGGGGGCATGGGACCGAGCCTAGGCTCGCGATGTTGCTTCCAGCTGTTTGCTTTGTTTTACCGTACCGTGCTTTTTGTTGTACTGTCTTGATGTATAACATGTTCTGGCTGTTTTCTTAGAACTTGAAACATGTAGCATAATCATTTATATACTGTTGGTTATATCCACTGCTGTAGTTTATTTCAGTTGTGTATGTTTACTGCTTCCGCTGTCGTTGTATGTTTATTTTGTATTCTGCTGCGCTACACTTTGACAAATGATGACATAGTTTCCCCACAATCAGACCTGGGCCCTCACTGCTATTCGGCAGCCTCTGGCGTTTGGGGAAATGCGCTTGAGGTCACGTGGCGAACCGGGCTCGGGGCACCCATTGCGTGGCACCCGGGTCCGGGACGTTACACTCCAGGCTAAGCACACTTAACTGTGGAATTCTAATCAGGTAGGCTCCCGAAAAGAAAGGTGCACCTTGTTGACATGAGTCATATCATTTAGTCATTTAACCCTCTATCATTTTGGGGTGTTACAATCACCCCCCTTTAGAGCACAACGTCCTCGTTGTGGGTCCTATGTGGGTCATTGCGAGGGTTAGTTACCTATCAACTCTGGGTGGGTCGGATCCTATGTGGATCATTGCGGGGGTTAGTACCTATCGATCCTGTGTGGGTCAGACTCCGTATGGTCAGAAGAAATGCCTCTTGACAAAATAATATGATCTATCTTCAAAACAAATTATTTGTACTTCTATACTTCACTGAAAACTTGGTTTGAGCTGAGACTCTGTTTGAACTAAGTCTATTACCTGTGTGGTACTTTTATCTTCAAGGTGATATCTTCATGGTGATACCTGTGTGGTACTTTTATCTTCATGGTGATATCTTCGTGGTGATACATGTGTGGTACTTTTACCTTCATGGTGATATCTTTGTAGTGATACCTATGTGGTATTGTTACCTTTGTGGTGTTACCTGTGTGGTACTTTTACCTTCGTGGTGTTATATTCACGATGTTACCTATGTGGTACTTTTACCTTCATGGTGTTACCTTCACGGTGTTACCTTTGTGACAATATTCCCTCATGTATGAGACAAGTATATCTTGATAACTTAGGTATATATATGGTCATATACCTAAGTAGAGTTTTTGACTAATTCGTGCTTTGTGATTGAGCCATGCTCTGTGGTTTTTCCTTCGTGGAACTTTAGGAGACCTACGAGGTCTCGGGGTCCCTACAAAGCATCATTATACTCACCCCTGTATGGTCTTCACTCGAAACTTGTTGTGTCCTATGAAGATGATGTATAACATTGATTGAGGCTGAGGGAGCCAGTACTGGACAGTGCTTAGAGGTGGACCATTTGTCCTGACGTGACGCATGGACTACTGATCGTGAGCTGTACATACCCTTTAGGTAGTATCCATGGTGGATGATCCAGGAGTTGCTTTTCACCTTTTCAGTTGTTTTGTACTTTTCATTTGTACTTGTACTTTTCCAGTTGGGCTTGTATACCAGCCCCTTTACTTTCAACACTCTTTTACTACAATATTTTACTTCGTGGTTGCATCTTGTTGCGTTCTACTCTGTGTGTTTGTACAAATTTAAAGGCAATGCCTTCCCATGTTAGGAATACGCCTTTCCAGCGCTAGTATTCAGTCACTGGCCTATGGAAGGCGGGCTTGGTGTAGTCACGACACATGCCCCAGGGGACGGGCTGTGACAAGGATATCTGCAATGTGACTAGCTGCTTTGTCACCTCACTCAGCAACTACAGACCAGAGCTCATGCTGAGTGCGTCTGCTACTACATTCCCCTTCCCAGGAGTATAGAACATCTCGAAGTTGTAGTCCTAGAGGAACTACAACCATCACCACTGTCTCAGGTTTAGGTCCTTCTGTGAGAAGATATACCTGAGACTCTTGTGATCAGAGTAAACAGTAAACCGTTCACCCATCAAGTAGTGAAGCCGCATCTTCAGTGTAAAGACCACTGTTTCTAACTCTAGGTCATGGGTAGAATAGTTCTTCTCATGATTTTTCAGCTGCCGTGAGCTGTATGCAATCACTACTCGCTCCTGCATCATGACACAACCTAGTCTGGTCCCTGATATGTCGCAGTAAACTACATATCCAACGCCTTATTCTGGTAGCCTCAAAATGGGGGCACTCATCAATCTCTACCTCAGCTCCTAAAAACTCCGCTGACATCTCTCCGTCCAAACGAAGGGATGTCCCTTATTTGTCAAAGTTGACAAGGGTATCTCAACTCTATAAAATTCGAGTATAAATATCTAGTAGTACACAACCAATCCCAAGAAACTCCACACCTTAGCCACACTCCTGGGTGGCTCCCATGAAAGCACTACCTCTATCATGGCCAGATCCACTACAACTCCAGCCTCCGAGATAACATGCCCCAGGAAGTGGAGCTGGGAGAGCAGTATGGGGTGTTGTATATTTAGATATGTTATAACCACCACCCCAATGTGGTCCCCACATGGCTTAGGGAGCTAGAGGATAGGGGAAGGGAGTAGCTGCATGCGGTCAAGGAGTGTGACCCAAGGGCTCCAGGAATGATTAGAGGTACGGTCTATGTCTACTACTAGCTGATGTCTTAATAGAAATAGGTACCAATAATTCCTTCTTACCATGAATCTTATTCAATACCTTGAGTTTCCAGTTAAACCGAAGACTTGACCATTTCATCTGGAGACACCTTTGGGAGGAGACTCAATAATCACACTTATGCCGATGGTGTGATCTGACCTTTGAGGTGAGAGTTTCGGTTAGAACCTCTTGGTGGCAGCGTCGAGGCCTTACGATGTTAGTCTGGGTATGGACTGAACATCAATAGTTCATACTCAGATTAAATGTATTAGGCAAAAATGTTGTGGTTTATCTACAATGGTGGAATGAGGTTTTATTTGGTTGTCAAAAAAGGAAACCCAGGTAGCACATGATAAACTCATGCATAGGAGGGTACAACCGATCACTCTCAAGTCATCCAACCTTACCCTCATGACAGCAAGAGTTTTGAGTTTTGAGTTCCCAATAGGAGTGGAAGAGTGTGGGGACATCTTTTCAAAATATGTTTCCAGGATTGCCTCCCCAAAGGGAGAGGGACTTCTGCTTTGGCAGGGTACTACCAGAGATTTTTATCTGACTTCTATAGGGTAGCGACACCCTTTTCAGCATTGATGAAGAAGGGGGAGCCTTTCTTATGGATGGAGAAGTGTCAGTAGAGCTTTCAGGAGCTAAGACAGAGACTGATGAGTGCCCCCATCTTGAGGCTACCAGAAGAGGGTGTTGGGTATGTAGTTATTATGACACATCATGGACCAGACTAGGTTGTTCCCTAATGTAGGAGCGAGTAGTGATCTCCTACGGCTCACGACAGTTGTGACAACACGAGAAGAACTATGCTACCCATGACCTAGAGTTAGCAGGAGTGGTATTTGCGATGAAGATGTAGATACACTACTTGATGGGTGAATGGTTTAGTGTTTACTCTGATCACAAGAGTCTCAGGTGTATCTTCTCATAGAAGAACCTGAACCTGAGATAGCGACGATGGATAGAGTTCATCTTGGACTATGACCTTGAGATAGTCTATACTTCTGGGAAGGGGAATGTGGTAGTAGACGCACTCAGCTGGAGTTCTAGTTTACAGCTACTGAGTAAGGTGTCAGAGCAGATAGTCGTACTGCGGATATCCTTCGTGGATAAAGATGGATCAGCTTACCTCCAGTCTATGACTTTCACTCCCCCAATTCTTCAGTGAATTTGGGAGGCACAACTTGGGATGTTGACTGCGAGGCACAACGTGTTCAGATATCCTCAGGATGGTCTCCTGAATGATTTTATGAAGGTGGGGAGCATGTTATCCTCTTCATAGGATGAAACATGGTATCAATGATGCTTTGGGAGGAGGTTTTGAGGGATATCCATACGTCCCCCTTTAGCGGTACATCATGGAGTGGTAAAGGTGTACTTGGAATTTTGGCATCAGTACTGGTGGCTAGGGATAAAGAAAGCAGCGGAATAAGTCTTATGTGGATAGGAGACGAAGACCTTTGGAGTTCTGGGAGGTGGCCACATATTCTTGTGAGTATCGACTCAACAGTGATTATGGAGATTTGGCTGAGGCGGCAAGTTATCACCGAGGTTTATCGGACCTTTTCTAAAACTTCAGAGGATAAGCGAGGTGGCAAACTGCTTGACACTTCCACTGTAGTTGGAGAGGGTGCATGGAATCTTCCACATATCCCAACTGAGGAGATACATGCATGACCCATCTCACATCATCAATCATGGCGAGCTGGACTTCGATGATGGGGTGACATTTACGAAGGTTCCAGTGGAGATTGAGGATTGATAGGAGCGGGTCCTTTTTGGATGGTCGATACCTATAGTGCGTGTTCTCTGGCATCACGAGAACCTCTAGGAGAGCACATGGGAGCGGGAGGCTCAGATTCATGCTCAATACCCCCATTTGTTTCCTTAGTCTATGTTGTGTCTTTCGGGGATGAAAATCCCTAAGGTGGGGAGAATGTAAAGACCTATATTTTCCATGTAATTTTTTTAATTATATTGAATTAATTCAAGACCGCTAAATCTGACGGCATGTGATTCTGAGGTCCGAAGTGCCCAAAATTATCCATCAAAGTTTTTTAAGCTTTAATTAGCGCACATAACCAGTTTTCCTGAAAAAGTGAAATAACTCTTAAACAGTTTCCTAGATCAGAAAATATGAGGGAATTGTTGTGTTCAGGATGGCGGGTTTACCCTAAGTGTGAATTAAGTTTAGTCGGCATAGGCCTCCTGTGAGAAAACCCTAAAATGGAATAACCATAAAGAAAATAATTAAATAAAGTTATTTTATTTTTCAAATGCTTATAACTCACGAACGGTGACCCAGATTAAAAATCTGAGACCACAGCTGAGCTCGTGAGGGTGTGATCTCTTTATGCAGATACTAACATTGGCCAGTGCAGGCCAACTATGGAAGTTAGTTTATGGCCGCAAATAAAATAATTAAGTAATAATTATTTTATTTTTAAAATCCATAACTTCTAAATGATAACTCAGATTAAAAATCCAAGAGTACCATTGGGTTCGTTGGAGCGTTTTTCCCTTAGGTAGTGCCTAACCTAGATCGGCGTGAGTCAAGGGTGAATGTTAATAATTTATTGAACTTTTTTAAGGTACGTTCAGTAAACGCCTGAGTGGAATTTTCTAACTTTTGAACTGGTGCTCGGATTAAAAATCCGTGGGCACCGTTGAATCCGCTGCACCAAGATTATATTAAGGGAGTCTTTACTTTGATCGTAGTAGGTCTAGAGAAAAAATAAAGTTTTGTGACTTTTTAAAAGAAATAAAATAAAATAATTTTATTATTTTATTTTCTTCCTTCTCCACCAAGGGACAAGCGGAGTGTGGGGCCAGCGATGTGTCAAGCCAATAAATGGCTTGACCTGTCAATCTTAAGTAATGACGTTGTTGGGGAATTAGGAAGGTTACTAATTAATGATCCCCCATTAATTCCCCACGCCGTTACTTACCCTCCATATCCTATATATATGGAGTTTGGGGAGGGGTATCGGCACAGCTTTGCTAAGCAACAAAATGGTAAAGGAGTGCCGAGACACCGAACCCTTAGAAGAAAGAGACGATCCAAGCAGGAGGTGATGGGTGACACCGAACCATGAACCTAAGGACGACGTATGAGTGGCGTCGTTGGGAACCAGTTGCGGGAATGAAGAACATGATCTACCTTCAAGCGCAGGTGCTCTCCAATGAGTTTATGAGGTAGGGGGTTTATTCATTTACGCATTTTAAATGTTTTCCTCTTCCCCATTCTTGAAAAATACGAATAACGCAGACCAACCAACTAACAGGTTGATATGAGATTTATTCATTTTTATGGGAGGTTATTGTGGGGTATATTTGTAGGGTTTTGATTTTTGTTTAATTAAATTAATTATTAAACCCTTAATCCCCCTCATGTTTATGAGATAATGTGGAGGGCACGGGCCTAACGAACCCATACCGAACCCTCTGCTATCTTTCTATCCTTGCGCCTTCATGGAAGACCGCCAACACGGTGACACCGTCTGACTACATTGGGGATAGCACGTCAATGCACGCCGCAAGAGGAGGCCACAACATAAAGCTGCGATGGTCATCGGAGTGGCCGACACTGACCGACCGTGGAGGAGGCGCGGCACATTGTCGCGGGCCGCCGGTGAGCAAAGGGGGCTGCGACTCATCACCCACAGCGACTGGAGGAAGGCGGGAGGCACACCGGCCGACAACGGGTGGCAGAACGGTGCACCTTCGCGCACTGCTGAGGAAGTCGGCTGGCACAACGTCCAACCGTGAAAGAATTGGCAGCACCCGCTCCAGAGGGCCCTGTGTGCCACTTGGAGGCACCACGTGTCACCACCATTGTGAATAAGACCGAATAGCCTTCGGCTGTTCGGGAAAATTGGGGGTCTCTCCCCCAGTGGCGGCTAGGGCGGACCCCCCTTGTGGGTCGTGCCTCACGCGACCGAGCCACCGTCCAGCGGGCCACCCCCTTGCGGGCCACACCCTATGAAGGCCGGGCCACCTCCTTGTGGGCCATGCCCAAAGCAGGTCAAGCCGCACCCTTGCGAGCCGCAACCTACGTGGGTTGGGCCGCCCCCTCGCGGGCCACCCTTCATGGGATGCCCTTCGCAGGCCGCCCCTCATGGGCTACCCTTCACGGGCTTCCCCCTCGTGGGCTGCCCTTTGCGGGCTTCCCCCTCATGGGTAGCCCTTCGCGGGCTGCCCTTGCGGGCTACCCTTGAGAGCCGAGTCTACCATGGCCCAGCCCAAACCGGGTCAGGCTGGGTCAGTCCTACCGGGTCGGACAGGACCCAGGTCCAACTGGGCTCAGAAACTCTTAACGGCCACATCTTGAGAACCGGATGTCCGTTTGACGAACCGTCTATGGCGTTGGGATCCTTGTATCAAGAAGATACCTTTGGTATAGTTATATTGAGTTTTGGAGATAGTTGGAGTATGGATGGGTTGGATTTAACCCAAATCCAACCCGGCCCCTAGAACTAAAACACTTATAACTTACAGACCAGGCGTCCGATTGACACACCGTCTATCGCGTTGGAACCCTTACGACATGGAGGTACTTTGGGTTACTACTTTTTCGAGATTAGTGGAGGTTGATTTACGACCGATATCTCAAGGCCATATTCTACGGAACTCTAGCACATTGGGTGTGAGGAATCTAGTGGCTGGCAGTGAGGTGGAGGTTGGAGACAGATCATACGGAGGTCAGCGCTCAATGATCCTGTGTGGGTCAGTGCATACCGATCCTATGTGGGTTAGATCCTATGTGGGTCAACACTCAATGATCCTATGTGGGTCAGCACATACCGATCCTGTGTAGGTCAACGCTCAATGATCCTGTGCGGGTTAGCGCATACCGATCCTATGTGGGTTAGATCCTATGTGGGTCATTGCGAGGGTTAGTTACCTATCAACTATGGGTGGGTCGGATCCTATGTGGATCATTGCGGGGGTTAGTACCTATCGATCCTGTGTGGGTCAGACTCCGTATGGTCAGAAGAAATGCCTCTTGAAAAAATAATATGATCTATCTTCAAAACAAATTATTTGTACTTCTATACTTCACTGAAAACTTGGTTTGAGCTGAGACTCTGTTTGAACTAAGTCTTTTACCTGTGTGATACTTTTATCTTCAAGGTGATATCTTCATGGTGATACCTGTGTGGTACTTTTATCTTCATGGTGATATCTTCGTGGTGATACCTGTGTGGTACTTTTACCTTCATGGTGATATCTTTGTAGTGATACCTATGTGGTATTGTTACCTTTGTGGTGTTACCTGTGTGGTACTTTTACCTTCGTGGTGTTATATTCACGATGTTACCTATGTGGTACTTTTACCTTCGTGGTGTTACCTTCACGGTGTTACCTTTGTGAGAATATTCCCTCATGTATGAGACAAGTATATCTTGATAACTTAGGTATATATATGTTCATATACCTAAGTAGAGTTTTTGACTAATTCGTGCTTTGTGATTGAGCCATGCTCTGTGGTTTTTCCTTCGTGGAACTTTAGGAGACCTACGAGGTCTCGGGGTCCCTACAAAGCATCATTATACTCACCCCTTCATGGTCTTCACTCGAAACTTGTTGTGTCCTATGAAGATGATGTATAACATTGATTGAGGCTGAGGGAGCCAGTACTGGACAGTGCTTAGAGGTGGACCATTTGTCCTGACGTGACGCATGGACTACTGATCGTGAGCTGTACATACCCTTCAGGTAGTATCCATGGTGGATGATCCAGGAGTTGCTTTTCACCTTTTCAGTTGTTTTGTACTTTTCATTTGTACTTGTACTTTTCCATTTGGGCTTGTATACCAGCCCCTTTACTTTCAACACTCTTTTACTACAATAGTTTACTTCATGGTTGCATCTTGTTGCGTTCTACTCTGTGTGTTTGTACAAATTTAAAGGCAATGCCTTCCCATGTTAGGAATACTCCTTTCCAACGCTAGTATTCAGTCACTGGCCTATGGAAGGGGGGCTTGGTGTAGTCACGGCACATGCCCCAGGGGACGGGCTGTGACAAGGATATCTGTAATGTGACTAGCTGCTTTGTCACCTCACTCAGCAACTACAGACCAGAGCTCCTGCTGAGTGCGTCTGCTACTACGTTCCCCTTCCTAGGAGTATAGAACATCTCGAAGTTGTAGTCCTAGAGGAACTACAACCATCACCGCTGTCTCAGGTTTAGGTCCTTCTGTGAGAAGATATACCTGAGACTCTTGTGATCAGAGTAAACAGTAAACCGTTCACCCATCAAGTAGTGCAGCCGCATCTTCAGTGTAAAGACCACTGTTTCTAACTCCAGGTCATGGGTAGAATAGTTCTTCTCATGCTGTTTCAGCTGCCGTGAGCTGTAGGCAATCACTACTCGCTCCTGCATAATGACACAACCTAGTCTGGTCCCTGATATGTCGCATTAAACTACATATCCAATGCCTTATTCTGGTAGCCTCAAAATGGGGGCACTCTTCAATCTCTACCTCAGCTCCTAAAACTCCGCTGACATCTCTCCGTCCAAACGAAGGGATGTCCCTTATTTGTCAAAGTTGACAAGGGTATCTCAACTCTATAAAATTCGGGTATAAATATCTAGTAGTACACAACCAATCCCAAGAAACTCCACACCTTAGCCACACTCCTGGGTGGCTCCCATGAAAGCACTACCTCTATCATGGCCAGATCCACTACAACTCCAGCCTCCGAGATAACATGCCCCAGGAAGTGGATTTACCATATCTAGAACTGGAACTTCTAGAGATTTCCCTAAAGCTGGTGCTCTCGGAGTGTATCCAGAACCATCTATAGGTGCGTGGCCTACTCCTCCTTCGATGCTGATTATATCAAGATGTTTTCAATGAAGACTACCATGAAGCGATCGAAGTAGGGCTGAAAGATCTTGTTCATGATCCCCATGAACACTGTTAGAGCATTGGTTATGCTGAAGGGAATCACCAAGAACTAATAATGGACATACCTATATCTGAAGGCTGTCTTCTGTACGTCCTCGTCCCATACCCTGAGCTGATGATAGCCTGATACGAGGTCTATTTTTGAAAACCATCAAGCTCCCTTCAGTTGGTCTAAGAGATAATCAATCCTCGAGATTGGATACTTGTTCTTCATAGTCACCTGGTTCAGGTTCCGATAGTCTACACAAAGCCTCAGACTCCCATATGCCTTCTTGGAGAACAAAATCGGGGATGCCCATAGAGAAACACTGGGGCTTATGAATCCTTTCCTATACAAGTCCTCCAACTGTACCCGCAACTCATGAAGCTCCGCGGGAGCCATCCAATATTCTTGTGTAGACATTGGTGCCGTCCCGGGGTACAGGTCGATGTTGAATTCTACCTCTCTGTGAGGAGGTAGTCCCGGAACATCATCAAGAAAGACATCAGCATACTGGTCCACCACTATAGGATAACTCAGACTCTGGACATCAACTGCTCCAAGGGTAAGACTAGTCAAATGATGTGTGATCAGATGCACCCTCCTATGAGTAAGTCCATCCTATTATGCAAAGGTTCCCTTCTCGTCAGTGAAGGAAAACCTAATCCCATCCTTGTAGACACACCACACTTTGCGCCTAAAATAGTCAATCTAAGCATGGAACATAGATAACCATTCCATACCTAATATGACATCGTAAGGACTCCATGCTACTACTAGGAGATCCCAGCCAAAGATCTCACCTCCTAGAGTAAGATCACACTACCAACACCAGTGTGTAATCGTAGAATCCTCTCCCTTAGGATTCTACAATCATAAGGATTGAGCCAATGGATCTACCGAAATCTCTGAGCTCCGAACGAGAGCCATGGAAATGAAAGAGTGATTGGAACATGTGTCTATAATTACTGCAACTAGGGTGGAGTAAACACACATTGTACCTAGCATCATATCTAGAGCACCATGGTCATAGGCCTCAACTGCCTGAAGCTGTTCTCATCCCTGTTCTCCTTCTCCCTAAGGTCGGGGTGGAACACATGGAGGTGGTGGCGGTAGAACCTCAAATATCCACCCACCACCTACCGTACGACCTACTACTCTACCACGTCCACTGCCTTACGGACCTCCTCCCTCAAATATCTGCCTCTACCTTGGTGGTCCCTCGACTGTCTGCTGATCTTCGGTATGGTGGGTCAGGCAGTTGCAATCCATGTGGCTCTACCCATCGCATGTGAAGCACAGTCTAGTCCCTTGTTGTCCTGCTCTACCTCGTGATCTCTGCTCCTCCAACCCTATGTCTGGGGGTCATCCTATGGAAGGTCAGGCCTGCTTGGACCTCTGCATCATCTTCCTACTGCCTGCTATAGATGAATCGACTACCTGTATCCCAGTGGTGGATCTCACCATCGGTGCCTACTCAACTAAGAATTTCTCCACCAATAACACTTGCTCGAGCACTCCAGCTTGTGTAGGGATATTGAGCGATATCATCGACAATCTGATCTCCCACCGGAGATGTCGCTCAAAGTTCCGAACCCTGAAGAAAGGGTCTTGTACCATGTTGGTGGAGTAGCACGAGAGGTCAGTGAATCTCATAGAGTATTGGGCTACTGTCAGGTTGCCCTTCTGTAAGAGCAGTAGCTTCTGAATACGCACAGAACGTGGTGTCTATGGAATGAACTCTACCCTAAAGAGTCTCTTGAAGTCCATCCAAGTGAGGGTCACCTCGTCGTGTAACTGGAGTGTTAGGCTCCACCATCTCCCTACTGTTCCCTATAAGAGGCTAGCATCTAGAATCACCATATGATCTGTTAGTGTCCCAAATAGGCGGAAAACTCTAGCCACAACCTCTAGCCAGTCCTCAGCTACCTGGGGATCTATCTCACCTCGAAACCTTAGAGGCCTCTACTGTTAGAACTCATGCAATGCGCTCAGTCGGTGTGCACCGTCCGCTAGTGGGGCTAGTGACAACTACTTCCCAATGGGTGGTGGTGCTGCTGGTGCACCACCCAAAGGTGCTATCACCGTAAGAGGGCCCTACACCAAAGCCTCATTGCTCAGTGGGACATCATTGTGAAATATCTCTAGATTCCTAAAAGGCTATCTACGTGGAGGCATCCTGAAAAGAAATAGGTGTTCCATTATTAATAAGTTATACTTGGAGAGTTCACTCAAAAGATATCAAAAGTAAAACATTTCCAAAACACACACAATCAGTGTTTTCGTGCACCGAGTCAGAAATCTGGATTTAGGGTCCTGGTGTATGGATATGTTGGCCACCACACCAACAATGGACTCCCCGAACTGGAAACCACACTAAACAACTTAACACTATTTCTCCATTGAAAAAATTAGAGTCCTAGTTCTTCGGTAGAGATGACTCCTCTGATGCCACTTTGTCACAACCCGTCCCCCAGGGCCCATTCCATGACAACCCCAAGCCCTCTTTCCATAAGCCAGAGGTTGGAGACTAGCACCGGAAAGGTGTATCCCTAAAACAGGAATGCATTTCCATTGAACCTGCAAACGCACAGACCAAGAACACAACAAGTTGCAAACCACGTAGTAAAACTACAGTAGTAAAAGTTTGTACTTAAAGTAAAGGGGGCCAGAATACAAGCCCAAATAAAAGATACAATACACCAGAAAAATAGAAATAGCTCTTGAGATCATCCACCGGGGTTCCTATTTGAAGGGTAGGTACAACTCGTCTCCTCAGCTCTCCACGTCAACCAGTCACCTCCATGTACTGCCTGGTCCTAGGTCCCTAAAGTCTCATCCAAGCTTCTCGTCATCTATATAAGACACAACAAGGTGCGGGTGAAGCCCGTGTAGGGGTGAGTATAACAATACCCAACAGGGACCCTGAGACCCCCAAAGGTGTCTCAGAATTCCACAAAAGAAAACCAAAAAACATGATCTCAATCACAAAGCACAAATAAAAAGACTTAGCTCAAACAAGGTATACAACTCAGAGATTAGGAATAAAGATGATTAGTCATAAGATATATCATTTTATTCTATTAGGAAGTCTCCATAACTGAACAATAGATAATTTGTTCCTTTGTCGATCCACACAGGGTCGTATGTCGCTGATACATGATGGGCTGTTCTAAGGATGGTCCTCATCGGGTCGCGCACTTCTGATCCACATAGGGTCTCTAGAATTACGATCCACATAGGTTCTCTATAATACCAATCCACACAGGGTTGCTATAATGTTGATCCACACAAGGTTGTTATGATCCTAATCTACACAAGGTTGCTATGTTGCTGATCCACATAGGGTCGCTATGATGTTGATCCACATAGGGTCACTCTGATGCTGATCCACACAGAGTCTCCCTGATGCTGAACCACATGGGGTCGCTCTGATGCTTATCCACATAGGGTCACTATTAAATTGACAACTAGCCACAAGATTCCTTGCACCCGATGCGCTTGAGTTCCAAAATATACGCTCCTTAAGATATCAGTCGTACCTCAATTTCCATGAAATTCCAAAAAGGAGTAACCCAAAGGTCCACCATGTCGTAAGGGTCCCAATTCAATAGATAACACGTCAATCAGATGCTCGGTCTGTGAGTTATAGGCATTTTAGTGCCGAGGGCCAGGTTTGATTCAGGTTCGATCCAACTCGGCCATACTCCAACTTTCTCCAAAACTCTAGTGGAGTATCTCAAAAGGGCCTTCTCATTCCAAGGATTCTAGCACTAACGATGGTTCGTCAAACAGACATCTGGTTTATAAGATACAACCTTTTAAGCGTATCTGGGCCGAAAAGGGTCCGGGTCCAGTCCGACCCAACCCACCCCATCCTGGGGCTGACCCGACCCGGTCTGGGTTTAACCCATCCTGAACCGACCCGGTTTGGGTCCGACCTAGCCCAGCTCGAACCGGCTAGACCGACCCGAGTGGGCAGGGCTGCGAGTACGGCCCGCCAGGTGGCCCGGCCTGCTAGCTGGGGCAACACCCAACTGAGTGGCCCGTGCGGGGGAGGCCTCTCCTCCTTCCCGAATGACTGAAAGCGATTCGGCTTCACAACGGGGTTTCCATGTGGCACTACCTCTGTGACAACTGGGCCCCACACACCAGTTGCCCCAGCAGACACGTGGGCCCTACCCAAGGTCCCACCCATGTGCCCGAATGGGTTATTTGACTAATGATAGTCCCCAAAGGCCAACACATGTCCTTTCCAGTGTGCTTTGTCTTCACTCACACACACCCTGAGAAACTTCCTAGGAGGTCACCCATCCTGATCACTACTCTCAGCCAAACACGCTTAACTGTGGAGTTCTAATCAGGTAGGCTTCCAAAAAGGAAGGTGCACCTTGTTGACATGAGTCATATCATTTAGTCATTTAACCCTTTATCAGTTGGGGGTGTTACAATCACCCCCCTTTAGAGCACAACGTCCTCGTTGTGGGCCCTACATCTCAACCCAGGCAGTGCACCACACTTAAGACTGGGTACCACCTCTGATACCAAATGTGACAACTGGGCCCCACCCACCAGTTGCCCCCATAGATACGTGGACCCCACCCTAGGTCCCACCCACGTGCCTGAATGGGTTATTTGACTAATGACAGTCCCCACAGGACAACACATGTCCTTTCTAGTGTGTTTTGTCCTCACTCACACACACCCTGAGAAACTTCCCAGGAGGTCACCCATCCTGATCACTACTCTCAACCAAGCACGTTTAACTATGGAGTTCTAATCAGGTAGACTTTCGAGAAGGAACGTGCAACTTGTTGAAATGAGTCATATCATTTAGTCATTTAACCCTTTATCAGTTGGGGGTGTTACAACCTCCCTGTCAGCGGGACCCACGAGGCACAAGTCCCCTTCACCGTGACTTTGAAACCATGACTCCCTTCTCCGTGGCACGCGATGGCGTGTTACCTTCCGTCAACGTGGCCGGCTGAGCGCCAACCGCCCTTTCCGCCGCGGCTCGATGCCGCAACTCCCCTCTGTGAAGCATGATGGCACGCCTCCTGCTGCCACCGCGGTCGGCCGATGCCGGCCACCGCCGTCGCTCGCTGGTGCCGGCGGAACTTCCACGGGCCACTGGGTAAGCTCCGGTGGTCCGTTTTCCCTTTCGAACGCGCCTACGGGTCTCTCGGGTTGCTGCCGTCACTGCTTGGCTCCCATATTCAAGTTTCCATCGAGTTATAACTTCGTCCACGAAGAACATGACAAAAACCGAAGTGAAAGAGGGTCTGAGCCTTGTTCGTTTGGCCCACGCCCTCCGCATTAGCATCATAACAAGTGGGCAGTAATTAATTAATCATAGATAAACTATAACCCGTTCAATACTTCTGTGATTCTTCATTGTTTTCAAGAATGATAAAAAGAAACAATTCAATTGAATTTAAACAAAACCACTACCTCAGAATCGAAGGTGACGTCGTAGTTGTGGAAGAAGAATCCATGCTTGATGAAGCCAATGACTTTCGTCGATCCCGGATCGATTCCTCCAACGTTGCCATCCGATCCTCTGTTCTTCATTGGTGGAATATTCCATGGTACTTCACCATAGGTTCTTCACTTCCGTTTCAATAACCCAAGCCCGAACCTCATTTAAATAGAGGGGGAAAGGTGATTAACACAATGAGAGATTAATTAGGTTCATTAATGAATGAACCTCTTAACTCTAAATGGTGTGGTTACAAAAACAGAGTCAAGCCATTAAATGGCTTAACAACTCACCGGTCCCACCGCCGCCTCTCAACCGTTGGTAGAATAATAAAATAACAATTTTTTGTTATTTTATTATTCTTTTAAAAGTCTGAAAAACTAACTTTTTCACCTGACCTACTGCAGTCGAAGTTAAGCCTCCCTTAAAAAAATCTCGGCGCTGCGGGTTCAACAGTGCTCTTGGATTTTTAATCGAAGAACCAGTTCAAAAGATAGAAAACGCCGCCTGCGCGTTTATTGAATGTACCTTAAAAAAGATCAAAATTACGTTATAGTCACACTAGGCCTTGGAATTAAGAAACGTCAATTTTAGTAGACTCGCAATAATCCCAAATAAATTAAAAAAAATTATATGGAATTTTGGGTCTTTATAACTGTATATATTTCACACTTATCCATATAGTGATAATTCCTCTAGATTTTTAGTGTGATGATTGCTATATCCAACTTCTAATAATGTGTTATGTTGTTCTACTCAATTAAATTCACTATCCTTGAGGAATATGATATCAATTTATAATTTTTCATCAATATGCAACCAAATAGATTCCTTTAAGCATTGTTTTAATTAGTGGAATGTTCCCCGCTTGTGGGTAGTGTAAGAACTAAAGTAGTGATAATACACTTTTTCAATTAATTGAATAATTCTTCACATTTATTAGTCCAGATAATATTTATCTATATCTAAGTTTTCTTGGTTAGAGAGTATAAATATTGTGATTAGTTTCTAAAAATCTATCGGTAATACCCATCATTTCCTTTGAAACTGTGGATATACATTACAAATGTTGGTCTCTACACTTATAAACTTCCTTTGTCTTAGAAGGGTCCACATATAACCCTTTTTTGATGATAACATTCCCCAATAATGATACATCATCCATCAATAAATCAAATTTACAATAAGTTTCATATATAGTATCCTTTTGAAATGTCATTAGTAGTACATTTAAAATTTTCTCATTCTTTTCCATTATATTATATTGTATCTGAATATCATCTATAAAGAATACCAAAAATATTCGACATAATATCTAAAGCCTATATTAATTAATTCAATAATGACTCATTTTATTATGAAAGAAAATAACGCTTTCTATATGGGTATAGGGATACCCATTACATTTAAAAATTACCCAAGGACAAGTGGACCATGAACATGGACCGAAGGCCTAATGTAGAGTCATACCTACATCATCCAGCATGAATCACCACCTACATCATAAATCCCCCAAATGGAATTCTAGGATTCTAAACCTAGTCTTTTGAATGTTAGATTGTAGGGATTACCACTCAGGCTTAGTGTACCTTTAATTGGTGATATCTCGATAGAACTTCCACCTTTGATTTATATTTTCCACCAAGTACTTGATTGAAAAATTCATCTTTATATTGAAGGGGACTCGTGTTCTTTTTTTTTGAGTTTGTGATATTCATTATAGAGTCAAATCGACCCATCCTTATTCATATATAATTTTATTGGTGAACCCCACAATGATTCACTTGGTTGTATAAAACCCTTGACATGAATATATTGTGACTTATTCATTATTACATCTAACTCAATGGTTTTCATTATATATGGATTCTTGGATATGGGTAGACATCCATGTATAAATTGAATTGAGAACTCAACCTCTTAGTCATGATGAAGGCTATGCAAGTCTTCTTGAAATACATCAATATAATACATCACAATGGGAATGTATTTTATCATTATTCTCTCCTTTTCCTCAGTTAATTTGGCTAGATATGTTTTATCATAAGGAAATAAAATCCACACTTTATAGGATTATTCCAACAGATACTAATCCCCTTCCTTACACATTTACCTAATAAAAGGGTGAATTGGGACATGAAGGGTGATAAAATATCCTAAATGTTGATGTTAGCACTATGAAAGGATATGAAATCCATTCCCAATATAGAATCGAAACACACTAATAGATATGAGATAATATTTTAAATATTTTTCAATCCTCAGACATTGATTGGGGAGGATATATATACTTGGGATTCAATACTTTTATCAATTTTTAATCCTCATAGATAACTAAATCCCCATGTAATAAGGTTATTTTTGAATATTTTTAATAAAAATTCATGATATGAATGAATTTTTATATCTATAATCATATAAAAAAATTTATGGTCATGAATAGATGATGAGTGAACCTTTCTCTATTTGATTATAAATCATTTAATTTATTAAATCTATAATAAAATAGGGATGTGATTACTAAAACATAAAATCATATGAAATGACAGACTATGATTATAGACATAATAACTTACACATTACATGAAAATGATAACTTACATTTCTATAAGATTCAATATTGGTTATCTATTTATATTTTCTTATTAAGTGTTATAATATAAAAATCATTTTAATTACATTTTAATGGTTCATAATTGTTTCCTGAATTCTCCAAATCACATCCCACATGAGTGTCAATCCACGTGTGTAATAGGGATTCTTTGTTGTATACTAGGGGAAGATCAAGCTAATACAATGTAAACCCTTTTTTAGTTTATTACACCTATGTAAAACTATTCTTAATTCACAACCACATGTAGTATCTAGGAAGGGATGTAATTTCATGGAAATGAATAGTTTGTACATCACAAAAAATTCAGAATATTCTTATGTATATAAGATTATCCCTAGGGTTCTCATCAATTTATTCTAGGCTTAACCCAAAAAATAACTAGATCATTCTTGGATACCAACTATAGTTACAGAATCCTTTTAAAGATATCATTACATGATTTTTAATATAAACATCCAAAAGACATGACACGGATATCATAATGCCTAGATTATTTAGAAGAATAGTTACATAATACATAAAAAAGAAACAAAAAAATAAAATATATATTTTATTATTCTTAATGAAATCCTAGACCCCTTTGTGATTTAAAAAATTCATAGGATACCCCATGAAATACCTAGATTAAATGGGTGAGATATAAATCCCCATAAGGTTATAAACATGATAATGAAGTATAAAATGCTTATTAAACATTATACCATTATATTTTGAAAAAGTAAACAGATGAATAATATTAGGGGTAAAACATAAATAACATGGTATTATTAGAATATGACAACATATGAATTTGAAAATAATATAAAACATTTCATAATCACATGTCAATGATATCATCACAGAGAACATCACATGGTGGATAAAGATCCATCATGGATTAGGTTTCTGCTATAATCATATACCATATTTATCATGAGAAAAAAACATTACCCAATTCATTAGAGAAATATTTAGGATTGATCATTATAACATGTACATTATTATGTGCTGATCAAAATTAAATCAATCACATGTTAAAAACATCTTATTTTCCTATGGAATGAAATGGGATGCATAATAATTCTTCAAATTATAATTGAAGGATATTTCATAAATATTCAAAGGAGTAGAAAGAATTTTAAATTTTTTTAAATTCATATTTGAGAACATAATATTAGGTCTCAAAATATAGTATTCATTTTTAAAATGTGTTATTTGAAATGGGGGATAATTGGGTGTAGAAATTAATATTCAAAATGGTTTTTATGTATTTAGTTAATTCCATTTGATGAATGAACAAATATTGAATTTTATTCAAAAGATAGAGGTAAAAAATTGTTATACATAAGATAATTAATTATTTAAAAAATAGTTAATGGGAATAAAGATATGAAATGAGTTTTACATTAAATTATTATGGGTATAGAAAAGTTTTTCTTATTCAGTTTGATTTTAAAGAAGGAATTTGAGAAATAATCTTAAGGAATTTATTTCCAAAACAATGTAGAATAAGCTATGAATATATGCAATAGATAGACATATATAATTTTTATTAATATTATAATATAATAGGGAGAGATATATAATGTTATTTAAAGAGAGAAATGTCATTTCTCAATGCAAAAGGATTGTTTAGAGACATCCCTTACATTATCTTCTAGAATCATTCTTCCCTTAAACATAATATACTAAATAATCAAATTAAATTCATTATTTACACATATATAAACTTTTACCATATATATTTGATTTACTATAATATTATTATATTAATTTATAAATATTTCAATGAGATATAATGATTAATATGGTAGTTCCAAGAGAATTTAGTACATGGTTCATAGGTTAGATCACCCATGGATAATGATGATTGTTCTTTTAAATTGGGAATAAAACACCAGAAGTGAAATGATATTAAATTTATTTATTTATAGAAATTGAAATAATCCCAATTATAAATATCTATTTTTACATAGGGATGATTCATTTCTAAAAAAACCAATTTTAAACAGTTAGTTCATTTATGTATTTTCACCAACCATCATGAACTAGTTTTGTTTTATTTAATATTATGGTTATATATTCATTATAGAATTGATATAAATTTATAAAAAATGCAATCATCATTTTAACGTCCTAATTTTTAAGAGAGAAACACCATGTTTAATAGCATACATGATACGCTACATCGAGCATAAATAAATAACTAAATATTATTATTTAAATGTTACCGTTATAACATAGCCGTTGGAATGGCGGGAATGAATAGTATCAACTGAATTATGAAAATATGGTTTAAAAATGTTTAAATAATAATTAATTGGTTACAAAATTTATTATAAATGGAAATAACAACCAATAAAATATAAAGGATGTGTTTTTATGAAAACCTATTTAAAAAGAGAATAATTGCGTTTATAAAATCATATCACTCTTTATGGATTTTTTATTTAATGAAAAATATATTTTATATATTCAATTTAAGGTTTTAAATTCATCTTATATTTTTTCTAGATATGATATAAGAACAAATTCAATTTTTCAGATAAAAGATGCATTTATCTAAAAATGCAGTTTTACCGCCTTTTGACAGTGAACCCTTTTTAAATTTATTTTTTTGACACTTTTATATATTATATTTGAAAAAATAAACTTATTATTTATAAAAGATAAATCAAAATTTATTTTGGATTATTTTTTGATATTTTTCTGATAACTATCATGTTTTGATGAATAATAAAAATACGCTAAATTTTAATTGAAAACAACTTTTTTCCATAGAGATAATTTATATGGTTAAATCATATTATTTAATGGTTTTAAAGTATAAATAGAATATATTTTTATCATTTAATCCAATTTTGGTCATTGGAATTAATTTCACATTTAATTTGGACATAAAAACATGTCAATCTTTTGATAGTTTTTACTTCTTAAAAACCTGTTTTTTGATTTTGACAGTGAGAATTAATTTTAAACTAATTACTGAAACTTATTTGTTTTGAATTTGGGAAAATATATTCCATATTTTGAATCATAAGTTCCAAATTTTTTAAATAGTTACCTTTTATTTTTAGACATTATGAATAGTAACTTCAATAATTATTTTTATTTACCATGGTTAAAGGGTGAATCTGGTAAATAAGGGTAAAAAATAATATTATAATAATATAAAACTACCCTAACATGTAACACCCGAGACTTTTATGTTATATAAATCATCAAAGGAATCTTTTTCTACACAACACTTGCTTGGCTTGCTTTACACGCAATCGCGACCTTCCTCGATAGCTTGCGTCGTACGCAATACCGAGTTTCACTAAACAACAATATGCTATTAAAACTAGCCGTTATGAATAGTAATAACCACTTTTTGAAATTTTATAAATTTTATTTTTCAAAATGGACTTCATTTTTGGACTCATAATATCGAAATTAGCCTAGGGTGAAATTTTGGTATTTTTCTGAAAACTTTCAATTTTTGATGAATAGTGAAACCACTAAGTGGTAGGTTAAAAACTGAATTTTGCATAAAACTTAATTTTACCGCTTCTGTGATTGGAATTTCGAAAATCCGAGAGACACGGTTAATATCAAGGACTAAAATGTGGTTCAATGAGATGAAAATAATTTTTTGGTGAATAGTAACTTTTTACTTTTTTTACCGCGGTTAATAGTAAATAGGGTAACTAAGGGTAAATATGATATTAATATTACCCTAACACATGTCCTAATTCTATTGGACAAGTGTAATTCGACCAAAAACAAACTTAGGAATAAAATATGACCATTTAGGCCCACTTGGATTAGATTAGGACATTTATTATTAATTTATTTAAAGAAGGGTTAAAATAGTTAAAATCAAAGTTTAATAAGTACATCATTTTTAATATGGGGTTATACATAAGATAAATTCAATTGTAAATATTCATTAGAAAGCTAAAAAGATTTCCTACATGATGATATTTTATTTGTAATTTTTAGACATCAAATAATGTAATTTATTTATGACAAAAAGATGATGCAGTAATTATCTTATTAATGAAATATTGACATAATTGATGTTATAAACACCAAAATAAATGTAATTTGAGACTTTTTATGAATTCAACTAATTTTATAGGTTACTATGATATATTAATGTTGATTTAATCAACTTGGTTCGAACATATAATTCTTTTATGACTTTCACAAAAATCATATATCAAATAGTGTCAAAATTGACACAAAATAGTTTTTAAATCAAATATTATATTATTAATTGTTATTTTATTCCTAAAAATATAAGGTTCGGCCACATGACTTAGATAAAGATATATATTTTAATAATAAACAATTTGGGGTTCGTTTGGCATGTTATAGTAAGTGTATTAACCATATAGTGAAAGAAAACAAAAAGACATGGTAAAAGTTAAATTATTTAACTTAGAGTTAAATCTAATTGATAAGGTTAAAATAATACCCTAAACTTGTCTAAATCCTATTGGTTGATAGGATTTCGACCCTTCCCCACTTTATCTTCGAAATAAGACCCTTTGGAACCATTATAAACCGATTTTGACTTTAATATAAAATAATATTTTGAGATATTCCTAAGGTGCCCCTCTCCTCCCTTATAAAAGGGCACCTCCTCCCCCTCCTCCTCACACCAAATTGAGCACTCAAGCTCGGCCAACCCCTGCCATTTTCTCCTCTCCACTTCCCTATAATAATCCTAGAGGTCCTGGTCTTCTCCAAAGACCAATCTTAGTTCCTTAAGTGGAGGATTCAAAGAGGCGTTTCAAAGAAGAGGTAATATCCATTACCGATCTTTTCAATTTCTTTCTTCTTCAACTTCTTCTTCTTTAGTTGTTTCATGATAAAGTAATAACATCAGTATCACTTACATACTGATATGTTATTATAAATATGAAACAACCCTATTTCACCTTCTATCCATCCTACGGAAAAATGAAATCACCACGCGTGCGTACGTACGGAATACCGTCTCCACGCCGTGGTGTAATCTATTTTCCACCATCACCATACAAGGATGGTTATAATGGTGTAATGAGTAACTAAATATGATTATTATGAAGTAATATTGATACTGAAATAATATATATATACTCCAATATAATTCCACGATCATAGGAATGATATCATCACTCGTGCGTACGTACGGAATACCGTCTCCACGATGTGATGCGACTCGTTCTACATGATCTTCATTTCATAATGATTATATAAATGAATTGAATGAATGAATATGGTATATAATACACTAATACCATTCTGGAAATGAATTATCTATAACCTAAAGATAAGAATAAGAATTTATTCGACAAAACACGCATAAGAACAAAAAGTTATAAAGACCCGAGTAACAAGTAACAATGAAATATTACTAACAAGAAGCTAATAATATGACCATATATGATATCATATAAATATTTATGATTCTGGAATAAGTCAATAACATTATTTAAACCATTATACAGGAGCTTTGGACACGTACAAAGCTAATCGGACCTAAGGTAAGGGAAATATCACAATCTCATTTTTATCCGAGATTGTTTATTCGTAAGTATTTACTAGGGTGTATTTTATCATCCACATCCATGTTCCCTCAATATGAAATATTGTTTCCATCCACTTGCAATAGTTTAAATCCAATTTTACCCTTAGGTGATTTTTTAGTAAAGAATATGAAAGGAATCTTTTGTCGTTTTTCCGTACGAGGTACTTTTTGACTTTTCCGACAAAAGTACGAAGAATGTTTTTTTTAACTTATACGACATGAATGGATTTTTAAAACATTTTTTCCAAGAAGCTTCCTTTACAAGTTTTCAAGTTTATTTTTAATCAACTTCTTTTATTTTAAAGTTGTATGACATGTTATGAAAGGAAAAAATGTTTTTGAAGAAGAAAGGATATTTTCCTCAAGAATGGAGTTCAAGTGATTTTCAAAATTATTTTCCATCTAAGATAATAAAGGGTTCTGTTTTTATCCCTATTATTACATTGATTTGATCATGTTGTGATGGAATTATTTTTATGAATTCCTTTATCTTATATGAATTGATTTATGATGTCATGATGTTTCAAGAATCCCATTTTTGTTTCATGTGTTATGTGATGATGTATGTTTTATGATTATGTGGCACACATAAGAAAGGATTCATTATAAGATGGGTGGGACCTATATCTCCCTCCAATGCATTGGGTAAAGATTTTATATCTCATGAGATAGACATGGCTGGAACGGAAGGTTATTTCGGTTCAGTGATACAAGACTGAAACGAGGAGTGAACTCGGTTCAGAAAGGGACTTTGTCCACTAAGATAGTCTTGGCGATGAGTCATGACTAACAAGAAATGATTTTCCATGATTATGTGTGCATGCCACAAAGTTTCAAGTTTTATGTTATGATTATGGGGATCTCATTTTCACTCCTATGATTTGTTCCATGTTAAGATATTATGATCTCTTTTGCAGGTTATGATTTTCAAAAAGATATGATATGATTTTTATTTCCTTTATTTGCCTTGCTGAGCATTTGAGCTCACCCTTTTATGTTTTCTTTTCCCCAGGTCAGGAAGATGGATATTAAGTAGAATATGCTAAAAGGGACCCTAGATATGATGAAATAAATGGGAGACACTGTAGAAGATTTATGAACCAGTTGTTTATGTTTCCCAGTTTCTAAAGGCACTATACCTATACGGTCCTTTGTAGTTTTATCATATGTTGTAATAAGTGTGCTTCAATTTTTGAAGTATTAAAAATGTATGTAAAGTATGGGTCGTTATAGTTGGTATCAGAGGAAAGGTATAGTCAACCTTTGGAAACTAGGATGTGAAAGCCTTAGTAAGAACCCTAAGGATAAGTCTAAGCATAGAACACAATCTTAGAAATGGCCATGAATAACCTAGGATAAGACCATAAGCATGAATTTTTTTTTCTGAATTATGTGGTTTCCTATTATAATTAGTGTTGCTCACACTATTCTTCTTGGTTTTAGTCAATGGCTGGAACCCGAAGGAACCGTGTTAATGCGGAATGCGATGGGCAATGCAATGATTGTCCCCCTGAGCAACCAAACGATATGGGAGCTGGAATGCAAAATCTTGTAGCCATGCTCACACAACTTTCTCAAGCTATGAATCATGCAGGATTTCCAAACGAACAAAGGAGGGAGCAACATTATGTTGAATCCTTCATGAGGCAGCGTCCACCATCTTTCAGCGGGTCTACTGATCCATTAGTTGCTGAACAATGGATTAGTACTACTAAAAAGATATTTTCAGTTCTTCAATGTTCTGAGCATGATAAAGTCATCCTAGCAGTGTATCGTTTGGAAGGAGATGCGGATCAATGGTGGAATCTTGTTAAGAATACGAGGCAAAGGGATGAAATTGAGTCTATGGAATGGGACGAGTTCAAGAACTTATTTTTCAATAAGTACTTCCCTCGTATTCTCCGAACAAAGATGGAGAAAGAGTTCCTTGAACTGAAGAAAAGGGATGATGAATCTGTTAGTACCTATGAAGAAAATTTTACAAGACTTGCAAGGTACGCTTCTGGTATTATTATCCAACCTGAGAGTAAGATCGATCGATTCTTTAGTGGCTTAAAACCAAGTCTTCGAAGGGCGTTAGCCATAAGGGACTTCAATAGCTACGAGGAAATCGTTCGATGTGCTCTCAAAGTCGAGATGGAGATTGGAGTAACCCATCAGTCACATGGGTTTGATAAGAAGAGGAAGATGGAGTTCAAAGAAAAATCTAAAGAGCACACGGAAAAGAAGATGAACTTTCCCTTATGCTCAAAGTGTGGAAAGAAACATGGAGGGAGTTGTCTTAAAGGGACAAGTAAATGTTTTAAATGTGGAAAGGAAGGTCATCGGGCATTTGAATGCCGTGATAATGGGAAGAAGATGTCTAATGACGCAAACAAAGGAAGGGATACACAGAATGAACCTACAACACTTCAATGTTTCAAGTGCAAGGAGATGGGGCATTATGCCAATCAATGCCCAAATCCAAGGGTTGATGATGATGGTCGACGTCAACAAACTCTTAAAGCTAAAGACAAAGGAAAGTCACATGCAATTTCTATCAGCGATGTGGAGTACGATAACGATGTGGTGAAAGGTACACTTACCATCCACTCTAAAGTAGCAAATGTTTTATTTGATTCTGGATCCACCCACTCTTTTATTTCTGAAGACTTTTCTAAGGGTATCACCGTACTACCTCAACAATTAGATGTTGAGTTAGCTGTGACAACACCTAATGGCACATCAATCGCATCAAAAGTTTATAATTCTTCTCCGATCGAAGTTTGTGGGAAAGTGCTTCCTGCAAATCTTGTGATCCTTCCTTTAGTGGAATTTGATGTGATTCTTGGCATGGATTGGCTTTCTCTACATGGAGCTCATATCAATTGCCAAAGAAGGGAAGTCACATTTCATACTCCAGATCAATCTACGATCGTATACCAATGCAAGGATGAACATAACCTTCCAGTGGAAATTTCTTCCATCTTATGGGTATTGATCCCACTAAATGAAGGTTATTTATCTCAAATGGTTGGTGAGAAACTCACGATTAAGAATATGCCCATTGTAAGGGAGTTTGATGATGTCTTTCCGGAGGAATTACCGGGTCTTCCACCAAATCGTGAAGTTGAGTTTTCAATAGAACTCGTACCGGGTGCTTTGCCTATTTCAAAGACACCTTATAGAATGGCCCCAATTGAGTTGCAGGAATTGAAGAAGCAACTCCAAGAGAATCTTGATAAGGGATTCATACGCCCTAGTGCGTCACCTTGGGGAGCACCTGTTCTATTTGTTAAGAAGAAAGATGGATCAATGAGACTCTGCATTGATTATCGAGAACTTAACAAGATCACTATCAAGAACAAATATCATCTCCCATGCATTGATGACTTATTTGACCAACTACGCGGAGCTCAATACTTTTCCAAGATTGATCTTCGTTCAGGGTATCATCAATTAAGGGTCAAAAGGGAGGATATACCAAAGACGGCTTTCCGTACAAGGTATGGACACTATGAATTTATAGTGATGCCATTTGGTCTTACTAATGCCCCTGCTATCTTCATGGATCTAATGAATAGAGTCTTTAGAGACTATCTTGATCAATTCGTGGTAGTCTTTATAGACGATATTCTTGTCTATTCAAAGAGCAAGGAAGAGCATGAAGATCACTTGAGAATTATATTGAAGACCCTGAGAAAGGAGAAGCTTTATGCCAAATTTACCAAGTGTGAATTTTGGCTTCAAAAAGTTGCATTTTTGGGTCACATAATCTCAAAAGAGGGGATATCTGTGGATCCAGCAAAAACAGAGGTTATCGAAAGATGGTCGAGACCAACAACAGTAACTGAGATCCGAAGTTTTCTTGGTTTGGCTGGATATTATCGACGTTTTGTAAAAGATTTTTCACGATTATCTAATCCACTCACCAAGTTGACTCAGAAAAGAGTTAAGTTTGTCTGGACAGAGGAATGTGAAGAGAATTTCAAGGAGTTGAAAAGAAGGTTATCCAGTGCACCTGTGCTCACACTGCCTTGTAGTGGAGAAAGGTTTGTGATCTACAGTGATGCATCCAAGAAGGGATTGGGGTGTGTTCTTATGCAAAATGATATGGTGATAGCTTATGCCTCACGACAGTTGAAAATCCATGAGCAAAATTACCCAACACATGATTTGGAGTTGGCTGCGGTAATCTTTGCATTAAAGATTTGGAGGCATTACCTTTATGGTGAAAGGTGTGATATTTATACTGATCATAAAAGTTTAAAGTATATTTTCACACAAAAGGAGTTGAATATGCGTCAAAGAAGATGGTTGGAGCTGATTAAGGATTATGACTGCTCAATCCATTACCATCCTGGGAAAGCAAACAAGGTGGCAGATGCATTAAGTCGACAAGACCATGCTAGTTTATCCATGATGAGGATCACAAAAGATCCAATATTTATGGATTTACAAAGGATGGATCTTGGAATTATAATGGAAGGGGAAAAATCTTATCTTTCTCAAATGAATGTTCAACCATCTATACATGTGAAGATTAAAGATGCACAGAAAGAAGATGTTGAGTTACAAAAGAAGGTGAGAAATGTTCCTGAATTCAACCTTGATTGTGATGGGATAATAAAGTTCAGGAATCGGGTTTGTGTTCCTCCCATTCCCGAATTAAAGAAAGAGCTGCTGGATGAGGCTCATAGTTCTTCATTCTCTATTCATCCTGGAAGCACGAAGATGTATAGGGACCTGAAAGAGTACTTCTGGTGGGATGGCATGAAAAGAGATGTTGCTGAATATGTCTCTCGATGCTTGGTTTGTCAACAAGTTAAAGCTGAGAGATAGAAGTCTAAGGGGATGTTACAACCATTACCCATACCCGAATGGAAATGGGAAAACATCACTATGGACTTTGTCACAGGACTTCCTAAAACATCCAAAGGCAATAATGCTATCTGGGTCATAGTTGATCGTCTCACAAAGTCTGCACACTTAATTCCTATTAGAGAGGATTTCTCTCTAGATCAGCTTGCCAGGATATATGTAAAGGAAGTGGTAAGATTGCATGGAGTACCACTTTCTATTATATCTGATCGAGATCCGAGATTTACCTCGAAGTTGTGGCGAAGTCTTCAGCATACTCTGGATACAGAGTTGAGTTTCAGCACTGCTTATCATCCCCAGACAGACGGTCAGTCTGAGAGAACAATTCAAACCCTAGAAGATATGTTGAGAGCTTGATTTTCAAAGGAGGTTGGGATCAACACCTACCTTTGGTGGAATTTTCTTATAATAATAGCTTTCACTCCAGTATTCAGATGGCTCCTTATGAAGCTCTCTATGGAAAGAAATGCAGGACTCCAACTTGCTGGGATGAAGTTGGGGAAAGAAAGCTATTAGGACCTGATCTCGTTGATGAAATGGCAGAAAAGGTCAGATCTATTCAACAACACATAAGAACAGCTCAGAGTCGACAGAAAAGTTATGCCGACAACCGAAGAAAAGACCTAGAGTTTGAAGTGGGTGATAAAGTGTTCTTACGAATATCTCCCTGGAAGAGGGTTATGAGATTTGGAAAGAAGGGGAAGTTGAGCCCTAGATATATCGGTCCTTTTGAAATACTGGATCGTGTTGGGAAGGTAGCTTACCGATTGGCGCTTCCACCGAATCTATCTCAAGTTCACGATGTATTCCATGTATCTCTCCTGAGAAAGTACATACAAGATCCTTCACATGTACTCAGCTCAGAAGTTTTACCACTGGAGCAAGATCTTTCTTATGAAGAACAGCCGATAGAGATTCTGGATCGTAGCGAAAAAGTCCTACGAAACAAGACCACTCGCTTGGTGAAAGTTTTATGGAGAAACCACCAACTTGAAGAAGCTACATGGGAGCTTGAGGATATGATGAGGGAGAAGTATCCTCATTTGTTTGTTGCAAAGTGACGAATTTCGAGGGCGAAATTCTTTTTAAGGGGGGTAGAATGTAACACCCGAGACTTTTATGTTATATAAATCATCAAAGGAATCTTTTTCTACACAACACTTGCTTGGCTTGCTTTACACGCAATCGCGACCTTCCTCGATAGCTTGCGTCGTACGCAATACCGAGTTTCACTAAACAACAATATGCTATTAAAACTAGCCGTTATGAATAGTAATAACCACTTTTTGAAATTTTATAAATTTTATTTTTCAAAATGGACTTCATTTTTGGACTCAGAATATCGAAATTAGCCTAGGGTGAAATTTTGGTATTTTTCTGAAAACTTTCAATTTTTGATGAATAGTGAAACCACTAAGTGGTAGGTTAAAAACTGAATTTTGCATAAAACTTAATTTTACCGCTTCTGTGATTGGAATTTCGAAAATCCGAGAGACACGGTTAATATCAAGGACTAAAATGTGGTTCAATGAGATGAAAATAATTTTTTGGTGAATAGTAACTTTTTACTTTTTTTACCGCGGTTAATAGTAAATAGGGTAACTAAGGGTAAATATGATATTAATATTACCCTAACACATGTCCTAATTCTATTGGACAAGTGTAATTCGACCAAAAACAAACTTAGGAATAAATATGACCATTTAGGCCCACTTGGATTAGATTAGGACATTTATTATTAATTTATTTAAAGAAGGGTTAAAATAGTTAAAATCAAAGTTTAATAAGTAAATCATTTTTAATATGGGGTTATACATAAGATAAATTCAATTGTAAATATTCATTAGTAAGATAAAAAGATTTCCTACATGATGATATTTTATTTGTAATTTTTAGACATCAAATAATGTAATTTATTTATGACACAAAGATGATGCAGTAATTATCTTATTAATGAAATATTGACATAATTGATGTTATAAACACCAAAATAAATGTAATTTGAGACTTTTTATGAATTAAACTAATTTTATAGGTTACTATGATATATTAATGTTGATTTAATCAACTTGGTTCGAACATATAATTCTTTTATGACTTTCACAAAAATCATATATCAAATAGTGTCAAAATTGACACAAAATAGTTTTTAAATCAAATATTATATTATTAATTGTTATTTTATTCCTAAAAATCTAAGGTTCGGCCAAATGACTTATATAAGGATATATATTTTAATAATAAACAATTTGGGGTTCTTTTGGCATGTTATAGTAAGTGTATTAACCATATAGTGAAAGAAAACAAAAAGACATGGTAAAAGTTAAATTATTTAACTTAGAGTTAAATCTAATTGATAAGGTTAAAATAATACCCTAAACTTGTCTAAATCCTATTGGTTGATAGGATTTCGACCCTTCCCCACTTTATCTTCGAAATAAGACCCTTTAGAACCATTATAAACCGATTTTGACTTTAATATAAAATAATATTTTGAGATATTCCTAAGGTGCCCCTCTCCTCCCTTATAAAAGGGCACCTCCTCCCCCTCCTCCTCACACCAAATTGAGCACTCAAGCTCGGCCAACCCCTGCCATTTTCTCCTCTACACTTCCCTAGAATAATCCTAGAGGTCCTGGTCTTCTCCAAAGACCAATCTTAGTTCCTTAAGTGGAGGATTCAAAGAGACGTTTCAAAGAAGAGGTAATATCCATTACCGATCTTTTCAATTTCTTTCTTCTTCAACTTCTTCTTCTTTAGTTGTTTCATGATAAAGTAATAACATCAGTATCACTTACATACTTATATGTTATTATAAATATGAAACAACCCTATTTCACCTTCTATCCATCCTACGGAAAAATGAAATCACCACGCGTGCGTACGTACGGAATACCGTCTCCACGCCGTGGTGTAATCTATTTTCCACCATCACCTTACAAGGATGGTTATAATGGTGTAATGAGTAACTAAATATGATTATTATGAAGTAATATTGATACTGAAATAATATATATATACTCCAATACAATTCCACGATCATAGGAATGATATCATCACTCGTGCGTACGTACGGAATACCGTCTCCACGATGTGATGCGACTCGTTCTACATGATCTTCATTTCATAATGATTATATAAATGAATTGAATGAATGAATATGGTATATAATACACTAATACCATTCTGGAAATGAATTATCTATAACCTAAAGATAAGAATAAGAATTTATTCGACAAAACACGCATAAGAACAAAAAGTTATAAAGACCCGAGTAACAAGTAACAATGAAATATTACTAACAAGAAGCTAATAATATGACCATATATGATATCATATAAATATGTATGATTCTGGAATAAGTCAATAACATTATTTAAACCATTATACAGGAGCTTTGGACACGTACAAAGCTAATCGGACCTAAGGTAAGGGAAATATCACAATCTCATTTTTATCCGAGATTGTTTATTCGTAAGTATTTACTGGGGTGTATTTTATCATCCACATCCATGTTCCCTCAATATGAAATATTGTTTCCATCCACTTGCAATAGTTTAAATCCAATTTTACCCTTAGGTGAGTTTTTAGTAAAGAATATGAAAGGAATCTTTTGTCGTTTTTCCGTACGAGGTACTTTTTGACTTTTCCGACAAAAGTACGAAGAATGTTTTTATTAACTTATACGGCATGAATGGATTTTTAAAACATTGTTTCCAAGAAGCTTCCTTTACAAGTTTTCAAGTTTATTTTTAATCAACTTATTTTAATTTAAAGTTGTATGACATGTTATGAAAGGAAAAAATGTTTTTGAAGAAGAAAGGATATTTTCCTCAAGAATGGAGTTCAAGTGATTTTCAAAATTATTTTCCATCTAAGATAATAAAGGGTTCTGTTTTTATCCCTATTATTACATTGATTTGATCATGTTGTGATGGAATTATTTTTATGAATTCCTTTATCTTATATGAATTGATTTATGATGTCATGATGTTTCAATAATCCCATTTTTGTTTCATGTGTTATGCGATGATGTATGTTTTATGATTATGTGGCACACATAAGAAAGGATTCATTATAAGATGGGTGGGACCTATATCTCCCTCCAATGCATTGGGTAAAGATTTTATATCTCATGAGATAGACATGGCTGGAACGGAAGGTTATTTCGGTTCAGTGATACAGGACTGAAACGAGGAGTGAACTCGGTTCAGAAAGGGACTTTGTCCACTAAGATAGTCTTGGCGATGAGTCATGACTAACAAGAAATGATTTTCCATGATTATGTGTGCATGCCACAAAGTTTCAAGTTTTATGTTATGATTATGGGGATCTCATTTTCACTCCTATGATTTGTTCCATGTTAAGATATTATGATCTCTTTTGCAGGTTATGATTTTCAAAAAGATATGATATGATTTTTATTTCCTTTATTTGCCTTGCTGAGCATTTGAGCTCACCCTTTTATGTTTTCTTTTCCCCAGGTCAGGAAGATGGATATTAAGTAGAATATGCTAAAAGGGACCCTAGATATGATGAAATAAATGGGAGACACTGTAGAAGATTTATGAACCAGTTGTTTATGTTTCCCAGTTTCTAAAGGCACTATACCTATACGGTCCTTTGTAGTTTTATCATATGTTGTAATAAGTGTGCTTCAATTTTTGAAGTATTAAAAATGTATGTAAAGTATGGGTCGTTATATAACACATGTACTAATCCATATTAGATGAGATATTTACTACCATTTTCATTCTTGGGTAGACTTTATAACCCCATTAAGCCACTTGGGTGTGATAATGACATGTCATAAGGATTAATTTAAAGTAAAGAGAAATGTAACAAAAACATGTAAGTTTTACTAAAAAAATTTAATATAGAGTTATATAACTGATTTATTTTAATATAAATATTTATTAGAAAGATAAAAAAGATTTACTAAATCATGGTATTTTATTTATAATTTTAGACATTAAATAAATAAATTTATTTATGACACAATGATGATGCAGTGATAACCTTATTCATGAAAGATTCAAATAAATGATATTATAAATATTAAAATAAATGAAATTTGATCTTTTTTATGCCATACATTTTTTTATGGATTATTATGAAATATTCTATTTGACTTAATTCTTTTGGTTCAAATGAATCAAGTTTTTATGACATAAAAAAATCAATTACTAAATAGTGTTAAAATTGACATAAATGAGTTTTAAAAAAAAATACTATTTTATTAAATGATATAATAGTCCTAAAAATATAATATTAGTCCAAATGATTTATATAATATTAAAAAGTTAAATAATTATCCACTTTTTTTATGTTTGAATTTTATAGTAACTATAGTAACCATATATTATGAAAATACAAGAAGACATGATAAGAGTTAATGTTTTTAACTAAGGGTTAAAGCTAAAAGATATGGTTTATTTTAGGACCTAAACATGTCTAAAACAAATTAGTTGATATAATTTAGAACCATAATCATCTTATCACTGAATTATATCACTTTTGAGGTATTATAATTCGAAATTAAATTTTTAATAAAATAATATTTCTAGACTTTCCTAAAGTGCTCCTCCTCCTTATAAAAGGCCACCGACTCTACCCACTTTCTCACTCCTCTCAAGCCCCTTTTCTCATCCAAATTTTTCTAATATAATATTATAACATACCTACCTTCATAAAAGATTCCTTAACTTGGGAATAATGAAATTCAAGAAAGCCTTTTGGATCAAATCAAAAGGAGTTACCCATTTTAAAGACATCGTCTTCTCTCAAGTTCCTTTCCTTTATTTTCCTTCTTCAATACCTATTATCTTCTTATTATATGATTAAATAATAAAACCAGTATCCTAAATATTCTATTATGTTTTTATGAGAAGTATTATAACTACACTTATACACACCTCCATCTAATGGATACGAACATACTGTTTTTGTGTAGGACGAACTACTGCCTCACGAAACAACGATTGTTCAATTTTATCCTACCACCTATCATTGTATCCATTATGATGGAAATGTATTTATATATGTTATATATTATATTTATATTTTCTCTATAATTATGTATTTTTTTATTTACATTATACCTATATTCTTTCCATAATGTGTAAATACGATAATTTCATTTGAGGAAGTGCGGACTACCACCCCCTCAAAGTGATATGAATTGTTGATTCCATACATGGGACATATAAAGGATAAAATTAATGGACTTATGTAACATATATAACATATATATTATAATATAATTATAACATACCCATGTATCATTTAGTTTTCATTCCTTTAATATGACAAAGAAATGAAAGTAGCGTTCATGCGTACGTATGACTTACCGTTTCCATAAAAGGTGCATTTTATTTCTTATCTTCAAATGTTATGAACTATTATAAATAAATACATACTGAATATATATTATATTTAAATCATTAATATAGTTATGGAGATTATTTAATTTTGACTACATGGACAATTTACATCAAAACAAGTTCATTTTCGAATCCAGTACCGAATATCGACAAAATGACCAATATGAACTTAAATAATTATTTAATTTTTATAACATGGTAATAAGTTATATAAAAGAAATAATAAATCTGAAAAAGGTTCTCAAACAAGTATAAATTAACTTAATTTTTTTTATTTTGGAAGAACAAGGAATATATTTGACTATTTGGACTCAAGGTAAGGTACTTCATCTCAATCTCCCTTCATTGAGGCATATTTTGATTTATACATAACTTTTTTTTATACAATATATAATTAACCCCTTTTAAATTTAATTTAATTCAATGGTTTTAAAAAGGAATCTTTTTCTACGAAGCATTTTACTAAACAACAAAAGAAATGTTTCTTTTTAACATACATGGCGGCAATGACCTTTTTTCCGTTGCAAGGATTATTTGATATTTGGATTACTCTACAAGAAATAATTTTTTTTAAAAAGAAAACTCAATACCATATTACATTTTAGGGTATTTTTTTATTGAAAATTATTTTGATATGGATTTATTATGTCAATATATTGAACTGATATCATGTGATTGCAATTTTGAAATGATATCTTTCCTTTATACTTGTTTTATGTGTTATGATTATGTTATGGTTCATTGGAATTGTTTATATATAAGCGTGTTTCCATGATAAACTGAGGGTGGGTGAGCCCAAGATAGCTCTCCAATTCATTGGGTAACATGACAAAGGTAAACGTTTAGGTTTCTATTAAGAGATTTAGGTAATATACTGTGATAGGTATTCCAAACGTAACCATGAAGGTTACTTCCTATGTAGTTGTGAAAGATACAATGTAATAATGTTATGGATTTCAACAGTTACCTTTATGATTTATTATTTCTATAATTTATTCATAAATATCATGATTTAATGAGGTATGTTAAAGATCTTATGTTTTATGAGTGAAAAGTATGATTTCATTAATTTGTATTTATTCATGGACTAATGTTTTCTTTCCTTATTTTATATCCCTTACTAATATTTTTATGCTCATCACAAGTTTTTGAAATGTTTTTTACATGGTATAAGGAAGGGTAAAATAAATGAATAATTCAAGAAGATTTTTATCAAGAAAATAATTCTTGTTTTATTTAAAGAGTTTTATTATTGTGAAAAAATTGGATAGAGTAAAAGTGTCTACTTTGTAATTTTTGAGATGTAATGTAATAGTTATGGAAAGATTCTCTAAAAATATAAACCTTAAAAGATCCTCAATGTGAGAGAAAATAAATTCTTGATCAAAAATAAATATAATGTAATGTTTAAGATTGAGGCCCTATAGTTGGTATCATAGGCCAGTTTAGACAACTTTGGAGATGATGATGTTTTATTAAGGGTTAGGTATATCATCACAAGTTTATAATTTTAAGGTTGATCATAATATCAATATCTTATAAACCTCTTTTTAGGATTTATTATTTGAAATATCAAGATGAATAATGGTATTTTTAAATAATTTTTGGGTAATTAGTTTTTGGAATGAAAAATGCGAGGTATGAAATAACCTTTGGGGTTAAAACATGTTATGGTTATTTTTGAGTTCTTTATAATATTTTTGGAATTTTATAATAATTATATAGTTTTTGAAAAAGGAAAACACATAGACTGTGTGAAAACCCATCACGTCAGACAAAGCTGCGGGAATCGAACCCACATCTAAAGTGTGAATGGGATTTATCACCTACCACTAGACTATAGGAAGTCCCTGGTTAGTATGACTTATTATTTTTATTTAAATGGTTTTATGGATCAAGAATAATTTAATTTTGGGAACTTATGTTTTATAAAATGGATATTATTAGTATAGGAAAATGATTTGGTGATTAAGTGATAAACATTATTTTTGAAGATGTTCGCTATTTTGGGAACACTATATACCTAAGGAAAATAGAATACTATAAGATTTAATTTGAGGAGTAATGGTTGAATTTTATTTTGGACGAATCTATTTTTTTATTATGGAAATATGGAAATTTGGGTAATTTATGGAAATGATTAACCTATCATGGAGAAAAATTGATTAGGTTAATTACTTTTAAGTATGATACTTTAAGAGCAGTCAATGTTATTTGGAGATAACTATTAAGATTTATTATGGAAGACTATGTGATCAAACCCTTCTAATTTTTTGGTTTCAATATTAGATTGGATTATTTTGAAGAATTTTAAGGATAATTGTTTTTTGAATGGTCATTGTTGAACTTTGGGTATTTTTTTGTTGAATTTTGGGGATTAAAAGTAGTATTTATTTTTATAAAGGATTATTCTTTTTAGGGGATAATCTGATCTTGTACTAACCATTTTGGTTTTGGTTAATGTATAAATACAAGGGAAATATATGGTTCATATTTTTTAGATTATGTGATTATATAGAAGTTGTTTCTTGCACTTTAGGTGTGACCAAGTCATCTTGAATACTCATCATTTGGAGAAAAAAAGAGTTTGTGGTAGATATTTATTAAAGGATGAAATTCTAATTGATAAGTAAGCATGTTTCCGTATGTTATTAGTCAAGATCCTAAATAAATTCCTTAAATTTATGAAAAGGATATTAAAACAAAAACATTTCCTGTTCACTTTTCCTACTGGGAAATCAAACACCGTTTAACCCATAACAAGTTTATGGTTTTCTAGTTTTTAACGTTCTCCTGATCATGCTTTCTATCATTATCCATAAGAACAAGATGGTTATTTTTTCTTCCATACCCATGTTTTCTTACACAGAATCCTAGTATGTGTTATCTTGGGTGACCTTTGTACTTCTCTTTCTGTCTTTTAAAGTGATTGTTTTATCAAATCTTTTTCTGATGTGTAATTTTCAATGAACTTACCAATCCAAATTTTAAAATTTCGAGGATGAAATTTCCAAAATGGGGAATGATGTAACATCATGATTTTTAAGAGAGAAACACTATGTTTATTAGCATACATGATATGCTACATCAAGCTTAAATGAACAACTAAAAATTATTATTTAAATGTTACCATTATAACATAGTCATTAGAATGGCAGGAATGAATAGTATCAACTGAATTATGAAAATATAGTTTACAAATTTTTAAATAATGATTCATTAGTTACCAAATTTATTATAAATGGAAATAAAAACCAATAGAATATAAAGGATGTTTTTTTGAAAACCTATTTAAAAAGAGAATAATTGTGTTTATAAAATCATATCACTCTTTATATATTTTTAATTTAATAAAAAATATATGTTATATATTAAATTTAATGTTTTAAATTAATCTTATATGTTTTCTAGATATGATATAAGAACAAATTCAATTTTTTAGATAAAAGAAGTCTTTATCTAAGAATGCAGTTTTACCTCCTTTTGATGGAGAACCCTTTTTAAATTTATTTTTGACACCATTATATGTTTTATTTTAAAAAATAAACTTCTTATTTAGAATAAAGTCATAAAAATTTACTTTGGATGGATTTTTGTTATTTTTTTGATAACTATCATGTTTTGATGAATAGTAAAAATATGCCAATTTTTAATTGAAAACAAATTTTTTCCATAAAGATAATTTATATGGTTAAATCATATAATTTAATAGTTTTAAACTATAAATGGAATATATTTTTATCATTTAATCCAATTTTTTTCATTGGAAGTAATTTCACATTTAAATTGAACATAAAAACATGTTAATTTTTTGATAGTTTTACTTCTTAAAAACCTGCTTTCTGGTTTTAACAATGAGAATTAATTTTAAATTTATTATTGCGAATTTTGTGTTTTGAATTTGGAAAAATGGATTCCATATTTGTAATCAGAAGGTGAAAATTTTGTAAATATGTACCTTTTATTTTTGAACATTATGAATAGTAACTTCAGTAATTATTTTTATTTACCATGGTTAAAGGGTAAATCTAGTAAATAAGGCTAAAATATAATATTATAATAATATAGAACTGCCCTAAAACATGTTATAATACTATTTTATGAGATATTTAAGACCATTGACATACGGTTTTTGATTTTAGGACCCCATGGAGCCACTTGGGTGTGATAATGAGATGTTTAAAGAATTAATTTAATGTAAAGAGAAATATAAGAAAAACATGTATCTTTTACTAATTTTTTTAATGCAGGTTTATATAACTGATATTTGAATATAAATAGTAATTATAAATCTAAAAATATTTTCTACATCATGGCATTTTAGTTATAATTTTTTACATTAAATAAATAAATTTATTTATGACACGATGATGATGCAGTGATAACCTTATTAGTGAAAGATTCAAATAAATGATATTATAAATATTAAAATAAATGAAATTTGAAATTTTGATGCCATAAATTAATTTTATGTATTATTTTGACATATTATCTTTGAGTTAATTCTTTTTTTTCTAAGGAATCAAGTTTTTATGACTTAAACAAAATCAATTACTGAATAGTGTCAAAATTAACATAAATGAGTTTTTAAAAACAATACTATTTTATTAAATGATATAATAGTCCAAAAAATATACGAATCTTCAAAATTATTTATATAATGTTAAATTTTTTATTAATGATCCACTTGTGATTCTCTTGGAATTTTATAGTAACTATATATATTAAAAAAATACAAGAAGATATGGTAAGAGTTAATGTTTTTAACTAAGGGTTAAAGCTAAAAGATAAGGTTAATTTTATGAAATAAACTTGTATAAAAACCTATTGGTTGAGATTATTTCAACAAATACTAATCTTATCCTCTAATTATATCACTTTGTAGCAATTATAATTCGAAAATAATTTTTTAATAAAATAATATTTCAAGACTTTCCTAAAGTGCCCCTCCTCCCTCTTATAAAAGGCCACCAAATCTACACACTTAGTCAAACATATAAAGACACTTTTATAGTCCAAATTCTACTCAAATAATCTACCAACATCGCTCCCTTACTCCTAGAAGCCTTAACTTGGGCATAAGGTAATTCATGAAATCCTTTTAGCTCAAATCAAAAGGAGTTACCTGTTTTAGAGGTAGCGTCTTCTCTCAAGTTCCTTTCCCTTATTTTCCTTATTCACTACATATGATATTATTATTCTATGATTACATAACAAAAAAATTACCCTAAATATAATAGGTTGTTGTTTTTATAATCATTATAACTAAAATTATAGACACCTCTATCTAATTGATATGAACATACTATTTCTGTGTATGGCGAACTACTGCCTCATGAAATGCCGATTGTTCAAATTTCTCCTACCACCACTCATGGTGGCCATTATTATGGAACTATATTTATATATGATATATATTATATTTATATTTTCTCTATTATTATGTATATTTTTTATTTATGGCATGCGTATATGCTTTCCATAACGTGTAAATACGATAATTTCATTTGAGAAAGTGCGGACTACCATCCCTCAAAGTGATATGATTCGTTCATGCGATACATGGAATGTATAAAGGATGGGATTAATGAAAATTTGAAACATATATAACATAGATATTATAATTTAATTATAACATACCTATGTATCATTTAGTTTTCATTCCTTTAATATGACAAATAAATGAAAGTAGCAATCAAGCGTACGTACGACGTACCATCTCCATGAATGATGAATTTAATTTATTTTCTCCAAATGTTATGGAATATTATAAATAAATATATACAGGATATATATGATTTTTAAATCATGAAAATCATCATTTGGATGATGGAATTTTGACTACATGGAAAATTTACTTCAAAACAAGTTTATTTTCGACTCAAGTACCGAATATCAACAAAGTGGCCAATATGAACCTAAATAATTATGTAATTTCTATAACATTGTTATAAGTGATATAAAGGGAATAATAAACTTGAAAAAGGTTATAAAATAAGTAGAAATTATCTTATGTTTATTATTCAGGAATAACAAGGAACATACATGATGATTTGGACTCAAGGTAAGGGAATTCGTCTCAATATCCTTTCATTGAGACATATTTTTATTTATACATGACTTTATTTTATACAGTATATACTCAACCCCTTTTACTTTTAATTTCATTCAATTATTTTCAAAAGGAATATTTTTTTATGAAGTGTTTTACTAAATTATAAAAAGGAATTTTTCTTTTTAACCTACATGGCGACAACGACCTTTCCACCACCACAAGAGTGATTTGATATTTGGATTCCTCTACATGACATAATGTTTTTAAAAATAAAACTAAATACCATATTACCTTTTAGGGTATTTTGGTATTGAAAATGTTTTTGGGAATGGATTGATTATGTAAATATCTTGAACTGATATCTTGTGATTGCAATGTGGAAATGTTATCTTTCCTTTATTATTATTTTATGTGTTATGATTATGTTATGTTTCTTCAGCATTGTTTATGTATAAAGGCATTTCCATGATAAATTGAGAGAGAGTGAGCCTGAGATAGCTCTCCAATGCATTGGGTAATATGACAGACGTAAATTTTTAGGTTTCTCCTAAGTGATTTAGGGAGTATACTGTGATGGGTATTCCAAACATAACCATGAAAGTTACTCCCTATGTAGTTGTGAAAGCTACAATGTAAGTATGTTATGGATGTCATAAGTTACCTTTACGATTTATTTTTTCTATGATTTATTCATAAATATTATGATTTCAAGAGGTATGTTAAAGATATTATGTTTTATGAGTGAAAAGAATGATTTCATTGATTTTTATGTATTCATGGACTAATGTTTTCTTTCCTTATTTTATATCTCTTATTGAGCCTTTTATGATCATACCAAGTTTCTAAAATGTTTTTTCATAGGACTTAAAGAATAATATATTCAAGGATGTGATCAAGGAAAATTTATGTTCTTAAAACATGAAACGATACTGTGTTTATTTTTAAAGAGTTTTTGTTTTATGAAAAAAGTGGATTGTGAGTATAAGTGTCTACTCGTAATATTTATGTTGTTATGTATGAGTTATGGATTAAGTCTCTAAATATCTAAACCTGAAAAATATCCTTGAAGTGAATGAAAGTCAAATTTTCAAATTCACTCAAGATTAATTAATGTTTAAGGTTGGGGACTTATAATATTATTTAACCATAATACTATTTTATGACCATAATTGAAGGAGGTAATTGAAAATGAAAACTCATCATCTAGAGAAGCGGTGAACCCATATAATATGGACAATGAATTTTTTAGAAATAGTGGAGATGAAAAGGGGACTAATTGTAGATATTCCATTATAAAAATATGTATATTATAAATAAACACACAAAAAACACACACACACACACATATGGCACCAGAATTATTAAAACATGTTGGGGGAGGTAGGGGAGGAGTAGTTTTGATAAGAAAATAATTTAAATTAGTTAGGTTGATAATATTTCCAATTAAATGAAAAATCCATGATAAACACCTTATGGAGCATGGAATTGGTATTTTGGGGGAGACAATAGCCATTAGGTTATGATAGAGAGGATTAGGAAGGGAATTTTCTAGAAATCTGGAATTAGCCAAAGCTTATGTGGTTTGATATGAAGGTGTAGTACTTAGAAGGGGTAGATGGATATTTTTTAATATTATATTTATTATATTATTATTTTGGATCAATACTATATATAATATCGATTTATGTGACTATAGGTCATAAATAGTAATTGTGATTTTGATGTAGTTGGTTCTTATATCATCCACGACATATAAATTTATGTATTTAGATAAAAATGTTAAATACCGTATTTTTCCATATTTCAGTATTCACCAAAAAGTCAACTATTTTAGGAAAATAAAAAATTCACCCTAACCATTTTTTGATGTGTAAATTCAAAAAAAAGGAAAGAAATTAAAATATGATAACTTTCTAAATATGGATTATTTAATTTTTAAATAAAACCTCTTTTATTTGAAAAATAGCATATTTATGATTATGATCAATTTGATTACCCTTTGAAGTATTAATTAAGGTCACACACAATTATATTATCATTATAATAAAAAATATAATAAATTTAGAAATAAATTTTATGAAAATAATAATTATTTTAAATTATAATATTTTTATAAAAATGAAATTAAACCATAAATAATTTTGAAAAATAAAAACACTTTTTTTTTATCATTTTTATAATATTTATTTGATTGTTCCATTTTATAAATATTTCATATTTTAATTTTCTAAGATATATAAACATTATTTTATTATTTTATAGGTGATAGTATTATTCTAATTATCTGGTTACTATTTCTAATCATCATATTTCTATTCCAATGGTCATGTTTCTATTAAAAAAATCAGATTATTATTCCAATGGTCAAATTTGAAACTTCCATATAGGTTCCCAACTTCATATAAATACCAGATATTTTATTCATCATTCATTATTATCTATTTTCTCTCAAATATTTACATTTATTTTCATTTTCAAAATTGAAATTACATTACCAATATTCTAATTCATTTCTGTAGTATTTTGTATAAGATCAATTATTCATAATTATTGAGTAGATAAATATTTTCCTATCATTATTATCTTAATTTTTCTCAAATCTAATACATTCAATTCTTATGGACATATTTATTCAATAAATGTATTTTCCTAATTAATATAATAAAATTTTATTTGTTTTATCATTTGGATCATGTGCTTTATATAATACTATATTACTAAATATATCAAAATTATATATTTATAAGGGAAATACCATTGATAAAAAATATTTTCATTACATAAAACAATTTCAGTTCCTAATTATCATAGAGTATACCCTTTTGGAGTATTTATGTGTTATTTTGGGATCATTTCTTTTTAATTCTATATTTGGGTATTTCATCCCCACAATCATTGATTCCTTATAAAAATAAAAAATATCTATTCAATGAATAATAAGAGAATATACTTTTTAATTAGTTATTGAGATACATGTTTATGATAAACATAATGATTGTATAATGATTGTAATATAGTAAAATTAGGATACATTAATTCATCCAACCAAAAATATGATCATTGAGGTTCCATTATTTCATCATAAATATATGTTTTGTGGGATAGAAATTATTCCAAAATAAGAAATAATGCTTCAGTATTGAACACTATAAAATTTTGGGCCACAAGCATTGGTGTACTTGTGGTGGAATCATGAGATGATAAGTAATTGATATGTTTTTTAGTATAATAGTTTTTATACATTTTAATTATTTTTTAGATACTGGATAATATATTATCGAATTATTCAATCAATATATTACAATAACATGATTTTGATATAGAAATTTATATTTTATGATATATTATGTATAAAACCTTTTAAATATGATTCATATAAAATTTTAACATAATATATAAAGATGTCTTCAAAATCCAAATTTGGTGATGATTTTAGGAATTATAAAATTTATAACATCCTAAATCAAGACCTCCTAGATAGGTAAATCATTATCCCAATTAAAAACCAAATTTAACATAGTTATGATGAAGTTAAACTATAAATTGTTGGATGAATGGTATGAACACATAACATTTATCCCCATAGATTAAACAAAAACATGTATACAGAAGTGTGTAGTATCTCTGAGACATGAAGGGTAATATATGTATGTGACATATATGAATCCTATTTATAATTCCAAGAAATAATTAATCCTTAATGTCCATAAGTATGAATGTAACATGATTTTATCAAAGATCACATTTCTTACTTGATGTGAAGCGCATGTTCTACCTTGCACATCCTGTATAACTATATATGTATATTCTTTATCAAATCACATGGGAAGTATCGCCTAAAATGATCTTTTTTAAAAGGATTTTTTTCAGTTATGATCATCATATAGAATAGTATTTATAGGTAGTATATGAATTTTATCCATTATATATCACTATTTTAGCCAAATCTCATTGAATATGTACTTATTTATTTGGTAACATAAGTAGTTTTCTACAATATTTAATGGATATGAGAATATATCTTTAGCACTAGTGGTATTATCCTCATTAAAATATTATATCCCTTTTTTATTTTTCAAAGAAGCACTCTATGTTAATTCATGTGGATAAGAATATATTATTTATATATAATTGGGAAATATATGGCTATATTTGTAAAATTTATCTTCTCCATTATTATTTGAATGTGGAATGATAGATATATAATGTTTGGAAAGAAATATTTCCATCAAATATATTGTATATTATTTAATATTCTTCAATTAATATTTATAATTTACATAATCTCTATTGATATACTTAATCACATGTTATGGGTCATCTTATATGTTCAATTATTTAACTAGTATTATCATACATAATTCATAACATGTAATGAAGGATTTTTATGCCCACCCATTTTAAATTGTCCCTTATAACAATGAGGAGTGAGTATAGAAAGGGATTTTTTTTGTAGAGATATAAAACAGTTCAATGATAAACTAGATTGAGATTTTAAACTTCTATCCATATACTAGTAAGAAATTATGAATTATTATAAAAATTCACTTCCCATGTTTGATAATCATCTTGGATATAGGTAACCCCAAACTATTGATCTCAAAATAAATATGTGACTCTACAAGGGAATGGCGTGACACAAAAAAATATTACATTTCATATCCATTAGACAAATTTAAGAACACAATATAGACCTATAATTTATTTTAAATGATATTACATATTTCTAATCATATAGTAAACATTTTATAATAATATATGAACTTATATGGTCATTATATTAAATTTATCATCATTGTATCATTGATATTGACATACATTTTTCTTTTTATTGATCAATACATGTAAAATTTTATAAATAATTATATATCATTTATTATATTTAAAAATTATCTTGTTATGGTAGTATATTATACTTTATTTTTTACAATTATCCTTTTAGGTAATATAGGAAAGGGTTCATCACTTTAGTGATTCCAGATAGAGAATTAAAAGTTATCATTCTATGTGAATCATCTTTACTAAATGGATTGGATGCTATTTATTCATGATATTAAAAGAATTAAAACACTCTTCATCCTTATAAAATGTTTTCCTTTATCCATTTACTTTGAAAAGGGAAATATATTATAGAATTTTCTTATATAAATAACTATCATAGGTGAGGAATGATTGATTTAACATGACCATTAAAAGATTCTAGGATGGATTTTGGTTATATAATCTATATTCTTTGGATCAACTTTTATTTTCTAATGATGAATAAAAAATCAAAGTAATTTTTCCATTTTCACCATTAATGTTCACTTTTATGGATACAATTTCACAATTTTATAACAACTACCAAAGAAAACTCTCTTTATAGGTTAATGTTCTAAAACAATAATACCTAAAAAACTATATTGTACACATATAATTCCATGGTCTTATTCTATTTGGGTAATTTATAATATCAAAAGGCATTAATTTATCTAATACCATGGAGTCCACTAATAGAATTTTAGTTATCATCTTTTAGATACATTTACTCCTTATTTAGAGCGTATTACCTATCCATAACGTATAAGGTTAAAAAACATATTATTATTTAAATAATCAATTCTGTAATTTTAATACAGAAGTAGTCATTTATAAAAATATAGTGAAATTCCTAAAGTAATTGTAGACTAGGATGATCTTATCCATTTTTTAGTAGAGAAAATTTTGGAGTTCTATTTAGGATATTGGAAGTTTAAGATGAAATTAGACATATCCAATTTTTATAACTTATCTTCTTGATTAACAATATGAGATGGGTTCATTTTTCTAATCACTTTTTTATGATCATAGAGAGTGGTTTTCAGGCCCTTGTAATGAATAATGAAACTTTTATTGAAACCCAATTTTTTATCAATCCATTCAATTAAATCAAAATTTTTGTTAAATGAAATGTAATTTTATTTTATTATAAGAGTCATAGACATACTGAATAACATAACACATGAGACATCTCAATTACCTTGGCCCACCTATTTATTCTAATCAATAGTGACTGAAATTACCTTTATATAATTAAGTCACGTATCATCTCGATATCACCCATTTTCAATATCATAGGAGGATATATCAACTTCTCGAGTTCTAAAATATTTCATAAAAATAATATTATAGGCACCCAATGTATCAACATAGGTATTTATAGAATAATTTTTTTTATAGTTATTAGTATTTTTTATTTAAATGGTAATTCTTAAAATAAATTATTTATTATAAGGATATTTATTTAAAATATTTTTTTTTCAATTATAGAATTTCAATTTGAAAAAGCTAATGCCTTTTTTGAATCCATAATGTTGAAATTATCTTTGTATAAATTTTTGAGAATTTTCTAAAAGGTTCAATTTTTGGTGAATAGAAAAAGATATTGTTATTTTATAAAATATAGTGTTTTTTATGTCCTCATAAAGAAATAATTATGATATAAATTTTATTAAATTTATAGAATAATTAAATAATGATATTATAAGAGGTATATTTTACAGAAATAAATTTTAACGTGAAAATTATATTCTATTCATGATAAGTATAAAAATTATTATTAGTGTTGATGCAGTTCCTACACAGTATTGGCAATGTCAAATTTGGTTCTTTATAAATAACAAAATCAGCATCCATGGTGTGTTAATTCACTTCCTTCATGGATGATGATTTTTTCCCTTTTACCAAAATCATGTAAAGTTTAAATTCACTTGTAATTTTTTAAAATGACCTATATATATTTGTTACCACTTCTAGTTTATTATTTCATTTTTACAAGGAAGACCATAAGTAAAATGACCATAGAAACTATGAAAGGAACGCACTTGAAACAAGGAAAATAATAAAATATTGTTAATAAATGGGTGAAAATGTTATAATAAGATAATGTAAGGTATTATAAACACTAGTTTAGTTATTTAATATATTAATAAAATAATTATAACTATTATACAGGAGATTTGATCACATTTGAAGGAAGTCAAACATGAGGTAAGGGAATTTCCTTTTAAAATATGTTTAAATTCCTCTTTTACAAAATTCAAAGAGATTATTTTTTCTTTATATGGAATTAATGGTTTCTCCTAATTTTATGATTATTTATTACTATATTATTTAAATCATATGTTTTCATAGTTATTTTTTTAATAGTATGACTACATTATTATGTGCACATAATTTATATTTAAAAAGTGATTTGTTTTATGAAAAAGGGTATTTTTAAAATTTGAATGTGTTTTTATCAAGGTTTTAAATGATTTATCAAGTTTATTATTCATGATATGTTCCTTAGATTTTTTTTATTTTGGGTTGATCCCATTATATCTCAAGATATGATGGGTGAGCCCCATTACAACTCTCTAATGGATTGGGTATTTCAGAGATAGAAGTTGACTAAATAGTTATTCCATGTGTAAGGGTGAATGTAAGAGTGATATGGTAAATATATCCCAAGTTAATTTCATAATGTTTATATGAATGTTAATAATTATTTATGAAATGGGTTTAATTGGTTTTTATATTATAAATTTATTAATGATTTCATTCATTATACCCCTTAATATGGTTTTTGTGCTCATCAAATGTTTTGAAAATCTTTTTTCACATGTTATATAGTTGGGTATAAAAAATGAGGAATTAATGATGAATGTTATGATGATTTTTTTCAAGAAAAATAAATCATGTTTTATTTTAGAGAGATTTATTTTGTGAAAAAAGGACAATGAGTAAAAGTGTCTAATATTTAATGTTTGAAATGTTATGCAATAGTTATGGCCTAATTATATAAAACTATAAATCTGAAGATATTCTCAATGTGAAATAAAGTATGTTATTGACTAAAATTCATGATTAAGAAAATTTTTAATGGTGGGTCCTTGTACCCATGAAAATCATGAATTTATTTTTCATATTTTAAAAGAAATAAATAGTACATTTCATATATAATAACATCCCACTAACTGTTATGTTCAGTTTATTTGTATACTAGCTATATAATCATCTTATTTTACAATTATGGAGAACACTTCACTATAAGGGAAATATATAGGTCTTTCTTCTAAATGTATCATTAGTAAGACTCGTCCTCATTATACAGGGAATGAAAAAATTATAATGGGGTGATATAAAATTCTAAGAATGGGGTGAATAAACATTTCATCAATGATGAGTTAATAATAATAAGTAATATCATGAGAAGAAATGAAATATTAAAAAATCATGAGTGATAACCATAAAACTTATGCGAGCTTCAATGTGTATGGAATAAGAAATTAAAGAAAAAAAAGATCAACATTGAAACATAAAATCTACAACATGGAATAGATTTATAAAAAAATCATTAAATCATGAGAGAATAAGATCACAATGAATAACATCTTTATTTATGGATCAAACATTAGAATAGGGAAATATTACAATCATAAGACACACTATCATTTCCTATTATTATGAGAAACAAAAAAGTACTTGTCAATATCTATCTCGTTATATTTGAACTCTTAAAAAATGCATTAGAGAACAATATAGGACCCCATCGATCATTCATCCATACATACATGTAACACATAAAAATCATTCATTTTCCACAAAAAAAACACATATAAAAAAAATGGTATTGATAAATAAATCTTAATAAAAATCAGTAATTTTTCTAAAAAAATACATGGAAATAATGTTATTTTCAGAAAAAAATTAATTATAAATCATTAAATTCTTATAAATATTCGATGTAAATCAAATGGGTTTTATAAAAGAATGAAATGGTATAAAATTAAATATTTTGGCATTAAAAATTTGTTGATTCAAATAAATCAAATAGTTTTAAAAAATATATTTGAAATATAAAACATAACTCCATTATAGATAGGTCATTTTATGATAATGAAAACAAAATCAAGAAAATATATTATTGAAAAAAATTATTCATCATTGTAAATGCCAATGTTTCGATTCTCTTTTCAAAATATCTACTTTGTTTTTATGAATTATGAAAATTTAACCTTTCAAGAAAAAGGATTTGGATAAAAAATTAATTTTTCTTATAAATAAAAATAGAACACCAATTACAATTAATGTCTTTGAAAATAAGTCAAATAAGATATTGTATAATTGAAAGAACAAAATTTGAATTTCCATTTCTATCACTGTTAACCGTGATTTTCTTTGAAGGGGTTTAGTCTCACTTATCATAAATATAGTCATGTTAATGACCTATCATTGAATATTATTCATATATATTTCCATTTATAATCTTATTTATTAAAAATTCTCCCTATATATTATATTTTTGTAGTCTCTTCTCAACATAGGGTGGTAATAATCATCAACATTTTGAACTACGACAATAAAATCAGTGTTAATCGTCCTTTTTAATCAGTATATAATCTTTTAAAAAATATAATTCTAATGTTATTGATGTTTTAAAAATACATATAATTTTATAGTTACATTAAATGTGTGTTTTATTAGTGGTTTGATAATATAAAAACTATGATAAACTAATTTATGGTTATTTACCAACATCTATTGATTAAAATAAAATAATCATAGTTTTTTTTTATCTTTGAAAAAATATTTATATTAAATATATATATATATATATCAATTATTTATATAATATATAAATATAAAATATAATATAAAACTATTCTTTTTTGTAAGTAAAAGAAAAATACATGTATATTCATGGAGGTGGTAGTCCGCATAATTTACGATTCACATTTTAATTTTTCATAATGGAAGGGGGGTTTAATGATTTAGAGCCATTATTGTAAAATAAAAGTTAAAAAATTATATGGATGATATATATTTACGAATTTACACTAAAATTTATGGACTATGAAAACCATATAAAAAAATAGAAAAGAGAATGATAGGCTAGGAACTTATACATCACTTCATGGATTATCTATTTTTCGACAAGGATTAAAACATAAAGGGTATGGATTTTTAATATTTGTCATCCCTCATAAAGGTGTGTAATTGTGTTTATGAGAGGGTTGGTAAGTGTTTGGGACATATATTGGGCTTTTTTTACGTGTAGTGAGGAGAAGAGTGCCCTTTTTATAATTGAAAAGGAGTGATGTTTTTTAAATACTCAAAATTTCTAAATAATAGGAAGTCACTATCAAGTCAAATAGCTAAAAAATTGAGAAATAATTGTGTGGGGATGATATAATGTTGATTCAAACATCCAAAATTAAATTTGGAACTTGTTTTAATTTTTTTTATCACATTACATCTATGTTTACTCATTTTTATCATTTCAGTTTTCATCACAATAAGTAGTTTTTGGATAGGTAATTTATCATTTAATCCTAATAAAAATATTTATTCTTATTAAATAATATGGAACTAAGGGTAAAAAATTGAAATCTATTTTTTGGTTCAATTTTTGGAAGTGAAAAAAATTAATTTTTAAATACACACATAATAAAGTATTAAAACATTTTTTGTTGAAAAAATAAAACTTAAATTAAAAAATGTTAAATATGGCTATATGAATTAAATGAAAAGTTTTTAAAATTATAAATCATCTATAAAATAACTTTTTGGTCATATAAAAATATTTCACAAATCTAAAATTCATAATTCTAAATAAACTATTTTTAATCATTTATTCATATTAAAACATATTATACTTTAAAAGAATTTAGTTTTACTAAATTGACTTTATTAGTTTCTTAACTACATTTTCAAGTTAATATATAATGTTAAAAATATTTTTTTCATATATATATATATATATTTATATATAATAATTTTTATCACTCTTTATACCTTCCAATTATTTAGATACCTTAAAATGGTTTATAATAGTTTCATTTCAGTGTTTCTTGTTGATAAAGTTGTCAAACAATGCCTTTATTTAAGAAGAAAAAACTCATGTATTTATATTATACATTGTTTAATTGAATTTAATTTTCTATATTTTGTGATATGGAAGAAAAAAAGTGAGTTTAATTTATAAACATTATATCCTTAAGTTTTCATATATCCTCAAAAAAATTATGATTTCTTGATAAAACATTTACTAGATGATGGAATTATTTTGTAGCACATTATCTCTTCAATCAAGACTTTCCACTGGTCATTGCTTATTTTATAAACGATTTTCTAGTATCATGACATCCAAGATTATCACATGTGAAGGGTTTAGAAAGTAATTTATGAAAATAGATAGAAGTAACACATCATGAACATGGGATAGGTGTAGAGGGAGTGCTAAGAGATATGCTATGCCCACAACCAAATCAAGGATCTTGAAGAAAAGATGTATCATGGGATCAACCTACCCTTCTTCCCAAAAATTATAACTCTCTATAATGAAAATATTCAAAATAAGGTATTTTCACTAAATTCCAATGATAGATATCATCAATTATTATCTGAATAACTCTTATATTAACTTTTTGGAAATCTTATAATCCATTTAAAGAGTTGAACCTTCTCAATCATCTCTTGGACATTGTTAAGACTTATCATCTTCCATTCTCTAACATTATCCATTCATATTGGAGTAAATTATCTATTCCCATAAATTTTCTCTTATGGAACCATTTAAATTATACAATGGAAAATGTTAATATATAAATAATATAATTGGGGTGTAACATCCAAGTACCTTACAATATATTTATTCCAAAATAAATTTAATATCTTTGGTAGCTTTTGGTACAGGAAACCCCAGGTCTAAATAAACCATATTATCATATAACACTAAATCCTAGATATTAAATTATTAGGAACTAATAGGATGAAATAAATTATTAAATTTATATTGTTGATAAATATATAACAGGGATTCATTGGTTATTAACTAATTATAAATTAAAATAATGATCATTTTAAAATAAATGAAATGTTTTCATTAATTTTTTTTTCTAAAATTATTTTTCATCATGGAATGTTCAATTATATTTAAAATAATTTTTACAACATAAGAAAATTTATTTGAAAAAAAAAACTTCAATTTTTAAATCTTAATACAAAAATTATCTTAGAGATAATATTTTATAATTTTATGAAATGATTAATATTCTAAAGGAATAGTGAAAATTATAGATTTTTATTGAATTAAACCTTTTAATTTAAAGAATTTACAAAGTTACAAATTGATTTAATATTTTTAAAATAGTATATAATTTTTCATAATATTATAATTAAATCTATTTAGGTAATTTCAATAAATAATATACTGGGTTTTTTTATAAAAACATCTTATACTTAATAAAACTTTTCCATTGAAAATTATTATTATTTACAACTTTGTGGGTATAATTAAAATTTTCCACATCTATGAAATAAATTCTATAAATTTGAATCTATATTTTGAATCCGAAAATATAATATTAGTTTATTTATTTCAGTATAATTTTTTTCAGAGTGAATTGTAGAAACAAAAAAAAATCAATATTATGTTTATAGTAAAAATACAATTACCATGGTGTTAAACTAAAAAGATAATTTATAGAATTACCAAAAACATATCCAATTACTACTTTATTTCCATATATCGAACATACATCAAATAAGATGTGATAATTTTTCTATTTTGGTGACTTTTTTTTTCAAAATCATGGGTATATTATTTTATTTTAAAAATTCCATATGTATCCTCTCCCCCAAATATAAAAGCGCACCCAATATCCTCTCCTATTCACACATCCAAATCTTTTATTTCAGATAATAAATACCAAAATAAATTCCTTATATACCTCCCCACATCCTCAAATCAATATTTTGATTAGGAAACCTAACTAGTAATTCTTTTTCTATAAACCTAAAAAGGTTGTCCGGAGAAGAGGTAATGTTTTTAACCGAATGTTTTGTTTTTATTTCTTCTTAAACCTATATAAAATATTCCTAATCTATGATAATATATTAACATAATCATATCTCATATACTGATATTTTAATAACTTTGTATAATATCCTATATCCATTTCCTCTTCCATTAAACGGTAAATGAAACCATTGATAGTTTGTACGGAAGAATAAATCCTCATGAACCAATGAAATTAATTTTCCATCAATACCTCTCTTTAGGTGTGATAATGATTGATTTAAGGTATATATATGATATTAAATATGTTAATATAAATTTTGAATTGTATTTTCTCATTTACTTTCATACATTGAAATCTGTTATAAAATGACAATGACGCTCATGCATACGTGTGAATCACCACCACCACAAATCTATGTGATTCGTTTTTCAGTTTTTTAGGAAATTTATTATAGTAATGATTTATTTATGAACATATAAAATGTATATTATATCATAATTATGATTTAACAGTGAATTATTATTGACCTTACTTTCATTCCATCCATAAAAAATGAAATCAACATTCAAGCATACGTATGGCCGACCGTCTCCATGAATAGTGTAACTCATTATTATATCTAAAACATTTATGGTATATTATAAGAACATATAAAATTAATATGAATCATTTTTTTTAATTTTTATAATTCTGAAGATGATGGAACCACTTTCAATACATGAGGGGCAAAACTACCAAAAAAACATAAAAGAAAAATAAAGAAGTTATCACAAACATAGGTATTTAAACAGTGAATTGTTAATATATCAGTGATAATGAAGTTATAAATAAATAAAATTTGGTATGATGTATATGAGTATATTTATGTAATGTATTTAAAATAAATTTATATTTATTATATAGAAGTTTCTAACACGTTTGAGTGAAATCAAAACTGGGGTAATGGTTTATCATCTCAAATTATATTATATAGGAATTATGTTATATTATGAACCTATCTTATTTTATGAGGTTTATATACTTAATCATTTAAATTTTATATCATGAATCTACTTCCTTTAGTAAAATTTAATTTTTTATTTTATGTTATTCTTTTATGTGTATTAGGATTCCAATGATACCAAAGTGGGAAGGTATTATTTCATAACCTAATATTCTTTATGATTAATTCTCTATTACGAGAATTATTTTATATTTATATATTAAGTATATTAAATTTTCATCACCTATGGTTATTTTGGAAATTTATAATTATTGCCTCAAATTTACTCTCTTTATTTTCTCAAGAGTCAAATAAAATATTTTTAAGTAAAAATTGTTATTATTTCTCTTTTTGATCGAAAACCCTTTCTCTTCTATGTCCACGAAATCCAAATATGTTTTAAATAATGTTTTTAATATTAACCAAAAAAATATTTACAGTCATTTTTATAAATTTTTAACGTTTTACAACATTTTAAAAAAAAATAAACTTTTCATATTCTAAATTATATATATTTTAGTTATTACGGAAAATTATTAATGAATAATTATTTTAACACACATGTCATGAATAGAATTGTCAAAAATTATGACCACTCAATTATTTGAAGAATTATTTATAGGTACCCATGATTATTTTAAATTAAATTTTTTATTCCTAATATTATAGAATATTTTTTATTGATTTTTGAAAGTGAAAATGTTATTTTCTCCAAGATTTTTTTTTCATGACATCATTATGGTATTATTATTCATCAACTAGAAAAATAAATATTTAACATATTCCATACAGGGGATCTGTTGTAATGTTACCATACTTGTTTTTTATCTATATTTTTTTATGATAGGTTTTACTGGGGAAATTATTATAATTTTTATCCTAGTTTACTAATATGAATGTTTATGTTGACTAAGTTTATTAATTGGGGAAATTATTATCCATTTTTTTAATTGTTAAATACAAATGTTAATGTTGATTTTGATTATTTATTAATGAAATTAATAACATTTCAAGTGATATATATTCAATATGAATATTTACAATGATAATGTTTATCCCATTTCATATGAGGAATGTATTGGGCATAATATGTGACCTGTAGGGGCTGTTATATCCCCTCAATGAACTAGTAAGCTGTATGAGAAAAAACATGGGTATTTGGATGAGGCATTAACCATTTATATAATATGTGTTAGAATAAGACCCAAATGGTATAGTGATGATTTTTGGTGTTATTAATTACATTATTATGAGATTAGTTATTGATTTCAATGTGATTATTTTATTACATATGATATCTTTGAAAATGATTCACGATCATGTTTTTTATTTATATGGAATTATTTTTTCATTATTTATAACTTTCGTATTATTTTTGGTGCTCAATTTATTTATTAAATAATTTTTTTTTCAATTATTTACCTTTAACAAATTATTTATTCCTTATTTATTCATAGTAGCTTCCACCATACAAATACCCTTAATGAGGATTACAGATAACCCCTTTATAATGATTACTTTTCCTTGGATACCAATATTTGTGTTATCATTGATATGGATGGATATTTTAAAGGAAATATTGTTATTCTAAAAATTAATAAAATATTGTATTTTTTATTTTCAAAAGTAATGTGAAATTCATGAATCTTGTTTTTTAACACTACTAAATCATCAGTCCCTTGGGATGTGATCACATGTATCTAGCTCTAATGTAATAATTTAATCACCTACTTTGGGATAATAGGGTAAGATAATTTACAGATTGTATCATAGGATGTTATGTATAAACCTTGAGAACTAGATTTAGAAAAACATAATATATGTAATATATCCTTATGACTAGATTTTATGATAATCTATATACAGGATTAAAATCTATATATTTAATATTGAATATATCTTGATTATTTCCTATGAAAATATCGATGTCTAGATACGACATGTGGATGTGGTTCTATAAAAGTTGTACCTTGGGATAATAACTATGAAAAGGGCACATTATTCATTAAATAAATCATTACATGGATCATAAAAATGGTACATACTATAAAACAATATTGAATCACCTTGGGGATATTCATGGGTTAATTTAAATTTTTATTACAAACATCTATAATGGATTTGAATGATTTTTTATGAATTATCAGCATATAATATGATACTTAGTTTTTTATTTTGATATTAGTTATACAAAGATTTTTATTTTATATTACTTTTTTATCTATTACAAAAAGTATTCATTATTATTATTAATGTTATGATATAATATAGTATATTATATTGTTTATAAATGGATTAATTTGGAAGGAATAAAAACTATTTCATCAAAAATAATCCATGTTAGTATTTCTATCCTATGAAAGATAATGAAGCTAGTGATGGATATTTTATTAGAGATTAATAAATTATAACTATATTTAGGATTCTATCTAAGTTTATATCCAATAACCTAGTTTGTATGGGTCATCCTAACGATCCAAAATTAAATGTAACAATGTTAGATTGATTTATGCGTTAGAATCCTCCATCATTTAATTGTACAATAAATCTATTTATATCTACAAAATGGATGACATTTTTAGACAAAAATTTTCTTTATTTGGGATATAATGGAAGAGATATGGATAACATTGGTGTTTTTAATCTCTTAGGGGAAATGGATTAGTGGTTCACATTGATTTAAAATAATAATAATGAATAAGAAATAAAAAACATAGAGTATAAGGATTTTAATGTAATATTGGTGGAAAAATATATTCCCCATGAGAAATAAGAAAATATAGAGAGATAGTTCTTGAATCAATGACAAAAATAAGATGAAATTTTTTCTAATTATGCATGAAAAAATACATGGTTAGCATAAAATATTGTGGAATATGTACATAATATATAGAGAATTATTGATTATTTCATTAATGGGATGAATCTAATAATTTTTGGGCACTAGTCACCAAATTATTCTCATCATACGATGAAATAATATTATCCTATTCTAATATAGATAAATATTTCTCCAAATCATATCGATTTAAACAAATGTATGATATAAAAAGGGTTGTTGAAAACCCTAGAAGAGGTAATTATGAAAAAGGGAATATGAGAATAGTTTAATTTATAGCTTTCAATAAATGTCAAAATAAATACAATAGAACATGCTTCATGGGCATGGTAGTTTTCTACATGTTTGGAAAAAAGGCTATCGTGATTATGATTTCATGGGGAGGAAATATGTTTTCAATGTGAAATGATTCAATATTACTGATATGGGACACTACGAGAATTATTTTTTGATCAATCAATAAAATTTTCCATAGAACATTGCAAGGAAAAAACCCAAAGATTATGTGAGCACAATTGTTGTGGATGACGTTCCAAATGATGCCTTATCATGTACATTACACATATCATGAAATTTAGCTAATTTTTTATTTGAGTATGGTTCTCCATACTATTTTACATCATCTATGATGGAAATTAAAAGTAGATATTTATCTAGCACCATAAAAAGGGATTTACTAGTCAAGAATCATAGTGTATGTCTCATCTAATAAGGATGTGTCAGTAAGTTCACATCATGACACGTAAATGTGTCCAATTTTCTGAATACATTATTATAACTATGGTATATTTTGATATAATTATTGGTATGGATTATTTTTCAAGACTTGGGGAAAAAGTTATTATAAAGATATGGAAATTAATATTTGAGATGAATATGTAAAATTTATTATCATTAGAGTGTAAACTTTAGAATATTAGTTTTGTCTAAATCCACCCCAATAACTTTTCAGAATGAGATTCTTGGGGGAAAGAGAAGAAACAATCTACAGACAGAAGAGGTAATAGTGAAATTGAGGATGTACTTATTTAAATGAATACATTGATAGATTTCTTGAGGAATTACATATAAAAAAACGATGGAGTGAACTTGAGTTCTCAATTTATTAATTTCCTGATAAAAGGCCAATATCACAGACTCCCAAAAAAATAGACACTCTGGAATTGATGGAGTTGTTGAAAAAACTATATAAGTTGTTTGATATGTTCTTTATATGTCATAATGTTTCTCCTTAGGTAAACCTAATATTTTTATGAATAAATAAGGATATATAAGTATTTTTAATGATTATATGAAATTAAATTCTATTACAATAAATAACAGGTATACTCAATATGGAATTGAGTAATTATTCAAAAAAATTCATGGAACCCAATTTTTTCAATGTTTTTCCTTCGTTCTGGGTATCATTGTTAGGATGTAATGAATGGATATATTAATGATATATAATTTTTAATGAGGTATGGACATTCTGAGTTCAATGTAATTAAATTTTTATTGACTAATACACCCTCTATCTTCATGGATCTATTGAACAATTTATTCATCAGATATCATGATAATTTTTATAGTATTTATTTATTATATAATTGTGTAATCTAATATCTATGAGGAAAATGAGAAAAACTTGTGGGTTATTATTTATAGTCATATAGGAAATGTGTTTAATGGTAAATTTATCAAGTGAGAATTATGGCTTCAGAATGTTTCTTTTTGGGGTCATATCATCTCCAAGGATGGAATATCAGTTGATATTTGGATTAAAAATTCAGTCCTAGAATGGCCTACACCAATGAACATAACTATGGTATGGAAATTCATTTTTTTATGGGACACTATCCTTTATTTTTCAAAAATTATTCACAATTTCTTCACTATTTAACCAAGATTACTCATAATGTGGTTGATTTCATATATACTATGTATTGTGAAGAATAGTTTGAATAATTTAATAAGAGATTCAATGATACATTGATTTTGACTCTACTATCTTGAAATTATAGATTTGTGATATATAGTGATGCCTCAAAGAAGGTAATCGGGTTTTTCCTTATTAATAATGATATTGTTATTTCATATGAATTAATATAGTTAATGATTTATGAAAATAGCTATCCAAATTGTGATGTTGTGTTCGTAGTCATAATAATTTCTTTGATGATTTAGAGACATTATCTATATAGATAAATATGTAAAATATACATGAATCATAGGATTCAAAAATAAATAACTTCATAGAAAGATATTAACATTAGGAAAGTTTGATGGAATTAGCTACTCAAATATTATGATTTCTCAATACACTATCACCTAATAAAGAAACTAAGACAGAGGATGCATTGTTCTAGAAAAATAAAGGAATTTTTTTAAAAAAATTATTTAAAAGTATCCTATGATAATGAATATAGTAAATATTGATATGGGAATTATTAAGGATAAATATACGTCACAATTTTTCAAATGATTTAGAAAGCATATTTTTTGGAAAATTTTATATATTCTCAACATCATGATGAGAATTATCAAAAGAAAATTCATGTTGTGAATGATTAATAGTTATTATATTTTTTTAACAAGACGAAGTTCGAAAATATTGAAAGATATTATAAGTTAAATTTATACTAATGATAAAGAGGGAATTGTTGGATTATTATCATAGATTGAATTTATCTATATATCATAGTAGCAACAAGATCTATAAATATTTTTGAAATGTTTTTTGTATGATAATATTAAGAGAAAAATTGTTTATAACATATAAATTTGTTCATTTTTTCAATAGGTGAAGGTTGAGAGACATCATCGAATTGGAGTCATGCAACCTATTCCTATTACTATAAGAAAATTCTATTTCATTATTATATAATTTTTCACTATATTACCAAGGAATACTAGAAATAAGGATTTAATATGGGTTAATTTTGATCTCCTCACCATGTATAAATACATCATTTCCATTAGAGAGTAATTTTCTCTAGGGTTCCTTACATGACTCAATATTAGTGATGTTTTAATACATCATGGTTAACTTATTTTTTATTTTTTTTATAATTGTAATCCATGATTTTGATTATATTTCTAGAAATTTCTTAAAAAGTCTATTGATAATTATCTTCAATTGAGAAACTCCTACCACACTCAAACTGGTGGACAATTTGAATGGATTATTCAAGCATTATAAGTCAGGTTGAGGTCATGCTCCCTTGAATTTAAAGTTATATGAGTTTAGTAACCTGCACATTAGAATAGTATTTATACTACAATATAATAAAATGTACTATTAATAATATTTATCATGAATTATTTAACAAAACATGAATATATTAATCCCATAAATTAAATACAATGATATAAAACATGAAGGAATGATAATAATTTTTTAGATAAAATATATTTTACAAGTTTCAAAATAGTCACTATTTTATACCATAAATTAGAATTTACTATGTTGGAAAATTATTTTTTAAAATGAATATCATATTTAGAATGAAAATCTGGAAATTTTCTAGCAGTATTTTTTTGAAAAATTGTTAAAAACATCTATATTTATGTGAGAAGTAAAAAATATCATTTTTCCTAACTAGTTTGTATCAAATGACTTGATTCCTAAAGTAATAATGACCTAATAAATTATTTAATTTAATTAATAACCCAAAATATGTTTAATAAGTTAAATAATACTTGAAAATAAAATTAAAAACCTAAAAAATATTTCTCGTAGTCTAAATGTGTAAAGTGTACCTTTAAATTTTTTTTTAACTTTTCTCTTATTATTTTGATTTAACTAATAAATTAAAATTATAATGTGATTTAAAGACCTAAAAATATGAAACATTAATCAAATATATTTCATATAGATATAAAATTCCATGTTATAAGGTTTACCTTGGAAATTATATTTTATTCAATATTGTATCCTCAAAATACACCCCTCCCAAACTATAAATAACCCCTCTCCCTCCCATTGGAAAACGACATACCTTCCACATAATAAATCCTAATATCCACACATTTAACATATGATAATACCCTTATCATACTTAGGGATATTCTAGAGTAAAAAAAATCTAAGAATTCAAGAAGTTAATAGCATTAGAAAAGGAATAGCTTCAAGAAAGAGGAAATGTAATTTCATCTTATTATTTAGTTTTCCTTTTCTAAATTAATATCCTCATTTAATTTTCTAAAAAATCATAAAATAGTTTAAAATTATGATACCATGATATTTATAACACCAATATCTTATGAACATATTATTATATTTATATATTTCACACCTCAACTTTTGTCAATATCCTATTAAGGGTTGGCTAATAATCCATTATGATGATCCCAAATCTCTAATTATCAAAACTATTATGGAATATTAAAATAATTTATTTATAATATATAAATTTAAAATATATGTATTTATAATCTTCTAGTTTTAGACTTAGTAATGAATAAATATAAATATTAAAATATAACTAAATATAATCAAAATGGTATATTTTAATAAAAATATAATATCAAAATGTTCCACCATTATTTATGGGTATTAATTAATACTATCTCATTAGTTTAATTTTATAATAGACAACAAATGAACATAATTCAATTATGTATCCATGTTTTAATAAACAAAATATTATTATAAAGTTGTTATAAAAGAAATGAAATAAATCGGGATATGTGGTAAAGGGCATCTCAAACCCAACTCCCTATATCTGTGGTTTTTAACTATTTCAAAATATTTTTCGGTATGAATATTCACCTAATATTTATAAAGTTTCCTCACACTATACCTTCATTTTTGTGGGAATATACATTTTTATACTATGTATAAATTATTTCTAATCAAATTAAAATTAGTGTTCTAAGAGGTATTATTTTTATAAGGAACCTCTTTTTTGCCTCTTAAAATGTTTCTTCATTATATAATAATGATATTTTATGAAAAAATATGTTTTTTATTATTTATTTAGTAACCCAAAAGTTTATTCATTAGATTATTCCTTGAAATACATTTATGAAACTCATTCCTTTATCTGGGTTTATTTCATGCGATTGATTTTATATGTTACCTTTCCATTTGGAATGTTTTATTATGATCATTATTTGATATGATGGGTGGGGAAATAATTTTATATCCCTATAATTAAATGATTAATGTGATATATATAATGATATTATGTGTATTATGTGTCAAGATTATCTATATTTTCCCTCAATTATAATGTTATGAATTATACACATATGTTATTCATAAAAATTATGTTATATAATTAAACAATATGTGGTATTTAACCACAATGTTATATTGTTTCATTATTATGAATATATCACATTACATTTAATTATCAATTTTTTACCTCATGATTATGATTACTATCCTATTGTATTGATAATATGGTGTTGATTATTCTCACCCATGCACTATTAATTCATGTCCCTTATTATTCTAACATTATTACTCCCCTTACCCAAAAATTTTAACCTTACTTTCATTGGTGTATATTATAATGTGATTACATGTACCAAGGGTAATGATAGGGTTTTTGAGGATAAAGAAAGAGGATTTTAATAATGTATATGTTTAATTATGTACATGTGTTGTATGAACCAATATTTCCCATGAAACTAAAAATTTCGATTCTTAAATATGTTTCTATTGTGTTGTTAATCATAAAAATTATGTAATAATAATTTATGAAATATTTGGGTGATTAGATTTGGTATTACTAAATATTTTTGTTAACTTGTGGGTTATGGTTAGAAATTTTTTGCGAAGACCATAAGGTTAAGTCTATGTATAGGTAAACATCCTATGTTTTGGTAAACTATAAGACTATGTTGTTTCATAGCAATGAAATCCATGTCTATATAATATAAGAATATGTGGGTCTATAATAGGCATACATAGGGGTAATAAATCTAACAAGGGTGTATTGGGTATTAAATCGACGATCACCTAGAGCCTGATAAAAAATAAATTACTATGTAAATGTTTTAATAGTCCTTGGGGAATCCATCAATTAATACCAATATCTATGTAAATAATTATGAAGGATATATATCTAATGTAAATACTTGAAATAATATTAGAAATGGATAAACATATACTATCCTAGAATCATTATTTGATAAGTATTATCTACAAAACATTATGATGACATATGATATGTCATTAGAATTAATTTTCAAATGAGAATAATTTATATATTACTGCTTTATTAAATTATTTTTCTCAACAATTTTCTATTTTAGAAAATTATTGGAAGTTTGAAAAACATTAGCAATAACTCATATGAAGTACAATGAAACAATTGTTAGAATTAAATATCCAATGAAATGGGTGGTGGAATTCAAAACATCATGGAGATACTTGTCATGGAGTCTTATGAAATGAATAATATCTTAAACAATGTGGAACATTTGTATTTACACTAGATGTAATAACTAGATATAATGTCCTTTATGAGGTAAATAACACTAAAGTTTAGCATATTTTATGATCTACTTATAGATAAATAGTAGGTTAACTTAATGGAAAAGTTCTTTTCTATGATAAAAATTTCTAAGAAGGAGAATGTGAGTCTATCCATCTATCATGTAGATACAGTGGTTAATCAATGGAGGGAATTTATAGTGAATACAGATTTGAAAAATGAAATTGATCTAATAGAGTAGTAAATATTTAATAAGAATTTTCATAACATGTATATCCATAGAATAATTCAAAATAATATTGGATATATAATTTCAATAGTATGTGTAATATGAGGTTTAATCCATCATGAAATACTAGGAAATATTCATAAGTAATTTAAGATAGAAATCATGTTTTGTTTTCAACAATGATTTAAAATTAGACAGATTCTTTAGTGGTTTAAAATTACAACACCAAATAGTTATTTTTACTAGATTCAATGGTAGTTTTGAAGTGGTGGTTCATTTTGACATCAAAGTAAAAATATATTTTATAGAATGTTCCAAATGGATATGTAGTTATGAAGAGATGAATATACATGAAATAAGGGGGATCAAATAATTAAGGGGTAATGAAGATATAACTAGCCACATTTTAATGTTATGTGAAATTATAGAAGTTAACATGAGAATAGAACTAATATGATTAATATCAAAAAGACCACAACAATTTAGACATTGTGATAGTGGTAAGGAACGAAACTCCTGATGAACCTACCATGGTTCAATGCTTCATCTATATGGATAAAGAAAAATATTGAAGCTACTTCCCTAAACCAAGGGCCATTAATAGTAATAAATGTCATTAACCATTAATTTCATAGGATAATGATAGATACTATCCCATTACCACTATAGTAGTGGGATACTAATATGATGACATACATGGTGCACCTACTATTCAATCAAGATTAGAAGAAATTTTATCTTATTATATTTATACACATTTCTTAATATCCAACATGTTTTCTAGAACTGTTATATGACATCCCTGATACCTTGATGTAGAGATATCTATAAAAACATATAGTGGTATGATTCTAACCCATGTTTTATGCTCTTTTCCTGTTATATTATATTATATCATTCTTAAAAAAAATCTTGATACCCTTCCTATGGTGGAATTTTACACTATAATGGGAATAAAGTTGATCTCATTAAATATACATCACATAAAATTATGGTAAATATAAATATATGTATATATTATGAACCATCCAAGTATCCTTTACAAAATGAAGTAATATCATGAATATAATTTTTAATATACATTCACGATGTTGATTTTGATAGCTAATTAAGAATCATATGATGTAAAAATGGGTTTTTCAAAGGAATGTACCAGAGTTGAGAAAATTACCTTTGTATGGGGGACATAATAATTTTTTTCCTTGAATAGTTTCATTACTATCCTCCATATCATGTTGTAGTGTCCTCAGTAGATAATACACATAGATCCAGTCATATCCCCAGATTACCCTATAGGATTTCTCCAATCAAAATCGAGGCGTTAAAGAAGTTTATATAAATTAAATTTGAAGAAGTATTCATATTCCCTTATATATCTCCATGGGGTGCACTGGTGATATTTTTGAAAAACAAAGGATGGATCAATGTGGCTATGAATTAACTAACTGGATCTCATAAAGAACATAGTAATGAAAAATCATCCCCCACCAGGGATTTATGACTTGTTTGATCAAATTCAATGAGATTAGTACTTATAAACAGTGGATCTTCATTCTAGATATCATCTAATGAAGGTAACAAAGTATGATTTTCAAAATAAAACCTTCTATAGTAGGAATAGAAACTACGATTCCTTGGTGATTCCTTTCAGACATATTAATTCTTCTAAAATTTTCATTTACTTGATGAATAATCAATAGAGGTTGTCTATAAATTTTTTAGTATTATTTATCTAGGATATTCTCATTTACTCTAAGAGAAAAAAGGAAATTGAAGAGTATATATATAAGTTTTGGTAACATTTATAATGGATTAATTATATAATAAGTCCAAAAAGAGCGAAAATTGAATGCAGTAAGTCACATTATTTGGGAATGTGATCACAAGTGAAAGAATTTATGTTTTAACCTTCAAATAAAAAGGTAATAGGAGAATTGAAAATACCAAAAAATTTCAATGAAATGTAGTTATCTTTTCATATCTAGTTAGCATTGATGGTTTGTGATAAATTTATCAAGCCTACCATGCTCACTAAAAATGTTTATATAGAAAGTGCTAAAGTATGACTTGAAGGAATAATGTGAAGAATGCATTTAGAAGATAAAAAATAGGAAAACGACTATTATTCTACTCACACCACTATTATGCAGATAAGGTTTTGAGATATACTATGATACATTAATGATTATATTCGGTTTTGTACTCATTAATATTGATTATGTGATAGACTATGACTCATGGAATATCAACATCCAATAGAAGAAAAATAAAATGAATAATATAGAGTTATTAGTTGTGACCATTTATTTAAAGACATTATGAAGATAAAACTACACTTGGAAGTGTGACATATATGAAGATCAGAAGAATATAAATTATATATTGAAATAATAATATCTCAATCTTATTTATTAAATATGTTTTGTGATGATCAAGGTAAATTATTACTATATTCACTATTATATTATAAAGGATAATATGATTGTTCATCGTCTTAGAAGAAAAAAACTATACACTATCCATGATTTAGATTGATAAAGTCCCTATATTTATGTATTTTTAATTTATATATTTGAAAATCATAATTACCGAGAATACATCGTACCATCAATTTTTTTCCCAACTATAAATCCAAGATATTATCTTGGAGACCCAAAGGGGTGATCTAGAGATTTAAAATAATGTGAAAAAATTAAAGGATGGGAAGATTTATGAATTCCACATTGATCAAGATGTTTTAATTTATTTTGTAAATATATATTGAGTTCCCATATCAAATCTAATATAGAAATTTATATCTATTAATTCATCTAAGACATAAATCTCCATCCCTCACAGAATTCATACGATGTACCTTGATATTTGATGGAACTTCTAGTGGGACAACATGAAGAAGGATATCACTGGGTGTATCAAAAATTGATTAGTTTCTTAAAAATATGATGATGAATGAAATGTGTCTAAGTAGAAGATACAACCATTTAAAATATGCACATGAAAATAGGAGAAAATCCCCATTAACATTGTCACTAGTCTCCTAGAGAAATCCAATAGAAGTAATGGGATATGGGACGTAGAGGATTAACTCACTAGAAATGACCACTTTTTCTATATTTAGAAAGATTTATATCTTGGATTTTTTTTAATATATATGTTAATGACATTGTGTGAATGAATGGGGAACTAATTTTTATTGATTCCAATCATGATCCATGGATCAAATCTAAATTTTGGAGAAGCATTCATCGTGTTCTGAATATTGAATTGAATTTTAGTTTTACCTATATTCCACAAACTGATATCTAATATGAAAGGACCACACTCAATATAAATTTTATACCTTACACAATAAAAAATAAATTAGGGATGGGATCAATATCTCCCATTTATTTAGTTCTTGTACAACCCCATATTTCAATCATGTATTCAAATTTTACTATAAGAATCTATATACAGGATAAAATATAGAACTTATAAATGTTAGGATGATGTCAGTGAATGGAATATAATTGAACTGATCAAGTGATAGAGAGGATAAAAATTCGTAAAACCATATAGAATTATATAAAAATACTCTGAGTCCATATAAGAACAATATTGAAAACAATTGAAGAGACTTTGAGTTTGATGTTTATGAAAACTTTTTCCATAAGATATCACCTTGGAATATAGTAATGCAATTTCAAATGAAAAGAAAACTTATCCCAAGGTACATTTTCACCTTTGAGATCCTTGATCACATAAGGGAATTTTCATATATCATATAACTTCAACCTTATAAAGATCATTTAAATTATGTGATTTTAATATCTCTCTTGAGGAAGTTAATAATTCAACCCATACACAAAATGAATCTAGAGGTTGTACAACTAGACCATGACTTCAATTATGAGGAGAATATAGTGAAACATTGGACTATAGAGACAATGTTCTATGAAATAGGTTAGCAAAATTTTTATAAGTACTATAGAGAAAACATAAATATGATGAGGATACAAGGGATATTGAGAAAAGAATGAATCATAAGTACAATAATCTATTCCAAATTTAAAATATGAGTGGAAATTTCAGGGATGAAATTTCTCAATGGGTGAATAATGTAATGGAATAAACATTAATACTGATATATTTGACATGAATAAATGTGTATTATATTATATTTATATGTCATATACTCATATAAAAAATATAAAAAATGAAAAACACATTATTTCATTAATGAATACTATTATAATATTCTGCAATGAAACCCATGAAAATTCAAAATATTATAGTGTGTTAAAGAAAGAGAATAGAAATTCTAGAATTGGAATATTTGGATCCCCTAACCTATGATAATAAACCATCCCCCTAAAAACATTTTTGGAATAAATAGAATATTAGTAAACCAATCAAAATTTCAAAAATGGAAAATATAAAACCATTGGGAGAATTATTGCGATGATGTATGAGGGGATAAAAAGTTATATATAGGAATTAATATTATGATTATTATTAAATGGTGACCACTATGATAGTAATGTGACCGATAAGAATAGGGAGATAACTCTTGGGAATAGTTATTTGACTATTTGAATAATAATTTGTCCTCAAAATTATAAAATTTAATATAAATAATATTAATAAAGATCATTTTATTAAATAATAAATATTTTAATTCCATAAAATAAATAACCAAAATAAAAAATTCATTTTAATTATGATCATTATTTAAAAAAGTGTAATTTAATATATTTTTTTTAAAAAAATTCTTATATTAAAAATTAGAAATTATTAATTTAGAAAATTATTTTTATAAAATTATTACCATTTTTAGAATCACCACAGTGAAATTTTCTAAGGTTGGTAGCTAATTTTTCTTATATAGTTTAATTTTTAGGTGAACAGTAAAAAAATATATTTCTAACCTATGTGTTTAAAAAGGAACCATTTGTCATTTGAAAATGAACTAATCAATTTAATGATTTTTATTCGATCAAAAAATAGGTTTAATTAGGTAAATTATAGATGTAATTTAATTTCAAAACCAAAATAGTTATTCATAATTTCTAAAAGTATATTGTGTCCCTTTTAATAATATTTTGTAATTTCCCAAAACTTTTGTATAATTATTTTTAACTATATGGTATTATTACGAGACTTTAAAAATTAATGGCACGTGATTCCAAGGCTCAGAGTGCTCGAAATGACCCGTCAAAAAAATGTTAAGCATTAAATAATGCGCATGAGCAGTTTTCTTGAAAAAGTGGAATAAATATTTAATGGGTGCTCAGATCAGAAATATGGGGGCACCGTTGCGTTCAAGATGGCGGGTTTACCCTAGCCTTAACTTAAGTTTAGTCGGCGCAGGCCTCCAGTAAGAAAACTGAAAAATGACATAACCATAAATAAAATTATTAAATAAAATTATTTTATTTTTCAATTGCTTATAACTCATGAACGGTGACTCAGATTAAAAATCAGAGACCATCACTGAGCTTATGAGGGTGTTCTTTCCTTAGGTAGATTCTAACCTTGGCCGACGTGAGCCAATAGTGGAAGTTATTTTTTAGTTGTAAATAAAATAATTAAGTAACAATTATTTTATTTTTAAATTATTGAACTCATAAATGGTAACTCGGATTGGAAATCCAAGAGTACCATTGAGATCATGAGGGCTTGTTTTCTTTAGGTAGAGCATAAAATTGACTGGTGCGGGTCAAGGGTGACTGTTAATAATTTTCGACCTTTTTAAGGTACATTCAGTAAATGTGAGGGCGACGATTTCTATCTTTTGAACCGGTTCTCAGATTAAAAATCTTAGGGTACTGTTGAATTTACAGCACCGGGATTCACTTAAGGTAAGCTTAACTTCTATGGGCAAGGGTCTGATGAAAAATTTAATTTTTGGACTTTACAAAAATAAAAATAAAATAACTCAATGAGTTATTTTATTGTTTCTTGTAGCTGTTGAGCAGCGATGGCAAGAGTGCTGCGTTGTCAGACCATTAAATGACCGATTACACGTGGTTGTGTAACCTAACCATTGGGAGAATTAATAGGTTCATTAATTTAATTCAATAATGAACCTCTTTAATTGTGCAGTGCATTGATCCTCTCTTTTTTTCAATTTAGACGAAACTTGGGCATGAGTTTTTGACACTCAAGAGAGGAAACTCTGACGAAGTGCTGTGACATGTTCCATCAACCTAGAACGAGGCTTCGATGACTATTGGAGGATTCAAAAACCAGTGCCAAAGGATGCGATCCTTCTGCTTCATCCGCAACACCCTTGGATGTGGACACTCATTCCTCGTCCGCAACGAATTCTAACAAGATTGAGGTAGGGGTTATGTGCTTAATTCCACCCTTTTCCCTGTTCTTGAATATTATGAAAAACACAAATCAACTTTCCAATGGGTTGTTCCGAATTTTGTTCTTTAATGCAGGAGGGTAATGATAGGTTTCTTTATAGGAGTTTTTATGATTAATTAATCCTTCCCATGTTATAATGCTAACGTGAAGGGCGTAAGCTGAACAAACAAGGCCCAGACCCTATGCTGTTCTTGGTTTGGTTGTGTGTATTTGTGGGAGATCGAGAAACAACGCGACAAGGAAAAAAATGGAGCCACACAATGATTGCAGTATCCCAGGTGGCCTGTAGGCGTAGTCGGTAGAGGAAACATACCTCCAGAGCTTCACCGGAGGCCCGCAGAAGCTTCACTAGCACGACAGCACCGGAGACCAGAGAAGGCGGCGACTGGAACCCATTGGCCGAAAAGAAGAGGAGGCGCCAGATGGCACCATGGTGGAAAAGGGTTGTTGGAAGATGCCAGCCACATTGAAAATGGTGGCACACTACGGAGGAGTGCCACAGATCTGAGCCGCGATGGAAGGAAGGGGTGGCCAGCCATCGCTGACCGCGTTGTCACCAGGCGGTGCACCACAAAAGAAGGCCGCAGCTTTGATCCATGGAGTAGGGAATACCCGTGCCCCAAGAGTCATACTGATGACCGGTTCGAGTGGACCTTCCAGCACCATTCGGCGCTGCCACTTAAGAAAACAAGAATGGCTTGGCCATTTAGGAAGGGGGGTGGACCCCCGTGCTCGGACAGCGGGCCGAGTGGTTCCGCTGCCTGGCGGGCTGAGTCCAACCGGGTGGGCCAGGCCAAACCCACGTCCCAGTGGTCCAGACTAGTCCCAACCGAACCGAGCTGTGCCCAGTGGGATGGGTTGGGTCAGTCTGATCGAGTCAGATCAGACCCAAACCCTTTTCGGCCCAATTACGCTTAAATAGACGTATCTACTAAACCGAACGTCCATTTGATGAACCGTCTATAGAACCAGAACCATTAGGACAAGGATGGAATTTTTTGATACTGCACTTGAGTTTTGGAGAAATTTGGAGAACATCCGAGTTGGATTGACCCCAAATTCAACCTGAACCTCAACACTAAAATGCCTATAAATCACAGATCGATCATTTGGTTGATGAACTGTATGTTGTGTTGGAACCCTTATGAAATGACAATTCATTAGGTTACTTCTTCATGGGACTTCGTTCAAGTTGAAATATGACCGTTGGCTTGAGGAGCGGATCCTCCCGGAATCAAGCGTGCTTTGTGCAGGAATCCAGTGGCTGGTTGTGATGTGTCGAATGAATAGCGATCCTGTGTGGGTCAGCACCGAGCGATTCTATGTGGGTCAGCACCGAGAAATTCTGTGTGTGTCAGCACTGAGTGATTTTGTGTGGGTCAGCACCGAGTGATCCTGTGTGGGTCAACACTGAGAAATCCTGTGTGGGTCATCACCTAGTGATCCTGTGTGGGTCAGCACCAAGTGATCCTATGTGGGCCAGCACGTAGCGATCCTGTGTGGGTCAGCACCGAACGATCCTATGTGGGTCAGTACCAAGCGATCCGGTGTGGGTCAGCAGTAGAGCCTCTTTATAGAATAAGATGATCTATATTTACGACCAATCATCTATACTTCTGTACTTAATTTATTCATGGTGTGAGATATCTTTTTATCTGAGCTTTGTGATTGAGATCATGGGTTTTGAATTTTCCTTTATGGAATTATTGGAGACCATCGGGGGTCTCAGGGTCCCTACTGGGTATTGTTATACTCACCCCTGCATGGGTTTTCCCACATGTTATTGTGTCTTGTGAAGACGATGGACAACTAGACTGAGTCTTGAGGGGTCAGGGCTTGACAGTGCTCGGAGGTGATTGACAGACAGAGTTCGGAGGTGACCGGTTGATGTGGAGATCCACAATGATGATCTGCACCTACCCTTCAGGTAGGATCCTTGGCAGGCTACCTTTGGAGCTTTTTTTAATTTTACTTGTACTTCTATTTCAGTTGGGATTGTATTCTGGCCCCCTTTTTTACTTTTAGTACTACTTTTACATTTAGTTGAGGTTTTTAGTTGGGGTTGTACCTTTATTCTTCCATTGTGTTATAATTGTATGCAGTGTGCCCTATCTGTGTGTGTACAGGTTTTGAGGAAATTCCTTCCCATTTTAGGGATATGCCTTTCCGGTGCTAGTCGCCAACCCCTGGCCTATGGAAGGCGGGCTTGGGGTAGTCATGACACAGGCCCCAGGGGACATGTCACGGAAAAGTGGTATCAAAGGGGTAGGTTCTACCAGAATAACTAAGAGTCTGTATTTTTCAATGGGGAAAATTGTGTTAAGTGTCTTGAGTTCAGATTTTAGTCTAGGGAGTTCGGTGTTGGTGTGGAGGATGACGTATCCATACACCAGGACCCTAAATTCTATTTTCCGAATCGGTACACGAAAACACTAGTTGCATGTGTTTTGAAAATGTTTTTTTATTGATATATTTTGAGTCAGCTCACCAGGTATAACTTATTGACCACGGTTTATCTTGATTCTCTTTCAAGATGCCTCCACACAGACAGCCAGCTAGGATTCCAATGCGTGACAATGAGGATGGTCCATAGAGTGATGAGGCTTCAGTTTCCTGAGATGGTACTTTCATGTGGTGTCCCAATGATACCACTACCCGTTGGTCAGTAGTTACTACCGGCGCTACTGGTAGAGGACACATATAGGCTCAGTGCCTTACACGAGTTTCAGTGATAGATACCCCTCAAGTTATGAGGTGAGCCCAAATCATAGGTAGCTAAGGACTGGCCTGAGGTGGTGACCGAGTTTCAATCTAGCCAGGGCACCATTAGATCATATGGAGATCCTAGAAATGGGTATTCTACATGGCTTAGTAGGGTGATATAAGGGTTTATATTACCCCTATCTTATGATGAGGTGACTTTTCCTTGGATAGATCTTGAGAAACTTCCTTAGAGAAGGGGGTATCTTACCATAAAAAAGATAAGGGGTTTTTGTTCCCAAGAGCTTCTATAGTTTCGACAGGATAACATATCGGTAACTGAGTTTTCGTATAGTCATACCAACCATTCCAATTACTTGATGAATACAATATGAACAGTGGTTTTGGGCTTGGACCTCTAAGCAAGATGTGATTAGGGACATTCAAGCTAACACTATTTTTCTGTGCATTCCTACTTATATTAGGGTGCTAGAGAGAACCTTTGTGGTTGAATGTTCCTTGGCTCAGTAGATACAACTAGTGAATGTTAGTAGTGGGAAAGCAGGAAACTGACACCAGTCTCAGAGACTTGGGTGTGTAAAATGTTTCAAGAAGAGGAATTTATAGGGACAAATGAATCTATAGGAAAATAGATATGGAAGAGGATCTAGGAGAGAATCATGAGGTGGTGTACATTTTGACATGTTACAACCACCACCCAATGTGGTCCTCACTAGGCACAGGGAGCTAGAGGACAGGGGAATGGAGTAGCAGCATGCAATCAAGGAGTGTGACCCTAAGGCTCTAGGAATGATTCGAGGTATGGTCTATGTATACTGCTAGCATTCGTATTAATAGACATTGGTACTAATATTTCCTTCTTGTCACAAATCTTGTTTAAGACCTAGAGTTTCTGGTTAAACTGTTGACTTGACCCTAATGTCTGGAGATACCTATGGGAGGAGACTTGATAATCAAACTTATGCCAATGGCATGATCTAACCCTTAAGGTGAGAGTGTCGGTTAGAACCTATTGGTGGAAGCATCGAGGCCTTACGACATTAGTTTGGGTATGGACTGACTATCCAAAAATCATGCTCATATTGACAGTTTTATGAAAAATTATGTGGTATATCTTCAGCATTAGAATGAGGTTTTCATTAGTTTGAGAAAAAGAAAACCCAAGAAGCACAAGATAAACTCATGCATAGGCGGGTGTAGTCGACCACTCTTGATTCAGCCAAACTTACCCTCGTGGAAGCATGAGTTTTGAGTTTTCAGTTCCCAAAAATAGTGGTAGAGTGCGAGAATATCATTTCTAAAGATGTTTCCAGGATTTCCTCCCCGCAAGGAGAGGGACTTTTTCATTGGCTTGTACCTAGGGACGACAATAATATCTACAAATTCATATCAGATGGATCCCATGGAGCTCTGGGAGCTGAGAGTATAATTGGGAGACTTGCAGAGGAAAGACGTAGTAAGACCTAGGGTTTGAGGTTATGTGTGGATTATTGGTACTTTAACCAAGTGGACATGGAGAATGAGTACCCACTAACAAAGGGTCGATGAAACACCAATCATTTAAAAGGGGTAGCCATTCATGTGGATGGAAAGGTGACTGTAGTATTTTCAGGAGTTGAGACAATGGTGATGGTTGGATTTCCTCTTGGACTATGACTTTGAGATAGTCTATACTCCTGGGAAGGGGAATTTGGTGGAATATGTGCTCAACAGGAGGTCTAGTTTGCAATTGCTGAGTGAGGTGACATAACAACTAACAGCGTTGAAGATATCCTTCGTGGATAGTGATGGAGTAGCTTACCTCCAGTCTATGACTGTCACTCCCCCACTACATCAACAAGTTCGGAAGGCACAACTTGGGGACACAGACTGTGAGACCTGACGTGCTCAGATATCCTTAGGATAGGTTCCTGAAGGATTTTCTGAAGGTGGGGAGCATGTCATCCTTTTCAGAGGATGCATCATTGTATGAGTGACACTATGAGAGGAGGTGTTGAGGGAGTTCCACACATCCCCTTTGGCAGTATATCTGAGTGTGGAAAAGATGTACCAGGACCTCTAACATCAGTACTGGTGGCCAGGGATGAGAAAAGAGGTGGTAGAGTTCATATCATAGTGCCTCACTTGTCAGCAAGTGAAAGTTGAGCATCGGGTTCCATCATACTAGATCACAAATTTTTAGCCCTAGACTAATGGTCAGACAGAGCAGACCATGCATACGTTGGAGGAAATGCTTCATGCTTGTGTCCTAGATTTTGGTCATAGTTGGGAGGATCACCTACCACTGTTGGAGTTCACATACAACAATAGTTATCAATCCACCATTGGTATGACACCATTTTAGTCCTTATACGAGAAACCATACAAATCACCTCTATGCTAGACAAACCCAGGGGAGTCAGCACTTATGGGTCCAAAGTTGGTATGGGCTACCACTGAGAAGGTGTATATCATCCAAGAGAGGATGAAGACTGCACAGAGAAATAATAAGTCTTATGCTGATAGGAGATGGGGACCCTTAGAGTTTTAGGAGGGATACCATGTCTTCCTATAGGTCTCACCCCAATGAGGATTAAGGAGATTTGTTTTGGGTGACAAGCTATCTATGAGGTTCATCAGATATTTCCAGATTCTCAAAAGAGTTGGAAAAGTGGAGTACTATCTAGATCTTCCCCCACAAATACACCAGATGCATAATGTTTTCCATGTTTTTCAGTTGAGGAGATGCGTGCATGATCCATCACATGTTATTGACTAGGGAAAGTTGGACTTTGACGATGGGGTGAATTTTACGGAGTTCCTGGTGGAGATAGAGGATCGACAGGAGCGAGTACTTCATGGACGGTCGATCCCTCTGTTATGAGTTTGGTGGCATCACGAGAACCTCCAGGAGAGCACATGGAAGCAGGAGGCTCAGAATCGTGCTCAGTACCCTTATTTTTTTTGATTTTCCTTGGTTTTGAATTTTGGGGATGCAAATCCCTAAGGTGGGGAGTATTTAATGTCTCATAATTTCTATATTTTTTTTAATTATATGGGATTATTACAAGACTGCGAAAATTTACAGAACGTGATTTTGAGGTTTGGAGTGCCCGAAATGATCCATAAAAAAATGTTAAGCTTTAAATAGTTGGCTTGAGAAGCTTTCCTAAAAAAGTAAAATAACTCTTAAACAGGTTCCCGAATCAAAAATATGAGGGAACCATTGCATTCAGGATGACAGGTTTACTCTAGACGCAATTTAATTTTAGTCGGTTCATGCCTCCAATAAGAAAACCCAAAAATGGCATAACCATACATAAAATAATTAAATAAAATAATTTTATTTTTCAAATGATTATAACTCATGAATGGTGACTCAGATTTAAAATCTGAGGCCATCACTGAGATAATGAGGGTATGCTTTCCTTAGGAAGATTCTAACCTTGGCCGGCGCGGGCCAATAGTGGAAGTTAGTATTTTTCTATAAATAAAATAATTAAGTAATAATTATTTTATTGTTAAATTATTTAACTCATAAATGGTAACTTGGATTGGAAATCCTAGAGTACTTTTGAGCTCATGAGGGCGTGTTTCCCTTAGGAAAAGCCTATCCTCGACCGGTATGAGTCGAGGGCGACTGTTAACAATTTTTGAACTTTCTTTATGGTACGTTCAGTAAACGTGTGGGCGGTGATTTTTATCTTTTGAATCAGTGCTCGAATTAAAAATATGAGGGAAACATTGAATTCATAGTGCCATGATTCACTTAAGGGAAGATTAACTTCGATTGAAAAGGGTTAAACGAAAAAGTTAATTTTTGGACTTTACCAAAAAAGTAACTCAACGAGTTATTTTATTCTTTCTTGTAACTGTTGAGCGGCGGTGGAGGGACCACATGGTTATCATGCCATTAAATGGATGGTTACACTTGGTTGTGTAACCGCACCATTGGGATAATTAATAGGATCATTAATTTAATTCATTAATGAACCTTTTTAATTATGCAGTGTGTTAATCCTCTCTTTCGTCTATTTAAACAAATCTCGGGCATGGGTTTTTGGCACTCAAGAGAGGAACCTCTAACGAAGTGCCACAGTGTCTTCCACCAACCTATAATGAGGCTTTGACGACCATTAGAGGATTCGATGACAAGTGCCAAAGGATGTGAACCTTCTCCTTCGTCCGAAACACCCTCGGCTGTGGACACTCCTTCCTCATACACAATGAATTCTAATGAGCTTGAGGTAGGGGTTATGTGCTTAATTCCTCCCTTTTTACCCTTTCTGGAATATTATGGAAAACAAAGATCAAATTTCCAATAGGTTGATCCATGGTTTGTTCTTTAATTCAGGAGGATAATGCGAGATTTCTTTATGGGAGTTTTTGTGATTAAATAATCCTTCCCATGATATAATGCTAACGTGGAGGGAGCGATACGAATGAAAAAGGCCCACCCTCCACCATTATTGGTTTGGTTGTGTTTATTCATGGGTGACCAGACAATAATGTGGAAAGGCCAAACTGGGATCCACACAGTGATGGAAGCTTCCCGGGTGGCCCATAGGCGTAGTCGATAGAGGAAACAGACCTCCAGAACTTTACCAGAGGCCCAAAGAAGCTTCTCCGGTGCGGCGGTGTTGGAGACCATAGAAGGTGGAGGCTGAAAATTGTTGGTTGCAAAGAATAGGCGGCACCTAAAGGTGCTTCTTTGGGAAAGGGAGGCCAACCGACGCCAACTGCGTTGACAACGACGGCGCGCCACGGAGGAGGGCCAAAACTCCGAGCCGTGATTGACGGAATGGGTGGCCGGCCATCACCGTCCGCATTGTCACTAGGAGGCGTTCTATAGCAGCATGCTGCAGAGGAAGGCCACAACTTCATGCCTTGGAGGAGGGTGGACGCATGCCCCATGGGTCCCGTGGGTGACCGGTCCAAGCGGACCGACCTAGTGGTGCAGTTCCATCCAGCACCGACACTTTAAAAACGTGAATGGATTAGCCATTCAAGAAGGGGAGTAGAACCCCATGCCTGGACAGTGGGCCGTATTGTTCCATAGCCCGGCGGGTCGGGTGGTTCCATGGCCTGGCGGGCTACACCCAACTGGGTGATCCGGGCCGAACCTTCGGCCCATCAGACCGGGTCGGGTCAGTCCAACCAGACCCTGACCCTTTTGGGCCTAGTTACACTTAAATGGGAGTATCTATTAAACCAAAAATATGTTTGATGAACCATATACATCGCCATAACCCTTAGGACAAGGCAGATCTTTTGTGCTACCCCACTTGAGTTTTGGAGAAAGCTGGAGAATAACTGGGTTGGATTGACCCTGAATCTAACATGGCCCTCGAAACTAAAATGCCTATAACTCACAGACTGAGCATTCAGTTGATGCTCCGTCTATTGCATTGGAACCCATATGAATGGTGGTTCAATAGGTTACTTATTTGTGGGACTTAGTTTTTTTGAAATACTACTGATGTATTGAGGAGCAGATCCTCCCAGAATCAAGAGTGCTTGGTGCAGGAATCCAGTGGCTGACTGTGACGTGAAGAATGAATAGTGATCCTGTGTGGGTCAGCATCGAGTGATCCTATGTGGGTAAGCACCGAGCGATCTTGTGTGGGTCAACACTGAGCGATCGAGTGTGGGTTATCACCAAGAAATCTTGTGTGGGTCAGCACCTAGCGGTCCTATGTTGGTCAGCACCCAGCGATCCTATGTGGGTCAGTAACAAGAAATCCTGTGTGGGTCAGCACCTAACGATCCTATGTGGGTTAGTACCAAGAAATCCTGTGTGGGTCAGCACTGAGAAATCCTATGTGGGTTATCAGTATAGCCTGTTGACAAAATAATATGATCGAGCTTTACGACTAATCATCTGTACTTCTGTACTTAAGTTATACCTGGTGTGAATTTTTTTTTGATTTGAGATTTGTGATTAAGATCATGCTTTGTGGATTTTCCATTGTGGAATTCTGGGAGACCATCGGGGGTCTCGGGGTCCCTAATGGGTATTATTATACTCACCCCTACACGGGTTTTTCTCGCACCTTTTTGTGTCTTTTGCAGAGGACGGGTAACTAGACCGAGTCTTGAGGGGTTAGGGCTTGACGATGCTCAGAGGTGATTGATAGACGGAGTACGGAAGTGACCAGTTGACATGGAGAGCTGCAGTGATGAGCTATACCTAACCTTCAGATAGGATCCTTAAAGGGTGACCTAAGGAAGTTTTTTCTTTTACCTATACTTCCATTTCAGTTGGTCTTGTATTCTGGCCCCCTTTTTACTTTCAATACTACTTTTACACTCAGTTGAGGTTTTTAGTTGGGGTTGAACCATTCTTCTTCTATTATGTTATACTTGTGTGCAATGTTCCCTATCTGTGTGCGTACAAGTTTTGAGAAAATAACTTCTCATTTTAGGGATATTACTTTCCAGTTCTTGTCTCAAACCCCTGGCCTATGGAAGGTGTTCTTGGGGTAGTCACGACACGGGCCCCAGGGGACGGGTCGTGACATTTTTTGTCATTTTTCACCATTCCATTTGATTATACATACATATTCGAATTATAATGTGTTTGAATGTTCTAATATCATTTAATTATATTCAAATATATCATATAATTTCAAAACATTCACCATTATAAGGATTACATTATAAATTATATTTTATTCTATATTTGTTTTTCTAAAAATATCCCTCTCTTCAAGTATAAATACCTCATATACCTCCCCTTAAAAAAAACTTCACAACCACTTACCAAAGGAAATTATATTCCAATTTACCATATTATAATCCCCTTATAATCTTTAGGGACATTATGGAGTAATAATACTCTACTAATTTTAGTTTTAATGGCTATATAAAAGGAAAAAATTTAAGAAATATATAATGTCATTCCATATTTTCATTTAGTTTTCATTTTCTACATTCCTAGAACCCTTTTATTTTATATTCCAAAATTATCTTATGAAAATTAATAAAATTGTAACATGAAATTGATAATTTTAATATCATGTTAAATTTTTTATTATATATATTTCAAACTCCTCTTTGGACAATATCATCCTAAAGGTTTGTTTACCCCCCAGGAGGACATTTTAGACTCTCTAATTATCAAAAAAGACATGTATAAATATAATTAAATATATATAATAAATTAATTTTTAAATATATGTATTTATATGATTCTATAATAAATTTTAAAAATTAAAAAATAATAATAATTCAGTAATATTAAATAAGAGTAATTTTGTATATTTTATGAAAAATATGTAAAAAACATTTTACCATTACTGATATGAATTATGAAATATAATCCAATTATTATAATTGATAAAAATTTAGAAAATTAACATAATTTAATATTTTTACATGTTTCAATAATTTTATTTTATTATATAGGAAAAGGAAATGAGACAAAATAAGTCGGCATCTAAGTTATTTAGATTCTCAAAACCAGCTCCCACACTTTTGGGTAATCCCCTATTTCAAATTATTTTTATTCTGGATATTGCATAAATATCTGTAAAATATCCTTAAATTTTATTTTCATTTTATTTCTCTTGATATACATGTCCCTATAATGATAATATGATTTTTAATCAAATTACTTTGATTTTTTAAAACGCCATTATTTTAACAAAACATTACTTTTTCTCCTCATGAAATTGTTCTTCCTCATAGAACAATGATAATTTTACCAAAATATGATTTCCATTCTTCATTTGGGAAATACAATGTTTATTAACTAATCAATTATTTATAAATCACTTACTAAATCCATTAATTTCTATTTGTTTATTTCATAAACACGATTCATATTTTTTACCTTTCCATGTGGCATGCATGATTATTAGGATTTTTTGAAGTGATATGAGGGCCAAGAATTATATATTCTTCTAATTAATTGGGTTATGTAATAAATATAATGATATTATGTTTATTAATTGTGACCTTAATTCAATATTTGTTCCCAATTATGATGTTATGATTTATGTATATATATTATGTGTGAACATGATGCTATATTTGTTTTATAAGTATGTGTGGGATCTAAAATCCACATTATGATGTTTCATTATCATGCATATTTCATATTCCATACCATTATCAAATGATAACCTTTTTATTATTAGGAAAATCCTACTATTAGGATTTAATGATGTTGATTATGATCACCCATGTACTATAAATTCATGTCCCTAATTCCACCCATTTAATTCCTCTCATCATAGGGATTTTATCTCACCCTTATAATTGATAAATATCCTTAGGTGATAACATGTACAAAGGAGAACATGGGAGATTTTTTAGAGTATAGAATAAGTATTTAAATTAAATTTAAATTATATAGTGTATACATGAATTATAAACCTAATTTTTCTAAGATACTAAACCCTTTGATTATAGAATATATTGATAATTAGTTATTTGTATATAAAATAATGTAATTTTTATGCAAGATAATATTGGATCTATATATATGGGCATCATACTAAAGTTACCTTTTTTATTTCTAGTTATAATGTGTAACATATCTAAGTTGCAAACCTTATAAATCAATCTTTACTAATGCGAACCTCTTGAATAATCACTTCCAATTTATATATATTTATATACTCATTCTAATATTCATTGTTCTTTATGTAAATAGGATGTTATGAAGTCATTTTGGAATGATAGGATTGATCTCCATCAATTATTTCCTTAAAATTCATCCTCTCCAATTCCATTAGCACTAGTTCTTTTTCAATCGTGATCATAGAAAGAGTGGCATGGTCTTTCCTTCTCTGAGTATCAACCCCCACATATTCTTTCCCCATGTAGTAATTTTTTGAGAGGTTTCAATCTTATATAAATTCAAACCATATCATTTTGTTAATAATAAATTACTTATATGTAAATATATATTTCAAGATCTATTGATTAGTAAATATATAAAACATTTTCTCTAAAGATATAATGTCCCCAAATATTCAATGTAATGATTATGGTTGAAATATCTAAATAATAAAGAAAATAATTTTTTCTCATGAGTATTTAATTTTCATGAATCATAATAAATTACCTTTTGGTGACTTATGAAGATGTATCCCAAGACCTTCTTTGAGGAATCACTATATTACAAAAATCCTCCCCCACTATAGGGTAATGTAATCACATGATCTCTAAACAAAAATTTATTCATTTCCTTGAATGTTTATTCATAATCCTATATAAAATGGAGATTTACTTCCCCTAATGTTAAATTGGATATTTTATTTTATGGCTATGAGAAACTTATCACAATGATGAAATATTATCCTTCTAGACCAATAAATCTATAGATCTCAGTTATAGTGGTTTTTCTGGGCCATTGTTCAATGAATTATATTTTTTAAGGATATATAAATATATATGGTAGTTATTGTGGTTCATGAGGGGTATACCCCTTAATACTACATTCAAAAGTACCTGTTTCAAAATTGGATAGGGATGAATTTCTAAGTAACTATAGTAGTAAAAATAGTGGATAATATATCACTTACTATAGATTCATAAATATTCACCAGATCTATGAAAAGAAGCGATAAATTTGGTCCTATATTCCATATGACTTCAGGATACTAAAACACTTGAAGTCGGAAGGAATTTGGTCAACCTTAGTCATTTTATCCATGGGTCTTGGGGTCATGAAATATTTAGGTCATATCACATAGGAATAGGCCCTAGAAGAGGGATCCAAACATATAGTGGCCTCTAGAGAAGTCCAAATCTGATTGGGAAAGAAGATAGGGTATGTAATTTCATCATCGATACATGGAACCTTATAGATCCACATAGGGAAATACTTGTCAATCATCCTTATGTGGTGAGTAGCATGGCTCTATTAATTAAGTAGGCATTTAGGAGGGGTTATTCTAGTGTAGTCTAGTATTTGGGTCATGAACTATGACTTACACCTATTTTCCTTCTGGTATAGTATTGGGCCTTGTGCTCATGGTCCCGTGGGTCTTGTAAGGATTCTCTCTCCATCTAGTTTAAAAGGCCTCTATATAAAAAATAAAGAAAATCGAATTCCTTCATGAATTTCATTGGAGGATCTAAATATATTCCCATAATTGTGATTACATGACCCAATAATGGAACCATTACAACTAGAATTCACATTTTAAAATTATCACATACAACATCTCCATTAATAAGTCCATCAATAGATGCTGTAAATGATCTTCATTGTATTCTATTCTCATTCACTGTATAAAAATATCATCTATCACAATAACTATAAAATTATTTGTGTTTTACCTAATTAATCTATTAATTAGAAACATTAAGATGGTGAGGGGATTTTTCAATTCAAATAGGATAACTATAAACACAAACTATCCATACTCTATTTGGAAAGTTGAATTGGAATACCCTCCCTTTTAACCTACAATAGATGTTATATTGATCAATGATTAATTTTTTGTTAGTGTTGAGATTCTTTGAGTCGATTGAGAAGGTTGTTGACATGGGATACGTGATATTTATTCTTAATTATGATTATATAAATCTCAATATATTCAATAAAAAAGATTATTGAGCCATATTTATTTTTAATAAATGGTATTGAATCATCAAATGATAATTAACTGGGGAGGATGTAACCATTTTTTAAATTCCCCATTAGGTACTTTAATTTCTCCAATCAATGAGATATATCTTAGGTTAATTCCATGAGATAATATTGGATATATGTATAAGTTTTATTGAAAAATAAACTTCATGATATAGGATAATACCAAGCAGTTCATCTAGAAATAAATCAGTATATTCCCATACAATAGAAATGTTATCAATATTGACTATCAAACTAATAATATGATTTAAGTGTTTCTTTTTGTTTGGTATCAGATCCCATATTGTATAATTTTCTTCCTAGGGTGATCATCGCTATGTTAATACATGAGAATATAATGATCTAGAATATGAAATAAGATATCCTACTATAGAAAATTGATATGAAAGCTATGTAGGGATAACCAATCTATTCCCATCATCACATGAAGTTCAACCAATGGTATAAAAAATTAATATGTATAAGGTATCATCCAAAAAATCTCAATAAGAGAATATTTATATATATTACGTGCACTAATTAATCCACAAGGGGTTTTCATTGATAGATCAATATCTATTATTTTGGGTGGTGATTCTAGGTTTTTAGAATTTTTTTTAAAAATAATGTGATATTTCAGAATAAAATCTTCTACATGCATATCTTGAATAAAGACAATGTATACCTCACATAACATCATTATCCTTGTCTTCCCTAGAGGGAGTGATTTCAGATTCCCATCCTTAATTCCTATATTTTGGAGGCTAATGGGGATATTTTAATAATTTCCCCATGGGATGGGTAATTGATTTTGATACTTTAAAAAATGACTTCATGTAAATAAATATAATTTTATAGATCATTAGTTGGGACCTTATACTTATCTGCTATGTTAACTAGCCTATTTTCCTTTTTAAATTTTGGGCTTGGTGACCTACTTTATAACACATAAAACACTTCCCATATCCTATTCATAAATTAACTATGTGCTTCATCCAAAACATTTGGAATATTGGTATTGAAAATTATTCCTCCCATGTGACTAATCATCAGTGATCCATTGCCATTCCTCCTTAATTTATACCTCTATAGAGTCTAGATAAAACCTAAATTGAAACTCTACCATAGAACATAGAGAATAATAACATAATATATAACAAAGTATCTTTTTATAAATTCTTTTGGAATATTAGTTTTCAATACAATATATAATTGATCGATTTTAATTTTTGGAAATGAGATAAAACAAGAGACTTATCTTGAAATCTACATAAAGTTTTTTTATATCCCAGTGGATTCATTCCACTTTTTATTAAACTCCATGTATTCCCTCCCCATATTACTGATATGTGTTTGTGGAATATAAATAGAATAAAAATTATTAATTTATTCTCATTATATTTATTTTACATCATAATTCACCATTTTATTCTTAATAAGAGTCCACCATTGGTCATCCTCACCTTCCAAATGGTAAACATCATAAACAACATTCTCATGTTTTAAAACTGGAGAATATAAAATTTCATTACTATAAAATTAATATATATCCCTAATAAAAGAATATTTAAAGAGGCTTTAACATAAGGTAGACATTTCCCCATGAGATACTAAATAACAAGAGGGTCCTTCCATAGTATGTTAAAGATGTCAATGTGATTCATTTTATTATGCATAGAATGAGACAATTGAGTGAGTATTTCTTGTAAGTATTATATTCCATCTCCCATTCTATTAGGTTTATCTTTTAGAAAACTAGTAATCTTTCCATCATAACCATTGTTAACCCAATTCCTTCTATTTATATCCATTTTTAATAAAAAAAATAGTTACCTAGAAATATGAATGTTTAATAACATAAGGGAAATATATTTTGAAGGTAACTAAACCTTAAAAATTCATAATTATTGACACTATCTTGTTATTCAATATTTATTTTAGTTCAAACTATTTCAATCATTATTAAATATTATATTGGGATTTTTCATACATCAAAACCTAATCCAAAAAAGTTACTAAGAAATAAAACATCCGTAATGGATCCTAAAGAGTATGATATCATCCAGAGACTATTACCCTAATGTATCTATCCAGGTTTGTAGGTATGTCTCTATGTCATGCAGAATGAAAAAATTTAGTTATACCCAAAATAATCTATTTATGTTGCTAACCATAGGTAAAAATATACTATATAATATATTCACTTTACAGAATCTATATATGGAATAATTTTCTTGGGAAATCACCTCTTCAAGACATTATCAATATTTCATGATATCATCTATTACTTAGGCTCAAGTATACTATTATCCCATTGTAATTCCCCGACCCCAGTTACCTAGAGTCGGTGCATTATTTTAATACATTGGCATGATTACAAGGAATCAAGTCCCGAAGGACCGATCATTTTAGCAGTCTTGGAAAATAGATTACATACATGAATGTTACATTACACTTCATAACATACAAAACAACATAAATAATCCTTTATTAATTAAATTATTCCCTTGTCTTATCCTTGCATATCAATCACAATACACTTCTTTTAAATCTTGGGAAAAATAAAACATAAAAATGGGTGAGCTCAAACGCTCAGTAAGGGTAAGCAATACAACGAAAACTTTCATAAATAAGCATAAAAATTTAAGGCAATGTATAACTAAAACAAAATCCTTTTAAACTTGAACTTCAAAATAATATGGAAAAGATAAAATGGAATAATTCCTTTTACTTATTTACATGGATATTCTACTAGTCGAATAATCACATGCAATATCAATAACCACTTTCATAATGATGGAATGCATAATGCCAGACTATCAAAACCACATAGTCAAGGCCTCGTGCCGAGACTACAAATAATATTTTGTCAAGGACTTGTGCCAAGACATTATTTTGTCTCATGAGACCTAACCATGCATCTAGGAGCTATAGCGGGCTCCACCCGTCACTTACTAAGTCCAATGCATTCCTCATATGAATAGGTTTAAACATAACATAAACATTCATATTAAAACTAGCATACGAAATGTCAATACTTTCTCCATAAACCATGAATGGTATAAAAATAACACATCCACAGTCAAACATATCACAAAACCTTCAATGTAAGTTTTTTATAATAAATCAACTTCAAATGAGTTTAAAATTCATCAAAGGATGTTGACATAGATGAAAATTATGAGTAAACCTTTTTGAGAGAAATATCCTTTTTGTAAAATCATTTAAAAGTCACACATTTATAAAGGAAGTAATTTAAAATAGATTTTTGAATCAAAGTGTCCCATAACACTTTGAAACTTTTGAAAAGAATTATCATTTAAAAACAGTCATGTCCATATAAATAAATCCTTAAAACCATTTTGAAAACATGGACATTAATTAAAAAGATTTAGAAAGATAAATCTTTAAAACATTTGAAATTCTGATCTTGATAAATAGTACCTTTCAAAATACTTAAAATATTCATTTTGAAATCATTTTTATGAAAAATTAACATGTATGATAAAAATTTCCCAGTAAATACTTACACATAAACAATCTAGGATAATAATGAGATTGAGGAATTAACCCTTACCAATTTGGTAACTTACGAAACATACAACCCATGAAAGAGGTATCATACAATGAATATTTAAATACACATAAATTAAAGTATATTACACAAATAATACAATTATGGGCAGTACATACACCACACAAAAGGTAATAGTGGCAATATGACATGAATCTCACAAAAATAAGGAGTGAGATGAAAAACCCTTACCTTGCACTTTCCTTTAGTCGAGGGTACGTTTAACCTCCTGTACGAAGATCGTAGTATGTTATTAAATTATACCAGAACCATATTAATATTTATGATATCATACATTATTCATTTATGACTTTATACTACCCCTTTAATAATAATTTCCATGTTAAATTAACATTTCGGGTGATAATCGTTTTCTTTATCGTACGTGTTTTAACTTGTTAATCTTGATTGTATCACTTAGATCACGATTTAAATACTTACAGAATATAAAACATGATAAATATATCATATATATTTATAATATAAATATGTATAATAGACATATATATGAAATGGAAAACACCGTTTATGGAGACGGTAGTCTGTACGTACGCATAAACGCTGTTTCTGTTTTCATATAGTATTGAACGGAAGTAAGTGAATGTAAGTACATAAATAATTATATAAATATAAATATATATATATATATAAAGTAGCATTATTATGTCATATATAACATACTTATTAGTAACATATATTTTTATAATCATCGATGAATGGTGAACTTGGAAATGAATCTCATCGCGTCGTGGAGACGGTAATCCGTATGTACGCACGAGCGAAAATATCATTCATTTGATATTAAAATAATATATAATTGAATGGTATATCATATATACAGACTAATTATCATGTTATATTTATTATTTACATGAATTATACATCATTATTATAACCATATAAATAATAATATATTGAATAACAATTACACCACAACGTGGAGACGGTAGGCCATACGCACGCACATATGGTGGCATGTCATTCAAGGGATGGGTATAATAATGAATTTTTTTGATCCATAATTATAATAACATAAAAGTATATAGAATATACTAGAGTTATTATTTTAGAATGGAAATAACAATGAAAGAATAAGTTGAAGAGGAAAGGAACTTTAAAGAGGGTGGTGAAGATGTTACCTCTTCTTCGGGTTCTTCCTTTTGATTTGATCAAAAGGGCTCCTTAGGTTGGATTTATGATCAAAATAAGGCCTCTAGGATTAATTTAGGAAAGTTGAGAGAGTATTTGGGTAGGGGTTGGCCGAACCAAAAGGATTTGAAGGTGTGAAGAATTGGTTAGAAGTTGGGTCCTTTTATAAGGGGGGGGGGCTCTTTAGAAAAAACTTAAATTATTAATTTATAATAAATTCATATTCGGTTTCTAATGGATCCAAAGTGGATTAATCAAAGTATAATGTGTCTATGGGTATAAAACCTTTCAATTAATAGATTTTATATAGGTTTGGGTCATTATATTACCCTTATCTTTTAGTTTTAACTCTTGGTTAATTAGTTTAACACTTACCATGTCACATTGTAATTTATAATATATAGTTAATAAACATACTATATACATCCAAGTGACCCCAAAGTGGTCCATTAATGATAAAAAAATAATGATATAAGTCCTTTGGCCGAACCTTAGGTTTTTAGGAATAGAATATAAATTAATAATATAATATTTAATTTAAAAACTCATTTATATCAATTTTGACACTACTCAATAATTGATTTTTTTTTAAAGTCATAAAAACTTTATTAATTAGAAAAAAATTCATTTAACAAATCCTAAAATGTCATATTAACCAATAAAATTCTTTTATTTCATCAAAACTTTCAAATTATATTTATTTTAACATTTATAATACCAATTATTTGATTCTTTCATTAATAAGGAAAACACTGCATCATTTTTGTGTCATATATATTTTTACTTTTTCAATGTCTAAAAATTATATATAAAATATATTTATGTAGGAAATATTTTTATCTTTATAATTAATATTTATAATTTAAAATATAACATATATAACCCTATGTAAAAATTGTTTTTCTAAAAGATATAAGCTTATGTCATTTTGGTATTTACTTTATCTTAATTAAAATAAAGTGTCCCTATCACCTACAAGTGGCTCCATGGGGTCCCAAAAATAGACCCAAAGATGCCCATGGTCGGAAATGTATCCACCAATAAGTTTAGGACACGTTTTAGGGTAATTTATTATTATTATAATATTATTTTTTAACCCTTATTTACCGGATTGACCATTTAACCATGGTAAATAAAATATTTACCGAAGTAATTATTCAAAATGTCTAAAAATAAAAGTTAAATATTTACACAATTTGGAAATACTGATTCCAAATATAGAATCCATTTTTCCTAATTCAAAACACAGAAGTGGTAGAAATTAATTTAAAATTAATTCCCGCTGTCAAAACAAAAAGCGTGTTTTTAAGATATAATAACTATCAAAATATTGACACTTGTTTAAGTCCAGTTTAATTGTGAAATTATGTCCAATGACAAACATTGTATTAAACGGTAAAAATTTATTCTAAATATACTTTAAAACCAATCAAATTCATAATTTATCACTACTAATTATTTTGATTAAAAAAGTTGTTTTTAATTAAAATTTAGTAATTTTCACTATTCATCAAAATATAAAAGTTATCCAATAAGTACCAAAACGTCACCCTAGGCTAAATTCTATATTCCAAATCCAAAAATTAAGTCCATTTTGAGAGTTAAAATTTATAAAATTTTAAAAAGTGGGTATTACTATTCATAACGGCTACTTTGATTGGTTGTGGTGTGTGTTAAAACTCGAAGTTGCGTACAACACATGCTACTGTATTATTCAAAGAGAAGCGTACCGTGGAATCTTTTGGTGTTAAATTGTAAATTTTTTATGTCTCCATTCAAAATAATAAATTTATTTAGTCAAATTGAATATTTAAAAGTTTAGAATATTGTATTTAAAAAGGGTTCACTATTAAAAGTTGGTAAAAGTGAATTTTCAAAAAATAATTCTTTTATCTGAAAAAAATGAATTTGTTCTTAAATTATATCTAAGAAACTCATAATATGGATTCTAAAATTATAAGGATTATATAAAGTTCAAAATAACCTCTTTTGAACGGCTTGTTTGGTAAGTCATGGTGCACTTGAACTCAGTGTTACGTGTAGTGCAAGTTATTGACTTGTTTTGAAGAAGTACATACTATGAAATATTGGGGTGTTACATTCTTCCCTCCTTCAATAAATTGCGTCCTCTCAATTTGATATTGTTCTTCAAAAATAAAGGTTGAAAATAGAAAATATCTTTGTGGGAAAACCCACATCGTAAATTTGGTTAATAAAATTTAGTCTTAATAAGAGGAAAAGAGAAATGAAAGGGTCACCACCAAATTATGATATCGATTAGGAGAACATTAGTGGAAATTAGAGACATATAATTGGAGGAAAAACATAAATATTTATAGGTAGTGATTGAGGTCATCAATCATAAACAAGTTTAAAATTGAGGTCCTTAAATTCATCAATCTATGATGATTTAAAATGCCATCGGTTCAACAAAACATGAGGTATTAGGATAAATTTTTTTTGGTTTTAAGATCCCTTCAATAAAGTATAAGAATTAATTTCTTCATATAATAATAGGAGAAGAAAAATATATACTTGAAAAGTAGATTTCCATCTTTTAACTAATTTCTACAACAAACTCATCTTTCACTCTAAAAGATAATAGAAATTTTAAAAAAATATTCTATTTATCCTATTTGTTTGGGGTTAAAAAATGAATTTATAATTAATATAATATAAATTATTAAAATAAAATACATTATTTAATCTAGGAAATCTCATGGGCCAGTGGTAGGTGATACACCCTTGTCTCCCTTCGGTTGTGGGTTCAAGTCTTGCGGCCTTGCCGGTCGCGACGGGTTGCCGCTCGACCTCCGGGTTGTCCTTTTATGGAAATCGAAAATTAATCTCAAACTAGAATTATCCAAAATTATTCTATCCAAACTCACAGTCCAATATTTATAAGTAAGGTAAACATAATGTAGATCCTTTTTACCCCATAATAGCATGTGAATTCCTTCATCATGTATTCTTTTAAAACACTGAAACATCCTGAATTACCATAATCCTTACTGATTACATTCGTGCTCCCTTATTCCATATAGAATACTGGATATACTTCATCCATCCAAAAATGTTGTAAACTCCAACAATGATGGAATATACAAATATTTAATCGGTTTCAAGGCAGTCAAGAATATCCAATATAATTTACCCAAATCAACCATATATTATTCCAAAATCAGTACCTCAATATTAGGACCATATTAAGGTTTATATTTCCTTCAACCATGTAATTTCCAAAAAGTTCAACTCGCTGTAGAGTCACTTTTCTTAGTACCATAAAATCTCAAATCCTCAATGAAATAGTACTGCAGTACAATCCTTATATACTCCATAATTATTATATCAAGTACATTGTTGATACAACACTCAAATGACATAATCAACATAAGAACTCTAATAATTCCTCTTCATCTGTGGTAGTATCACAACTTGATTATTATTCAATAGCATCATTTGTGGTATAGTCTGATGACTGGGATATAGGTTCGCGTAGTGTCCAAAATCCTTGCAAATGAAGCATTGTACATTTGAAACCATTTTCTTACCCTTGCAGTCACGTACTTAGTGCCCTTTTCCTCCACACTTATAACAAACTCTCATTCCTTTCAGGAAAGTTCCAGGGTGTTTCTTCCCACAGTTATCAAATATGGGGAAATTTCTTTTCCTTCTTCCCTTTATCCATATTTCTCTCTTCCATCCTTTTCTTCTCTTGCTTCCCTTAAAAGCCATAGGACTCAGTAAACTCTTTACTTATCTTATCAACACATGATACTATTTCTTCATATGATAATAATACATGGGAGACTATTTCCCTTATAAATGATGGCTTAATATCATGAAAGATACGATCATTCTTACTCTTTGGATCATACATATTGCTGGAGTTCACATTCTTTCTACTGGGTGCCATTTCTATACAATAGCATAAACTAGGTCAGTTTATGAATTACAATGAATAATTCCAAACATGTAAAATACCTAACATAAATTGAATAGTTTATGGATATAATCCATAATCACAAAAATATTTTCTTTTAGGAGTTATATAATCATAAACCCTTCATAGCAGTTTGTAAAGAAAATGAGAATTATCCTAAGCATATCCCCCGTGAGTGTCATAACCAAGAGTGCAGCAAGGCCCGTTGTCGTGCACTAGTTCCCGTTAGAGTCTAGCTCAAAGCAGTGTTTTCGGGTTTTACCCCTAGGTACATCTATTCAGAGCCGCCTCTACCTAATCGTATCCAAACAGGGATGTATTTCTTGGAAAACTCACAAAATCTCTACAATACCAAAATTCTAGGAAGTTCTTCTATAATAATCATCAAAGTCTATCTTAGGGATATGTGATCTAATCAGAGTTTATATAAATCTATCTTCCAAGGTTATTGCTAAACTTCCTCTGATACCAACTGTAATGCCCTGACCCCAGTTACCCAGAGTTGGTGCATTATTTTAATACATTGACACGATTACAAGGAATCAAGTCCCGAAGGACCGATCAGTTTAGCAGTCTTGGAAAATAGATTACATACATGAATGTTACATTACACTTCATAACATACAAAACAAGATAAATAATCCTTTATGAATGCCATTATTCCCTTTTCTTAACCATTCATATCAATCACAATACACTTCTTGGAAATTTTGGGTAAAATAAAACATAGAAAGGGGTGAGCTCAAACGCTCAGTAAGGGTAAGCAATACAGTGGAAATATTCATAAATAAGCATAAAAATTTATGGCAATGTATAACTAAAACAAAATACTTTTAAACTTGAACTTCAACATAATATGGAAAAGATAAAATGGAATAATTACATTTACTTATTCACATGGATATTCTACTAGTTGAAGAATCACATGCAATATAAATAACCACTTTCATAATGATGGAATGCATAATGCCAGACTATCATAACCACGTAGTCAAGGCCTCGTGCCAAGACTACAAATAAGATTTTGTCAAGGCCTCATGCCAAGACACTAGTTTGTCTCATGAGACCTACCGATGCATCGAGGAGCTATAGCGGGCTGCACCCGTCACGTACTAAGTCCAATGAATTCCTCATATTAATAGGTTTAAACATAACACAAACATTCGTATTAAAACTAGCATACGAAATGTCAATACTTTCTCCATAAACCATGAATGGTATAAAAATAACACATCCACAGTCACACATATCAAAAAACCTTCAATGGAAGTTTTTTATAATAAATCAACTTCAAATGAGTTTAAAATTCATCAAAGGATGTTGACATAGATGAAAATGATGAGTAAAATTTTTTGAGAGAAATATCCTTTTTGTAAAACAATTTAAAAGTCACACATTTATAAAGGAAGTAATTTAAAAGATATTTTTGAATCAAAGTGTCCCATACCACTTTGAAACTTTTGAAAAGAATTATCATTTCAAAATAGTCATGTCCATATAAATAAATCCCTAAAATCATTTTGAAAAAATGGAAATTAATTAAAAAGATTTAGAAAGATAAATATTTAAAACATTTGAAATTATGATCTTGATAAAGAGTAACTTTCAAAATCCTTTAAATATTCATTTTGAAATAATTTTTATGAAAAATGAACATGTATGATAAAAATTTCCCAGTAAATACTTACACATAAACAATCTGAGATAATAATGAGATTGAAAAATTAACCCTTACCAATTTGGTAACTTACGAAACATACAACCCATGAAAGAGGTATCATAAAATGAATATGTAAATACACATAAATTAAAGTGTATTACACAAAGAATAAAATTATGGGCAGTACATACACCACACAAAAGGTAATAGTGGAAATATGGCATGAATCTCACGAAAATAAGGAGTGAGATGAAAACCCCTTACCTTGCACTTTCCTTTAGTCGAGGGTACATTTAACCTCTTGTAAAAAGATCTTAGTATGTTATTAAATTATACCAGAACCATATTAATATTTATGATATCATACATGATTCATTTATGACTTTATACTACCCATTTAATAATAATTTCCATGTTAAATTAACATTTCGGGTGATAATCGTTTTCTTTATCGTACGTGTTTTAACTTGTTAATCTTGATTGTATCACTTAGATCATGATTTAAATACTTCCAGAATATAAAACATGGTAAATATATCAAATATATTTAGAATATAAATATGTATAATAGACATATATATGAAATGGAAGACACCGTTTATGGAGACGGTAGTCCGTACGTACGCATAAATGCTGTTTCTGTTTTCATATAGTATTGAACGAAAGTAAGTGAATGTAAGTACATAAATACTTATATATATATAAATATATATATCTACAGTAGAATTATTATTTCATATATCACATACTTATTAGTAATATATATTTTTATAATCGTTGATGAATGGTGAACTTGGAAATGAATCTCATCGCGTCGTGGAGACGGTAATCCATACGTACGCACGGGCGAAAATATCATTCTTTTGATATTAAAATAATATATAATTGGATGGTATATCATATATACAGAATCCTTATCATGTTATATTTATTATTTACATGAATTATACATCATTATTATAACCATCTAAATAATAATATATTGAATAACAATTACACCACAACGTGGAGACGGTAGGCCGTACGTACGCACGTATGGTGACATGCCATTCAAGGGATGGGCATAATAATTATTTTTTTGTTCCATAATTATAATAACATAAAATTATATATAATATACTCTAGTTATTATTTTAGAATGGAAATAACAAGTAAAGAAGAAGTTGAAGAGGAAAGGAACTTTAAAGAGGGTGGTGAAGATGTTACCTCTTCTTCGGGTTCTTCCTTTTGATTTGATCAAAAGGGCTCCTTAGGTTGGCTTTATGATCAAAATAAAGCCTCTAGGATGAAGTGAGGGACGTTGAGAGAGTATTTGGGCAGGGTTTGGGCGAACCAAAAGGCTTTTAAGGTGTGAATAATTGGTTATAAGTTGAGTCCTTTTATAAGGGGGAGGAGGGGCTCTTTAGGAAAAACTTACATTATTAATTTATAATAAATTCATATTCGGTTTATAATGGATCCAAAGTGGATTATTCAAAGTATAATGTGGGGATGGGTCTAAATCCTTTCAACCAATATATTTTAGACAGGTTTGGGTCATTATATTACCCTTATCTTTTAGTTTTAACTCTTGGTTAATTAGTTTAACACTTACCATGTCACATTGTATTTTTAAAATATATAGTTAATAAACATACTATATACATCAAAGAGACCCCCAAGTGGTCCATTAATGATACACCAATAATGATATAAGTCCTTTGTCCGAAACTTAGGTTTTTAGGAATATAATATAAATTAATAATATAATATTTGTTTTAAAAACTCATTTATATCAATTCTGACACTACTCAATAATTGATTTTTTTTAAAGTCATTAAAACTTTATTAATTCGAACCAAATTCAATTAAGAAATACTAACATGTCATATTAACCAATAAAATTCGTTTATGTCATCAAAACTTTCAAATTAATTTTATTTTAACATTTATAATACAAATTATTTGATTCTTTCATTAATAAGGAAAATACTGCATCATTATTGTGTCATACATATTTTTACTTTTTAAATGTCTAAAAATTATAAATAAAATATCACTATGTAGGAAATATTTTTATATTTATAATTAATATTTATAATAGAAAATATACCATATATAACCCTATGTAATTTTTTTCTAAAAGATATAATCTTATGTCATTTTGGTATTTACTTTATCTTAATTAAAATAAAGTGTCCCTATCACCTACAAATGGCTCCATGGGGTCCCAAAAATTGACCCAAAGATGCAAATGGTCGGACATGTATCCACCAATAAGATTAGGACATGTTTTATGGTAATTCATTATTATTATAATATTATTTTTTAACCCTTATTTACCGGATTTACCCTTTAACCATGGTAAATAAAATATTTACCGAAGTAATTATTCAAAATGTCTAAAAATAAAAGTTACCTATTTACACAATTTGGAAATCCTGATTCCAAATATGAAATCCATTTTTCCAAATTAAAAACACATAAGTGGCAGAAATTAATTTAAAAATAATTCCCGCTGTCAAAATAAAATGCGTGTTTTTAAGATATAATAACTATCAAAATATTGACACTTTTTTATGTCAGGTTTAATTGTGAAATTATGTCCAAGGACCAAAATTGTATTAAATTGTAAAAATATTTTCTAAATATACTTTAAAACCACTAAAATTCATAATTTATCACTACTAATTATTTTGATTAAAAAGTTATTTTTAATTAAAATTTAGTAATTTTCACTATTCATCAAAATATAAAAGTTATCCGATATGCACTAAAATTTCACCCTAGGATAAATTCGATATTCAGAATCAAAAAACGAATTCCATTTTGAGAGATAAAATTTATAAAATTTTAAAAAGTGGGTATTACTATTCATAATGGCTACTTTGATTGGTTGTGGTGTGTGTTAGAACTCGAAGTTGCGTACAACACACGCTACTGTGTTATTCAAAGAGAAGCATACCGTGGAAGATTGGGGTGTTACATTGTAAATTTTTGATGTCCCCATTCTAAAGAATAAATTTATTTAGTCAAATTGAATATATAAAAGTTTAAAATTTTGGATTTAAAAAGGGTTCACTATTAAAAGTTGGTAAAAGTGCATTTTCGAAAAATACTTCTTTTATCTGAAAAAAATGAATTTGTTATTTCATTATATCTAAGAAACTCATAATATGGATTCTAAAATTATAAGTATTATATAAAGTTCAAAATAACCTCTTTTGAACGGCTTGTTTGGTAAGTCATGGTGCGCTTGAACTCGGTGTTACATGTAGTGCAAGTTATTGACTTGTTTTGAAGAAGTACATACTATGAAATCTTGGGGTTTTACACCCATAATGTTAACTATCCATTATTCTAAAAATATATTATTTATCTTCAAAAAATAATTAAATTATTTCCTCAAATAGAAACTAATGTCACCAAAGCTAAAAAATAAGTATTTTATATCTTTCACATTATAGAGTAATTTATTTTAATCAATAACAATATTTCATTGACTGATAGGTTTAATATCTTTAGAGACTATTTATATAATAAAATTATTTTAAAATACATGAGATAAATCCTACATAACCGCACAATAGAATAACAATATCAAGAAATATAATTAGTAAAAGACATCCACACAACCTATGGTATGAAATCATATGACATTATGAAGCAAAAATTCGCAGTAAGCGGTGAATAAATATTAATCATGGATGAGTTCATAAGAATAATTAGAAATGTGAACACTTTAAAAATATAATATCCTCATGATCTATCACCCTAAAACATATGTGAGAATTAAAATACATAGAATTATAATATACATATACAAAATATCAATATCAAAACATAAAATCTACAATATGAATTGAATGAAGTTAGAATATATCTTGAACTATGAGAGAATAAGATCATAATGAATAACATCCTTTATCTTTGTAACATGCATTATAATACCAAATTATTTCCTTCATGTTCGACACCATCAATTCCCATTCTTACAAGCAAAAAAAAACTCATGAATACTTATATAGGATACATGTTCTCTTAATAAAATAGTTTGATGGTGATATAAGACCCCACCCATCATTCATCCATACATACATGTGCTGGTTAAACATAATTCTCTATTCACATACTAAAGGAACCATGGATATATAATGGTATATATAACAAATCTAAATGGAAATCACACAATTTACATAATGAACCCATGTAAACAATATGTGTTTTTTAAACATACTTCTAGAAATTATTATCCTTCATAATGAACCCATGAAAATAAAATGGGTTTCATAAAACCACAAAATGGTTAAAAAAATTAAATTATCCCATTTCAAAAACATGATAACCCCAAAAAAATCCAATAATTTAATATAATATATGGGGAGAAATGAATCATAAATATATTTTAGATAGACCAATTTATAATAATCAAAATAAAATCTTATAATGATCTTTGTAAAAAAACTTATATACATTTTTTCCAAAAGTCATTGTTTGGAGTCTATTTCCCAAAAAATATCATTTTTTTAATTATAATTTATTCAAGACCTATAATATAAATATATATATTTTTTCAAAAGATAAATTATAATTTAAATTAATATATAACACAATTTTAAGTGAAATTTAATTGAAAATTATGTTCATTATAACATCATATAACTCAACGAAATTAATTTGAGTTACCAAGTCCCTTATCATTAACCTTTATATCCATAGATGTTCTTTAATATCTAATATCATAAATATAAAAATATTTAATACTTATTTATGAAGCTTATTGATATATATTTACTATAATACACCTCATTATTAAAAATTCTCTTAGTGTATTATATTATTTTAATCTATTTTCCTAATATATTTTTAATAATTTTGACCATTTTAAAAAAGGTTTTTAGAAGTGGTACTAATATTCCTTTTTCATCAAAATAAAAATATTTATTAAACATTAAAGGATATGGAATTAATTTTTTTATGAATAATATTAATGTTATAATATTTTTTCATAAGGGTTTTAGTCATGTTTCATAAAGATCAAAATGATAGAAAACTAATTTTGGTTTATTTACAGATAATATTTTATTATTATATAATTACAATTAATTTTTATGTTATCAAAAATTAACCATATTAATGATATATAAATATTACATATATATGTAAATATATATATTATACTTAGAAAATATAATGTAAAACAATCCTTGTTTATAAGTGAATGAAAAAGACATGCTCATTTATTGAGGTTATAGTCTACATAATGTCGGATTCTTGTTTTCAATTTCTAATAATGAAAATGTTGAGGATGGTTAAGGCTTGTAAAATTATTTTACTAAAATAAAAGTATAATAATGAAAATAGTTTTATGATTATAAATGATTAATTAAATTTCAGGAAGAAGAAAATCATGTAATGAAATAGAAAATATAATATGAGGTTACGAACTTATACCTCAATTCTTGGATAATAATCTTTGATAAGGGGATTAAAACATATTGGAAGGTATTTTAAGAAGAAAAAACCATATTAATATGGATAAGAGAGAGTGTGTGTGTTGGGGGGAGGTCTTGATAAATTTTATGATGAACTTATGGGGTTTTATTATGAGGGGAAGTGAGAGGTGGAGTTCCTTTTTTATATGTGAAAAGGAGTATAATATTTATAAATACCTCAAACATATAAATTCTCGGAAGTCACCCTCATTTAAAATGGATCAAAAATCGAGAAATAACATATCAGGGAAGAGATAATATCAATAAAAATTTCCATCACTAAATTTAAAACATATTTTATGCATGTCTAGCCCCTAACATCTTATTTAGGTCATTATTACCATTTTGGTTTTCACTATGGTAAATTGCTTTAACATAGGTAATTTATTAATTATTCTATAAAATAGAAATTATTATTATTATATAATTTGAAAATAATGATTAAAAGTTTATGTAAATTCTTTTAATTATGTTTTTTGTAGTGATAATAAAATAATTTTAAAGTACTAAATGCATAATATATTCAAACTATTTTTTTTGAAAAATTATATCTAAATTTATAAAATGGATAATATAGATTTTTGAATTGAGAAATGATTTTCAAATTTATAGAATAACTTATCCAATAATTATTTTTTCATCTAAAAAGACTTCATAAATTTATAATTAATTTTTTATACTCATTATTTCATTAAGTCATGTTATTTATAAATATGACAATTTTTACTATTCCCATAAACATCAATCATATTAAAAAAATATAAAAAATTAATCATAAGAAAATATGTTCATAATAATTACAAAAAATATTGTTAATTTTTTCACATTAAAATAATAAAATTAACCATATTAACCTAATGTATGTTAGTATTTCATTATGGTAGTTAGTCTTGAATCCAACATCAAAGTTGATATGTTGATTTAAATGTATTTCTTATTCCAATAGAGGCATCTCAATAGAGTTATTTTATTATCCATCATAATAGAATAAGGTTATATGATTATTCATCAATTTCACAGGATATACTCTTTTATTTTCAAAATCTAGACTTCTTTATTTAATATGAAAAATAAAGAGATAGAAACCCGTAATCACATCCAATCAGATGAATGGAGTGACCTCTATCACATGCAGATCTTTAATGTTCTTAACACCCTAAAATTTTGGGTTCATCCTTTCTCTATAATAATATTATCTATCAATAGATTATGCATCACATGTGTCAATGTTGGAGATTTAAACATAAAATACACCTATTATTATTTCAGTTGTGTATTTCCATAATTGGTGGTATTAATATTAACTTTTATTATGTAATGAATCTATAGTATTGAAAATAATAAATTAATAGTGGTATGTTTCTAAAAAACCATATACCCAAAATTAGGCACGTGTTCACTAAATTGTATTATCAATGTGACCTTCTAAAGGGATTTCCATTCATGTTTATCATACCCTTAATATTATAAATTTTAAGGAGATACATTATATAATTTATATCAAATTAGTTTAAAATTTCTATAAATTATAGGAATGAAATGTAAATATTTTTCAAAAAAATCAATAAATATTGATTTCACTTAGTATTTGAGACTCATAAGATGGGAGAATGTGTCATTATATATCAATTTCACAATTAATTTTTCAATATTGGAATTGAAATTTTGAAATTAATTATAGTTTGTATAAATATGATTTTTTCTTCCCCCACATTAGTTCCTTAATATTACAGTTCTGACAAAGTCTCAATAAAAGCATTACAGAGTTATTTGGTGAGAATAATGCAATATAGGATTTAGTTTCTGGTTTTGTTGAGAGAGAGATTATTCAAGAGTTAATTTTTTATTAGGGTAAGGTATATTTTTCATGAAAGAACCTTTTCTAATATTGGAGTCACATGGGGATGAATTGACTATGAAGATGATCCAATTACAAGATTTTTTAGCTATCCTTATTTCTTGAATATTATAATGATTAAAAGATATATTTTCATGACCTTAATTGAAGATTTATTATTTTATAATCTGATTAATAGTATAACAAGTTCATAATTGGTTCTAGAGGATCCAATAGTAGAATTATTCTCTTATTGGGACAAATGAATAGCCTTTATCCTAGTTTTTGTTTCATGTATAATATTATCCATGATAACACTTGAAATCCAGTTTATTCCATGTGTTTATATTAATCTTTCTCATAGTACCCCACGATGATGGGAAATTAGAAGGCCTAATTTCTAAAATTTTATTTCACTAGTGTAGTGGTAAATAATGTTTTCAACATCGAGAAAGATATTTTAACACTCCATGTGTTTAATATGAGTCTTCATGTTAATTAAATCAGTATGTATGATAGAATGCGACATAAAACACACACAACTAAATTGATTAATAATCTAATTAAAATAATGATAAATATTATAAATGATAAAAATATAATTTTCTAATTATTAAATTAATAGTGATTGGTAATTAATATTAAATAAGGCTATGCACCCTTAATGTTTAACAAGGTCTTTTCAAATAAAATTGACTTTTTATTTTTTGAATATTTATTTAAATGATAAATCATTGAACTGATTTTTTGAGAAATCAACGTCTAAGAAATAGATTAGTTTGAAAAATTTTGATTTTTCATAAAGGGGTTATTATCAGTGAATAGTGAAAAATATAGTTTTTACTAATAATATCATTTTTCTAACATATTCAAGATATATAGATGAAATAAAAGTTTTAAAACATTTTTTATTGACCAAATATTTATTTGTTATCAAAATTATATATATGTATAAATTTTATGTTGAATTTAGAAACATGTCTATTATATTCTACATTATACCTGATGGTTTATTCTAAAAAAATTATGATATTTATCATAAAAGAAGTAATTAATTATTTTTATTCAGTTTTGGATTGGTTTTAAAATAAAAAAAATCTAATTGTTTTAATAATAATAAAATAAATTCACTACGGAACAATTCAATCATTTATTTTTATATAATTTTTTAATACATAAAAATTATTTCTCTAAAAGAAATTATTACAATTTTCATACATATATTATTGGTAACTTTTAAACCATCTATAAATTAAATTAAATTAAATTAAATTTATATTTAAAATAATTATATTGATATTTTTTATTATGTTCATGTTCATGTGTACTCATAAAATCTTTGTTGCCGAGGTATTAGTGAGACATTGAGGTAGAAGGAAAAATAAGTAAAACTATTTTATCAAAATATATTGTTATTAAATATCCCAAAATAATATATTGAAGTGTGTGAATGATTTTATTATACACCACCCATTATTTTACTCTCTCTTTTTTCAATTTTGGTTCCACTGTCATCTTTTAATGACATTTATTTTATTTTGAGATAAGATTATTTAAAAACATTTCATACTCTCACATATAATATTTTAAATATGTTTTTATGATAATGATTAGAATATTTATATAATATGAAATCATCTTGATGACTATAATGATGAGTAATAAATTGTATTAATGTTACTAATTTATTATTAATTGTAAAATATAATTTAATTATGAAGAACAGTTATGTAACATCGACACAAGTCTTGCACAACCTATCAAAAAGTCAATATAAATAGTTATAAAATTATTAGTATAAATATGAATTCATATATCATTACCCAAGTAATCTCACAAGTAATCTGACCTAAGGGTCACATTACCTCATGTTTTCCTCCTATTATTCTAGTAGCTAATGACTAGTAGTGAGGGTGTCAAGTGGTATGGTGGGGTGACTATACTCTCTTTTTCAATGTACAGTACAATGGTAAATAACAATAAAGAAGATAAAAAATGGAAGTGGAATTAAACCACCAAGACATTAATAAAATATACAAATGAATTAATAGTTTTCATATAAATATGATTTAACATCTATAAATAATTAGGTGCATACACTATATGGAAGAAGGAACACAATAATACATGTCACAAAAAAATATATATTAAAAACAAAAAGTTCAAAACTTCATGAGTATACCATGAACCAGTTCAGTCATCAACTCTTATACCCCTATCAATAAATAAATCAAGGGTCCAATGCTGTGTTCATCAAATTTTCCTATCCTATATCCAATAATTCATTCCTAGTACCAAATGGAGGTCCAAACAGGATGTGAGTAAAAACTAGTAGGCCAACACCAACATTGTCTAATGAAAATCCAGCCTATGAGTATAAAATGTAATAGTGATCCATAATGATTATAATTTGAATAGAAAATAAAATAGAAACTATGTTTATCTTAGGCTTCTTTATGGATGTCTGAAAAAACATACCCACTTCTTCCTAAGAATCATTTCTATAAATATTAATCTAGTAAATAGATAATGGACTCGATCATACAGTCTAGGAATCCATGAAATAATCACTCTATATAAATCAATGGATTGTGTTTGGTGATTCACATACATCACACACATTTCAAATCTATGTAAGATACATAAATTATTAACCTTTAGAAGTCTATCCAGTTCATGGTGATAAAGTTGCGAGGTTTGGTGATTTGGTTTTAATTCAATCATAAGGGTGAGATATTTGCATTTCAATCCAAATATATTCTAACAAAATAAAGGGAAACTATCATTTCGAGTCAGCAAAGCCTTAATTATAATCCAAGGGGATGACATTAGGAAGTCCTTGTATGAATAAATTGGGACAAACCTAGGGATATTTCCCCTAGTTTTATATGTTATCTAGTGTATCCATAAGAATCCTATGATGTCATGTCAAGGAATTCATCATGAAATACAAAGACCAAATCTACACAGGTGTACCAGCTTATATTCTAATCAATGAATAATGTGGAATCATATCAGTTATTGAAGGAATTCCCACTCAGGAATCCAAGTCTTACTCAAGGAATTCCACACCAATAATGGTGTGAACTATTCTCTTAACAAAAATACAATGCATAATTTATGGAATTATCAAAGGGGCATGTATAAAGACCAGAATATTTATTAATTAATTATATCCATCCATTATTATTTTGACAACTCAAAAACCTGAGGGGTGTTTTGGATACACGAAATAAAGTTTTTCTCTATGTCCATCCCAAACACACCATAGAGGGGTTTCAGTTGAAAATATAATAATACTTGTTAATGAAATATAGATAAACACACCCAAAGGGATGTAATGGATTAATTATTTCAACCACCAATGGTTTAAAAAGTTATTGTAACACCTCAATATCATGGTATAGGAATCTAATTGAAGGAATAAAAATTTTAGATGAAAATTGTAGAATGTATAACATGAAACCAGACCTAACAATTTATAAGTTGAGAGGGATTAAGGGAAAAGCCAAAGACCATCCGCTTTTTCCCTGTAGTTGAATCCTCATCTAGTGTCAGACTTAGATTAGATTTCAAATGGGGGGAAATTAAAAAATAAAAAATAGCCTAAATATAGGGAATATTATTTCACATAAATATCTCACTAAATATGGTAAGTGAATGAGAGAAATGAAGAAAGTAAAGATCTAGACACATTAAGGGTGGTCCAATGTGATGAATTCTGATAAAAAAAATACCTAAATAACAATGATATACCATGTATTAGAAGAGGGAAAAAGGAGATATATAATATGCCTGGTGTTAAATAATTAATAAAGTGGATGAATAACTTAGAATTAATGGGAAGAGAAGAAAAAGAAAATAATTCTTTTTAAATGGGAACATGGTTTCATCTCTTTATTGTCCAAACTATGTTCCAGTCATGGTTGTATCACTATCCATTATCACACACCTCAAATAGTTTAGATTTATATGTAGAAAAACTATGAAAAACATTTAATGGTGGACCTATAGTAAATTTAATGTCTCATATGGTTGTGTGGACCGATGTTGAACATTTTGAAAAACCATGCATTACCATCTAATGGACAAATAGTTGAAAAGAATAGTCAGTTCTAACCATTTTTTAAACATGAACCTCTTTCTATTTATCTAGAAACTAGAACTCCACTCCCAGAAACCAAAATGAACACAACTAAAACCTCCATGACTTATTTTTACACTTCCATTAACTTAAAATCATTTATTTATATAGATATTTAAATTATCAGTACCTAAATGAAGAACCAATGTCTTAAAAACTCCCCTCTATAAACAAAATCATACATAAGTTTTTATTTTGATATTGGTTAAGGTGCATCTGATAATAACTCCTTCCAATGAGCGTGTATGTCATACTCTCATTCATAGGTATCATTATGTACATGGTGGTGCTTGTGTTACACCTAGGCTAGGGGAATTGTCCAACTTCATATTTTTTTTCATGCTACTATCGATTTTATGAACTGGATAATCCTTAAAATAATCATATGCCTCTATCTATTGTCCTTCAAGATCAAAATCATGTGACAATTTAGAGTGATAAGGATGAAGTAAGAAATAAGTAAGACATTGAACATATACCTACATGGCTAAGGAAAATCTATCTAACATTCCATCAGTGTGACCCACCCTATGATCTCAAAAGGGATGAATAATTTTGGATATAGGTATCCTTAACTTTGAATCTATTGATGACCTAATCTTGGTGAAACATAAATGTTGACCCAATATCCCAGCTCAAAATTTAGAGGTTGGCAATGAATATTGGAATATAAAATCATTATAGAATGAGACATTTCCATAAATTTCTTTATAATCTATAACTAATCTAATCATTCATGACCATGATATTGTCCCAGCAGTGCTACCTCGCATTACTCTAAAATGATAAGAGGTGAAAGGCATGACCTACTGTAGATCACCTCAAAAGGAACCATTTACATAGTCACTTAAAAACAATAATTTTCTTTAAATAATTCAAGAGATAATTTATTTTCCCAATAGATGCTAAAATAGAGAGGCAAAATCAATTCATTTACTTGAGTACCTATATAGTACACCTGGTCAGACCATTGGTATGAGGGTGGTATGATGTACTCAAAATTAACTATGATCCATGAGAATTTTATAAACCATACCATAATCAAGTATTAATCCAAGAACCACCAACTGATACAATAGTATATGGGACAACATAATGGTTTAAGATCTCTCAAACATAATGTCACTCAAGTTCATCAACCGAGAGGGTATCCCATATAGGTATAAAATGTGAGACATTTGTAAGCCATTATATAATTACCTATATAGCACCACTCCCTCTAGTTGACTTATGAAACCATTTCATGAAATACATGGAGACATTGTTACATTTCAAATCTATTATTGATATGTACTATAAGATACTAATTGTTATTTGGTGTTCCTATTTCACATTTTGACTAGTGGAACACTGAGTAACAAAGACAATGATATCCTTTTTCAGGTCAAGAAGCCAAACTAGTGGAATATGTCATGTTAAATCTTAGTGATCCTAGGTTGAACTACCCATTTAAAATAATGAGATTCATGCTTTATCTCTTCTCACATGTCTACATGTACCCAGACTTTCCCATGGATATGTTCAATCTCATAATCATAAAAAATCTAAAAGGCACTAGGTCCTTACCAAAAATACTTCCCCTCTACACTAATCCATTAATATCTGAATGTTTTCACCAATTAAATCGATCAGTAGGTGATGAATCCATTGACAAAGTAGTGATAAAATGATTCTTGTGACATTCCAATACATTACAAATAATTTCTGAAGTAGAACCATAAACTACCATTCAAAACTAGCTTCTTAAAAAACTTGAGACTGATTCATTTGGCTAAGAGCATCAATAACATAATTTTCCTTCGTTGTCATGTAAGATAGATCCTCACTAAAATACTAAAAATATTCAACTGATATTCAATGCCAAAGGTTAATATCATACTTAATGAATATTTTTTTGAGAATTTATTAGTCTATATATTCAATTTACCACTCCCCCATAATGTAATGTATCCAAAAATGTAATTCATGAAGAAATACTAGTAACTCTAGGTGATGGGTCAGGTTATTACGCTCATATGGATTCATCTGATGATACTTTTACCCTATGGCTCATTTATTTTGTATTAAAATAGATATAATATTGATTCTATATTAGTCACAAAAATATATTTTTCCTCTTCCATCCTTAGGTAAAATTGAGATCCATGTTGAGTTCAATCATCCTATAAACTCTTGAAAGCCATCCTCACAAGCTTCAGAATATATAAAAATTATCCCATTCTATGGAATAATTGTATGTGGTGTTTCTAGTAATGATATTTTATGAATAAAAATTCAATTTTAACTCTCTATCCCTACAAAACTTCATATTATGATGATATTCCTAGGTGATCTGAAGAAAAATTGACTCTCACATTATTTGGATTCATATATAGCCCTTTGTCTGATATAATTTGAACCAATAATTGTAAACTATCAATAATAAAGTAACATTTTTTGATCTTGGAATAGAATATATGCTCTCTTAGTTTAATCAATACTTTTTCATGGTGTTTGGAATGATTATGTCTCATATAAGAGTACACCAAGATGTTATCAATGAAAAAAACCTTGATAGAATCCCAGTATTGGTGGGAAACCCTATTCATCAAGTACATAAAGAAATTATGTGAATTTTGTAGACCTAATGACATAATTAATAATACAAATTTTTTTATCTTCTTCATAATTCAATAAGTGTTCTATTTAATGGTGTAACCCCAAATTGATGATAGGCCGACCACAATTTAATTTTTTAGAATACCCTGGTTCCCCAGCATTGTAGAAAGAGATCATTTTTTGTGGAAGATGGAACCACTTATTATGGTTATGAAAATTAAAAATATTGTAATCAAAAAACAACCTCAGTGTGTAATCAACCTTCTTATAAAATGGAATAGGGTCACCCCATGGAGAAGTACTGGGTTATATAAACCCTTTGTCTTCCATGTCCTCCAACTACATCTTAGGTTCCTGATGTAAATTCAGAGCTATTGATTATGGATGTATAGAAATTAGTTCTTCTACTATTAAAATATTAAAGATGAAATCATCATCTACCATAGGTGGTAGTATAGAAAATATGTTAGGGAAAACATCCTTGAATATGTGAAAAAATAGAGGAAAAACTACAAGTCATACTCAAAGATCATCAAGAAAATATGTGGTAATCTAGGAGGACACTCTACCCCACCCATAAAGCATAGGCCAACTATTTTTTTTGACATACCATTCTATTTTATGAATATAACTACCATATTCAGGTGATAGAAAAGAAACCCTCATGTGATAAAAATCAATATGGTCTCAATATCGAACTAACCTATAAATTAAGAGAATTATTAAAAAAACCTTTAATATTGAGTATTAAAAGATTCAATAAGAAATGGTAATAGTTGATCTCTATGGGAAACTCTATGAGTCGATGAAAAAATTATAGATATACTCCCAATGTATTACTAAGAGGCATTACATCAAAACTGCTCAATCTATAGTCTAACCCTCTCTGTAAATGTTGCAAATAAGAAATAATGCAAAGAACCTATATCAAATAAAATAGATACTATAGTGGTGGCTACTGATATCACTCCACATTCTGTATATAGATAAGTATTATATTCATTGGGCATAGGTTTCAATTCATGTTACTAGCATGATCCATGACCATGAACCATAGGATGACCACTAAAAGTAGTTATATTCTATTGGCACAGTACATTTAGAGTCTATATTCCTCAACCATGACTGTTACCTCATCCTAATCATCTAGTGGTTCTCCAACATCCTTCCTAGAATGAAGCTACCAATATAGCCGCAAAACATGGATATAGTGAAGATACTCTCTCATAGGGTATCCATGGGAAAACATTGTAGAATCTCTAATGATTACATATTCTACTGAAAGAATGATAATAAACTAGGGACCCATCAATGCTATACTTAATGTGACCTTTCATTCCATAGTAATATAATACCATATAACTACCAGTTTGAATACTATGAGTTCCACTTCACTATTTGAAAAACTTATGGTGAACTTTGTTGAAAATAGAAAACCAACATTCCTACCTAGCTATTGAAGCACCATTCCCTTCACCTTCATCTTCCCTTTGATTATGATTTGATCTATAGGAATGATTCAATAGTTTAGTGATTTTATGTAGCTAAAAAATTATCACCTGAGACAATATGTTATATGTAATCCCACCCTGAAAACATATCTCCATGGAAAAATACTCACTAGAAATAGTGATTAAAAAGTAATAGATCTCACTAAATAAATCCATGTAGTACATAAAATACTTAGTAACCTATATGAGATTCATGAAATCCCTTGACCAATTAAATCTATTTTGTCTAAGAAAAATTATTCATATAAACTTATCTTGAAGTATCACCAGAATATTCCCCCAGTGATGATCTATTTCAGTTAGAACATCTCAATATCTCATAGATTTTACATAAATAATTAAGGGTGTTTTATTCAACATCCTCTCCATAGGAATATCTAGGCGCTCAAAGATCATATGATAAGAAATTAATACATGTTTTCAAAACCTGGGTACCACCTTCACCTGGGAAAATATGTGTTTGTTTCTATTGAAACTATCATGTAAACTATAACATAGTCGATACAACCCATGGAATTTCCTCCACATATTGTACCAAATATTAGAAACCTTATCTATGGTGATCATTGGTGACCATTCCATGAATGATTGGTGGTAAAACTATAGGTTTCACTAGTGGAAATTATGGTGGTGCTACTGGTGGGTTTAGTATCACCTCCATAGGTCAATGGTCATTTACACCTTCTTATCACTCAACTAAATGGAATGATGGGGCTAAATATCTAGAATGAAAAGAACACAATTCAGAATATATACTATGAAAAAATAGTTTTTATAGAAAACATGAGAAGGGAAATTTCTAACAAAAAGTGATATAATAGATATCTACCAATTTCTTTTGTCAAGTTATAATAATTATAATGTGACATTTCATGTTTCAATCATAAAGGTTATATTATATGTGGTGTTAATTCTATGTTTTTAACAAAAAATATCTTTAAGTTATAATTGGAATCACCAATTAATGATAACCATTTCCATTAAGAGTTGGATGTTATCATGTCGTATTTATTGAATGGTTTGTATAGATATATTTTTAATTCCCATATAAAGACCTAATATTTATATGTTACAACTGAAATTTCATTAAATCACAACTAAACTTTTAAATACTGACCTAGAATGTAACAAATACAAATATTATGGTTTAATTATATGTATTTTCATTCCAAATTCATAAAGGTTCAATCATTATAAATTACCATTGGTATCAATTTAATCACAATGATCTAAATGTCCCACCTCTTGTAACCAAGGTTCCATGGATTCACTATGTAATAATTGGGTTGTTAAGATATAACCGCCATGATATTTAGGAAAAACAAAATTTAGGATAATGTAAACACAATATGTAACAAATTACATTTCTACTTTTTCCTACAAGAAATGTTAGAAAATTTACTGGTATGGATATCATGGAACATACTACAGGAAATAAGATATTAAATAAATAGAGAATGGAATATGGATGACATATACATATACATGTGTGCCTATTATTATTATTGTTTAAATGAACCTTTTACATACTATCCCAAGGGTAAAAATCCATAATTATTAATTTTAAAACATGTCTGACAACCAACATTGAAAATAGTAAAATGATTATAGGATAAATCTAGAACAACAAATTTTATCCCAAAAAACATGCCTTTTTCCCCAAATGTGGGTAAAAAACTTACAAAAACAACTTATTACCAAGTAATAACACTTCCTAATTTTCTGTATACCAATTTAAATAGTAAGGAATGAATATAAACACACTAATACCACATTATAATTTCCAAAGTCTGGTTCACTCATAAGTAACGTAACTTGAGGGCCACATGTCCTGAAGATCAAATAATTATATTCTAGATGCTAAAGACTAGTAGTGATGGTTTATGATGTTATCATAGGGAGACTATTACATATTTACCAAAGCACAACACAATTATAAATAATTATAAATCATTATACATAATTGGGAAAAATATTTAAACTGTCTAAAAAATAATAATAGTTACAATGAATGAAATAGTTTAATATATATGATTTCATATCTATATAGAAACGTGTAGTATGAAAATATTTGTAGAAGGAATAAAAAATTACATGTCATAAAAAAATATACAAAAATACTAAAAGAGATAAAACCCATGATAATCACAAGCACTCAAACGGTCCTTTACTCCCATACGCCGATTTAGAAAAAAAAATCATCTTTCCAAAGTAGGGTGCACCCATTTTTCCTTTCCTATATCTAAGTAGTAATCATGGTAACAAACAACTACCCAAATAGGGTGATAGTAAATCTCTGTAGGTCACCACCAATAGTGTTTAATTCAAATATATTTTGTTAGTATAATATATAAAGGTGTGAAATAATGATAAAAATTAAAATACTAAATAAAATATAAATAATTTCAATCTTGATATCATATGGGGATGACTATCCAATAATACATTCTTATTCCTAGTCTAAATACCTCTAAACATGTAAAAATTAAACAATCAAGGGATATAACAATATATCACTAAAATCACTATGATGAAAAATAAAAGGAGATCCATAGAACCACTGAAATAATTCTCACACAACACACTCATTTTCCAAACTGGAAATAAGATTATAATTCTTGATATTCATAAATGAATCCAACTCATGGTGATCAATCCATTATACTTTCCCATTTGGTTTGAGTGTAAAACAAGGGGTGTTCCATTAGTATATTATTCCTAATAATTTCTATCCAAACCAATGAAAATATCATAGCATGTTGGGAAGTAATTGATTTTAATACAAGGTAATAAATAGTGGTAATCCTTATCTGAATAAATTTCCCCAAAACTATTGATATTATCACTCACATTCTATGTTTTCTAGAGAGATAATAATAATCATAAGATATCAAGCTGAGGCATTCATTAAGTATTATAGTGAATGAATCTATCTGGCGGTACCAAATGGAATTCACACCAATTAATCGAGTGGGATCTTATGAGTTCTCTCATTGAATTACCACTCAGGAATACAATACTTACTCAAGGTGTTACATACAAATAATTGTGTGAAAAATTATCATAACCGATAACCAAATAATAAGTGATAAAATGGTTATAATGGCCATTTATAGAGATCGTGATATTTATTAATTATTTAGAGCCACCCATTTATTTATGTTAAAACTCAACAAACCCAAATGGTCATTTAGATACACAAAATAAAGGGGTTCACTTTATCCAAAGGAAAAAAATCCTAGGTGGGGTTTCAATTCAAAATTATTGAATGGTTGTTAATGGAATTTATCCAAACACACACAAAGGGTTGGTTTAGCCATAGGTTTTCAACATCTAAAGGCATAAATTTTTCTTGTAACATGTCATATTAAATAAATAGGTATCCAATTAATCAAATATAATTTGTAGAAGAAACCTATGTATATTCTATTTTGCGGCATTGTAGAAAAATTTATAAATAGTTATTCTGTAAAGGAAAACTAATACACCACCCACCACAGCCCTATGGTATATCCCATATCCATTTTGTTCTCCAATTTTAGATAAAATGATAGAGAATTGAAAATAAAACAAACACCTTAAAAATGATGATATTATCTTTTATTAAGATCACTATAAATATGGAAATAAAAAGAAGTAAATGAAGAAAGATGAGTGTTTTACTTATCACGGGGGTCAAAAATAACGAATGAAAATCAAAATGATGACTGTATAAGGGAGATACAATATTGATACAATGAGTTCATATACATATATTGGATTTATTTATTTAATTATTAAGAATATATTATTTGGAAATACACTATGTTTTTGGTTTGTTTTTATAGAGAATAGGAACTCAAGAAATAATAGAGGACATGGTAGAGAAAAAATGAATATTTACATTACACATTGTGAACCTGATGTACACGATGTGTATTCTTCAAAAAGGAAAAATATGAGCTGAATTCAAGCTTATGAAACCAATGTATAATACATGAACCATGTATATTATTTGAATAAATTTAGACATCATGAAACACTTGAATATGATTCCTGATGAAGATTCAAGGAATGATTGAATTACATGACGTGAAATGTTCAAAACATAAATCCTCTGTAAGATATAAGCCTGAAAATCTTGTAGATTCAAGATCATCAGATACCATTATGAATATGAGGAACATGATGTGAATACCAATTCCATGTTGTGTAAATATTGATGCAAAAGTCACTTGAAGAACTTTCATAATGTGAATTATTTACACATTGTGAAAATCTCATATCTATAAATATGAGAACACCCACCGACAGATAGAAGAGTTAGGAAATGTTAAATCATTTTATTTTTGTTTTCTTTTCTTCTAATTTCTCCTCATTTTATTATTTCATTATTTTCATGTTTCAATCATTCTATTGTTACCGCTTACTATTTCAAAACTCATTCATTCTTTTTTTCAATTACAACATTAGAATTCAACTCTAATTTACATTAAACTTCTTTAATTGATATATTATTCATTAATATTTTAATAATGTCAGTATTTGATTGATTTTTTATGGCTTCCACTATGGATTTTATTGATTTGAGTGTTTAATTATTATGTCAATCCTGATAGTTATTTCTTGGATTTTGTTAATACCATCATGCATGACTAATCATCATAGTTTTAGAGGTCAAGAGTATGGGTGTTTTTAAATATAATGAATTTATAAATAAAATCTTGGTAACCTTGTGGCAGGTAATCTATTTAAAAATTTATATATCCCATTATTTTTTATAGCCGTAAAAACTAGATGTGTAATTGAAGAACCTTGACCTAGTTGGAGTTGGTAAAGCTATGACCAATAGCTTGTGATACTTTTTCAATGAATACATGATTAAAACACCTAGTATTTCAAAAAAATTTGCACAAAAGACTAGTTTAAATCCTAGGTAGATCCATTTGGTTGTACTAAAACCAAGTAGTGACCATTTCACATCTTCAAATCCTGACCCATAGGTCTATCCCATGCCATATTTTGGATTACTATTTTTTATAAACCATATAATTAGACCATATACCTTATCTTATTCCATAATTAAAACCCAATATATCTAATATTAATAAAATAAAACATGATATAGATCATGATGACTTCTAGTTTAAGGTTCTTACCACTAGGATTCCTACCTACCAAATGTCCTTATGGGTTAGACCCCACACTTCTACTTTGCTATGCCTTTGTAGCTAATTTTATTTTGGTAAATTTAAATTCTAATCTAATCAATTCTAACACATAATAAATGGAACCATATGGGAAGGTAATATTTTTTTGGGCATTATTAGGGGATTTTTATGCCTTTGCATAGTAACCTTCATCCAAAACCTCAGAATATTTTATACCACCTTCATATTTTAACCATTTTTTATAACTTTTTCTCATGGACTAAAACCTACATCCTACCTTCTCCAGACTTGTACATGTTTTAGGTATCTCTAACTCACTCAATGAGAAATTAATCTCAAACCCCTCTTTCTTTCAATCTCGATATCTAAGGATACATATATAAACACCATAACTGAACTATATATGAATGTAACAATCATGGGATGCCATACCCGTGAAACCTCTAATATCTTCCACATGAACATCTAGGAGTGAGAGATGAACTTCAAAAGTGAACCATTGTTGACTACATCCTTTCTTCCATTAGTGGTTCTACACCCATAATTGTTCACCAACCTATTCAAGAGCATTAATTTTAGTTTAAACTTGGGATCATTCTTATAATCAAGAACAAGGGTAAAATTAGTGTAATTCAGAGTCATGATCCCCATGAACACAATTAAAATTTCATAGAATTCTTTGACGCCATTCAAAAACAAGATTTTTATCTGATCCAATTGGACTTAGAGAATTTCACATATCCTTGTGTGATCAAGAAGATTATTTTATTAAAATAAATGACCCCTATACCATAATTACTTCGGATGATTTAGTTATGATATTTAGGGAAATGACATGCCCCATATTTGAACTTGGAAGCTCCAAAATGAGATCCCAAACATTAACCAGATAGACTATGAGTCATAATGGGGATCCTAGTATTACTTTAAGGAATTGTCTAATAATTTCCCACATCACAGACATGATGTGTGGATATAATTAAAAACAATCTATCAAGGACTCCATCCTACCACTTATACAGTAGTGGATGTCGCCACTGATGGCGAGCTAATGATCATGATTCCTAAAGCTATATGAGCACTATTAGATGATATTTCCCTCAATTCATGTCAATGGAAGAGTGATAAAGAACCAAAAAAATGTGGAAACCATCATGTGGAAGATAATACCCACTTATAGGCCCATGTTTATGTTATCACAATGATGATTTAATGTTTTCAGCTGCCTGCTCCACCAACACCACCTCCTTCCCATATAATGTAAGCACAAGCATTTGAAATGTGTGACATCCCACACCCATATCAGGATATTAGGAAACAAATTTCATAGTTTTAATTCCATGATTGTAATTATGAATATTATAATTCACCAAATAAATAGTTTCAACATAATCTATAATACCAATAACATTATTTTATGCAGAGGCCAACATAGGAACATAAAAAACCCAACCAAGGTTACTATCAATAGAGGATTTTTAAAGCACCACAATGAAAACAAGGACCACCTGGGTACTTGCCACATAATCTCTCTCCTCCACCACAATAATTTTTTAACAATAACCATTTTCCATGAGATCTCAACAACAAAAGTTTGAGTAATCTCCTCTATGATAGAAACAACTAGCCCTATACAATCAAATATTTAGAACCCTATCACCACATTCATTTAGAAATAAAATCATTGGATGAGTTCCCAAGAAACTAAAATGAATGAATGAAGGGATACCATGTGGAACCTTCAGAACCAAGTGGGATATATCTCCAAGACGCTATAGGATAAATTATTGGCTATATTTCCTGGTAATACCAAGACACATCCAATATGATAGGGAAAGTATATGGTTCATAAGAGTATAATAATTTGATAAATTCAGTATCCATGCATAGGTGAAGAAAATAAACTAAAATATCCTAAAAAATGAGTATCAATCATCAGTAATGATGATTATTATGACACAAATAATGCTAGTCAGGAAAAAAATCCAAAATTGCAGGATCCTAAAAATGAATAATTTTATAAGGAATGAAAAAAATAAATACCCCATATAAACTTTCTAAAAATGAAGAGATAATGAAAAATAGGGGACAATAGAAAATGTTTCTAGATATTTTTAAAAAATTGCACACAAAAAACTCATATGTAATGGTCATCACTCACATTCCTGGTTATTCAAAATTTATATAAAAAAATTCTATCAAAAAATGAAAAAATATATAATCTAGGATTCATATCCTAAAACAATGAATGCTTAATATTTTTTAAATAGAATATTCCACCAAATATGTGAGACCTGAGATGTTTCTTGATTTCCTACAATATTAGAACATGAAATTTCGGATGATATTTGTGTGATCTTGGTGAAAGGGTCAATATCATGCCTACAAGGGTCTTTAAAAATGTAGGGCATGAAAAATTATATCCCATGGTAGTTTCACTTTTACTATCTAACCACTCAGTCAAGTACCCTCAAGGAATTCTTGAGGATATATTATTCAAGGTTGGTAAGATCATCTTTCCTAGTGATTTACTTATCATGGATATGGAGGAATAAGGAGGTATTACCCTAATTTTATGGAAACTATTCCTCTATAATGGGAAACAATTTATCGATGTAAACCAAGGAATGATGATATTCAAATTTGATGAATAACAAGTTTTATTCAATTTAGTGAAAGTTTTCACGAAATGTGGAGTGTTATTGGATTGTCAAATCATCATTTTTATTGATGAGAAATATAATTATATGACCAGTGAGGATAATATAGAGACCCTTTCTCTCGATGAAAATGAATAAAGTGATCATGAGTTTGTAAGTTACATTAAACATCTGAATAAAGATATCATCCCGGTTTTTATACACTCAGTCATTAGGACACTTATTCTGGAATTTAAATCTCTACTATGAACCCTAATGTATTAATTAATATAAATATCAGCTAAACTATCAGTCACTATCAATTTAAAACTGATTTAAATACAATAAGAGAAACCCACTTAAGTACTAAAAATTCACGAAGACAAAACTTACTAGGGAGTTGTTGAAATTAAATGGATCATCCCTACGATATACACCCACAAGATACTATTGGAGGAAGGTGGTAAACCCAAATATCAACCCCAGAGGAGACTCACCCCACCGATGATAGAGGTAGTAAAAAAAGATGTTGTGGATCATCATGATGTTGGTATTATATTTTCAGTATATAATAGTGAAAGTGTGATCATTCTTTATGTTTTTCTAAAGAAAGGTGGATAGACCAATGAAAAAATAATGAATATTATTTAATCTCAACCTAAAACATCACATAGTGGTGAGTATGTGTTTATTATTGAAATATTAACCTGATGAATTTAAATGATAATTTTAAACTTCCTTTATTATATAAAATGTGGGAGATACGAGATTATCAAAATTTTATTTGTTTTTTAGATGGACATTCCAAATAAAATCAAATTTCCATCGACCTAGTAGATTACTCCAAAAAAATTCACATATAAATTTTGGACATTTCCTTATATATGGATTCCATTTGAAATGTTCAATGCACCAAATCCATATATATGGTTCTTGATACATATCTTTCAAGATATGGAGGATGATTTTCTAGAGATTTTTATGGATGATTTCTCAGTGTATGGATGATCATTCAATTTTTTCCTAAATATTATGGACTTAGTTTTATAGAATTTTGTTGAGTAGTTCATAGTGCTAAACTTGAAAAATTTAAATTTTATGGCCTATGGATGGATAATCCAAAAATATAAGATATTTGATAATGGAGTGGAAGTTGATACTACAATGATCAAGGTGATTAAATACATAACTAAACCTAAAATGGTGAAATCTTTCAGGAGTTCTCTAGTCTATGTTGGATTTTATCACTAATTCAAACAAAAAATTCCAAAACAGATCACCCACTGAAACACTGTTTATCAAAGTTCATTTCTTTCAAATTCATTGAAGAGAGTGAAAGGAATTCAACACTTTAAAGAATAGCCTGGTAGGCTATACTTCCCTAATATTACCAAACTAAGATAAGAATTTTTAATTAATTTGTGATTCCAATGATTTGATTGTAGGAACTATTATTGGATAGTGGGTTGCTCATATATTCTTGACCATATATTATAATAGTAAAAAATGATTGAATCCCATGTAAATTATATAGAAATAAAGAAATAATTTTTTTCTATCATTTTTACAAGATTAATTCACACCTTGTGCTTAAAAAAGTAGGGATTTATACATGTCTTGATGCACTGAAATACATAATAATTAAAAATGAGTCTAAAATGTGATTAATAAAGTGGATCCTACTGATACAATAAATTTAAATCATCATTAATGAATCAAAAGGGACTGAAAATTTCATTACATATCACATATATAGACTTACACTAGAAATCATTGATGATGAAAACAATATAAGAATCGAGGAGGAAAATCCTAATGAAATAAATTTTAATATAAATATAAAATACAAATTGTGGTATTGTGATATTGTAAACTCTCTTTCTATGGGATCACATTCCCCACTTCTCCTACCAATAAATGATGAATTTTTTTTATTAAATCTTCACACTATTAGAAGGATTTTCTTCTATGATATTAGTGTTATTTTGTTGGATTAATAAGATGTTGAATACTAAATGATAAAGATTAAATCATATTCATGATGTTCCACACATTACCAACTAGTGTACATCATGGTCCGTAATGCACTATGACTATGATCTTTAAAAAAGAAGAATATTCTGGCCCACACTCCATTAGGATATGAGGAGTTTCATTCCAAGTTATAATTAGAGTCAGTGAAAATTCACCATTGGAAAAGATTTGAAATTCCCTAGAATCTAATTATATAGGTTGAAATATTTTATATTTGGGGAATAAATTTTATGGGTCCATTCCCGAAATCTCAAGGGAAATTTTACATCTTGTTTGGCTTGTAAACATTTTGTTTTAGGTAGATGCTGACACCACCACCCATGAAATAGATGCAGATGTCATGAAATACTTATAGAAAGACATATTCTCAATATTTAGACTTCCCTAATTTCTCATTAGTGATTGGGGCACTCATATTTCCAATAATTCAAATGAACGTGTTTCATAAAAAATATGGAATCTATTATAACACTAGAACTCCCTACCACCCAAATAAAAGTGTAAAAGTTTATTTTTATAACAGGTAGATTAAAAAATCTTGAAATGGGAGTGTCTACATGTTATAAATAATAGAGTCTATAATTGGATTAAAAAATTTGGAAATATTCTACAATGTATACAATACCCTTTTTAACTAATCCAATCTTTCTAGTTCATGGGAAACCATTTTATAGGGGGGTTGAATTACAACATTTACCTTATCAGGTAACTATGACACTAATCCTGAATAATAAAAAATATGGGGAAGTTAGAATAATATAAATAGATTAATGAGAAGAGATAACAAGTTATGATTTTAAAATACCCATATTTATATAGGAATAAAATGAAGAAATTAAATAAAAAAGGAATTTCATGATGAATCTTATCATTAGGTGATACAATTATCATTTTTAATTATAGATTTAAACACTTTCAAAGAAGATAAAAACCTGATGATTAGGCCAGTTTAATGTTTTCAAAGTGTTCCACAATGGGGAAATATAAATTCTATGATTTGAAGGAATACCCTTTAATGTTAATGTATAGCGAATAAAAAATTATTAAGAACCATTTCATGAAGGATGGTCCATTTATTTAAAAGTAATCTAATATTTATCCCATCTATCTGGCTAATGCTATCATTGATTTTTATTAATTAAAGGCAATACAAATTTTCAATATATTAGTTGTGTACATAAGATATTTTTTCTAGCATACATATACGTTGAATGTCTATAAAATCATTCTTGTCAATTCATGAATTTATTCGAGTTTATTTTTAGCACAATTTATTATGTGGACCTACCACTTTTTTTGTTACTAACTTGACTAACCCCTGTGTACTAATGGTTTATCTAGTGTAGGTATTTTGATTCTAATTTTCTTATTATGCACAATTTCCCATCAACATCGAAAATTTTCCCCATGACATATCATTCTATATAGTGATTTATTGATTTCCTATTTTAAATTCCTAAATTCTATTTCAAATCTATCTATTTTTCTATTTTTATATCTCCCATATCACTTACCAAAACAATGTAAAATATAAAATTTTTAATTGTGTGGGGTGCCCTTATTAATCATTATTTTCTTTGAAATTGGAATTTATAATGTTATAATTACCCTAAGAGACATTTTCCATTAAAACAATGCTTTTTGTTGAATTATAAATAATCCCACTTAAATTAAAGGTATTTTTTTGTGGATTTTTGAAATTTAATTTTATTCCAATTTATAATTTTATCCTCTTTTCTTAGGTGAGTAATTTAAATCGAAATATATATTCTTATAAATATTTTATTGACTTACTACTAGATATTATACACTTAGTTATAGCCTTATTTTATATTTCCAATCCTAATAGTATTATTGAAATACATTTATATATTATTTTCTGATCATAATTCTATGGAGATACTTGTGGAATGGAAACCTATCAGAACATTAATTTTAATCATATCTAGGATATGATTGAAAAAAATGAATAATTAAAATGACTGAGGAAAGAATTGTTGATCTATTTATCCCAATACCCATTTATATCTGTATCCTTATTTAGTAAAAAATTTCCATGAATAACCTTGTTAGGATGTAATTGTTTCAAGACTATTATCCCCATCTACCCTAATCATGATACTATACACAATTTTCTGTCGAAAAATAGTGGGATATTTTCTATCTCTTTCATACATGGGGTATTAATACTAAGTTGTAATACATTGGTATTTTAAGAATATATATATGAAAAGGTTCAGGATTACTTTAGGAATTTTATATGCATACCCTGTTCCAAAAAATGGATTTTGTTTCTAGAGGGTAAAGAATCACCATTTCTATATTGATAATTCTCATGAAAGAAAATATGTGGTCAGGTGGTGGATGTGAGACCTATCTAAAGAAATATTTCGTAAAAATAAATAAAAATGAAAAATAGAAAGAAACATGTATCATCATACATGTTTTATAGACATCTTCATGGACCCTATATGAGTTATAGGTAGCATGAATACATTTTTTTCTAGGAGGAGTTACTTCAATGAACTGTTCACAATTATCTCAAACTATACTAAAGATCATACAATCCTTTATGAGTTTGATTTTTGTTATCTACATACCAATCGACAACCTCAGAGTCATCTAAACCCCATCGTGGAAGACCTCATGATTAATTTTTTTTCTTTATAAAGTGTAGATACTAGAAAACCTTCAAGCATATGGTTAGGAACATGTATTTAGGTGGTGTGAAAAAATACAATTTTATTTTCACCTTGAGTGATGAGAGAAAATTAATTTTGAGGTAAATTCAAAAATAGGTATATATTCTATGAAACAATTAAAAAATTAAAATTCAAAAAGGAAATAATTGGAATAAATTACATAACTATCAGACTTAATTAATTTTCTGTACAATATTGATTCTTGGGGATATCATTTTTATGATTTCACTTAGTTGTATTCTATTGGTTATAATTATTATTTCTTGTTTAAAAATTGTTTTATTTGTAATCCCTATTGACATTATTTTTTCTTTAGGACAAAAAATTATGCAAGTGTGGGGGAATATGATTTGACTAATTCATATACATATTTTTATACATTTATTTAATCGAAAATGATATTTTATTCAACAATACATTAAGCATTTGTTTTGTTTTTTTCTAGGAATAAGAACACAAGACTCAAGGGAGGACATGCTGGAAAAATAAAAAATTTGGACATTACACATTGTTAGAGTTTAATGTACACAATGTGTATTCCTTGAACAGACCACATGTGAGCCGAAGGCCATCCCATTAAAACAATTTACATGACATAGAAAATGTATATGATGTTAATCCCTATTACACTTCATAAAAGACATGAATATGAAACCTGATGAAGATACATGGTGTGAATAAGTTATATTACTTTCAATGATCAAAGCATAAATCCCATTGAATATAAAATCTATAAAATCAATTAGATCCAACATCTTTAAAGAATTTTTTGCACTAAAAGTACACAATATGAATACCATTTAGACATTATGTAAATGTTTAGGAAGAATTCACATGAATAACTTTAATTAAATGAATTATTTACATGCCATGAAACTCTCTACTCAATAAATATGCAAGCACCCTCCGTTGTAAATAAGAGAAGGAAAACACTAAGCAATTTTCTTTTTATTCTTCACATCTATTTATCATTATTCACAAAATAGTTTTATTGCTTTCATTTCCTATTTTAATCATTCCATTGTTACCACATTCAATTTAAATACTCCTTCATGATTGGTTGTTGTTATGATATTTTAATTAAATTCTGAATTCCATTCAACATCATACATTACTATGTTCTTCAATGTTCTTTTATCCATGTCAGTATTTTATTGGATTTATATGGTTTCAATTTTTGATTTCATGCATTTTAGTTGTTTAATTTTTTTTAAGAATGATTCATGTTTCAATTACTTGATTTAATACCTTAATGAAAAACATATATTCATATGCTTAGGGGCCAATTTTAAGGGTATGTTTAAATATAATAATTGTTTAAGATGAAACTTGGTAAACTTATTTCTATAAATCATGTTTAAATCAATTATTTATACCATTATTTTGAATAAATTGAATATGGGGAAGGATAATTAAAGGATATTATCATAGTTAGACTTGATCAATCAAGGATGAATATCTTGTGATACATTCTTCCTTGATGTAAGGAATACTTCAAATAGGTTATCAACTATCTCTAGAATAAAAAATTGTTTTCATGTTAGGTATATCCAGTTGGTTGGACCATATTTTTTTTGAGGTGGTCACTATTACGCATACTAAAACATAGGTCTATCAAAATATTTATTTAGTATTATCATTTTACTAAACAACAAAATTAACATGGATCCCTTATTTTAATATTAATTCAATACCATGCTAGTTTTTTCATAGAATACCCAAAATAATGAGTGATCGTGAGGACTCATACCACAATTTCTTTACTTCTTGGTTTCCTTCCTACCGATTGTATCCGTGGGATCAACCCCACACTACCATTATGCTACTACTTAGTATTATATTGTAGTTTGGGAAATATAAATTCAAAAATAATAAATTAGTACATGTGATAAAAAAATTTATGTGGGAAAGTCAACCATGTCCTTGAAGAGGAATGAGGAAAAATTCTCAATTAGATACTTTGAAAGAATGAAGATGGACTAGTAATAATTAAGGATAAAAGGGAATAGTATTTGAAAGGTACAATCTATATTTTTAAAGGGGTTCCTGGTTTTATAACATTATTGGAAAAAAATTACCCCAACTATGCATATCTTACTACCCATTAGCCCAAAGCTCACACAGTCTAGAAACATAGTAAGACTAATAGTGCATTAAATGTTCATGGTACACTTGAAATAAATTATAGTATTTATATGGTTTTTTAGACCCCATTTAATTGTTTAAAAACCTATGCATCACTCTCTCAGGGACACACAATTGAAGTGAACGGTTTGTTATAATGATGTTCTAATAATGAATATTATCATATTCCTAAAAAACTATAAATTCATGCCCTGAACTAAGACCGAACACTTGAAAAACCTCCTTAAACACTTTATAAACATCCATTAAGGGAAAACAAGAGGATTGGATATAAATTCAATGGATATTTACCACAATGATTAATTAATATCACACATGATTTTGATGAACTATTCAATTGAATAATATTCATATATACACATGATAGGTAATAATTAATTTTACTGATTTAATTATAATTCCATCGTTATCTAGATTTCATTGAATTAAAATTCTGTCAAGTTTATTAATAATGAATTTGAAGGATATTTAATTTTAATCGATACATTATTAATTTCAAAAAAATAAAAATGTCTTATCAAAAGAACATACGATATGAAAATGTTTTTAGTACCATACATGTTACATTTACGAGCCACCTCAATTTTTTAATATTACAATCTTATATCTTTAAAATTTAATATTTTCTAAAACCCCAAGTAATATTTCTTGTATAATGGGACTCAACTTAACCATTACATTAACACATATGAATTTCATTTTCTATTAAAAAACAAACTAAATACATCTCTATAATTATTTTACCATGTTCCCTAGACCCATGTGTGATCACTGACCACTTCACAAGTGGAATGATGTTGAATTTTATGGAGGACATATAAATAAGTTGTAATAGTCATAATCAAGATCATTAATTAATAATTTTTATTAAATAACCAAAAATTGTTTTAAAAACATAATAACAGAAAACCATTAGTATCATTATTTTAATAAAATTATATTATGTTTATATAAAAACCTTAATCTTTATCTTTTATAACCATTTAATAATGAAATCACGATCCTTGCGTATGTGTGGACTACAACCTCCATGAATGATGTATAACATTATATATCACTAAATTTCATTAGAGAATATAGAATATTTATTTAATGTATAAATATAAAATTTATGACATAATTATTATTATAAAAAGATAAATAATTATACACCTTCCATTAATCTCATTTGTTATAAAATGATATCATTTATCCTACATATGCGGAGACCACTAACTCTACTAAAGACATCTTCCATTTTATATCATCACCTTATATAGATGGTTCAAGAGCTTTATTTAATGAATAAATATTTTTTCATGATGTTATTAACAATTTGGGTATGATGATACCATGACCATGGAGCATGAAATAAAAGATCTAATTCAAATCATCCAGGAAAAACATAATATTTAACACAAAATTATTGATTTAAAAAAATTTATTACTATGTGGGTGATATGAAACAAAAATATAATGGTATCCAGTAAGAAAAATATGAATATGGTTATTATATATACATATATATTGATAATAGATCTAAATTTATTATATAGTAAAGTTTGATTTGTCCCAAAAAATAATGATTATAATGTTGGGGTTTCTCATCTCAAACATCCATTTTGGAGACATGTTATTAATTATGAACCTATTTACATTATATAGTGTATATAAATCCCCTTTGAAATATTATGTAATGATTCACTCAATAATTAGTGTAAATAAATTTTGATTTCATTTAATTTTTTTATGTTTCTATTCAAGTGATGCAAGGTTTTATATTACTATCTCATACTCTGTAAAGAATGTTTATATATCAATTTCTCTTGATGTATATTTTATGATTATTATCTCCTAAAAAATATATTTTATTATCCTATAGTTATTAATTTTGTTTCTTATATTAATTTCAATTTTCATCTCTTTTTTACTCTAACCAACAATATTAAATTTTATAATCCTGATAAAATAATTTACCTTTTTGGTCAAGAATAATTCTCTTACATATCGATATTTATTATTTTTAATGAGAAAAAATATTTTCTATAATGTTATGATTTATTTTTTTTAATTTTTTACAATTTATTTAATGGCTTAAGAGTAATATTTTTAATTTTTTCCATGAAAGTTTATTTTGACATCCTTTTAAAAATTAAGGAAATAATCTTTTTTACTTATTTTCCAAATAAATGAATTTTGCTAATATCATGAACATTATTCATTATTTAGATTCTATTCCATGTTTTGATGGTTTTACAACATGATATTTATTACATATTATTTTTTATTTTTTCATTAAATGAAATTTTCATAGTTTTCATAAATGGGTTGAGATGATATTTCATTATATTTTCATGTAATTTATTTTCCAACACATATTTTATTATAGAAGAATAATTTATTCTCAAAATTATTTAATGAAAATTATTTTAAAATTATTGGTTTAAAGGTATTATAAAAATATAATCAAAATATATTTTTATGTAATTTATAACAACTTTTTCATAACATTTATACAAAACATAAATAATGTTTTTCTAAAAGTTTTTCTTGCCATTATCTATATTTTTCAATGAAATTGGCTTTAATGAAAATCCTTTATTTTAGTTGAATTTATTGTATCATTTATGTCAATTTATTTATTATATTGTATGAATTATTTATAATTTATTGTATTTACATATACATATACTAATTTTTATATATAGAGAAAAAATATAGATTTTACATAAATATGTTTTCAAGTGTTTTACAAGAATGATAACTTATTTATTTAATTATAGAATATTGAAAATAAATATACTTTTTTATTTATATATGGATGATTATTTATAGATATGTAAGGTTAAATATGTAATGGGGAAATATTGAAATTTTGTATGCTTGATTAAATATAAATATTTATTGATTGTTATGTTATATTGATGAAGAATTTTATTATTCATTCGAAATATAAGGAATTCATTGAAAATGTTTATGTGAAGTGTATGGTATAATAATATATATCACCTTGATGCATCAAGTATAGTCTATAAAAAAATAGATGGGCATGACAAGATCTATTTCATCCCATACACAAAAGATGACTTCATTGAGGCCTTGATGGTATAAAAGATGTATTTTCTAAGGCCTTAACCGTATATTTATTTTGATTATATGATAGTTGGGACCCAAAATAACATATAAATTGATGATTTAGGTGTGATATCAAGATAAAAATAAGTTCTAAAGACTAACATATGATTAGGGTATTAGGTTAATGTTTTCCCTTTTAATGCAAATATCTTATCTGAGGCCATTAGTGTACTATTATGATTTATGACATTATGAATTCTAACTTGAGAAATAATTTGTTATTCTCAATTTCACTGTAATGATTTTTTACCCATGGGTATATTTATTGCACAAATTATTGATTATATGGCACATTTATGGAATATTTACTTTTCAATAACATTTATTTCTTATTTTCAACTAATATATTCTGATGTATATTTTTTCATTTCTAAAAATTTGAGCTCTCAATTCTTATGTTTCCATTTCCCATGATTATGAATATTAATATTACTTATGATACTTATAAAATAGTATCATGTTTTTATAATTGTGTGGGAAATATTGAAGCCTTATAATGTTGTATGAAAATCAAGGTATAATAAGAAAAATGTACATTGGGTGAAAAAGATATGGGTTTTGGCAAGTAATGGTTTACCTAATTATCTAAATCTATAAATATAATGATGTACTAAACATGAAGGTGAATAAGTAATTATTATTTTGATGCTATAATTATTGATGGTTAGAAATGGGTCACCTTAGTAGTTATCAAATAAAACATGTAAGTATTATGTTTTTAGCTTTGGATTCAAGTGTACATGCATCAAGTTTCTCAGTTATTATCAAAGACTTGTTTAGATACCATTAAGATAATGGATTTCATTGGTTATGGATAAATTAATAGTTATAATTATCATTAACAGTTTATATTCCTAAGGTTTATCAAATGTTCAAAGGTAAAAACACAACTTTGAAATATTATGGCATTATATTTTATGTTTATTAATTTTATTTTGGTATAAATTTATGGAATTAAAAGATTATGGTAAATAAAAAACCTGGGATTAGAATGCAATTTAGTTTGGTGGTTATTATAGAGGGATTTTATTTTTTAGAGAATTTTATAGGATAGATAACCATTGGTGTTATTAAATTTTTTTATTTAAAAGTGATTAGGGTTATTGAAAGGGTTATCATATTTTATGAAATATATAGATAACCTTGAGGGTCGAAAGGATTTTTTTTGAAAATTTTGATTTAATAATATTACATCAATATTTATAGATTATGGTATAAGTTTTAATCTATGTAATTAGATGATAAAATATGAGGAATAAATATTGAGTTAATAATTATATTAATATATGATTTAATTATAGTTTTATCTCAAGGTGACTCAGGTTTTTTATCAGTAGATTAATATATTTCTATGAGCATAGATTCAAATGATTTTTTTTCTTAGGAATATATTAAGGAATTATTATTACTATTATATTTTTTCATCAATTTTTAATGTGGAAATTATTTTTATTTTTGAAGAATTTATCATCAAATCATTCTTATTTTAAGATTTTGAATTTAGTTAAACATATTTTAAAAAATTTTAGGGAATTTTTTTTTGAACGATTTATGTTTACCGTTAAGTTTTATAATAGATGTTTTAGCAATTAATGTATTAATTCTTCACAAGAAGGATTGTTCTCTTTGAGTATTATCCAAAATTATGTAGGCTATTTTTTTTATTTAGAAGATGACTAGATATAGTATGAATAACATGTTACTATTTTACTGATGATGTTATCCATTAGAATATGAATTTCATTATTTAGTAATTAAAAATTTCTCTTGGTCACTCACTATTTATAATGTGAGGTGAATCACGGGAGAAAACTGCTTTAAACACATAATGAATGTAGAATATTATTATTTTGGAAATAGATTGAAATCAAGTAAGTATGTTTTATCATCTTCATTATCTTTATAGTAAAATAATTAAAAATTATATAAGAGGATAAATCTATTGCCTCTTATGTAAAAAATACCACTCAGTCTATGCTTTTGGAAGCTAATTTATAATTATAAGGAATATAATGACACATACATGGTATATAAATTTTTTATTAAGAAATACAATTATTTATATAAGTAAATTAGTAATTAATTTTCAATATAAAATTGACACATTATAGTTCTATCCATTTTGATATATTAATTATAGTTAGATCAATTAATATTTTTAAGGACATAATTTTTTTAATGGGGGTGAATGTAAAAACCCGACATGCATGTATGTATTATAATTAAAATAAAAACATTATATAGGATAGATTGTTACATATTAAAACCCAAAATAATGTGAATTATACTTTATTAAAGTTAATTTTAAACATCAAAATATTTTTAATATAAAATATTCAAACAATTATAGTGACAATCATTGGTTATTAATGTGAAGTATTGTTAATAACACTTAACATTTAAAGGGTTTATTATTCCATTAATGTGGGTTTTCATTATATTTTATATATTAATTTAAAAACTATCATTTTGTTTTTTAAAATTTTAATCTATTAAAATGAAATTCATATTTTAATTCATTATCTCTACATTAGAAAAAGTTTAATTTTTTTGGATGTTCTTGAAATGGATGATTTTTTGATGAATTGTTAAAATTAATATATTTTTGGGAACTGTATTTTTTATGAAATCATCAGGATATAAAAATTATATTAATAATATGAACCCTTTTATACAAAAAAATCTGTTTTTAGGTATTAAAATAAAAATAATTAGTTCTGATATGTTCAATTTAAAAAAAATTTCTTAACATTTTAAAACCAATGTAACGATTTAATGTATTAAAATAATTTTTTTTAAATTTTTCTCTAATTATGTAATAAAAAATATATTTTTTTAAATTCACAAAATATCAATTTTTTCATAAATTAATAAATTAAAAGGTTATCAATTCGATACAAGATTTGTTTAGTAAATTCATTTGTATGTTTAAAAATAAACTTTTCTAAAATAAATTTGTTCATTATATTTTTTATATGCATTTAAAAATTAATATTTAGAAAATATATCAATTTAATCATGTAGAATTTATTCCTTATTTTATATTATTATATTCACATTATTTGATTACCAGAATTTAATTTTTAATCATGAAATGTTTTTTTATTATGGTAGAAGTTAGTTACCACCGTAAAGGATAAATTTTTTTAAATTATATTATAAAAGATCAATGTTATTAAAGATCACAAAAAACATATTTAAATGGGTCTATGAGTATATTATTTAACTCTACTGGTGTTATACCTTCTATACAAAAATTTTGGTTCCACAATCCTTTGCTAATGATCTATATTTAATTTTATGTTAAGAGTACCTAAAAAATATAACTCTCTCTCACTTAATATTTTAAACATTTTTTTATATTGATAAGAATAACAACAAAAAATTATTTAATAAATATGACTATAAATATTAGTAATAAATCATAATTATATTTTTAATTTATTTTAAATTTTAAATAATTGCATTTTTTTTTGAAAAAAGGACTACACAAAATCAAGATGACTATTGGGCATGAAGTATAAAAGTAAAATTAAATTGTTTCAAAAATGTTAATAGAAATAATATTTGGATTAAATGGTTTCTATTAAGACTTATATTTATTAAAAGGATTGTTAATTTGTGTTTTAATTGATGTTATTTTTATTCTAATGTTATCTATATACCATTAAAGACAAATTATGTGTATAGATTAGAAAATTAAGTTAATGGTATTAATGTTAATAAATATTTTATTAATTAATATAAAATTAAAAATACTTATCATTATTATTGTCACTAATAAATGGTTTATAATTAAATAAATATTAAATTTATCTACCACTAGGAATTTTTAAAATTACATTTCTCACCCTTAAAGATTGAATATTCATAAAAAATCATTGATTTTTCCATTAAAATGTGACTTAATATTTCATTTCCATTGAAATATGTGAGTTTAGTTTTCCTTAAAAATTAAATCCAAGTATATATCTATACATTTAATATAAAATTTTAAATTATATAGTTTTACCATAAACATCTCCTCCAAAGGACTCAATTTTAATCAGAAGGAGGATACCAACATAAGAGTTAATGCTCTAAACCATTTTTTTTCATATTTTTCCTACGTAAACCTCTACCAAATCATCTATTGGAATCATAATATAATAATTTAATAGTAATAATATTAATAAAACTAGTTTGGATTTAGGTAATAACCATCATGAAAATTATTTCCATGTTTTAGTGAATAAAAACATCATCTGTGAGTATGTGCAGACTACCTACTCCATAAAAGATGTGTGTTTTTTTCTTCAAAACCATTAATTGATGGTTTAAAAAGGTGAAATTAATGACTAAAAATGATAATTACCAGATATTTTTTTTAATGATGAATACTTATCTACCTTCCTTCTCTTTTATTCATTAGAAATTTAAAACATCATTTGAGCGTATGTGCAAACTACCTCCTCCAAGAACGGAATAATTAATTTACATCACCACATTATATTCATGGTTAAAAATTAGTTATTAATGAATAAATATGATATTTATGATATTATTGAAACTATAATTCTGGTCAAACCATGAAAATGTTTCATAAAATGGAACCATCATATAAAAATATGCTTGGAAAAATTAATTATCCATAAAATTTTATGGACTTTAGAAATGAATTATTAATAATATAGTAATAAAAATTATATGTGAATAGAATATAGTAAGATAAATATAAATATGGATATGATATATATGTATAATAATATTAAATTCATTATATTTTTATGTTAGATCATGTCTAATTGATAAGGAATCAATGATAAGGGTTCTTGGTTCAGCACATTCTTCTTTGAGATATGTTCAGAATTATGCACGTATATCCATTATATGGTGTATATAATAACACATTTAAATAATATATCATGATAAATTATTAAATTAGTGTAAATAATTTTTCATTTAATGTTCTCTCTTTTACAAGGTATTGATTCAATTCTTATTCAATTCGTAAAAGTTCATTTTTAAATCACACATTGTTTTGGGAATGTTTTTGTTTAAATTTACATTAGGGGAAATAGTATGTTATTTTCCTCAAAAAATACATCTATTTTCTTTTATATTGGTTATTTTTGGAATTTTCAGGTGTTATTTATATTTTTATTATCTTTTGGTAAATAAAAATACTGAATGAATGATTACAATAAAATCTAAACACATTTCTCATTTTTTGTTGGGAATATTTTTATTCCATATCAATTGTAATTAATTTCTTTAAAAATTAATCATTAATTCAATGACATCATATGGTCAGTTTAAATTGAATATGGATTTATATTTCAATGTTTGAAATAATTATTTTTAATAATCATTAAAAAATTCATTTTAAACTATTATTAAAAATGTTTTAAAAGAATGTATTCTTTAATATTTTCCTCATGACCAAATTTCTATACTTTCATGGCCATTTTTAGTTATTTATATTCCTTTTTATGTGTTTATAGTTTTCCAAAAAAATAGTTATTCATTTTATTCCAATAATTTTTCAATTAAATAGAGGGATATTATTTCCATAAAAATTATCATAAGGGATTTCATTACAGTTATGAATATTTTTATCCTCCACTCAAAATTTTGTCACATAAGGATAGATTATTTTCAATAATACATTATTTTTAATTATTTTTAAAATAAAGTTTTAAGGGTTTCCATTATATCCTTTAAAAAATTTTCTATATGTGATTTATAATTTTTTTTAATACAATGACAATAAAAAATTAAAAAGTTAATTTAAATTTTTTAAATCCATTTTACTCTACATTTTCTAGATGATAAGTCAATACAAAAAACATATTCATTTGTAATGAATAGATGGACTCATTAATGAATATGTTTATTTTTTTTTGTTTTATTCATTATCATTTATTTTATTTACTTTGATGTATACCCATTACTCAATATATTGTAAACACCCTATATTCTATAAATCAGAATAGGGATGTTAACAAAAAATGATATCTCATTTATTGATTAAGGATATATTGAAAATATATATACCTTTTAGATTTAAATAAAGGATTAATAAATACTAATGGAGGTGGGATATGTACTTTTAAAATATATAACATTTTTATTCATGATTCATTGTAGATATTAATTGATTATTACATAATAATTATATTTAATTATATTTCAATAAATTAGTAATGTATTGGACATGTTTATGTTATGTGTGGGTTCCAAAATTATATATCCCCTCAATAAATCATATAGTTTCTCATGAGAAAAACTAGGAATTGTTATCACTTGGTGAATACCAATATTAACACTTCTTTCTTTCATAAGCACAAAAGGTCTAATGCTAATATAAATTAGGTATATGGAGGAGGAAAGCACATAAAAGATTAGTAAAACCTTACTCCAAAACCCCTCAGAGTTATCCTAGATAATGGTTGCAAGGAAAACTTTTGTGATCGAGTAGAGAATGGTCGACCTATATAACCCACTAGCGAGGTTGACTTTCATGAAAAATATCTTCTACATAGGGATTTATATTTTATTATAAATAAACACAATATGGACCTCAATTGGGATTACTTAAAGAATAAGAATACAACCAAAGATTGGTCTTCAAAACTCCATTTCTCATGACCATGAATCAAATAGGTAGCTTCACCACCCAAATATTTTTTTATTAAGATAAACACTTTTAAGGATAAAGTGGGAAACCATACAAGTACGCAAATAGACAATCATCCAACATCATAAGTAATCTCCAAATCTTTAAATTTCAGTTTAATCCTTTTATAAACTTTAACTCTATGAAGACTCCATTGTATAGTGGTAGCCTATCTGTCCATATCATCTTTGAGGAGGTATTAAATATTGTAAGCGATCTTATCACAAGTTTGGATGAGCTCTTCCACCATAATCTTCTTTCCATTGTATCCAAACGCCAATATTCCAAGATATTTTAGTATAAAAAAACCCTGCACCTAGTTAAAGTTTAACTTAATATATCGCCCCACTATCCTATCAAACTCCTCTTGGGTGGCATTGACCTTTAATTGTGGATATCCCTTAAACAATCCATTTTAACCAAATCAATATGTCTTCCCACATATCACATGGGATATATCCCTTCATACCACCCATGTATCTATTTGGTGATGTTGAATTTGATAGTCCAAATATCACATGGGTGAAGTTCTTCCTAGAAGATGATGTCCCACTTGATTCAACCCCCTTCAAGTCACCTAACTTTTAAATAGGAAATGTGACCATCCTTTATTTTTCCATGATTTCCATCTGTATGGACTCTCCATAGAATAACATACCAATATGGTTAGGGTATCAAAATACTTATATGACCTCTTGATCATTAATTCTCATGTAAATATATGTCCATGCCATAAATCCCTAATATATAGGGACCTATGATTGTTTATGTATCATATGAAGTTTTAATAAAAGATTTATTATTAGTATTTTTTTATTAAAAGACTATTTCATTGTTATTAATAATAATAGAACAATATATTAAATGAATAATTCATAATTATAATTTATTAAATAATATTGTTACTAGCTAAATTTATCAAATAAAATTATGTCGAAAAATTGACAACAAAAAAATATGTTTTGATTTAATAAATAAGTAAAATTTTCTATGGTAATTTATATATGTATATATATAATAAGTGATTAGTTTTTAAAGAAACAAATCTTTCAATCATTAATAAGGCTGTAGATTATATTAAATTTTTTCATTATATTTTATTCAAAAATTTTAATGTTAATATAAAATAATTAATTTTGAAAATAAAAATAAAATTTCAGAAAAAATGAAATAATTTATAACTAATATAAAATTATTTAAATGAAAATTATAAAAATGTATGAGTATTATTTTGAGTTAAAAAAATTCATCGAAATTGTAAATACATTATGACAATTTTATAGTGTTTTGAATTTAAAAATATTATATAATCATTAGTTTTTAAAAAATAAATTGTTTTTATAAATCATATGAAATAATTTATTATTTTTATTTTCAATGATTATTTTGTTTTATAATAATTTAACAATATAAATATGTTAAAAATATTTATTATTTATGTAAATATTTATATTTTAACAAAATTTTATTAAAGTAATTATATTAATTAAATAATGATAAATGATTAAATGAAAAAAGAAAAGAATAAAAAAATGTAAAATAATGATAAAGGGTATGAGGCTTTGAGGATTTCATTTCGAGAGTTGATTAGAGGGATGAGGGGTAGTCATCTAGGTGGAGAGTTTGTCTCCCTAAGGATGAAGGTGAGTGAGCTTCAGGAGGCCAGACAAGGAGTTTGATTTCATTGAGAACCAAGATTCAACTTCCAGATAATAAGATCCAATGTGGATATAGTGTTATTGAGTAGTTGGGGAATTGTGTGTAGTTTATTCGGGGTTCCGAAATCGAAGGAGGTCTGAATTTGGTATTGGTTCGACTGTGGTAATGGTGTGGGCTAATTATTGTTCTACTATAACTTGATTTCAGATATCTATGAGGTGAGAGTATGTTTTCAAAATATTCTATGTATCTCGAATTAATAATGATTCGTGTACTTTTCTTATTTTATCAATTTCATTGTTTACTCCTTATTCATAGTTACATATATTATTTTGATTTATTTTCATTATGAAGTTGATCACGATTTGTGGATTTATTGCTGACTCTTTTAGATATCTTTGATGGAATTTTTAAATTTTAGTTTTTTTCAATATTTTATATTGTTTCTATATCTATTTTCTTTAGATGAGAATATTATAGCAATTGTATGATTATACAAATGATATATGTCAATTTTATTCCTCAACTAATTTCTTAATCCCCTATATACTCTAATTTCAATGCATTCTTGTATGTGTCAATATTTTAAAATCTCCTAGAATCTCATCTAATTAGCAGTTTATCCATTACATATATATATATATATATATCATTTTATAATAGAGGTGATGGCTATAAAAGACTTATAACATCCATTTTAAAAAGGAAATAGTATGTCTGTATGTATGGAGGGTGAGAGTGTGTTTGAAGAGAAAGGGATCTTCAACATTTTCTTCTAAAGAGGTCTTTGCTTTCAAATAATAAATTGAGGCTTCGGCCCCAACCTTTAATATATATATATATATATATATAATGAAATTGATCCTAATTATCAATTATTTAGTTGAATATTAACTCTTCCTACATAAATGTTACAAATTCCATGTTGTATATATATGTATATGTTATTTTTTTATTAGAACATATATATATGTATTGTTATCAAGTTCATATCTATTAAGAAATAAATTATTGATGATTATTTGTATAATTGAAAACATGTATTATTAATTTATGAAAATAAGTTATTAATTCCATAATTTTTTATAATGGAATCATGTCATCATTTTTTCATTCTTAATTTTGAATTTAGCAAGATATCAAAGATTATTAAAGAAAATACATACATAAATATGAATATTATATATATTCACACATAAGAATTTTCGAATGAATAAATTATACCTTTATGGGTACTACTTTCAATAAATGAATTTTATGGGTTTTATGAATGAATGTGTGAGTACATGGATGATAATTATTTTTTTATTGTCCATGAAGAGTCTAATTGACATGGGTTATGGTTGTAAAAAAACTCTCATGTGATTTCTAATGTATGTCCATATATTTATATATACATATTTATATATAAATATAAGTGTGTATGGGTGTTTATTATATGATTATGTTTTTAAAACAAACACTCAAGTGGAATATGTATATATATATATATGTTTTTGTGTGTAAGGGAAAGTGAAATGGTATTTATAAAATATTGGAACATAGACATTATAAACATGAATAGGAGTGGGGAATGAAATCATCCCTCAAGAAAGTCGGTAGGCCCAAACAACCTTCAATGTTTTAAGTGACCCAATGGATTTGTTTTCAAAATATTTTTATTGTTTTTCAAAAATAAAAGGATTATTTTTAAATAATTTTCAATATATAGTAAATTTCAAAGTATTATAATATTTTATAAATGTATTTTCAAAGGTATTTTTCACTAGCCTTTTAGAAAACTTTTTATAAGGAAATTTAACAATCATATGTTATTTTAAAACTATTTTTATAGGTCAATTTGATGTTCTAAGTTCTGTAGCATCAATAAAGTGTCAGTACGTGTGAAGTAGATTAGATATTTTATTTTCTATTATTTTTTTACATATCTAATAAAAAATTATGTTTTTTCTAATATTTCAAAACATAGATTGGAAAACTTCCTAGTATATTTTAGATGTTGTGTATTTGTTCTCTTTCTTTTATAAAAAATATACATATCATTTTTATGTGCTATTTCTGGAAGAGATGGTTCAAGTTGTTACATTTGGTATTAGAACAATGTTCTAGAAAATATTGGATATTAGATGTTTTCATTTTATGGAAAAACAGTATGCTATAGAACTTTCTTTATATAATTTTGTTCCCTTATAATTTATAGTTGTTCGTAATTATGAAGATGTAAATTTAAAATTTTCTAATGTATGATGAATTAATTTTGAGGAAGCAATTCAATTTAAGGGGGGGGGGGGATGTAACATCCCAAGTTTTAACAAAGTAGTTATTATTAGCATTTTTTTATTCAATCATTATTTACAAGTTAGTAATAATAATTGAACAAAATATTAAATGAATAAATTATAATAATAATTTATTAAATAATATTTTTAAAATCTAATATTATAAAATAAAACCATATCAAAAAATTAATAACAACTAAAATATGTTTTTATATAATAAATGAATTTTTTTGAAAGGAAATATATATATATAAATAAGTGACTATTTTTGCAAATAAGTAAATATTTGAATAATAATTAAGGTAATAAATTTTATTAAATTTTATAATTATATTTTACTCAAAAATTTTATAGTTAATAAAAAATATTCATTATGAAAATATTAATAATATTTCTATAAAACAAAAGAAATAATTTATAAGAAATAAAAAATCAATTGAAAGATAATTATAAAAATATATGAAAATTATTTTGAATTATGAAAATTTATATAAAATTGTGAATATATTATGATAATACTATTATTATTTAAAAATTACAAATAATATATTATCATCGGTTTATAAAAAACAAATTATTTTTATAAAGTATTTGAAATAATTAAGTTTATTTATTTTCAATTAGGATTTTGTTTTAAAATATTTTAATAATTTAAAAATTCTATAAACATGTAATAATTATATTAATATTAATATATGAATAAAATTTTTATTAAAGTGAATAGATTAATTAAATTTTGATAAATAATTAAAATAAAAATGAAAATAATTTAAAAAATGGAAAATAAGAATTAGGTGTATGAGGGTTCGAGGCTTTTGTTTCGGGATCCGAGCAAAGGGTTGAGTGGAGGTCATCCTAGAGGAGAGTTTGACTTCATGAGGATGAAGTTGAGTGTGCTTTGGGAGGCCAAGCAAGGAGTCTAGCTTAGTCAATCACCGATATTCGACTGACAGATGAAAGGATCTAGTGAAGATCTAGGGTTTGAGTGAGGTCGAGGGTTTGAGCATAGACAATTCGGGTTGCTAAAGTCAAATTAGGTCTAAATTATATTAGTGTTCGACCATAGTAAATGTGTGGGATGATTATTTATCTTCTAAAAGTTAATTTTAGATCTCTTTAATGTATGGGTATTTTTTTCAAAACCTTTCCGAATCCCAAATTATCAATGATTCATGACATTTTATTTTTTTCCATGTTCATCATTTACTACTTGGTAGTCATCAATTTATTATTTAGATTGATTTCCTTTATGAATTTGATTATTTTCCATTGTTTTATTATCAACTGTTTTTGATGTCTCTGTTGAGATTATTTTATGTTGTGGTTTTTGTCAATATATTATGCTGAGTCTATATCAATTTTCTTCAGATGAATAGATTATAGTGAAGGTATGATTATAAAAATGATATATTTCAATTTGATGTATCAAATAATTTATTAAAACTCTATACACTCTTCTTTATATGAAATATTTTTTGTGAAACTATTTTAAAATCTATGAGGATCTCATATAGTCGGAAGTTTAGCCAATTTGTTTATATATTTATCAGTGCAAAGTATACATGATGTCTATAAAATCTCTATACATTTCATTATGAAAAGAAAATAATCTGTCCATCTGGAGGGAGGTTGAGAGTGTGTCCATAGCGAAGGGGATCTTCAACATTTTATTCTAAAAATTCAAGTTATGGATTGATTTTATTTTTAATTTAAATCATTGAATATATGAATTTATACAGGTTTATTCCTCTTAAAATTTATTTATTTTCTCATAATTATGATATTTTATTTTGTAGGAACCTTAGATATGGAAAATTATACTTGAAATTATGTTCTTCATTTTTTAGATTCTCAATACACACAATATATTGTCCTTTAAGGTATTTTATAATGGTATTTTTATGTATGTTGGTATGGGTTATATTAAATTTATTTTCAGATTATTGTTCTTGATTTTTACTAAATACTGTAAGGGTGATTTTATAATTATTTATTTCAACATTATTGTTTGCATTTTCCAAATTAGGAAGGGAAGCATTAATTTTTCAAAATATTTATTTCTTATGTTTATAAAGGTATCAATTTATTTATTTATTAAAGTAAATATATTATTTAATATGTTTATATGTAAGGGATATATAGTTGAATTTGATTTTATTCCATCTCTACTGAAAATGATATTTTAATGTCTCATTATAAATTTATGAATATCATACTTGTGGTAGAAATAAATTGTTGAAAGTTCTTTCATTATGTTTTTATGTTTTCATCTTTAAATATTTATTATTAAAAGAATTATTTTGAAATAATTATCCAATATATATATATATTGAATTATATTATGATTATCAAAGTTTTCTTCAAATGTAAATTCATTCTACTAAAATGTTTCAAACACCATGTTGTATATATATATATATATGAAAATTTGTTTTATTCAAACATATATATATTTATTTTTAGAAAGTTCATAAATATTAATAAAAAAATTATTGAAGATTATTTATGTAAGTGAAAAAATGTAGTATTTATTTTAGAAAATTTATGTTATGAATTCCATAATTTCCTGAAATAGAATCATATTGTTATTTTTTCATTCTTAATCATGATTATGGTTATACATTAATGATTATTAAAGACAATACATACATAAATTTGTGTATTTTTGTGTATATATACATAATAATGTTTGAGGAAATAAATATAACCATATAGGTACTTCTTTAAATAAATTATTTTTATGGGTTTTATCAATGAAAGTGTGAATACATGGATATTAATTGTTTTTTAATAGACCATAAAAAGGTTAATTTACATGATCTATGATTGTAAAAAAAGACTCACAAGTGATTTATAATGAAAATTAACATATTTATATATTCATATTTATATATAAATATACGTGTGTATGTGTATTTATTGCATGATTATGTTTTTAAAACAAAATCTCCAGTGGAAAATGTATATATATATATATATATATATGTGTGTGTGTGTGTGTAAGGTAATATGAAATGAAATTTATAAAATATTTCCACTTAGAAATTGTAAACATGAAAGGGAGAAGGTAGTTAACCCATCCCTCAAGAAAGTTGGTAGGCCTAGATATCCTTCATTGTTTCATGTGACCACTTGGTTTTGTTTTCAAAATCTTGCTTATTTTTTTCCAAAAAATAATGGATTATTATTAAGTCAATTTAAAACTATAATTAATTTCAAATTATTAAAATATTTTATAAAATTATTTTTAAAAGGTATTTTTCACTATACTTTTAGAAAACTCCATAATAGGAAATATAATGATCATCCCTTATTTTAATAATATTTTTAAAGCTCAATTATATGTTCTATGTTGGGAAGCTTCAATAAAGAGTTAGAACACATGAAGTAGATTAGATAATTTATTTTCCATTAATTTTGTACAATTATGATAAAAATGTAAGGTTTGTATAATCCTCCAAAACTGAGTCTAGAAATGTGCCTTTTATGTTTTAAATGTTGTATATTTTTTCGGTTTCTTGTTAAAAAATACAAATTATTTTTATGTGATGGGTTTGGAAGAGCGAGCTCAGGTCATTATAGTTTTCATTCATAAATTCCAATGATAACAAGGATCCCAACATTCAAGGTGGTTGTGGGATAATTCTTATCTCATGAAGATATATATTCCTCCCGATACAGAAAGGGGATCGTTTCATATCCACACACTCAGTAGATGAGTAAGCCCTAATTTGGGGTTTGGAAACTAGAAATAATACATGAGTGTCTAAGCCATGATTTTATCATACCCACCACACCATAGACTCTCCCTCATCCACTAAATAATGAGTATCATATATCATAGGGTATCCGTACTAGAGTAAGCCCCAATATATTCTTACACGAAATCATATTTCTATAGCCTTTCATATCTCTGTAATCATCTACCAGTGGGAAATGAATAATATTCAATCTAGGATTCCAATTCATGTTCATGACCCTAATATAGAAGATTGTGAAATGGGGAAATAATTGAAAAGATCTTGTTTCTCACATATATAATGATTCATAGGGTCTTATAGATCAATGGGAATCATGACACTAGATCCATTAATAAAATATCTATCAGGCCACCCACAAGTTGAAAGACACAAATCATGTTACCATGTTTTTTAAGGATCATATTCCCCTTGAGAAAAACCTTCAATGGTCCATATTAAAAATCTTGTATAATATGGTACTACCTCATAGGTTTAATCCCATGAACATCACAAACTATGTTATCTTGGATTCTTATCTCAATAGGAAACTAGGAAGAATCCACATGGATCAAACCCAACATATCAAATATAAAACCCCTTTTATTTTTTCATATTTCTAGTAATTCCATCCTTCACCTAGGTTTCTAAATTCTTTTTGATTATATTTCTATCTCATCTGCATCTACTCATATTCCTGGTGATATCCATCTATTTAGGGTAATATGAATTGAATGATAAGTCCATCACTTCAGGAAATATCTCTTGTGGGATGAATCAAAAAGGGATTATAATGTGTATATACCACACCCTTTTTTTCTTCAAACCATCCACATCATAATCCATGACATAATATGTTAAAATAAATGATCTATAATTCCTAACAACTCCTTAAAAAGTATGTTGTATCCCATTAAGTAGCGCCAAACTACATTGGTTCTGATTCATTTCATGATGATACGTAGGAAATCCATTTGATACACCTGATCCTAACATCAAAACACCTCCCCACCCCCTGGATGAGCATAAATTCTAGAAAACATAGTTTTGAGGCTTTAAAAAACATATTTAATTAAAATAATCCATTAACAAGAAAATACAAAAATGATAAAGATAACCTATAATACATATAGATAGATATCTCGATAGAGAACCTCATAATCTTACTGATGATTCAATTAATGGAGAAACCCTAATATTTACAGACGGTTACTCTGGTATGTAAACATGAATAATTGAATATGTTAAGGGTGAGTATCCATATACATGATTGTATATACCAAACAATTGAAACTTGAAGCATAATATCATTAAGTTTTATTAAAGAAAACAAAATAAGTAAACATAAAAATGATAGGATGGGGTCATTCAACATGAAACTATCTCATACAACAATAAAACCATGAGGAAAAATTACCATAATAAGGTAAACAATTTGCATACTCAGATCCATAATCAATGGTAGTTTCCCACCCTAACAATTAACTATGTTGATTTAAGATTCATATAATCTCTACCATGATTCTTTTCTTCTTTAGAGTCAACTTATATTTTGATTCCTTGGTGGGGGATCTTGTATTCCCACTCCATGTAATTTTGGGGAAGTGATTTTGCTTCATAATTTATGGAATATGAGTGAATCCCTCATTGCAAATATCCTTTTGTTTTCCATTTATAAAATCATTATTATTAGAGTAATTTCCCCCACTAACTAAATCCTTGAGTGGATTGATATAATACTCCCATGAAGTGACCATCTATTTGTCCATTTAATTTTCATTTTAGATATATCTCCTCAGTTACCTGGAAATGCTATAGATTTGAAATGATTATGAAAATTTTGATAGAAGTATACATTCTATGGAATATTTGGTTGCATGAAGTGACATTTCTATGGAATCTATCCTAAGGAATCATTTTACACTACCTGAACTATTAAAACATTCCCTATAATATGAATCTATGTTGGCATAACCTATGATACTACACTCTAAACTACCTCATGGGTAGTATTTCAAATGTAGTGGAACATTAAACCATGTTACTCACTATCGATGCCCTCTTGAGGAGTAGAATAGTGGTTAGGAACCCAATGAAAATTCTTTTCCATGATGAATCATGGAGATTCCTCTCATCCACCTGACTCATCATCCTGTACTTCCCATTTTGATGAAAATTTCATAATGGAAAAATAGGCTAAAAATGAATAGTAACAGTGGACACCTTATCTCCATCTTTTACATTTCACAATGCTTTATTAGGCATACTACCCTCAAATAATTTGAGTTCTTAAGAATCATTAGAAAATTTTATAGTGATTACCTTCCTTTAGAAATTATTTCTATACCAAAGATATTGGAACTATTGGTTGTTTCTCATTCTATTAATTAAAACCTTTTCAAATTTCACAAAAATGAGTGCAAAATAAAAATAGTGAACCCAATGTTAAAACCATTATTTACTGAAATAAATTTATCTCCTACATGTCATAACATTTAATATCATGTATTTATATAAAATTAAAAATATCCCAATACAGATTCACAAGGAAATCAAATAGAAATTTCATATATGGATGGGATTCTACATTAATGAGTTCACATGTTTATTCTTTTTTACATGACTCAGGAACATTCAAGAAAACTCCATTTGATACAAATTGGAATCCTATCATTTGAAATAGATATATAACTCGATGGTCAAATGAGATGGATCCTTGTCATGTCATAGTAAGTTATCACCAACTCAGTGACATCATTGTTGGGTGGTTATTGCACTAACCAATGAGTGCAACATAAAAGGTACTATCATGTTGTTGGAGGTTTTTGTGAATCCCTCCAAGACATGAAACTGCCCAAACCATCCACAAAAATACATTCTTGATTAAGGAAATTTTTTGATCCCATATCTGTTTCAAATCATTTTAAGAGAGTTTCCCTATAACACATCACCATGTTTCTCCCCCATATATAGGAGGAATATCCAATAGTTAACATCAGACACATCATATCGGCACATGAGTTACATTAATAGAATCTAACCTTTGGTCGGTATTTATAATGACACACAACATCATTTACTCAAAATGAAGATAATGGAACCCCACTGGCCTCAACATAGGCTACCCAGGCTCTAGTGACTAGTACAACGAACTCAGGGTTGAATAAAATTGACCACGAGCGGTAAAAAACCTTTTCTACCAAGGAAGTTATCCAATATATTTTGGAAATATGTGAGTACCCATATAACTATTTACACACCTTAAAATATTGCTAGAATCATATTTATGAACTCATTAAATATCAATGACATATACTGAAAGAATAGTGGGAACCCATGCTTATGCCACTACAAAATAAACCTTCTAGCATATTACAGAAGGAAATGGATGAATAGATAATGTATTTATCATTTTTTCAAAAATGGAATATGAAAATATTCCAATTCCATTTTCACATGTTACCCAATACTTAATGGAAGTAATAAAAGGGTGTGTATCTGTCGATACCAACATTTAAAGATATACCAAGTAATAATGATAATATTTATAGTAGTTAAAGTATAGGTACATAATTCCCCCCCTTCGATTAGGGTTTCTCTTCAGTACAATGAGATGAAAAATCAATTATCAGAATGTATTCCTACTCCCATCCTGGGGGGGGGGGTTATTAGTATATTCCCTCTATAAATGGAACATATGATGAGGGACACACACCCAAATGAACATGATATTATCTGTCCATTTTAATGAAAACTATAGGGTATACACATATCCCCTCAAACACCCCAAAAAATTAGAATACTTCTATAGAATAAATAGATAATCTTAGGTAGGATCCCACATATGAAAGTCAATTTATACAAAAATGAGACTCTAACATCCAAATAAGGAACATCTAAAATGAAATATCACCAAAGTTGACCATAAATTGATAAGAAGTACCACAACCCTTATGTAATCAATGAATGTGTTCTTGAGACCCTAAAAAATATATCAATGGTATACCAAGATCATGTTAATATTTCACCAAATCAAGGAATAAGTAGTTTCACATATAAAGTTCATACCCACAAAATTACTACCAGAAGATCTGGAGGACCTCAATATAATATTCACTATGGTGATATCCTTTGTGTCCAAAGTAAGAACAATTATATTAATTTTTCTTATGATGATAACGATAGAAAACCTCATCATGATCTAAATATAAACTGAAAGAAATTCCTCTATTTTCCAATTTCCACCTCGAAGGTCCTCCCCAGGGTATATTCCATATGATTTCTCCCATTGGTTAGACATTTATCCCATAATGGTAGTCCTCCCCATGATGGTGTTCACTAGAAAGGTCCTCACCCAATAAAGAATCATTTGGAAAATATTTTCATCACTTAGGGGAATCATTTGAGAGAAAACACTATATCATGTGACACATGGAAAGATAATACCAACTATGGTTGATTATTTATCATTTACAATATATACTCATTCTGAATCAGAAGATAGCTTGAGGCATTGATCGTTCTTTGAACCACACATGGACTACATGCCATCTAGTAAAGTATAGGATATTCCCACCAATCCCTCAACATAAAATAAGGCAGATGAAAAATGTAAACTTCAGTATCATCATGTAAATTAATATCCTTCTCAATATTAGGATAATATGTTTCTTATTAGGAAACAACTACCCCTAGATGATTTTCAAGTCATGTTTTGGCCCATGGCCACTCCACATTATGATATTCTAAAAAATTTGTTAGAGGGATACATAAAACACAATAATATGAATCTATTGATGATTCTTAACCATTTATAAATAAAACTATCCCCATTCTATGGATACATTGACCATGTTAGGGAAACACAATACATTCATAGTTAAATTGACACAACAAAAATTTCAATAGGGGAACACTTAAAATTGGAAAAGAAATGTGATAGAATTAAATTAGAATTTCTCCATGCTTCTCACAAACTAAATTATGATATCTATATAAACCCATATGGTGTTCATATAATTGGTGTAAGATCATTTATTTTCAAGGTATTCCCATCTTTGAGTTTTTCATTTGAGCCTTGGTGATCATTTCTTGTTTAGAGATACAGATCCTTGTTAGGGAAAGGATCTAATGTTTATGGATATATTCTTATTTGAATTATAGTAGTCCAGGTATAAATTTTTCAAATATTTTGATGGTTTTATGGTATATTGAGAAGCCTAAAATTGTGTTTTGGATTTTATAATGAAACTAGGATGAATGACTATATTCAGAATAGTTACATGTCGTGTAACTGTAATACATGTTGCGTAATTATTTCAAGACACATGTCATGAACAATTTGAGGCTATAAACTAGTTTAAAATATGAAAATAATAGACTTAGTGTAATTTTATTACATGTTATGTAATATTTAATTGGAATAAAAATTAATCTTATGCAATGAGTTTTTTTGGCGTATCCCATTAAAAATAATTACTCATCATTTAACTATATTACACATCATGAAATCCCCAAATTAGGGTTTTAAAAAAAATTTATGCATTTGATTTTCTATTCACCAATGTGAAACTTTTATCCTCTTAACCAAGAGTGGAATTCCATGTTATTTTGGAGAAACTATCTTGGTTTTATATATCTCTTTTCTATAATCAATACTTGTATCCTTATTTCAATTATTCACACCTTCTCTTCCATGGGTGTTTACAATTAGAAGCATTGTTTGATCTTTAGTTAAAGGTAGGGGTCTAAACCTTAACCATATGGTTTCAAAATTTTCAATTATGTGAGATATTACATTTTCAACAACATATCATGTGCTGAATAAATTGAATAAATGAATTGAATTATTATGTAGAGTCTTGTGGGATCCTATTGGATAATGACTTGGATTTTAGTTACTGTTCGAGTGAGAAAATCATTGATTATAAATGAATGGATTAATGTATTAAAATGTGTTTAACATGACATTGATTTTGGGTGATTCCATGATATAGATTCACCTTGAAATGTATTTTCTATTGAGATATCTGGCATCTTATTTTTTTATGAACAATTGATATATCAAATCTATAATTGATAGATAAATGGTTTTTTTCATAATTAACCATTAGGACATATAAATTGATATCATTGTAGATTTGATTTCTATTGTGATTAAATGTTGTAATACTCATATAGTGTGATAATCCTAGTGAATCTTACAAAAATGCATATATAACATGCTTATCCTAGTGATAAAAGTTAATGTAGACAAATAGCAGGTTATTCCCAGTGATACATAATGAAATGATTATATAGCGGGCTTGTCCCATGATATATATTGTAATGATTATATAATGGGATATGCCTAGTAATACATATGGAAATTTTTATTTAGAGGAAAATGCTCCGAGATATATACTAAAATAATTATACAACTGGCTATGCCAAATGACTCATCATGAAATTCTTATATAGTGGGTAATGCCCTGATGACATACTAAAATTATTATAGATCAAGTTTTCCTAGATTTCTTTGATTTATACCTTGGTTATAATGTTATAGTTGGAATTTTTTTATGAAAGTCCTAGAGATATTATGGGATGACACCGAGAAAGGTTATGTTGCACCATGGTTATATGTTTTAGTTGGAATGGTTTTGAGACATGCTTATAAATATTATTACATGGTGATGAATAAGGTTGATATGTTATTAATATAATTGTTATTCTAATTTATACACATGTTTATTTAATTATTGTATAAAATTATTATCATATTTTTTATTCTTATACATAGTTTTTTCAACCTACTGAGTTATACTCACACCGTATTTGGGCCATCATTTGGTTCCCAAAAGATTATATGGATTCATGTTTGGACAATAGAAAAGGATTGTGATGTTGATTATTTTATTGATGGATGAGCTGGGGTTTGGAGATGAGACTGACATGGGGTTCGGGATTAGGGACTTTTATGTTTTTTTGTTTTTTTCTAGTTTTTCTTTTTATTACATCTAGCATGTAATGTATTTACATTACAACACATCATTACATTATTCATTTATTATTTTTTTGATGAGTAAGTTGTATTTTATTGTCCATATTTTATTGTTTTGTATTGCTTATTAACTCTAATATATATTCATTTATTTATATTTATTTTTCCTTTATGTTGTAAACTCTAGATCTGGGGTGTATAGTCTCCCAGGTATACTATCACACCCCCTTCTAATAAAAAACCTATGATGTATAGGGAGGCACACATGAGGTCCTATAACCAATCATTTATATCTGGGTCAAAGAGTGCCAGACCAGGGGATGTTAGAATTTCCTATCAAAGGAAACATGTTTCTTTTTTTGTTTCTTTACTATTTGGTAATGGTAGAAAAGATACTAGGATGTGTTGGGATATGGTAATGAGATTTTGTGGGGGAGTACCTAAAACATGTATGTGGGAAATATGAGTGACTAGGGGTGGATTGATGATTATATTGTTTTCTTGTTAAAATTGATGTTATTTCACCCTGAGTAAATCACATGTGATGTGAGGTTATGTATTTATGATTTTGTTGGTTTGTTTAATTTATAATCGTGGTCTTGTATGGAATGAGATGATTATAAATGCATCATAATAGGCACATTGGGATATATGTTAACATTCAGAGTTCATGATAAGAAATATTATTTTTTCATGTGACATATACTTTCCTGTGGAACTATGATATGAGATATCAGTTATATATGAGAATTAAAATAAAATAATTGTTATGTATTGATAAGAAACTATAATCCATCATGAGAGAGACAAAGAGTTAGGGGTTTTGTATTGTTGTCACACATTGAGGTTGACTGTGCTATTATATCTAGTGTTCTAAGGAGTGTGTTTTTTTATAGATAAAATTACTCCACATTTTATTTGAGTTGAGAATCATGAGAGTGGAAATACTCTTGCTCCTAATGCATCCGAATGAGATAATCACGTATTTATTGATAATCAGATTGAGTTTCAGCTACAGAATCGATTCTTGAGTTTCATGAGTCCATGGAAAGTGAGACTGTTCACACTGAGCCTTGGATTTCAGAGCTTAATATAGAGTTTCAATTGTATCATCTACCTGCATTGACTTATGAGGGAAGATCCCAAGCATCAGAGTTGGGGATCATGTTATTAGAGATGATCTTTAAGAATCTTGAGACACCCAAATATTGGAGGGTGAAGCATGTTGTGTATATGTTTCATGGCCCATCGAATAATTGGTGGGACAATCAGGATCAGGTAGGAAAACAATATGAGTTATCCTATAAGGACTTCAATATTAAGTTCATGATCAATTTATACCCTAAAACAGTTAGGGATGACAAGGCTTGTGAGTTTTTGAACTTGATATAGGGAGGATTGTCAGTGCTGGTTTATGCTGAATCCTTCATCGACATGTGTCACATTTCACCATCTATTATAGTTGATGAGATATCTAGGGTTATATGTTTTTAGTATTTTCATTGCTATGGGATCAGGTTGGTAGCCAATGTGTTCTATCAGAGAAGTTTTTCATATATGATGAATGAAAAACTCAACTTGGAAGGGAATATAAGAGAGGCCCTAAGCACCAAATTGACCATTTCAAGATGGAAAATTGTGAACTCAACTTCTAGTGGATGAAATCGTTACCATGATATATTTCTCCAAGGTTACAAAGGTCATAGAATTAAGGGTAGTGGGAATCCATCTCATGAACACATTTTGTTACAGTTCAATCAGAGTGTCAATAGGTTCAAAAAATGACCTCAGTGCCTATAACCCTCCTTAAAGTGTCCTCATTGTATTATATTGGGTCACTGTAAAAGGTTTCTTAGGGGCATATAAAATAATAGAAGTGGTATTGGAATAAGATAAGTACCTATGTATTGGAAGGACTCATCTCTTCCTTAGTAGAAAGGTAGAAGGAGTTTTGCAAGATGTTCAAGTCATGGTTGGGCACATGGTACCCTATTGTAGAAAAGTCAATATCAAAAAGAGGGTATATCTTAGGGGATTTTTTATGGATCCTAGGGTATAGAGTTTGTTCATCTACACGCTATGAAGACCAATACTACTAGTGTGGATGCAGAACTATCTTTCATGTGTTATGTTTGATATAGAAAATCAAATTCTATTTTCTATTATATTTTTTTAAAATTTTTTGGGCATGTTATTAGAATGATTGGAAGGTTTTGTAACCATTGAAATATAGTTGGGAGTGTGATCAGATAATATAAAACATTGCAATTGGTTTTCAATAGATATTTGTGGTTGTTGTTTCTTTTGGGAACTATTCATGATTGAAATAGCAGGATTCAATTTTAGTCTCCATATGGATTGGTTAGTTCTATAACAGTATCATATCGACTGATACCAAAGGAGAGTCACATTTTTATATTTAAAAGGATACATTTTTCCCATCAGGGTGATTGAGACCTTCAGGCTGGTCATGCAGGACCAATTTAGTGAAGATTATATTATCTCATGGATCAAATAGTTGGTCTTTCTATATATAATGGTGGAATGTAGCTGGATTCTTTTCCTCCAGTGGTAGACCATTTTTTGGGTTTTTTCATAATGAGTTATAAGTATTATCATCAGAGTGAGATATAATGTTTATGATCGAGTTTTTTCCCTGAGAAGAGCTAGTTTCTATCCCTCTATACAAAATGGCACCAGTAGAGCATCGAGCATTGAATGTCTTGTCAGAAAATATGGAATATAAATGTTTCAAATGGCCTATTACAACTCCTTGGGGTTCTCTGATTCTCTTCTCCAAGAGGTTTGATGAGACTTGATGGTTTTGTGTATATTTTTTAGGGTTTAACTAGATGACGGTCAAGGTCTAGTATCCTCTTCCATGCATGAAAAATATATTCGATTAACTTAGATGTTCTATGATCTTATCCATGATTTATTTGAAATTAGGATTCTGTTAGTTGAGGATGAGACCATTGGACATATATGGGATAGATTTTTGAAGTAGGTATTCCATTTATGAGCTCGTTTTTATTTCATTAGGTTTTCCAATGCAATGATGGAATTCATGGCCTTGATGAATAGAATATTCCATGCTTTTTTTGAAACATTTTTTGGTTTTTTATATTAAATAAATACAATGGTACTCAAAATAATTAGATGATCATTCCAAACATACTAACACTATCTTGAGTAAATTAAAGGAATATTTGATTTAGGACAATATAACCAAATTTAGTTTCTAGACTAATAAAGTTCACTTCATGGTTTATGTCATCTCATAGGTAAGAGTGTTAGTGGAACCCTAGAATGTTTAATCCATGATATCATGGGATAATCCTAAGAATTTTTTTGATATTCATATATTCCTAGGTTTAGAATTTTACTATCTTCTATTTATCCAGGTATACTCTTGTTTTGAATCATTGATGTCAGGGCGAACCAAGAAAGGAGTAATTTAATATTGTTCAAATATTTGTGAGGGAGGTATTCATGAGATTAAATAAAGGATGACCACGTCACCTATCCCCACATAACTTATTTTGGGTAAATCATATACCATGTATTGTAATGCATTTGGGGTGGTACTTAGAATTGTTCTGATATAGGAGGATCGAGTGGTTGCTTATGGATCCAGACATCTGAGACCACATGAGTTAATTTATACTACTCATGATCTGGAGTTAGAAGCAGTGGTAAATTTCCTATGATGGGGGATAAATTATCTTAGTGGTGATTGGTTTTTGGTATACATCGACTATAGTTTCCTTAGGTATATCTTTTCTTAGTGGTACTTGAAAATTTGGAAAAGAAGGTGGGTATAGTTTCTTATATCTTTTGACTTTAGTTTTTCTTATACATCAAGCAAGGGAAACATCATTATCGATGAATTGACTTGAATGATGTAGGTAGAGGTAGTATAGTAGTCTTGCAATGAGTGGAAAGTGATTTAACTCTATTAATACATGCATTTAGATGTTCTAGAGTTGTAGGGATGAGTATCTCTGACATCAAAATCTGTTATACGCATGATTTTTGAAAAAATAAAGGCCAAGAAGTTATATGATCTAGATGGATTAGTTTTGAGAGACAATATATATGGTGGGGATACACCATTGGGATGGTCTCTTGGGAGTGTAAATTCTATTATTTTTCATGGAAGGGTATGGGTTTCTATGGCAATGCATGAGGAGTTGATGAAAGTGTTTCATGATTTTAGATGGTCTATACATCTAGGATTGAAAAATATTTATTGTGATATCCATAGAAATTATTTTTGGTGTCGAATGAAGAAGTATGTATTCAGATTTTTGGCAGCACATCTCACCTTTTATAAATTGAAAGAGGAGCATCATAGGTGAGATATCATTTTACAGCCTTTCTCCATTCTTGAGTTGAAATGGGATGATGTCACTATTGATTTTTTAATCGTATTAGATAAGAATAATCATAAGAATGATGTTGTTTGGGTCACTATGGATTGAATGAATAAGGTATCCCAATTATTTCCTATTAGGGAGACCTAAAAATTTATTATATGTGCATTATTTTTGTGTGTGAGGTAGTTCTAATGCATGTTGTTATGGGGAGTATCATTTCTTACAGAGATCCATGTTTCACATTCCCTATCAGGAAGGGACTTCAAAATGACATGGGATCATAAGTTATTTTGAGTACGAAATATCTCCCACAGGCTGATGGTGAATTTGAGAGGACTATTTAGGTTATAGAGGATATGTTACAAGCATGTTTTCTAATTTTAGTTGTTCATGGGAGAATCATATGAAACATGTGGAGTTTTCATATAATAAAATCTTACAGGAATCAATTAATATGAAACCATTTTAGGATTTGTATGGAGGGTCATTTCATTCACCTATTTTTTGTTTAGAGGATGGTGAGTTATTGCTTGTTGGTCCTAGTCGCATGCGAGAGATGTATGAGTAGGTTTAGTTGATCAGAAAATAGTTCTTGGTTGTGCAAAGTTGGAATAAATCATCTAATGAACATCAGAGATGAACTCAGGATTTGGAGGTCCGTCATCTTGTTTTCCTTTAGGATTTATCTAGGTTGGGAAAATATCATATGAGGAAATAGTGGAAGCTGGAACCCAGGTTTGTCGTGTTGTTTGAGATAGTGGATAGGGTTAGTCCATTGGCATACTGATTACCCCTTCAACAATGATACAGTTCCATGCATGATGTGTTCCACATGTCGTAGCTTCAGAGATATTTTTAGACACTTATCACATGATAGACATAGAATATGTCAAGCATATGGTTGATGTTCCCTATGAAGACCATCTGAGATGGATTTTGAACCATAGTGAGAAATGTATCTAGGGAAGTACAATATAGTTGGTTTGAGTGTAGTGGTTTCGTGGGTATACTTATTAGGATACACGGGATAGGGATTTATAAATATAAAAAAAGTGTCCATACATTTTTGCTGAGACCCTATAACGATTCTTGTAGAATCTCAAGAATGTGCTGTTATATAGAGTGGAGTTGTAAGATCCCGTCTTTTCCAAGATACATACCTCTTTGAGTTTTTTATTTGAGCCTTGGGGACCATGTCCTTTTCAGATATGGAGATCTATATCGGGGAAAATGACCTATTTTTCAGTGATATATTATTGTTATAATTAATGGAGTCTCAGTATAAATAGCCAATTCTTACAATGAGTTTTTTGGTTTATTGAGTATCCTGAAATGGATTTCAGGTTTTTTAAGGAAACTATGCTAAAATACTATCTATATAATAGTTACATGTTGTGTAACTATAATAAACACCATGTAATATTTTCTAGAAATGTGTCAGGAATAGTTAATGGCCATGAACTAGTTCACCACATGAAAATAATACATGTTGTGTAATTGTAAAAAACATATTGTAACATTGAATAGGAATAAATAATAATATTTGGTGATGAGGATTTTGATGTATCCCATTAAAAGGAATCAAAAACCTTGTTATTATATTACACATCATGTAATTACACAAGAAATTTTTGAAAACACTGATGTGTGGATGATTTTTTGTTCCCCCACATGTTTCTTTTATCCTCTCAACCTAGGGTAACCTACCAAGAGATTTTGGAGTGCCCCTCTTAGTTATAGATTTCTAGTTTTTTTCAATAAGTATTTGGATCCTTTTTATGATCATACACACCTTATTCCTCAAGGGAGTTTCCTATTGTAATAATTGTTTGTTCGTTAGTTAATGGTAGGGTGTCGAAACCTTAGCCATATGGTCTGATAATTTTCAATTATGTGAAATATTTCAAATTTTCCACCATATCATGCACCAAATAAATTAAAAGAATTAAATGAATTATTCCTTTATATACCATTGGATCCAAATTGGACATTGACCTGGCTTGCGGAATCCATTTGGGTGATCGAACCGTTGATTATATATGAATTGATTAATGAGTTAAAGTTGGTTTATAATGACATGGATTGTGTGTTATTTCTTGATATAGACTCACCTTGAATTGGTTTTTATTGATATAACTAGAATATAATTTTTTATGTCTATTTTATATATGAAATTTGTAATTGAATGATTAATGGTAATTTTTCATAATTAACCATTAGGCTATATGATGTGATATTGTGATAACCTTATTATTACGACTTGTGTTGTGATTAAATGTTGTAATTATTATATAGCAGGCTTAACCTAGTGACTCATGCTGAAATTATTATATAGTGGTATTTTCCCATTGATAAAATTTAAAATTCTTATAGAGCTAGATATACCTAGTGATACATGCTGAAATTCTTATATAGAAGGCTTGTCCTGGTGAAACCTGATGAAATGATTATATTTTTTGATATGCCTTGCGATACATTCTTAAATGTTTATATAGTGGGATATGCTGATAGATACATTATGAAATGCTTATATTGTGTTCTATTCCTAGGGACACATGATGACATACCTATATAGTGGGTTATGCCTAGTTTACATGCTGAAATCATTATATAGCGGATTTGACCCAGATTTTTTGTAATTTATTCCATGATTATAAGGCAATTGTTGGTATTGTTATAAGACATGATCATATTCATTCTAGAATGGAACTAAGGCAGGTTATGTTTCACAATGGTTATATGGTTCTGAATTGCATGGTTTTGAGACATGCTCAGAGACATTCCAACATGGTGATGAAGCAATATGATATTTTGTTAATTTAATTATTTAGTTAATTAATACACATATTTATTGAATTATTTCACACACTTATTATCAGAATGGTTATACTGAGACACGTTGGTTTCAACCTACTGAGTTACAATCACACAATATTTAGGCCTCCATTTTTTACCTGAGAATATTATAAAGATACTATTTTGGAAAAGATAAAATGACCTTCCTATTAATTATGTTTATGCTATATGGGCTAAAGTTTGGATATTGGGATGACATGAGGATTGGGGATGGGGACTTTTGAGACTTTTTTGAGCCTTATAGTCTATTATTTTGTTACTTATAGCATGAAATTTGGTTACATTACAACACATCATTACATTATTCCTTTATTATTTATTGGGTGATTCAATAGTGTTTCATTGTTTGTATTCTAATGTATTATACTATTTCCTCGCTATGATATTTATTCATTTATTTATATTTCTCTTTCCACTATACTGTAAACTATGAATCCAATGGGGTATTGTCTCCCCACTATACTTATCATAACCCCAATGCTAAATGGAATCCACTAGCATACCAGGAGGATATCTTGAGGTTTTGAAACCAACCATTTCTATTCACATGATAGAGTTTTATATTAGGGGACATTAAAAGTGTATTAGACGATCATATAGAATAAAATTTCAGTTCACACATCAGTTAATATAGGAAACTATAAGTGGATTCATGGAATTTCTTTAATTTTATCCAACTCAAATAGGTGGTTTTGTTCTATGATATAGATAATTCTAATTAGGTGTTGGAAATAACTAAATTATTGATGCATCAATATCTTGTAGAGAAATCCATCAAAAGACTTTTATATGAGGAATTAGAAAATATTTATGAGACCAATATATAAAGAAAATATAATCACTGAGTAACAAGGATTTATATGAAAATAAAAAGCTCAGGTGAAGACAAAAATTTCCCATAGCTCATGTTTGAATATTGGATCAGAAAAAAATATAGCAGTGATAAAATTTGAAGCCATATTGGCATAAGAGAAACCCCAACCAATAGGGAATGGGATATTGTTACCAAAAAATCCTTTTTCATGATCACTTAATTCGGTGTTGAAGTGATACCAAAGTGGATCATGAGAAACCCAAGCTCATAGGGTTGGAGAATTATTATCTTAACCACATCCCCCATGGATTTCAATCTTCTAACAACTAGGATTTTTTCAAAAAACAATTCCTTAAGGTGTGATTCATTTACTCCCTGGCCATAATCAGGGTGAATTCATATAATGAGGTACTCTAGTGACTGTATTAGGTCAACCTTTATAAGATATACTTCATAGTATCCTCATGAGAAAGGATGAATCCCCAAATGAGAAAAAATATGAAGTAACCTACAAAGGACATAACCAATTATAATGATCACGACCTATCCATAGTAATTTACTAAATAAATCAACAATATTATTGTCCAAGTAATGATTAAGTACCCTCATTGCATTATAAATTAGTAAATGTAATTATAATTGTCCCTTGAGATGATACATAACATTAATACAATGCTAAAAATCATGTGGATCATGTTTTTATTCAAAATGTGGTCCAAATAAAAAATATCAATGGTGGTTTTCATTATATTAAAATCATTTCAAAACATTTTAGGGATCCAATAGATTTCATGATAGTAATACATTTTCATTATTAAACCAAGGAAAAGGGTAACAGAGTAACCAAATCCTACCTTTTCCATTAATAATTTGATCCACATACACTTATGGAATGATTTTATTAATGTGAGGAAAATATGAAACAGTTGAAAAGACATAATGTTAAACTTTTCAATGGAAATATCCATGCCAGGTATGTTCTCATTGTAGAGAATCATCTTACCCTCATATGTGAAATCTCTCAACCAGAATAGCTCTTCATGAAAATGATAGTAGATCTAAAATATCCTCTCAACCTGGGGGAAAGAAAACCAATTTATTTGGATCTAATGATCACAAGATATCATAATTACCCTCTATTAGGGATAAAACATGACCCTTGAGATATCAATTATCATAATCCATACCATGTGTGTTGTCTACCATAAGTACAATTAGATATTCCACATAAAGTCCTACCAATCATTAGAACTGTTCAAACTCCCATTCAGTTGGAAATACTCCAATATATCCTCAAAATTATTGAGTCATTGAAATCTAAATTTGTTGTTATGGAGGATCGGTGTGGCACCGGTACTTATAGATATTAATCCTGACCTCAAATTTGTAAAAATGACTCTTCCCCGACCTAAATGTAGAAATAATACATTTCTCACATTCAGTTCATTAGTGGATCCATAATAACATCTCATGCACTTTGTGTCCCATTATGATCCCATTTTAGAGACCCATGAAGAGTAAGATGTGGTTGTTAGTGTCGAAATATATTCCATGCGATGGGTCAAGAAGAAAAAAATAGGCTGAATGAAAATCCATGATAAAAAATTCATAAATTCATTTTAAGAGTTTGATTCTGAAAGCCCATTCATGGAGGTCAATCATCACCATGAATGTGAGAGGTGCATATAGAAATATCAAGAGTTCAACACACTCCATGACTAAAGTAAGAAATTTGGAATGTGATATCAAAATTTTGAAGAAGCCACCACCTATCTCTGATCCCACCTGTTCTTCACGTCATACCTCTGAGCACTATGGGAACCATGGGTATATAAATACCTTGCTGATTCCACCTCCATGGCATAGTTACCCTGACCTTTTATCCTTTGATATCTCAATTAGTGAAGTACCTGAGCACCAAAAACCAAAATAGAAAATGAATCATCCAATGTATTGAATCATCATGAAAACCCCATTTCATTGTTCCAAAATTCCTCCACATAAGGTGGATATGCATTTCATGAAGTAATATATCCTTCATAGAGGTAGAAGGCCCTCTAGGGAACTTGAGGCTTCATGGATCACTAAGCCTTCACGAACAACTCCATTTCCAAATATTGAATTCATTCCAAGGTAGGGACACCATGTTTTGTTAATACATTTCAATCATGAAGCCCTTGGCCTCTATGAAGCACACGATATTTGTGAAGAACCCATCAATGAGTCCCCCTACTTTTCCCCTCCATGTTTTCTCTCTTATGATGGAACCTATTCATGAAGTTTGAGTTCCCCAAGTGTTCACACCCATCCAATATTGGTTTATATACACTTAAAGTCTTTATATGAAAAGTTTTATCCATTCATGAGGACCAATCTACTCCATGTGTTTCTCGATATTCCTATTTACCTCTTGCGTTTCAGAATAGGTATGCTAATGCCTCTTGTCTTTCTGTATTGGTAATCCAACATGGACCTCATGCATGATCACTCCTCTACAGTATTACATCTTGTCATTTTTAAGTCCATCCCACTCTAAATGTTTTATGATCTATGATTATATAATCCTGAGGGGTGAGGAGTGAATTACCCATGTATGAGCTATGGGACAAAAAAATTCCTAGCACCAACGTCCTCAACACATGACATTAAATTATGATCTCACCTTGTACGTAAAGCCCATGATTTCATTGTGTATATGTTACAGGGAATTATATCCTCCTAACATGGGGTGGAACCTCAGCACAAGATCAAATAGGGGATGGGTATCAAGAATCAATCACTTCACGTACTATTAATCCTCCATCACTCTCCCTTTGGGAATTGTCACAATGTGATCCTTGGGAATTTTCCATGTGTAAGATCTAGAGCACAATTTACTGGATTATTCATGTATGAATGACATCGAATGAGGTGTTCATCGCATAAAATGACGTCCTCCTTGAACCAAATTATTTTCTACTTGGGCATCTCACATTTATAAGCCCCACACCATCTCTTGTTGGTGCATCTTTCGAGACACGACAGTCATGTCTACTGCTTCCTCTTATTTCTCACATCGAGCATGAATAATGTGGGATTAGAGACTAGAAATGGCCATGATATCTTAACTCCATATTTGTGTAGATCCCATACACATTACCAAGAATTTCCATTTGGAAAGCCTCCTGGTGTCATCCCCATCATTCCCCTATCATTTGGGTAGCTTCCACGCATAAGGCTCACCCATATGTTCCACTTCCATTAGCCTACCTTCTTAAGTACAAGCCCCAATTCCCCTTCCATAACTATATGGACATTGATTCCCAAAAAACTGGGATATGTAGAAAACCACCCCAAGGACTAATCCCAACACTCCTAATGATTCATTCATTACATCCACTCAACCCTACACTTCATCCATATCCATCTTGATTTTTCCCAAGTTTCCACATCCTAGTGAGTTCATGTTATCCATCTAGAAAGTTCCAATATGTAAGCCCCATACATTTCATTACTACTCCTAGAATCACATGGGTAGCTCACTTGTCTAATCCCCTCACATTCCAAAATAACCCAATCAAGAGAAAGACTTTGGAAAAGGAAAGTTACCATGTGTAATCCCCACTCCATTCATCAAACTATATGGATTTTGATCCCTATCTCCTAAAAAGGGTATGTAGGATTTTTCCATGAGGTTCAATCCTAACCAATGGTAATCCTTTGTGTTCACCTCATAGGGGTGCATATCCCAGATCCACCTCCTATGGTGTCTAGATCAACCTTCATGGTGTGACACCTTCACTTAATAGGACACACCTCCCCAGTTCCACTCTCATTTTGTGTTTTGACCCATCCATATATATACCCTCCAGGTGACCCCCTAGGGAGTTACAACTCTGATCCACCTCCACTAGGAATCCTTAACAACCTAACTTTTTCACTGTAAGATGTTAAACTATTGACATGTCACACTCTTACCCCATATTAAAAATGGGATTCCTGAGAAGAAAATCAGAAAATATTCCTTTGAAATCATATACCATGTGATCGACATGGGATTCCTCGGGTTCTATGCCTAAGATGCCACTATGATATGCCCTTATATTAGGAAAAATATAGGTGAAAAATGTTCTAGCATCCAAACATGCCAGTGATTCCCAACACGAATACTCTCTTGAATGAAGGTTGATTCAATATCAAGAATCATTGGAATGTTCATAATTAAGAAGAATAATTAACTAGTTTCCCCATAGAGCTGAAGCCTAGAATGAGTTTCACACACCACATCATAATCTATGAGGAAGATCCGGTTAAGGTAAATAATTTTAAAGGTAAATACATGGAAGTAGGAACCAACATACCATCATCCTATTTCAATCAAGGAGAAGACATCACTAAGAACATGATGAATGTTTCCCACCTTTGGAAAGTAGGAATTCATTTTACAATTCATGTTAGTGAACAATGACACATAAGGCAGTGCTCCCCTATAAAAGCGTCAGAAAAAGAAATGGTAAACCCAACATGATTTCTATTATCCTAAATACGAGGACTAATATCATTTGAGATATTAGTTATATAGATTATAATTTCACTAGATCTAGCTATCCGGTGCCAGAGCCCACTATGAAAACAATAGTCCCAGTGCAGAACACACCAGTAGTTAGGGTAGTAGAACATCATGAATTACGTTCTACAACATTGTCAGTGAGGATCTCTCTATCTATACATGGAATATTAGACAAAATTGGGGAATTTTAAATCACTCTCTATGTAGCTGTATTGAAAACCAAACCATACTTCTTTATAAGAAACAATCTATAGGAAATTTTTCACCCTATCCCCACTGATGCTGGGGCTAGACACTAATTGATGCAGCAATCACACATGAACCAACTTTTCCATGATGTCCACTACACCATCTTATACTAGGATCACATGGCCCATATCAACCTCTGAAATCATCTATAAAAGGGTGATCAAAAACCTCCTATGACAGTACAAGCATGAGGGAGTCATTCCCATAAGGGATGTGGCTCGGTAGGACTTGGAGGCTCATGCACCTCACCGACACTACCCCAACAATGGTCGTGTAGGGTGGCTCTTCTCTCCAATCCAATGAAAATACACTTTGGGAGCCTCTTTCAAGAACAATATTTCTACTCACTCCCCTATGTCGAGGAGTTAAGGGATTACCAAGTCACCATGTAAATTGTACACTGTCCAAGAATCACCTATATGGGCACCCACTAGGCTACATAACTACCACCCATGATTAGTCCTCAAGGTCATGGAATAAGTGGACCATTCACCTGCTATGTCTGAACCCGTCCCACTTACCAGATGACAATATTAGGCTCAATATCACGAGGATTCCCATCATAGGGAATCGTCTTCCACATATCCCGTGACCCCTTCCATACTACTAGCACATTCTTCCAAGTCCCTACAACTGTAGAACATTCACTTCTAGACTCCCTGTTGGGATTGATCCCTCATCCACCTCATAGGTAGGTTGGGTTGACTCTGTCAACCGTTAGTGTCTCCAACATCCATTTTGGGCCAGTCTGTAACAATGAGACCCAACATGGAGGTCCTCTCCATATAGTTACTATTCAGAGTGGAGGTCCTCCCTGCTCTCACACCCAACACGAATGTCCTACCCATCTTCCTAGCATCGACCAAGTGGATATCCTCCTCGCTGCATCGATGTTAAATGCATAGGTCCTCCCTGTGATTATGGTTCATAATATGGATGCCATCCCCATTTCATTGACCTTTAATGCAAAGGTCCCACATGCATCATCAACAACTCTATAAGAGGTTATCCCCACTATAGATTCCATCAAAAGGGGGTTTCTCCCAACATCATCGACGATCAATATGAAGGTCCTCCTTATTCCCTTGTCATAGGCCAACACAAAGGTCCCTCGCATGCCAAAAATAACCATATTGGAGGTCCTACCCACTACCATGAAGGTCCTACACTTGCATCCAACAACCAATATGGAGGCCCTCCCCATACTCATTCTTCCCAACATGGGGGTCCTCCCCATGTCCAGATTGATCCCTGGGAAGGTCCTCCTAACATTTATATTCACCAAAGTAGAGGTCCTCCCTACTATCACTACCAATATCGAGCCCCCCCATGGTACCAATGACCAAAGAAGAGATACTCCCCAGTATTCCAATAGCCAGAGTGGTGTTCCTCCCCTCTAAAGTGAAAACCCATATAAAGGTCCTCCCTATATCCTGAAAAATCAAAGTGGATGTCCTCCCACGCAATCAACCAACAAAAAAAGGTCATCCTCATGCCAAAAAAATTCTCTACCCTAAAGAACCATCATGGGGAATAAGGGAGAAATGTCGACGTGGAAGATATAATTCCGGTAAGTACCAGGTCATTGTCAATCTTGTTCTCTTCTTAGATTCTAGAGCCATGTTTGACTCAAGCCTTTCTCTAAATCTTCTGCATCATAGTATGGGGTAGGAGCTGAGTAGGTGAAATTTATCATCCTGGAAGGTGAGGTTCACAAGATCCCTAAATCCCATCATCGGTACATTCATGAGGATGAAGACTAGACTCCCTCCTAAGGTATTGTGGTACATTCATCTCTATCATCACCATCAATATTCTCTACCTCTACTAAAGATCACATAGAGTATTTATAGGACATGATAAGCTGCATTCACCCATTGGACACATAGATGACTACCACTACCCTTACAAAGGAGGCGGTGGATTAGAACTCATCCTATTGGGACATGATTATACAGTTGAAACTACCTTCCAGAGATGAACCATCACGTAGTGATCAGTTAGTGCATGTAGCTATCTCCCGACCATCTAGTCCACCAACACAATGGTCCACTTCCATGTAATTTCTAGTTTCTTAGCTAGAATTGATCAGTGCATGGGTAATCCAATAGTTGGTTCCCACTTCTGAATAGTTATGATTCTAGGACACTGTGTACTAACTAGTTTTATATGGTTTTATGGCCAAATGTGGTTCCCAACTTTGACATTTTGTAGAATCTCATCCAAGACCAGGTATTTTGTTTTTGATAGACCACCAGGGTGACACATTTCCACCTTCATGACAATAAGTTGGTCTATAAAAATAGTTCAGAGAACATTGGTGAAATCATCCACCAATAATTCATGGTTGAGTTGGCAGCACTTCTAGTAGCAAAACATCCTACATAACCTGGTTACCACTATACCCTTCAATGAGGGTGATTTCATAGATTTAAAATTACCCTATGAATCATTGAATAACCATATCCACATGTGTATATCTATAGTTGGGGATAGTATGCCCCACTTGACTTTAGTCCTATCAAGCATCATCACTATTCTCCACATTACATCGTGGACATGAAAGGTTTCCTCATAGGGAACATTGTTGAGATCACGCTACCTAAATATTAGAACATCATTTCAAGATATGATAGAGAGAACCACTATACTGGGGTGTTACAATATCAAGTGGAACCATGCATAGGTTTCCTCACTCTCCAGAAAAGGTAGGCCCTCGGCCTTGGGGAGATTTCTACAATGTTACCCGCCATTTATAATCTAAATAATGGTAAGGTACCACTTGATCCCTCAGACCTTCTTGATGTCATTTAGAGTACAATGGATGATCCTTAAATCAACACTATATGAACACAATTTGTATATTATAACTAGATATTCAATTAACTCATTGCTGAGTGGCATAAAGATTATGGTCATCATTGATAGGATGATGGTCCTCCTCCAACAGTATAATAAGGGCAACCACAAGTCATCATCATCTAGTTACTCCAAATAGATAATATCAATACCACACAACCAAACAAAGAATAATTTGGATCTTAGGAAAAGAGACCATGATATACTTCTCCAAATCGTCCCAAACAACATGAGAATCTCCCTCAGGATCCAAATCATTTCATTCTGCAAGTTTCTCTATGGGTCGTTGGAGCTTAGGAAAAGAGACCATGATATCCTTCTCCAAATCGTCCCAAACAACATGAGAATCTCCCTCAGGATCCAAATAATTTCATTCTGCAAGTTTCTCTATGGGTCGCTCAATGATCCCCTAATCCTAACTACTAGGGTGATAAGCCTATCAATGCCACGAAGTTCAGAAATCATCACCAAAAAATGAATCCCCACCATGATGACTTACTAGACGTTGTCACTACTCAGCTCAAATCCATGGAAACATGATAGGTGGAAATCCCACTGGATGACATGCCATATCCTTCATGGGAGGAAGATATGCAAAAACCCTCAGATTTTGGGAATCCATCCAACAACCCCTTAAAGATGATGGATGACCCACTGCAACAATTAGACCACTTCATCTACCAGTGCGAACCCATTTTTGGAACCCAATAGCAATAGGAAGCATCTAAGATCCAATTTTTTTTTTCAAACATTTGATAGGACTATGTTTTTCTTCTATAGCAGTTTACCCATTGGGTCAATCACGGGGTGGAAAGATCTTCACAGGTAGGTCATCTACTAGCTCAACTCCCCTATACAGAAGAAAAGTATTTTCGACCTCTCCAAGTGTAATAAATTTAATGTATAGTGAAACAAAGAATTAATCACCAGGTGGAGGGGGAATATTTAGTTTCTTTACGTGGTTCTAAATAAAGACCAGTTGTTAAAAATGTACATGGGGAACTTCAAAAGTGAATTGGTTCCCACCCTCATCACTCATAATATCCTAGGTTGATTCTTGGTTTTCTCTGAAAAGGCTCAGATCCTAGAGGATGAATTTAATCAAGCCAACCATAAATATCCTTCTCCTTTTATAGCTCTTACAAGATGATCCACCAAGTAAGACACAATTGTCGCAGTATAAGTGGGGGCTCTAGAGATGATACAATTGTTGGCTGTAGAGCCTCACCAAACACAGCCCCACTAAGAACATCATCCTTAGAAATCTATAACTCTAAAAACACACAATCATAAAGAACCTACACATCATAAACCAACACCCAGACAAGAGAATGTGGTTCCATCCTTTCGTCCACCTCTATCCCCTCGTCAAGTCTAGTGTCCCTTATTTCCCCTTCCAGATAGGTGAAACTGAAACTACTCCATTTCAAAGGCCAGGGTTCTTAGTTATTTCTATAGTACTCTAGAGCAAGGGATTATGAAGATTCCAATGTATAGAAATACCCATGAGGATGAGCTCTATGATCTCACTGACCATATCCCTTAACAAAAAATACTTGGACATACCCTCAAGCGGTGTTATGTGTTCATGGATTGTATCTTGGACAAGTTGGAAAATGGTGTGGTTAAGTTAGGTGAAGTTTCGACATAGGTGGAACATATCTCAGTCGAGTTAAATAGTGATAGTGAAGGTTCTAGTGAGTGGATGTAGGTCTCCAGCTACATGAATTAGACGTACGACGATTAGTTAGTCCATAGAGTAGTTTCTTGTTTGAACAACATTATCCAAGCTTGTTTAGGCCAACCCGAATCTACAGAAGTCATTTATACTTATCCAACTACAATTTATGCATCCGCCATTCAACCTTACACATATCAGATGAGTAGGAACTCATGGTATATGGGTAATAAAATTTCACCACCAGTGCCAAAGAATTCCTATACACTCGATCACATTATGCCTTCAGGGATGGGAATCAGAACCATAGTTCATCCAGTGTCAGAGGGATCTTCTTACAATGACTGAGAGTGTGAATCTATGAATACATTGAATTGGTGGATACCTAAGTGATCTATGATGATTTGGAATAATAGGAGATCCCTCCCAAGGTCACCAGACAACTCCATAAAAGATGAAGTCGAGGGTAGATAAGCCTCCAAAATTCTCAGTCTAGTGATTCAAGCCAGGTTGTGCATGCCACCAAGACCACAAATCATGCATTGTACAGAGATTAGTAGATGAATTACTTATTTACCTCTCTGTCAGACTAACTTACACCATTGATCATGCTCATCAGCTAAGCATAACAGTCATAGTTACATCATGACCGACTTCATCTAGAAAATCTCCATTCAGTTGATAGTCAGCTAGTAGTGGTTCTTTGCATCTTCTCTGATGATCAGTAGAAAATTTCTAGAACCAACTTAATACTAGTTGTTCATCCAGCATTGAATGTCATACTTCCCTCCATAGAGATACCTCCTACCGGTAGAAATGTGCGCCAGCCAGGAAATACGATGTATGAAAGCACCTTTCCATAATTACTGCCAAGATATCGATCCTTGTGGATCTCATTCTGTTAAAAGAGATGTGAAAAACCATCTCATAAGACTTAGATATCCCTCTCTAGTTTGAAATACATGTTACAATAGCTAAGAATTTCAATATAGAGGAGGTCGAGCTGTCATAATTCTAGGAAATCATCTATTTCTATAGGGAAGATGAAATTTATATATTGCAAGGTAAAATAATCCCACTATAAAACATCATACAGTTCAATGTAATGGAGGATCATCACTTTCTATTTGACATTGGTACTTGGATCATTCTCGTATTGATTCAAGAACTCCATAAACTGGGACTCACTAAAGCAGATTTGAGCCCCTCTGACTTGAATATTTTGGGGTATGATTGGACTGAATAGATATCGTGTGGTAGGATCTATTTTAAAAATCAATTCAGAAGTTAGGTAACATAAATTCAGTTGATGGTTTTTAGGTAGGACATTGATTACAACACATTGATGGGTAGTCCCTGGATCCATTTTCACGTAGTTGTCCCCTCCTCGTATCACCAATGCCCCATGGAACCACACAATGATTTAATAGGAATACTACAAGGTTATTATTCTCCCTTTTCCTATTTTAAATTTATCTATATGGATGTGAACTATTACTAGAGAAATGAAAATCATGCTTAGACCAAAAAGGATTAGTAGAGATTCACTGAAACCATCATGTGAATAAATTTACATTACACATTCATCCCCCCAATTCACGGATTTGATGATACGATACTGGACATGGGGGACTAATTTTTCATTTCTGAGAGTAATGGGTGTTGTGTGCCTAAGAAAAAAGATAACTAGAAGATTACATCGTATTCCTATATAGTTCAGTCTTGGGTAATACCAGAACCCTCTCCTTTTAGGTATCGAGCTGTTCAACCCATGGCTATAATAGTTTTTCAGACCTGCTTGTTCTGTCGAGCTGGGTTGAACCATCACAAGACAACCCATCACTATTTCTTTGACATCAATCATGTACCATGTGGTCAAAATCTTGATGGAATCAGTATGACATCCTCAGTCACCATTATTTTAGGTGAGGTGGATTATCCCATTGAAGATTCTATCACCACCCAAGTTGGCACCAGAGTTCCAATGGAACCAGTCATCCTATAAGAATCTCCCCTTCCCAATGATACCTCATACTTAGAAGATTTAGATGATTTGTAAGATACTCATACCACATTTTAGGAAGGACTATCCACCACCTTTTATGAGCTAGTTCAGGTGAATCTTGTTACCGAGGAATATCCAATACAATGCTTATATGTGCATCCATGCCTGAAGAGTAGTAGTAGTAGTAGTATGTGGATTTATTAAAGAAACACCATGAGGTTTTTATTGGGGAGATATAAAAAGATGCTAGGAATAGACCTACAAGTCTTCTTCCACCATCTTGGTTTCCTCATAATCCATTGCGAGTTCAAATAGCTTCATAGAAAGTTGAACCCCTAACTTGGTTCCATGGTTGATGTTGTAGTTGACATGATTATCAAATATATCTTCATCAAGGATGTTAAGTACCCCAAATAGATCACCAACATCATCATAGTTTGTAATATTAATAGGCATATCATAGTATGTATCGACATCCATGATCTCAACCACAACTATATGAAGGATGATTTTCCCCTTTGAGTGATGAAGTTGTTGATTGATGCCACAATTGGGGTCTAGGATCTCTCTATCATGGATGGGTACTCCGTGAACAACCAGATATGGATAGCCCCTAGATATAAGGATTCTACCACCACCAGGGTTCCATAAGGTATTTTTTGTTATCAGGTGATGCCTTTCAATCTTAAGAATATAGAAGCTAAATGTTAGTGATACATTCACCACATCTTCAAAAAGATCATCATGAGGTTAGTGGAAAGCTATGTAGAGGATTTTTTGGTCAAATCCTTCTAGAGTTAGGAATATCTCAAAGATCTTGAGAATGTTTTCAGATTACTCTTTCCTCAGTAGTTGAAGATGAACCCCAGGATGTGTGATTTCTGGGTTACCTATGGGATATTCCCCAGCTTATTTTTAGATATAGAAGAATCGAGATCGATCCATATAATATCAAGGAAATCATCGAGATGCGTTCTCTGAGAAACCTCTGAGATCTACAAGGCCATCAAGTTCACTTAGCCTACATACACCAATTCATTGAAAATTTGGCTACCATTTGTAATCCATTTTCTAGGATCAAGAGTAAAGGTGTTGTCTACTAGTGGGATGAAGAGTTCCAGACTACCTTTGAGAAGATCAATAAATATCTACTATAGTCTCTAATTCTAATTCCTCCCACCTCAGGGAAGCCTCTAGTCCTCCATGTGATCTCCCTAGAATGATCCCTCTACACCATCCTCGCTCAAAAAGCAAAGAAAGGGTACATAACAGTTTATACTATCTCAGTCACATTCTCCTCAACACATATTCTAGATACCCTCATATCGAGAAGAGATTCATCACATGTTTTTTCTCCATGAAAATGTTTCATCAATATTTGCATCATCATAGGATACAGCTGGTGTCCCTCATGGATATGTAAAAGTAAACCCTAAACCTCTTTATGTTGATTGGAGGGCTAGCAAATTGGGTAGTGATTCTTTAGTAGTTCAACATTAGGTTTGTTCTATAGAATTTTATCAAGGTTCATGCACTAGTATACATTCTGGATAATCATCGATCCCCTAAATAAGAAATTTTTTATGTTTATTTCCTAGATGAGTCTATCCTTTATGTGGATCAATTCATGTCATGCTGAATGATTCATTTCTATGGTTCCTCTTGGATTCCAACAATTAAAAGTCTCAATGATCCAAAACTCAACATAGCAGGTCTAGGAATCATCTTCCTCACCTCGACACAAGTGTATTTCCATAGTGATTTCTACTTTCATAAATCTGTATGAGAAATGATTCATAGTATTAGTCTCTCATTAGTAGTCTATAGATGGTTCTTGAGATTGAGATTCCATGCATGCACATAAAGAGTGATTATGAGTTATTCATCAAGTATATCAATAGTGATTATATCACTAGGAAGCTAGAGCTCAAGCCCTTGCTCAGGAATTCTCTCCATCTGATAGACCAATTCTATTATCAGCTAGTGGTGACTCATGATACCTGGTCATAACATGGTCAAGTTGATACACTAGAAAATTTTGCTACTTCTCTTAAATATCATGAGAGGGATGGTCTATTCATTCATGAAACAAATCGAAAGTTCATCACTCCTATCATTTTAGACGACGATGAAAATCAGAAGGTAAACAACTTGGATGCTTGTGCATTCACATGGGGACTTCCAGATCCTATCATAGCTGAATAGTCCTCCTATTTTATGACTCCCTTCATCAAGTACCTCTAGCATGGTGCTCTCAATTTGGACATAGCCGAAGATGAGTGAATTTGTTAGTGTGGAGCACAGTTCACCCTCCATAGTAGACCCAACCTCATGATGACTCTAGGTAAATGTGGGTTTGATGGATTTATCCTATGTTGTATCCAAGGATATGTGATTACCCATGATATGTAGGAAGTTCTTCTTGGGTCCTATGTTTCTCACTAGATAGGTTGAAGCTCTCCCACCAGATTCAAAGGTTGGTATACTTCTGGCTCACCATGGTCCATGACTGTATTGAGTTCATCAAGAGGTTCCACGCATGTAAAATCCATTATAACTTTGTGCATTAACTTTTATATCCCCTACATAATATCATGTCATCTTGGCCCTTTGTAGTTTGGGGAATCGAAATCATAGGACCATATCCACCCCCAATAGCTCACCAGTGCTAGATAATTTTGACCGTAACAGATTTATTATCCAAATGGGAAGAAGAAATCCCTCTCAATGAAGTAAAAAACTAATCAATAATTGAATTAATGACCTATAATATCATCTATCAATTTAGATTCCCTGAAACTATTCTCACCGACAATGACACTAGCTTCCATGTAACAAAGCTAAAGAGGTTTTATGCAAAGTATAACATCCGATCTAACCATACTTCTTACTATCATGTTTAAGAAAAAGGACATATTGAGGATTTCAAAAAAAACCCTATAAATCATTTTTCAAAATTCAGTGGGCCAAAAAAAATAAAATTTGGTAGGAAAACCTAGTATTATTAGACGAAGACCCATAATTCCACCCAGGTGACTCCATACTCCCAAGTGAATGGAATAGACGTAGTCCTGCCCATTGAGATCCAGTTTCTATCACTCCAAATAGCTACCTAGGATCAACAGATGTCACAAAAGATATCAAAGTCCTTCCAAGATAAACTAGAGGACTATGATGAGAATATTCTCCAAGACTTCCACAATATTGAGAGGAAATAAAACAAGGTCTCTATAACATTAAACAAGAAGGTTCACCTCTTCACTTTCCTCCAAGGTGATACCATGTTTGTTCTCCATATTCTAATGATGCCTTGAAGGAATCCAATAATAGTGGAACCCAAGTGGTAAGGGCCTTATATTATTAATAATGTATATCCCAATGGTTCATACTCTTTGGTCAGCATGGATGGGGAGAACATCTCTCCCCCAACCATTGAAAAGTTCCTTAAATAGTAATTCACATGAAGGGAATCATCCTCATTTTATGATGTTAAATGGTGTGTTTATCAACTTGTCTACCGGATGATAAATTACACAACATTTATGTCCATTTTCACATTTACTTATAAGGAACATATCCAAATCCCTTTAAATTTATGTTAAACTATGGAACCATGTCCTTGAATTATGAATTTAAACTATTTGTTGTTTTTTCATGAATATGTGTTGTGCGGAGCATGCCAAATTTGGCCCTCATTCATGAAGAGTTGTTCCTATCTTGCTACACATATACCCTTCCTTGGATATCCCCTCTCTTTTTGTATAAGAATCAAAACATTATACTCTTTTTAAATTCTTATCGAGAATATGTTGTGTGGTACTATGCCCCCTTGGCCCATTCACTTTGTGTTCTTTATGACTTTGTACCACATATTTACACTTTATAAGCCTCAAAAAAAGGTCTAATCTCTATGACCATAAACTAATATCCCTTTTAGTCCATGATACATGACTTAAAACTATGAAAAAACCTATTTTCTATTTGCATGATAATAAACTAGGATAAAATCATCATCCTGGCCAAAAGATGATAAACTGTACAATTCCATAATTTACTCGGCTAAGAAGACATTTACCTTATGTATTGAGTTTCCTTTGGGAGTGCACAGAGTTTCATGGGAGCTTCTTAGGTCCTAATTCATGATATGTTTATAATGTTTTAGACTTTCACCTCCCTTGGGAATACTACACCTCTTCTACAAGAAAAGATACATGATGATAAACTACATTTCAACCAATTTCCTTATCACATGATGTTAATCTTTATAGACTGCTATTATCAAAAGACCTTAAACAGTATCATCATTTCCCTCGACATCGGTCACTTACCATACCATCTTTAAGAACTATAAAAGGTTTGATTCATATCTATACATGATACATAGAAATACTTGGATTCTTTATCCTAGTATAAACAGTCAAATCACCATGACACCTCTCTATATACAGACTAGACCTACTCAAGAAGATTTAATTTATGAACTATGTATGGATTCATTATCATCCTTATGAGATATATAGTGATTATTGAATTATCAATCTCATAACTAGCCATATCATTTCCATTCATTCATGTTAGTTCACATCCATCCTTAATTTGCGACATTAAACTGCATGGTATTTCATAAACAATGTACAAATCGATTCCCATCCTCATGGAATACATTGAAATGCCTAGATATTTCATCTCTGGGACCATCAGTAGATCCACATATCATTTGGCCCATCATCGTTATCATAGTACACATTTCATGACATTAGAATGTATATAGGGAATTCTCAAGAATCTATGGTGTGATTCTAATCATCCTTTTCCTCATTCATGTTGGGTTTGTTATATCACCACACTATGCTTGTCCATTTGGGACATTCCCCATCTTGGTACAAGCCCTATGACCTTAAAATAGACATTCAATTATAGTAATCATTTCTCTAAACTGTGTGCATGCCTCTTATGGGATGTGTTATTCAGTATTGGGAATATTTGGCCCTATTCACATCAGGTCTATTAGGGTTTCATGTGACACACACCCATTTGAGATATCCTCCTCAATGAAACTATATCTATGAAATTAAACTAATATCTAATTTCCTCAATGCTTGATGATAACTACATCCCTATTGAAAAAGTTAATGATGAATCATGATAACTATGGGAAGCTTTAGTTCCTCTCTCCAAAGAGTATTCCCCCCACCAGTGTCAGTCATCTACCACATTGTGTTCCAGAACAACATTTGGATTGATTCCCAACCTTATGGGATACGTAGTGACACCCAAATATTTTTTCTTTGGGCCTAGCTGCATGATATATAAAAGCTTCATCCCCTCATCCTTGATTAAAATCTTTGGTCTATGACTCTAAACTATATGAAATTCATCTAATGGTTGCTATGCAGTACATGGGACTCTTCGGTCCTCATTCACATGGAATTTTTTCTCGTATGAGCCATATATATTCCCTTAGAAAGAATTTTTACCTTATATTACACACACCATGATGTTAAACTATCTATTATGGTCCATGCAATATGACCTTAAACTATCTACAAAATCTAGGTTTGATTCCCATTCCTTGATCATCCCCACTTTGAGTCATTAAAGGTTTGGATTTATATCATCTTTCATATCTAGATGGACACCTAAATAGTGATATCTTCATTACATTATTATGGATTAACTCCTATCCTCAACCAATTTACTAATGTATTGTTGATAATAAATAGTGGATCCTGTGTTTCAAACATGGTCAAAAATTGATCCTGCATTCTCTCACCCACTCTTGTTTTTTATGGTAATGGCCTTTGTATTTCGAACATGGTAAACATTAAGACCTTACGTACTAGTCACCCCTTAATCCAACCTTAAATGTCTCTAAATCCCTCCTTTCCACAATCTTTCATCATGTAAATATTCCACTTCTGGGGTCACCACATTTGTGTTCTCCCACATGCATGTCAGGTAAAACCCCATATTAAATTCCTTGTTTCCTACACCAAGAATTGATGACATAAGATTGAGAATTATAGTGGGGTGGGTACTAATGTGGCCGATCTACATAATGGATTCATGGTCCAAACTATGTTACCTTAAATCAAGATCCTCAAAAGGATTTATAATTCTGCATGGGCCTTGTGGCCCTCATTTTCATTGACGTCTATCTATTTCCTAACTCCTATGTGGTACAAAAGACTATATTGGATATTTCACATAGGCTTTATTTCCTCCATTATTCATAAATATATTGGGAAAATAAATTTCCATGGTCAATGTAACATTAATTTAAATTATTGGCTAGGGTACATGTATATGATTTTAAACAGTGTAAAATATTCCAATCACATGACATTAAACTGTGGGAAACATCATGATCACAAGATGCTAAACTATTACATGCATCATCCTCACTATACAACATTAAAATACATTCTTATCATCCTAATTTGAAGAACATAAAACTCCAAGGCATCCTTGGACCTCAATTGAGAGGTCCTCCTTGGAATATGGGTCTGATATTTGTTTAGAAAAATGTGCCCACACCAATGTGTTCTAAGACCTGGTGGCGTAATTCCAAGACTTTTAGAACTCATTATATCATTCCATCACACTAATTACACTCTTATAATGCCCCTAATTTGGTTCCTCATCCTATTTCATATCCTAAGGGACCCCCTAATATCTTGGATTCATGTCTCTTTGTCTCACCTATCATCCTGGGCCAACAATCTTGAGGATTTCAGACGACATTTCAAGTTAGTTCTCATGTTTTGAACATGGGAAGCAGTCAAACTATGTTTTTATCCACATTTATAGCTATAGGTATGGATATAATGTTTTGAACATGGTCAATAGTCATCTCATACCTCTATTTTATCCTCAAAGTGTTCCTAATTTTGGGTTTCGTGATTCAAACTCTTTTTTCCCCTTTATTCAGATCGATTCTAACACCAATCACATTATCCTATTCGTACACTATCACACACTATAATAGAAATTTGGATTATCTGAGAGAAAAATTCTCTAATCATAACCTATGTTAATAACATCACATCCATTGGACAGTTAATTATGGAAATCCCTAAGTGTTCTATGGTTTCCGGGAACTCTCATAAAAGTGAATGATTATGTGGTCAACGCTAGTTTATCAGACTCGGCATGACCCATGTGAGATAATGATTGTTCATTAGTTGTATCACAAATATAATTGATGCTTTATAATGTAATAAATCATTGTAATGATTCCATACACATGGTATGTTCCATAAGAGAGTTATAAATCATGGCAGAGTTCCCCTATAGATCTACTATAAGGATAGAGCACTTTAGCTCTACCGAACATTTCTGTGTGGCCTCTAGGATCTACTAACTCTTCCTGAGATCCCTTTACTCCTCATCTAATAATAAGTGAATCTTAGCTTGTTTAATTTGTGCCTATTCCTTATTGACTTGGATATCATCCACTCAACTTGATTTCTATCTTATCTGCTCCTCAGATGCCTTCATCTAGGTACTTAGTTATATAACAAGCTCCAATTGGGTGGTGATGAAGTAGGAATGATATTCTAATTTTTATTCCAAGTGTCGACCATACTAGTTGGACACATAGATCTTATGAATATTGTCAAATATCTCCTGACGCCATGAAAAATATAGGTGTTTACTACTTTCCTATATCTTTTCATCGAGGTAGTCATAGATCAGCATGTGATGACCCATAGAATCCAAACCTATGACACAAAGACTTCTTATCCAGTGGATAAGTGAACCCATTAGGCTCACCCATTTATACTCAACATTTTTTAATAATGAATTTGATTCACTTCCACACCCCAATGAAAAATGATGTGATTTTCCTCAACCATATCAGAGTCAGACTCATCCACCTCCTCAGGATCTTCTAGAGAATACCCCAAAAATGTGGCTAGGAGTTCAGTAGTAGGATCCTACTCTGTAACCATGTCATATGGGATGGGATCCAGTTGTTGGGGTTTTTCATCCTCACTTGACCACACCTTAATAAGGTTTTCCTTGTCAACCATAGGTACTTCCCTACCAGTGGTGTCACCTGAAACCACAACTGGTTGTTCACTAGAGGCCATGGCCTAGTTATCTTGAATACCTGGATCCACATGGCTCGACTTAACTATCCAAAAATCAACGCCATATCTTCCAAAAATTTCACATATCACAGAAACCTCTACTCCTAGTATTGTTCAAATAGGAAACATGTCAGTCAACTTGATAAAGAAGAAACAGATGTGTCCCTGTAAGGAAAGAAACATACAAAATCCTAGAGTTGGTGGATCATGATCTTGGGTTATCAACATTGGTGTACCTTAAAATGAACCCCATATATGACTGAGGGTTTTTAGGATTCTGGTATGGATTTCCTATCCAACCCAATGATTTATTCTACCCTGGGAGTATTCTTAGAACATGCTTCCATGGATTTATAGTTGTGCGTCTATCCCCATCAGCAGAGGTCATCACGCAATCCACTCCCCCACCAAATTGATTTAAGATAGGTATTATATATGAAGTGTTAGGGAATAATAAACATGATCACTAGTATGTTAAATCTTACATCGATGGATTTTGAAAATTTCCCTATGGAGGTTGTGATTTCCCCAACCTTCTAAGGACTCCCCACATTGGCATATTGTCCCCAAGATTCATCTAATTCCTTGGGAAAATGATTTTTCACCACCATATCAATATAAAATAGTAATGAGGGATAGGTCAGTTCTAGAAGTACATTCACCTGGTCTTTGATCGTATGTGTAGTTCCCCGAGAGTGCACTAGGTCTGCCAATTCCACAACATATTGTTCTCCCACTTCTTGTGACACGAGGAATCCAACCTTGGAATGGATTATCACTTAAAGTTATATACATTTCCTGTTGAGATGTATCCACATCCTTCCAATGTCAAGGAATTGTCTTTTGACATCACATGTCTCCCAAACTTCAAGGTTAACGACATCCCCAAGAATTTACACATAGCATAATCGCTTCCATTGATCTTTGGAAGACATCCTGCAAAACCATCTTGATTGTTACCCTTCCTCCCAAATCCACCCAACAAGGACTATTGATCCCAGTACCATTTCTCCTCCTTCACCTCTAGCCAGTGTAGGTCCAAGTACTATTCAATATTCTGTTGCAGGTCCCCCGCCAAGATGCACTCGATCCCTACTTCTACTGCACTCTCTATCCACTATTATGCATTGGCCCCTAGGCAGAGAAGTTTCTCCTTCATTGGATCTGATGGTACACTACCTCAACATTTATCTCAGGTAATTATAATCCCACCTATTTTCATTTTTATAGGTTAGCCTATATGCATAATTGGATGGAGGCAGCTCATTGTGCATAGTTCCATCTTCACGTGTGAACATGAGCCAGATCTGCCTCATCACATATGAGTGGTATTCATGACATAATCAAATCAACACCTTCATGGTCAGCCTCTATAGACACCTAATATGCCTCATGAATTGGTGTGGGCTATACAATTTTCATATTGGCACACAATCCACATATTCCACCAACACTCTGCCTTGAAAGGCAAGGAGATATGAATATTACTCCTCAGTTCCTGTGCCATCTTCAGTCATTACCCACATCGGTAGAGTAAATAGGTGAAAGTTTAATTGACATTCTAGATCAACCTTGTTAAACACCTCTAACTTGCCCATCTTGAATTAGAAACATCTTGTGATATTAAGAATCATCAACAAGAAATTTTCATCATAAGGGGATATTGGTTTTGGATACTCATAGAATCCTATGTGTGCAACAATCCAACTGTATAGAAAATGTAATTTCATTCACATACACAAAGACTTACTTCCCACAAGGATATTTCAACATAATTTATACTAATTCACCAGCACCAGGATACAAATACAAGCATGATTCCATATTTCCAGCATTACTTACATTATTAATGTGCTCGACCATACCTCGATGTTCACATCTCTCACTGGGATCATCCATCTGTAGATGTATTCCACAATGAATCAAGACAAGTTTAATATAGGTTAGGGATCTATCTTGATTTTTTATCCCTACATTTTCAATTGGATCTCATCTAGTATTCTTCTATAATATCCCTATTTTCCTCACTAAATTACACTCAGGGAGTTATGGGGCCTTTTTAGCAGTTTCATGGTCGCCTCTTCCCCCCCAGCAGGCACCTCCAATGGGAATTTCAAAAAATAACTGATCCATTTCATAAAATGGTTGTCCCTCATTCCCTGATTTTAAATATTAGTGCCTAGAACTGGGTACAACAACACCTTGTCCAAACATGGTAGTTTCTCTTGATCCTCCCACACATTCTCCATAGAGAGGAATTAAGAATACATGGCCCCTAGGATTAAGAGTCCTGAAATCTAATAGAGATTCTAGAGGCTGATGTCGACCTCCCCATGATGATGATGAAAATTGTTGGTCCCCATAGGCCATATTCTCATCAATTCTGTAATAATCTATCTCGATTGGTAGACATGGAACTAGGAAGCACATTCCACTTCATATAGGCCTACCCTCTTCAGCTATTACCAAAACTCTATGCATGATGAACATTCCAAGTAGGCCTAGGCCCACTCGTCCATGGTTTTACTTCCATGGTAAAGATCCCATTAATTATTCCATCAATTATCTAGGTCCCATAATCCAACCTTTATGATTGGATGATATTTTAGTGTAGATGCCTCAGCCTCCAGCTCCTCCCCATTGATATTGTTGGTATGATTGTAAACATAGTCAGTTGTGATGGTTTTTTGATCCTTCATGCAATGGACTATAGTTATAAAGACCCATACTTTACATACATTGTTATTGCTTCAAAATTGAAGCACACTTATTACAAATATAACAAAACCATGAAAGGACCGTATAAGTATAGTGTCTTTAGAAACTGGGAAACATAAACAACTGGTTCATAAAGCATCTACATTGTCTCCCATTTATTTCATCATATCTAGAGTCCCTTTTGGAATATCCTACTTAATAACCTTCTTCCTGACCTGGGGAAAGAAAAAATATAAAAGGGTGAGCTCAAATGCTCAGTAATGGTAAACAAAAGAAATATCAATCACATCATATTCATAAGAACATAACATTTTGGAAATCTTAACCTGCAAAAGAAATCATAATTTCATAACATGGAATAAATCATAGTAGTGAAATGTAGTCCCAATAATCATAACATAAAACATGAAACTTTGTGACATACACACATAATCATAGAGAATCATTTCTTAGTAGTCAATACTCATTGCCAAGACTATCCTAGCGGACAAAGTCCATTTCTGAACCGAGTTCACCCGTCATTTCATTCCTGTATCACTGAACCAGATTAACCTTCCGTTCCAGCCATGTCTATCTCATGAGATATAAATATTTACTCAATGCATTGGAGAGAGATATAGGTCCCACCCATCTCATAATGAAACCATTCTTATGTGTGCCACAAAATCATAATTCATACATCATAGCATAACCCATGTAATAAAAATGGGATTCTTAATCATCATGCCATCATAACACAATACATATAAGAGAAAAGGACATCATAAAAATAATTCCATCATAAAATTATCAAAACAATGTAAAAAAATAGGGATAGAAATAGAACCCAATATTATTTTAGATGGAAAATAATTTTGATAAAACACTTGAACTCCATTCTTGAGGAAAATATCTTTTCTACTTCAAAAACATTTTCCCATTCTTAAAATGTCATATATTTTTAAACTAAAAGAAGTTTATTAAAAATAAACTTGAAAACTTGTAAAGGAAGCTTCATGGAAATAATGTCCTAAAAGTCCATTCAGGCTGTATAAGTTAAAAAAACATTCTTCTCGTACTTTGGCCGGAAAAGTCAAAAAGTTCCTCGTACTAAAAATGACAAAAGATTCCTTTAATATATTTTACTAAAAACTCACCCATGCGTAAAATTGGATTTAATTTTTTTTAGGTGTATGGATATAATACTACATATTGAGGAAACATGGATGTGGATGATAAATATTCCCCAGTAAATTCTGAAGTATAAATAATCTCAGATAAAAATTGAGATTGCGAGATTTTCCCTTACCTTAGGTCTGATTCGCTTCATAAGTGTCCGAACCTCCTATATAATGATTTAAATAATGTCATTGAATTATTAAAGAATCATACTCATTGTTATAATATCATATATGGTCATATTCTTAGCTTCTTATTAGTAATATTTCATTACTACTTGTTATTCGGGTGTTTATTACTTTTTGTTATTATGCGTGTTTTGTCGAATAAATTATTATTATTATTATTAGATTACAGATAAATCATTTCCAGAATGGTATTAGTGTAATATATATCATATTTATTCATTCAATTCATTTATATAATCATTATTCAATTAAGATCATGTAGAACGAGTCGCATCACATCGTGGAGGCGGTATTCCGTACGTACACACGAGCGATGATATCGTTTCCATGATCGTGGAACTGTATTGGAGTGTATGTATATTATTTCAGAATCAATATCACTTTAAAATAATCCTATATAGTTATTCGTGACACCATTACACCCATCCAAGTAAGGTGGTGGTGTAAAACAGATTACATCACGGTGTGGAGACGGTATTCCGTACGTACGCACGCGCGGTGATTTCATTTTCTGTAGGATGGATAAAAGGTGAAATAGGGTTGTTTCATATTTATAATAACATATCAGTATATGAGTGATACTGATGTTATTACTTCATAATGAAACAACTAAATAAGAAGAAGTAGAAGAAGAAATAATGTTGAAAGAATCGGTAATGAACATTACCTCTTCTTTGAAGCGCCTCTTCTTAACCTCCTCTTTGGGAACTAAAGATGGTGTATGAAGAAGACCCGAACCTCTAGGATGTTTCTAGGGAAGTGGAAAAGAGAAATTGGCAGGGGTTGGACGAGTTTGAATGCTCAAAGTGGTGTGAGGAGGAGAGGGAGGAGGTGCCCTTTTATAAAGGAGGAGAGGGGCACCTTTGAAAAAACTAAAAATATTATTTTATTATAAAGTCATATTCGTTTTTTAATAGCTCCAAATTGATTTATTTCTAAGATAAGGTGTGGATGGGTTGAAATAATCTCATCCAATAGAATTTAGACAAGTTTAGGTTTCTATTTTAACCTTATCATTTAGATTTAACTTTAAGTTAGATGATTTAACTTTTACCGTGTCTTCTTGTTTTCTTACACTATAAGGTTAATAAACTTACTATAACAAGCCAAATGAACCCAAAGTAGTTTATTATTAATATATATAACCTTATCTAACTCATTTGGCCGAACCTTAGATTTTTAGGAATAAAATAACAATTAATAATATAATATTTTTTTAAAAACTATTTTAGGTCAATTTTGACAGTATTTGGTAATTGATTTTTGTGAAAATAATAACAGAATGATTAGTTCAAAACAAGTTAATTAAATCAATACTAACATGTCATATTAACCTAGAAAATTAGTTTATTTCATAAACAGTCTCAAATTACATTTATTTGAGTATTTATAACATCAATTATGTTAATATTTCATTAATAAGATAATTACTGCATCATCATTGTGTCATAAATAAATTAAATTATTTAATGTATAAAAATTATAAATAGAATACCATTATGTAGAAAATCCTTTTATCTTTCTAATAAATATTTATAGTCGAATTTATCTTATGTATAACCCTATATTAAAAATGTTTTAGTTATTAAACTTTGATTTTAACTATTTTAACTATTCTTTAAATAAAATAATATTAAATGTCCTAATCTAATCCAAGTGGGGATAAATGGTCATATTTTATTCCTAAGGTTTTTTTGGTCGAATTACACTTATCCAGTAGAATTAGGACACGTGTTAGGGTAATAATAATATCATTTTTACCCTTAATTACCCTATTTACTTTTAACCGCGGTAAAAAAAGAAAAAAGTTACTATTCACCAAAAATTATTTTCATCTCATTGAACCACATTTTAGTCCTTGATATTAACCGTGTCTCTCGGATTTTCTAAATTCCTCTCACAAAAGTGGTAAAATTAAGTTTTATGTGAATTTGTAAATTCTCCTAGGAGGTGGGTAAAAGACGGTGAAAAGTTCAATAAAATTTTTATATATATAAAATTATTATAAAATGACTCCAATGAATTACTTTGAACTTATATAGGTATTATGTATCAATTTTTACCTAAAATAAATTTAAATAAAATAAATAATTATTTAAATAAAAAGTCGGTTTTTAAATAGTAACCCATTGTTTTCACTATTCATCAAAAATTGAAAGTTTTCAGAAAAATACCAAAATTTCACCCTAAGATAATTTCGATATTCCGAATCCAAAAATGAAGTCCATTTTGAAAGATAAAATTTATAAAATTTCAAAAAGTGGGTATTACTATTCATAACTGCTAGTTTTAATAATATTTTAATAGCATATCGTTGTTTAGTGAAACTCGGTATTGCGTACGATGCAAGCTATCGAGGAAGGTCACGATTGCGTGTAATGCAAGCCAAGCTAGTGTTGTGTGTAGTGAACGATTCATTTGATGATGTATATAACATAAAAACAAAATATTTCTCATAAAAATCTCGGGTGTTTCAATAATGGCCCTATACCATGGACATTGTATTGGTACTCCCCCATAACAATTGGCCGGTTCATCCCTGGTTGTAGGGGGATAAAGACATCATATCTAAGACTAATGAAATATCGACATAAACTATTTCCTATAGGATACTCTTAATGATAATCTTACAGTATTACAATTAGAGATTCATGGTCTGAGTGGCTTCAAACATACTCCCTAATCATAATGTTTTTTTTCCATTTCTTCCCTCTTGGTGGTATCAACAAGGACATCCCGAGTAACTTTTTGAGTAGCCATTTGATCTGAGACTGAGATACTTTTTGAGTCTATCTCATGAAGGTCATTTGAAAAGAAACAGATCATGATTCCCCTAAGTGCATTATTGTTTCATAAAGTATATGTATATCTCAATTCCTAGTTTGATAAATTTCATTCATATAGAAAGGATATGATATACCCAGTTCACAATGAATGTGTTCGTGGGGTGAAGAAGATTTATTAAAATAGATACCAGATTGGGAAGGAGTGAAAATTTCATAACGATATAGGCCCCCAAGCTCTATATATAGTAGCATCGAAAAATAGGATTTGTGGAAGCATCTACTCCAATGTAAATCATGTGACCTTCATCATGATTTAGCTTCATGATCAGCCATTTTATCAGTGATTTCCCCAGAGAATCCGACCTTCATTTTTCTTTCATCTCCCTTTATGAGCTGGTTCATTTGTTTATGATGAAATACATTCCATGGGATGAGTCAAGAAGGCTATAATAGGGTTCAATCAAATAAATGATCAAAAAAATCCATGAAATCATCCTACGGGTCAACTTTGCAAAGACCTTTCACAAAGATCCATCATCACCAAGAATGCACAAGTCATATAAAGAACTCTCATGAGTCCAAAACACTTTGTGACCATGCTAAGGAATTTTATGAATTTCTTATTGAGTATGAGGGAACCACCATATGTCACAGATCCCACCATTCATTTTCTGCGTACCTCTAATCATTGCGAGATCGCTGGCCATATAATTAACTCATTCCACCTCAATGTCATAGTTACCCCAACCTTTCAGCTTCCAATCTGTCTATTCAAGAAGAACTTGAGCACCACATAAAAACATAGAAAATGAACCATCCAAGGTGTTGGAGTATCACAAAACACCCATTACATTGTTCCTAAATACCTTCACTTAATTTGGGGATGCCTTTTGTAAAGGCCTACACACTTCATGGAGGAAGAAGGGTAATTTAGGTTTCATGAAGCCTTAAGCCTTTGTGAAACACTCCTTTTTAGATCTTGAATTCATTCCAAGGCTGGTTCACAATGTTTTACAAAGGCCTTTCCTCCATGAACCCCTCCCCTCTTCAAATCACATGAGCTTCATGAAACACCTCTCACTAAGGACCCTTTCTTTTACTATCCATGTTGTCTCCATTCCTCTAACACCACTTCATTAAGGATGATTTATCCAAGCCTTTATGCCAATATTGGATTGGATATGCTACACTTAATGTCCTTATGTGGCCTATGCTATCCATTCATGTGGCCCACTCCACTTGAAGTGAGCCTTGAGATTCTTATTTACCTCTTTATTTTCAGCATTGGTACACTAATTCCTCCTTCTTTTCAGTATTGATATGATAATATGGGACTCATGAGTGATCATTCCTCCAAACTATTACATCATTTAATAGAAATTTACATCCCCCTATCAATGGTTCATGAGCTTTAGTTATGTAGGCCCAATGGGTGAGGAGTGAATTCCCCACATCTGAGCTATATGATGTAAGACATACTAGCACCAATATCCTCAATACATGACAAAAAATTGTGATCTCACCCTGTGATGAAATCCTAGGATGTCACCATGTATGTGTGAAAAATAATGAGATACTACCCCATGTAATACATCCTCCACATAGGATCTAATAGGGGATGAGCACCTGGAATATCTTACTTCTCATTCTCTTAATCCTCCATCCCTCTCCCTTTGGGATTTTCATCCACGTGCACCTCAGATATTTTTTTCATGTAATACGAAGAGAAATACTAACATGATTATATATGCATGAATAACATGGAAATATATCATCGTCATATGAAATTATATCCTAATCACACAGAATTATGTCCTCCTCAAGCAGCTCACATGCATAATCCCTACACCATATCTCATTGGCACATCTTTCACGACAAGATAGTCATGTCTAAAACTTCCTATTATTTATCACAAAGCACATGAATCACATGGGAATATAGTTTTTAATTGTTAATGAAACACCAACCCTATATTTGGGCCTCTCCCATGCATAATCCCCAAAATTTCCAATTGAAAACCTCCTATTGAAATCCCTATAATGCCCCTCTCATCTGGGCAGCTTCCATGTTTAATCCTCATCCATATGTTCCACTTCCATTAGGATACCTCCATAGGTGTTACCTATAATTAACCATCCAGAACTACATGGAATTTTATTCCCAAATAGGTGGGATACATATGAATCCTACCCGAGTTTCATGACCAACACCCCAATGATTCATTCATTCCATCTACTCCACTAAACAATTCATCCATAGCCATCCTAATTTTTACCCAGGCCTCCACATACTTGTGTGGTCATTCCATCCATCTAGTCTATTCCTATATTTATTCCCCATCTATTTAATCGCTACTCCTAGAAGCACCTATGTATCTCCCATGCATAAGTCCCACACATTCAAACAAAATCCAACCAAGATAAATCCTCTTGTGAAGGGAAGATCCTATGAGTAATACTCAATCCATATGTCAAACTGTGTTGGTTTTTATCCTTTTTTCCTATATATGGAATGTAATAATACTATATGAGGTTCAATATAGACCAATGGGAAACCTTGGTGTTCCCCTCATAGGGGTGCACCTTCCTGATCAACCTCCAGTGATGTCCAAACTAGCCTTCACGGTGTGACACCTTCCCTTTGTGGGACACACCTCCATGGGTCCACTCTAATTGGGTATTCTGACCATTACATTGATAAAAACTATAGGTTTTTCATCCTAGGTGTACACCCCTTTGGAACCCCTTCACCAGGAATCCTGATCATCCTTTCTTCATATCCCCCAGACGTTTAACTCACGACTTGTCACATTACTACCTCGTGTTTCACATAGGATGCCTGAGGAAAAACATAGTAGATATTACTTTGGAATCAAATAACTCATAGTAAAAATGGGATTCCTTCAATTATATGCTCAAGATTCCTCCATGAGATTCCATACTATTAGAAATAATCTAGGTAAAAATGGTCCAGCGTGCAGACATGCCAATAATGACCATCGTGAATACTCCATAGAATGAATGTTGATTCCTCGTCAAGTCACCTTGGAATATCTAGAAAGAATCAGAATAATTAACTATAATCTACAATTATATGGAACCAATAATGAGTTTCATGAACCACATCTTAATATTTGAGGGAGAACTAGACTAGGAGATGAATTCTATGGAAAAATCCATTGAATGAGGAACCAACATCCCGCCATCCCATTTCGATCAAGGAGTAGACATCACCAAGAACATGATGAATACCTACCTACTTTTGAAAGGTCTAATTCAAGGTATAATGCATGATGAAAAATAATAACATTCAAGGAAACATGCCGTGGTGAATGTATTAGAAATCATGGCTAAATTGGGTTCATTATACAGACCATAGAAGTACTGGTATTTTTATAGTACACCAATTTACTCGCCTGGTCGATCAAAGGATGGGAATATATCCATCTCCAATTTCTCAATTAATTCATCTAAAAATATGAATGTCAAAAATCATTCACCTCTAAAATTGGAAATATAATGATTGTGAGATAGTTTTACATTGCATTCCATGATGGAATCATTTGAAATGATCTCTAAACTTGAAACATCCCCATGAAGATTTATTGGTTTTCTATATAGATAACTATCATGATTAGTTATAAAGAACACTCATTTATATGAAATATATAGGAAGGTTTTGGGAACATGTTGATGTTACACATTGATTGGATGACTCTATCATAAAATCTAAATCCATTTATCTATGAATCCGTATGGCTGAAGGGAAGAGATTGGGTAATGTGGAAACTATTACTATCACTCATATGCCATATCCCATACTGGATTAATCTCTAAAGACAACACCCTGTCATGTGGAACCTTCTACTGATTGGAAGAAGCAACTGAACTATACCCATCAGGATAATAAAAAAGGATAAGATATGAAATAAATATAGGGAATTGATGAATATGGTTTATTCCATTTAAGATGAACATATACCCATCTACCTTATAGAAGATAAGTAAAACATTTTGTTATAATTTTAAAATCCCAATATTATTAATTAGGATATCCCCAGAGACCACCAAATAAATTTTTATTACATCAAATATTGGTACAAACTATCCAATATTATTTTTTCTTCAAAAAACATCTCCTAAAAACGGTTGATTCTGGGTATGTAAAATTAGTAATTCCACCAAAAAAAGTTTCTTGTCTTTTTTAATACATCCATAGAGTAATAAGGTGAATGGAAATATGTTTCCAAAAAGGGATTACATAAGTTTAATGATTTTATGAATAGAAATAAGATTAGTTAGACTCATGAAATCCTCAGAGAGAATAAAAAACATCAAATTATTCCCCTTGTAACTTCTGATGCAGAACGACCAACCACATCCACACTAAAATCCCCCAATAGTAGATATTCAAAAAATATATTTCATATTTAGTAAAAATGGTTCCAATAGTAATACAAAATCATTTCTGCTCAAAATCCATCATTGACCCTATCAAATATCATTCCTCTATTAGAACCACATAGGGCACCATCCCACCAAATGGGAATCACATTATATGTAGAGTTTATATTTGGTTAAATAAACTATATACATATAATGGATACATTATTAGATGATTATTATTGTTATTAATCTTATTTCCCAATGTATTATTTGAGAACCAGTGGAATGGCTATTGAAGTTGAGGGTGTTAGGGAATACATAATCACTCATGAACCCAATTTTCTAACCACATCCCTACCAGTTCTTTTTATGATATTGAAACTCATTGGAAATACCTAAATATATAATAAAATGAGTATTAATAATATCCTTTTGTAGCTAGGATTCATTCATACATGGTTATTTTTTAACACCATCAAGAGGGGTAAAACAGTCCCATCATCCTATGTAGACAGGAATACAAATTCGAAATAATTTACCACTACCATGGGTGATTTCAACTTCCATTCAAGTGAACTACCATCCAAACTCAATAAAATTATCTCTAAAATAGTTTTACATGGAGTATATTCATGCTTGTAAGTGGCTAATATTGATTAAAATTTATAACACCCCAAAGTGGTAATCCCTGGTGCCAACCAGGATGAAAATTATGGATGCTCTCAATTAAGGAAATGTCCTCCAGGATTAAATAATATAGGTATTAATAATACCACAAGATTTTAAATTTGAGGTGACTACTACTGATTTGTATCATTCATATATGGATCAATTGGAAGGCCACATTATTATCTATTACACAGATCATGAAAATGAAATTATTATATTACGGCACATCAGAACCTTTTATGTAATTGGAAAGCTAGACAACATTGGGATCCAAAAATCATTTATTGATAATGGATCAGGTGTAAACCTCATTCTAGTAAAATTATTTCATAAATTGGGTTATAGTAAAGTTTATTTCTCCCTGTCCTCCCTGAAACTCATGATTTATGACGAGAGTGAACAATAACCCTTTCTTGGGTGAAGATCAAAACTCAATTCAGGAATCGTGTATCAGAATTTGAATTTAAGATAGTCTAGAAAGAAATAAATTTCAACATCCTACTAGTATGTCCTAGGAATCATCAACATAAGGAAGTCCCTTTATCATAAAACCTATGCATCAAATACTATTTGAATGGAAATATTAGAAAATTTATTGGAAAACTAATGTCTGGTTGAGTCTTGATATCCTTAGTAAATCAATACAAGATTTTACCTATGATAGGGAAAACAACTCATGGTTGATAACTTCACTCATATTATTACCCCATATGGTCTAGATATGACATTTTGAAACACATTAAAATATCTTGGTGATGAATAAATACTTTCTATTATCCATAAAAAATGATATGTTCGTATCTAGTAGTGTGTTCATAAACTCTGGGGGTATCAGTTGTATTAACACAAAATGAAAATTCCAAAAAGATCCACATGCCCCACAATGATGATCAACCCCAATTTAAGATTCCACTATTCTACCCAATTGCTTCAGAAATTTCCTCTATCATTGGGTGAACCAGGAGGAAATCTCACATGAATGAAAAGGGGTGTGGAGAGCCCTTCTTAATAATCTGAATGTCAAGATATTGAATCTTTCTATACCTTATATGAAAACCCTTGATCACTTAATACCACTAATGGTGAGAAAAAAGAGAAATATTATGTGGAATATAACCTTAGAGACATACCTCCAACATTTGAGGAAGGTGTATCTAAAAATAATGATGAACACTAATAGATAAACCATGTTATAAAATAAGATCCCCAATATATCTAGATTGTTCTGACCATTTATTCTAATGAGAAATCAGTGTACAATAATTTTCTAAAAAAATAGATGTGTTATCCTAGAACTAAATCTAAATTTCAACTCATTATTCTAATATAACTACCCACAACATAGATATTCTGGATGACCATAATGGTTTTAATAAAGTTGAATAAAGAATTAATCCTACTAAAATTTCCAATATTGAAACTAAATTTTATAATATCATCATGGAAAATATCATTTAGGAGGTCTAGTACCTAAAAGGTTTTACCAATATTTTCAAGTCAAGATAAAAATTGGGAATAATAGAGTTTTCGTTGTTTTTAGTGATCTTAACCATCATTATAAGAAGGATGATTTCTCAATCCTCATCACTAAAAATATATTTGGTGCAATATATTTCTATCAATCCTTATCCTTAATATATGCCTATTTATGGAATTACCAATTCCTTATGGATCCTAAAAATGAAGAACATAATGTTTTTAGGCCACCCAAGGGATAATATTTTATCATGTAATGCCTTTTAGATTGAATAATGATAGTTCCACATAGCAATGATTAATTTATATCATTTTCAAAACCTTACTATGATTTTTTATTCAGAGTTATGTTGATGATTTAGTGGTGAAATAACGATATTGTTTTTATCACCTCAACGAACTATAGATTGATTTCAATATGGTACACAAGTATATCATTAAATTGAAAGCCACAATGTGTTATTTTGGTTTAACCAAAATAAATTTTATTAGATTTCTAGTACAAAATATTTTCATATAAGATGAACCTAATAAGAATTATTATATCTTTGACATGCCACATATTTTAATAACCAATTTTTTGAGAGGATTTCTTTGGAAGACTAGGTTATATATGATGATTTATAGAAAATATGGTATGTAAATGTATACCATTCAATAAAGTAACAAATAGAAGATTCATATGAAAATGGATCACTAGATATCAAGAAGCATTTGATAGTATCAAGTAGTTTCTTTTGAATCCAACCGTATTAATTCCCCCAATCGAGGGAATGTCAGTATATTTTGACTAACATCCTTAGCTTTCACTGTGCACTTTCCTTATATTTTTTTTTCAAAAATGAGAACAACCATAATTATCTATTCTAATCCATGATTGATAATAAGACATTATATTTAGATATTCAAAATATATTCCTTATACTAATCATTTCAGTTCCAAAACTGAGACACTACAAGTATCATCACGAGGTCTATTTGGCCTCCCCCTAAAACTTGATCAAACACATCATCAAACACCACATTATGACTGGTTTCTTGGCATTACAGAATATATATTTCTATAGTTTTAATTTTAGTTAATAAAAAGTATTTTGATAAATTTATAGGCACAAATTTATTTTCTTGAAGAACATCCTTCTGTAGAAAAAAATCCATTAAATAATGAATTTATGAATAAATAAATTGTCACTTTTATAGGTTGTTAGGATTAATAAGAGATGTATTTTTTAATTACATCTAAAATCCTAACAAGAATGTGAATGAAATATGATATGATAAATAAATTAATATTGGGTGACATTCTTATCACTCTATAAAATGATATTCTTACTTATTTCATTATATTGTTAAAAGTATGAAACAAAAATGAGGTAGAGTACCAAACCCCCATTGTTTGTCTATAAGTGACACTAAAAATTTCAGTATAACACCTGAGGTTTAGAAGCTATTCAGAGTTATTGATATAGAATATCATTTGTGATTATTATATTTGAAATAATGATACAATCCCCTTTTTTGACTATGTTCGAGGTTTCATTCCAGTATTCGCCTATCATCAAACATTAACTCACATCCCAAGATGAAATAATTCTCAAGTAGACATGTTAACTAGATTTTTTATTTAAAAACTGAGATGAAATATCAATATGTATTGGGAATTGGATAATGGTATAACTATATTTCCTTGATACCAAGGATTAGATCAATGAGGTCAATTAAATACTCTAATTAGTGATTCCCCCAAAAGGTTAGAATTTTCCCATATTAAAGTTCCTAAAAATGGATTTCTTCTTTCAGGATGACCCTTAAAATATAATATTTGATGATGATATGTCAATGTTACTCTTTATTAAATCCTGAATCATTTAAATATCCTCTATAAACATGGTGTTTCAGAGTTATTTAATAGGTGTTTTTATGGATAGGAGATTGTTTATACTATGAAATAAGTAGATTCATTCCCATGTGGTTCCCATAAGTCAAGGATCATGATTTATCATAAAATAATAATTCTTGGGTATTTATAAACTTTAATGATGTAGGATTTCCCTAAATGTTCCCATAGGCTCCACTACTATCAAATACATTCTATCCATAAAATCCTAGGGTTATTGCACACTACCAAATACTCCTATCCATATGACATATGAGAGATGGATATTGGGGTGATATACCCTACCTCTATATTTAATCATTCCATGTACTTCATTAGTTATACTAACATAAATTCCAAAATGACCAAGGAAATACCCCCATGGATGTTGGGTCAAAGAGAATAATCAATTTCATTAAATTCAATATGATCACCAGATTTGTTTCCCCCCACACAATATAGATAAACAAAAGCCCCAATTTAGGCTATTTTGAATTGAAATGGATATAGAAGTAGTATAAACCTTAGTATAGCCATCCATATCTCAATTAAAAAGCATCAAATAGATATATAGGGGATTTTAATAACACCATATAAAATATACTCTTGAAAATGATGGACGTCAAAAGAAATTCCCTAATAAACCTCTTCAAGCCTTGTGAAATTTTCATTATATAACCAGTATAACCTTACATGAAACCCTATATTCACTTGTATATAGAAAAAAATCGGCCTTTCCATCATGGTATAATTGTTTTCCAATATCATTTTCATTTTTGATTAGCTATACATAGCTGAGAAATCTCAAAAGAAACTAAAAAAATTGAAACAGATAAATGAGAAATGAATGTGCACCCTTCATCAATTAGTGGTCTATAAAAATAAAATATCAGGAGAATTTACGGGTAAATTTAACCTCTATTCATTATGTTAATGAGAACTATTTTAGCTCTTTAATATCTCATTATATCACGGAAGAAATCTCTAAATAATTATATGAAATGAGAGGGTCCCTTCTTTATCCATATGTTCTATGATAAAGGTCCATAATGACTGATTACAATGGATTTCAGTTGAATCACTACCCCACCAATGCAAGGATTCCAAAGACATATTTCATGTGAAAAGGAAATACTTCAATAAACCTTGTTGAAAAACCATAAATATAAATCTTGGTTCTAGATAAAAGACCATAAAAGGCAGGCCATTAGTCAAAAGTAATGCAAATTGAATCCAAATCAGTATGCAGTCATATATATAACACCATAAATTATAGACACTCATTTTCATAACCATAGGATAGTAAATTTCATAGAAAATACATCATAATATGTCAAACTAGTTTACTTCTAGTGTGGAAAACATGTATCCCACCCTGATTTGAAAATTTTGGATAAACCAAACAAGTGACTAAACCCCTTGGAACTCAATGGGGTTGAGGAGGAGTCCAAAAAGAATTTTCAATAGCTACACACAATGTAGTGGTTCTACATAGAATGGAGACATGCACCAAAGGCCAAACCATGTTTTTCGGATACCCCCAAGCCCTAAATAATGAAAAATTCACTTAGATGAAAAATTAATTCTTGGTAAGAAGAACATAATTTATATGAAAAAACAGTTACATGCATATGTGACCTTATATGGAACACGTTTTCCAATCAATCCCAACTCGACCCAAGGGATAGTGTGTGGAATATTTGATATTTCCCTGAAAACCCATCACACAACCATCTAGTTGTACAATAAAGGAGATGTATAACTACAGAGTATTCTAAGCAAATTCATAGAAATAAACGATTGATAATTATGAACACTTCTTCTGTGACATCAACTGATGATTATATTTTCTAAAGAGAACCTCACCCCACACCTTTTATAAGGTTATCCAGAAGATGATGAGAATATTTTACTCATGACAAGTTCTCTTCCATGAAATAGTGAAACACCAGAATACATGGACTCTAAATGGAAGAGAAATTGTGTGATAGACATTATATGTGAAAAACATGTATTTTCATGTCGTAGATTGAACCTTATGCAACATCTCTTACCATTTTTTGGGTTCTCATAAGAAAATTATCATTCATTCAACCATGATTTATTCATAACTGAAACAATTTCATGCAATCATGCCCTTATGATCCATATGTTGTATATGGAGTATAGAACCTTGTTTATGAAACTATATTTTCATTCAGTACAATAAATATATACATAAAAACATTATAATCCTTAACCCAAATTAGCATGTGCTTCTATATAATTCATTACCCTACCTTGTTCTCATAATAATATGTACCCTACTTCCTATATATCCTTTGAATAGTTACCATAACATTGGGCCTCTTGATTTCCACTCCATGATAGTAGTGGAAACACCATGCCATGCCCTTTGGAATAGGTGATAAGGACATGAAATCCCTAAAGTTGGAATCATCGACGAAATATATTTTCCAATATTGGTATAGATTCTATATGATGAATCTTTCTCCTTCCTTGAAATGGTCCCTTTAAACGTGTATGACCTTCCATGACTAAAATTTATGAGATATATCTACTATATTCCACATCATTTTCATACGATGTTAAAAATCATGACAACATACTCATAATATCACAAAAAATAGAAGCCTAATCCAATGCGATGAAAACAAGATTTTCCATGTATGATTATCAAATGATTCCACATTTGTCACCATATCACCAAGGGATGATCCTCTTGCATCAGTTATCCTCTATGTTTAATTCCCAAACCTTATCCTCTAGGGATGGTCATATTTCATAGAGAAAATTCTATGTGTAATCCCCACATCATCCCTTATAGATTCTCTTTTTACGATATGAACACCCTTATGACTTGATCTTAAAATTAATGGACCTCTCCTATCAGATGAACATAAACTACAACATCAAACTATTTGTAGTTGATACTGGTCTCTTAATTAGGGTACGAAGGACACCTCCCTGAGGATCAATCCTAACATTCATCCAAGTGAAAAATCATCACCCTTGGGGGTTACAATGCATCATCCAATTTGAAATCATCACCTTTGGGGTTCACTCCATAAAATTAAAGTGTTAAATCTTCCCAACAAGGAACACATATAACCACCCAAATGTCTCAAAAAGTGTTAATCTTATGGCTTAATCCAAAATCTCTAACCCATAAAAAAATTATGGGATCACTGAGTTAAATTTTTTCAAATGAATTAAACCTCTAGCATAAATTACCTCATGGAAAAAAGTGACCCCTTAGGATCCATGCATAGGATTCCTCGATTGAGATACCTCTGATTTCAAAAGAAGATGACACCCAATATTTAGATACATGCAAAAAATATTAAAATTTCTACCAACATTGACTGAAGATTGTTTACCAATTGAGATAGAAGAAACATAATTATCCTTTTCCACCTCAATATGGAGTCAGGAAAGAGTTTTACAAACATGAAATAAATCTATGGGGGATACCCATACTAAAAAACAAGATCCAATGAGGAATCCATTGAAGGAGGGACTGGACTCCCATCATCCAGTTTTGATCAAGGAGTATACATCACTGATAAAAGTGATGGATGTCACACTCCATTTGAATATGGGAATACAGGGAAACAAAAATGTTTCATGTAACCTCCTAGATGTGGGGAAACAGTAGCCTTAGTGAATGTGTCAGAAACTAAAATGGGGATCCTGAAGTAGAACTATACTTCTCCACTATGGGGACTAGTAGCATTGGGTAACCTATGTATTTTCAAGTTATAATATCCAGATATTCGGTGCTAGGTCCCACAAAGGAAAAATTTTACCCAACATGAAAATCACCTATGACATGGTGATGATAATGTTGGGAATCCTCTGTATGATTATTTATAGTATGGAATTCTTCTTTGATTCAAGAAGACTAGATGATGTTTGAGCATTGAGAATGTCCACTAATTTACCATTATAGATGGATGAATCTACATGCATTGAACTAGTGCCAATAGGCACTACGGAAGGGGAACACTAATGGGTAAATGTACAAAGATTACAACACTACCATGAAATCCACTGTGCCTTTAGATATTGGGCTTCCACACCCCATATCCCCCTTTCAGATCATCCATATGAAGGATATCAACACCCTCATTTATTGATACAAACATGAAGTGGTCATTTCCACCCAGGAGAGGGCCCACCTGGACCTTGAGGAATAAGCACCTAACCAACACTACCTCCCCCATGGGATTCGCATGGGGACCCCCCATTTTGACAATGAAACACTTCAAGAGCCTCATCCTGAACCAATCTAACATATCACTCCCCTACGTCAAGGAGGTAGGGAATGTTCATTTTGTGCCTGTAGTAGACACCATCTAGGAGCTTCTAATGAGGAATCCTACTTGGTTGTGCAACATACATTAGAGACCGAACTCATAGGCCAATGAGTGGGTTGAATTTATCCCCACTCTGCTGGCTCTATTCCAAAATTCTTGACGCCTACATCGAGGGAAGACCAATATTATTTATTTATAAGGGGAATATTCCATATCTCATATGTCCACTACCACCGCATGTGTACCCCACAAGATCCATGTAGTAGGAAAATGGGGATCTATTTTTTTCCCACCTACGATTGATTTACCATCCACCTAAACTCTCTCTATCTCCAGCACTACCGAAAACTATACAGGACACCGCAAGAAGAAGATAATCAATGAGGATGTTATCCCCAAACCACCATTAATAATCCTATAGTTCCTACCTATGATAACTACAATCAATGAGTAGATCCTCATCACACCACCATAAAACAACAAAGAGGTCCTCCCCGAGATCCCATTAACCTATATAGAGGTCCTCCCCACACCACCATCAGTCATCATAGAGGTCCTCCTTGTGTTGCCACTAATCATTGCGGTGGTCATACCTGCACCAGCATGAACCTATAGGGAGGTCCTCCCCATGATCCCACTAACTAAGGCAGATGTCCTCCCCACACCACCATAAACAAGCATATAGGTCTTTCCCCAAATCCATCCAACCAATACGGAGGTCCTCCCCACATCACCAACAATCAGCATATAGGTCATCCCCATGATGCATCCAATAAATGTGGAGGTCCTCAATAGAAAACTATAATCCAACATAGAGGTTGTCCCAATTATGTAGACTTGACCTATTCTGATGAAACTCCCCTTGGAAAGAGGATGAACACTTTTTTTGGGGATTTTTCCAGTAGTGTGAGCCAAATCCTACAACGGGGAAACCCAAGAAACTCTATTCAATACTCTCTTGGAGAAATCCCATTCTATCAATGGAGGAACCTTGGTATGTGTCATGTGATCATTGAACATTCATATTCAAATGTTATGGATGACTCAATGTGGTAATCATCACCCTAGCTACTGGAGTCTGGGGTAGAATCCCAACAGTTGAGGCTTACAGTTCCAAAATTTGAGGAAAAAAAAAATCCTCAGATCCCTCTAAATGTGCCAATAGAAAGAATATGTGTTGGCCTCCTTCGAAGGAATTGTAGTGAAACTATCCCTATCAATGCAATTTTTCCTCATATCTACCTCCACACAAGATGTAAGAGAGATTTCATGGTTTGGTTTTATTCCTTATGATGACGGGGATAAATCATTTGAGTTAAAAATGGATGAATCCAACCTCCAACATGATTTATTGGTGGACAACCCTTCGTATATGGACATGATATTTTTGTTGTATCCACCCCCCAAAGTCTCTCCATATTGTAGAGACTATTTGACTTGATTGGAACCTCCACTCTTTGTAGAGTAATCACAAATAATGACTATGTGACACGCCTTGAATAGTGTGATTTAAAAGGAAAAATGTTTCTACCCATGTCAAAAAGGTGAACCTATATTTTAATGAGAGTACATGATTAGAACTCCACATTTACTAATGATTGGACTATAGTAGTGAAAAGGGTGGGTGACCTCTAGTAATGATTGTCAGGGTGTGTGAAAGTGAGAAAAAACATACATAGAGAAATTTGTTTCTCCGTAGGGATAATCATTATTATGATAAGAGACTATAATGAGTAACAAATTGTGGTATTCTAGGAAGGTAACCTATGTATTATAGGAGACATAAGGGGTCAGATTACGAGGTTCATGGCTAGGGGAAGGTGTGCTCATAAATTTTTTTATTAGATACAATACCATGAGGAAGTGAAGAATAACTTCATGGGTTTGATCTTAGGGTCCAAAATAAGGGAATTGATAAATAAAATGGTAGAGGGTGTATAAATACTAGAAAATTGAGACATAAAAAGATAAATTTTACTATACATATCAATATGGTGAACCTTTATTTTGAGTAGCCTACTATATTTGACATCCACAGATCATCGTTCTTGTCCTGGAGTATTGATAAGGATGGGTGACCTCCTGGGATGTTTTACAAGGTGTATGTGAGTGAGGGAAAACACACTTAAAGAACATGTTTTGTTCCATGAGGATAATCATTAGTATAATAACGGAACCTAGTGAGTAATAACATGTGGTGTGCTAGGAAGGAAAAAAGTTATTACAGGAGTCCCATGGGGTCATAAGATTGGGTTCATGTCCTGAGGAATACCAGTTCATGAGAGTATATGTTGATTACATCATCATCATCCATGCTTGTTCCAATCAGGGCATGGATCGACCAAGTACATGACCCTTCCCATGTGGAAGAGGGAATGTAGTTGGTTTTGGCCACTTACAAACTATTAGTTTTATTCTGTCCACCTGAAGCTCTAGATATCTTCATACAAGAGTCCCTAACTAAGGACCACATAGTTTTATTCCAATTGATTATATGGGAGATGTTTTACCACCTCCATGATCAGTAGTTGACCTACCCAGGGAGATACGAGCATCTCGATTCCATCAAATACTAATGCAGAACAATTGAAGTCATCATGAAACCTATAGGAATGTACCTTAAATCATATGGCTACCTATATAACCTCCAAAAAACAGGTGTTAAACTCCTTCCTTTCCTCTATAGTGTCCTAGAATATAAATCTCCATACATACATTTCTACGACTGGGGGAAATATCTCTCCCCCACTTCATCCCTGTCATGCGATAGCGACAAGACCGACATGATGACCTATCCACTGATGATGATGATTCAACTCTAACTAATATCATTGAAAATATGATCATCATAAACTAATAAGAGGATCATAGGAAAAAGGCCTCTGAAATATGGAATAATTGAGAAAACCCTATTCTAGGGATGACACAATACCATGAATACCTCAAAAAAGAAATATACACTCACAATAAGAGATTGAAATTGGGTTGTATAAGCACCCCCAATGAGATGGTCTTCCCTGATCATCGGTATGATGAAAAATTGAAGGTATATGTTGAACCCTTAGACCAAACCATGATTCTGCTAAAAGAAGAGTCGGAACTGATATTGGCCTCCTCACACCTCCATCTCGAGGAATACCAATGTCTCATCACTTATCTCATCAAAGAGTGGTGCTGAGACTCTATAAAATTCATAAGGGACACATCTCTTCTTAGGTTGGGAATGCATTCCTCCTCTATCAGACAACCCAATTCAATCTTGGTTTCCTCATGTACCTGATTAGGATATATGCTATAGGATATGGTAAGAGGCTATATGAATACTCACCTACCCCACCTGAGCAGTATGATTATCCACCTTGAGATCAACGTTTTGAAACACCCGATGTCAATGAGACTTTATAAGCATTGAAGGCTATATACCCTTAGAAATATGACATGATAGATTCTATAATTTCTCTACTCAATACAGTTGAAACAACATATGTTAAAATCCCACCTAATATAAAGATATACCCACCATGGTTAGAGAATGTTTGAGCACCCCAATAATTAGGTAATCATTTCTTCACCATGAATAATAGAATGTGTGACCCACTTCAACATCTGGACCACTTTTTATAATGGTTCAACACAATGATGGGGAGTACAGAATAGCAGTTTTCCATCAAACTCTGATGCTTCATCTAGGATTTGTAATTTCATGTATTTATCTATTATAGCTAGGGACCCATAGGTTCCATTTATGGCTGGGTAGACCTTATTTGAAATTTCTTCTACCAATTCATCTCTACCACATGTAAGACGAGAATCACCAACCTCATCAAATCAATGTCAATGCATAAAGAGTGATTTTCCAAATTTATTACTCGATGGAAGTGACATATATAATCAACCGATATTCCAATTTCTCAGGAAAAAACAAATCATGATGTCCATTGGGAACATTAATAATGGGTGGTCCCTACACTCATCTATCTTAATTGTCCTCAAGGATTTTCTGAATTATCTAAAAGGGCTCAAATTCTAGAAGAATCCTTGTAGAGGACTAGATTGAAGTCACGCCCATTAACTCTTGAATATCCATTTAGAAGAGAAACAAAAGATGAGATAACCACTACTATATAAGAAAAGGTCCCTGATCTAGTGAACCTAATTCCACCATTGATGAAAGAGCCTCATCGAGTACAGCCCGACCAGGCGTAACCTTTCCCAACACCGAATTGCTAGACACAACCTTGCCTTATGGAATATGCCTCTTGAGAGAATGTGGTTTTTCCTCCACTACCATTCAAGTCCATGATATAGTGGTTCCTTTCCCATATAGATAAAATATACCTACTTATTTAGCAATTATAAGGTCCCATGATACTTCATTTATTCCCTAGAGAAGAAAATACTATAGTTTCCTATGTTTAAAACACCATATGAGGCTAGATTCACTGACTACACCTTTCATTTTCTATATAAATTGATAACTGGATACACCATAAAATAATTATTTTTGTTAAAATATTGGATAAAAGATAAAGTAGATTGTGTCTTTGTTATGTTGGGTGAATTTACATTACTAGTGAAACATGTTTCCGGTGATCCTGATCTAGGTAGTGATGACTTTGGAAATTGTCATTTGGTTCCCATCCATGGGATGAAAAAATATTATGACTGGTTGGATCTCAATTCCATCACATTACTTCATGGTATTATCTATTCTTTGTTGAAAAATCCATAACATTCTATGGTTTTCCCATCTCCTCCAACCACTACCTTCACATTTGCATCATTGCCTTCTAAGCCATGGAAGAATTGACATTGATGGAGAAAAGGAAATCAGTGTCCCCCATTAGCGCCAAAGCAATCTCACACTATTTTAGACTTCATACCACATTATTTAGGAGATTAACCCTAGATATTACCAACCTTGTACTATTACATTTAAGATGATCAAGATTATGATTTGATGAATGTCATCTATCTAGTAAACTGCTTCAAAATTCCCAATAGTGAGGAATACCTTGTAAACTCATCAGGTTCCTCTATATGACATCATCAATGGAGAGGTACATGAAAAAAATATGGTATAATGCTAAATAAATTTACTAAAATAAGGTTTTCGTGATATTGAAACAAGGAAGAAGGCCTTGTGCAGAGCTCAGTAAGCAAACCCATCCCAATTTGTGTCATCAGTTATACCTCCGAAACAGACTATAATAGTTGACTGAGAAGAAAGACACAACTAAAAACTGTTCAATTGCATCTATCTAGAGAATGAAATAATCAAACCAAAATTGATCTGAAAGTTTTTCAAATAAGGATATATTTCCATCAACAAAATATTTGAAGTTTTATTCATGCCTAAGAAGTTCAACCAAGGGTACCTATTTCTCCCCTACCAAGGAGACACCCTAAATGGGAAAAAATATTCCCAGGACAAGTAAATATGATGTGTTGAAGCTCCAAATTGGAATACCTATGAGTATTTTTATCGTTACATCACTCCTCTTTATAATGGAAATGCGTGAGGCCCTTTCCAATTCTTTAAAAATCCCACTTCCCTTCATCACGAAGGTAGATTTTTTTCAATCCTATTATGTATAGGAGGACGATCGAGATGAATGTTTATCTATCATATTTTTTTCCAAGTAATTTGAGTGTTACTTAATTTAGAGGTATGTTTTCATACACTACATCATAGGTTGGTTAAATGGGGTGGATATCTACTAATTCCCCATGAACACTTGTTCTAGGATCAATAAAATCTCAAACCATGTTCTAGAAAAACTAGTACTGGATGAAGAATATATGACTCCATGAAACATAATGACTGAGGGGTATGATAAGAGAGAAAATATTCTACATAGAAAAAATCCATAAAAAGAATTAGTTTTGTGGTGTGGTGTTAAGCACAAAATTCAAGGAAGTCTCACATGATACTTCCTACAATACACTACTAGGATGACCCAATACACATTTTAATGCAGCGGTCCCCCATTTATACCACCATTTCCTAAAATACTCCCACAATGGCCAATTAGGGGTAATGATGGGATAGATTTACCCCCTTGACTCATGTCATGCCTACTATCTAGATACAAGGTACTAAAAAAGATAAGGTAATCATGTTTAGACCAATGAGGCTATGCATATCAATGACCACATTGATATAACATCCACTAGATCCAATAATTTGTTAGACCTGATGTGCATATTATTTCTCCTAATTCATATATAATATCCTACAATTTTATACCTATTGGGATTTTCTTTCTATATGAAAAAGGGTTTTATTTTACCCAATAAAAATGATCTTCTAATGATTAACTCATACACCTACACTGGACATTCCTTAATGATACACGAGGAACCCTCTTCCTTGAAGTACGAAGATGTTTTCCCCATGTCCATCAATCCTTATAATTATAGTATGTAGAAAAAACATGGGGTGAATCGATGGAGGAAAGCTCATAGCCATTTATTTGATATCAATTGTGGACCTCATTAATGGAAACTGGATGATATTAGATCAAAATATTCATTCATTTCAATCTATACAGAATGAGAACCCCTCATTATGGATTCCATATTTTCCATAGTAGAAACCAATGATACCGCAATATTGACTAGACTAGTTTAGTCATATCCTCCATCTAATTTTACTATCTCAGATGAGGAAGAGTATTTGGAAGAAGCCCCTCCTGCATTTGTGGAGGGTGTCTATACCACAGTTGATTATTTAACCCAAGGAACCTTGGTACCAAGGAATATATAAGAGAAACACTGATCAGTGAATCCATGAATCTAGAGGTGGAGAAAAATTATCTGGAATTATTGAAATATCACCATGAGATATTCACCTGTAACTAAGATGAGATTCTAGGTTTGTACCCTTAGGTTTCTATTCATTGTATTGTCATCCTAGTGGGTCATCACAGGTTCAAAAAGACTCAAATAAAGATTCATCTCTCTCATGGTGCTATGATTGGGGATGATGTTTATAGTATTATCAAATCAAAATTCATCAAGGAAGTACAATACCCCATATGGCTATCCAACATTTTCCTAGTCTAGAATAAAAAATGGATAAACATAGTCTGTATTCACTTCTGGGACCTTAATCCCTGTTGTCTAGAGGATGGAATTCCCATTCTATTAAGATATTAGTTTATTAATGATACATCTAGGTTCCAAGATCTATATTTTATATATGGATCTCTAGATAAAATTATATTTGTATGGTCCCTAAGGATGAGGAGTATACAACATTCATGTTTCTCCAAAGGACTCTATGATATTTGGTGATGCCTTTTTGCTTGAAGAATGTAGGATCTACATACCATTGGTCCACATACCACATCTTCAAGAAGATTATTATCAAATTGGTGGAATGTATCATTTTTTATTTGGTGTCCAAATCTAGATATTGTAATGTTAATCTCCAGGATCATGAGAAAGTTTTCAGCTTCCTCATTTCACACTAGTTAATGATGAAACCCCTAAATTGAACATTGGTGCCACATCTGGAATGTTTATGAAATTTCACATAAGGTAAAAAAGTATTGTGATTGACCTAGATAAAATAAGGGATATTAATCAAATGACTCCTCTAAGAAACCTCCAAATATTATGAGGCCTCCAAGGACACAAATCCTACATATTCTCATTAATAGTAAATATGTCTTAAAGTATAATACCTTTTCAAGGGTCATGAAATGAGAGCCATTTAACTATTGAATGATGGGTGATAGAATACCATTGAGGATATCAAGAAGTTTCTACTAGAACCTTCTATTCTGATGAAACCTATCTCAAAATAATTTGGTCCTCTAAGAAAAATCCATAGAATATTCCACTGTTTCCCTTATGGCCAAGAAAAAATAAAGAGTTAATGGAAAACATCAAATACTATCTCAACCACATGCACCTAGAAATAGATAGTAGATACTCCACTATTGATATGAGTTTCCTCATGATAATTTTTATAGTGTAAAGGTTGCAAAAATATTTACAGGATCATTATATACAGTCGGTGTCTTATTTTGACCCTCTAACGTATATACTCAATCTCCCCACACTGACAGGACGATTGGCACATTTGTTGATAATCCTCCGACTGCTCGATACTGTGTATCACCTACAAATTTCCTTTTAAATTATAGGTATGGATGAAATCCTTGCCACACACCCTTCCTCTAATGAACTACCCTTATAAATTTAATTTCTAGATGAGGCTATTATATCATTGGATTAGGATGTTCCATATTAGAAATTCATTTTGATTCTACCTCTAAGAGAATGACTGGTAGAATTATCAGCAAGCCCAATATTAATAGGTTGGGCCTAGGAATCATCTTCATTAATCCATCACAATACATAATTCTTTACTCATTACTATTATTAAAAGGATGCAATGAAAACAAGGAAGACTATTATGCCATTATTATTAGTCTCAAATTGGCCCTTGGGATTGATGTTCCTCATTTACATGTGAAGGGTGACTCTAATATTTTTATAGAATAGATCAAGGGAGAATAAATAATATGAAATCTAGATATTCTACAAATAATATAATGTACCAGACAGTTGATGTCCTAGTTATTTTATCAACCAAAGGTGACCCATATTCCTTGGTCATAGAATGGTCAAGACTATGCTTTGGCAGGTCTGGCTGAATCCCTTGTAGAATCTAATAAATATGACCCAATCATTCATGTGGAACACCATAATGTTAACAACCCCACCACATTAGATGATGGAAACCATTAGGTATATCAACTAACTAATGGTACCTCTATGTTAGGATCTTCAAATACCCTATGGCTGAATAAAAACTTGAATAAACCACTACCTTTAACAAGTATCTCCATCATAGAATTATCCTACAAGATCGAGTTGAGCATGACTTAATTTGACAAAGTGAAGCATAATTTACCCTCTGAAGTGTTCCTTAACAATCTAAAACCATATAATTTTTTAATGGAATTATCCTATGTTTCATCTAGGGAAACAAGATAACTTAGGTAATGAAAGAGATAAACACTAGATCCTATGGTACTCATAATGTGGGATTTAAATCTCCCACCAAATTCAGAGGTTATGATACTTTTGGAACACCATGGTTCATTACTAAATTGTGTTATTTAATTTATTTAAGGAATTCTAGATCAATTATAACTTTTCACATCGAGCGCCAAAGATTCTCCACACAACCAAATATCCTTATCACTTTGAAATTTGGTGACTGAATGTTGTGGGGCCATTCCTGCCCAGGATAACTCAAAAGTGTAGGTTCATCTTCACCAGAAAAAACTTCATTCCAAAATGTGAAGAAGTGTATTGCATCAAGGAATTAAAAACTATAAATGTGTCTGAGTTCATGATCACCCAAATCATCCTTCAGTTTTGATTTTATCATTATATTCACACACAAAACATCAACAACATGTGGGTTTATGAGTTGAAGAAATTTTATGAAAATTACAGCATAAAGTATAAAAATACTTCTCTCTACCCTGAAAAAGAAAATATAAAAATTGGGGTGTTAAATAAGACCATATATAACATCTCGTAGAAAATGGTAGGCCATAATAAAAATATTTTTCCTAACATGATCCCCAATTCCTTATGGGATAATCAGATGACAACTAAGAATTCCAACCAGGCGACAACATACTCCCTGGTGTTTAAAATATTAGAGGGTTTACCCTTTGAATTTTAGATTTAATCCCTTTTAATAGATGTTTATGACTAGATAACCCCAGTCATAATAGTAGATGTATGTCTAGTTGAGCTATAATCTCATGAAAAAAACTAGAGTTAGTCTATATATAACATGGATAGGCACTAGAACACGATAAATAGAGAACATTATCCTACACTCCTTTATCCATGGTGACATTTTAATTTCTCTAAAAATTCCATTGATACATGAAAAAATCCACCGATGATGGATCAAAAACTGCAAGGGCATCACATTATCTATAAGTTCTATTCCAATGGATTATATAGCTTGATTACCATAGAGGAATATAATTTCACACCTCCCACCAATTCCAAGATTATCAATAAGTACTTCATGTTAAGGCACTTACAGTACAAAAATTATAACCATATTTTTTTCCAATATGTCAAATATCTATGAAAATAAATTGTAGTAACCATGGGCTGAACTCAATGACCATAAAATAGGGGTCATTTTCCATGCATTATGAACATAAAATATTTGTATCCACTTTGGTCTATGATCCATACCCTAAGACTAGCAGAAATTGTATTTTGATTTGTAGAAATTTAATCTTCAAAGACCAAAATCATCATCATGCGACATTAAAATTACATACCTAACCAGTGTGATGTTAACAAGATGCCTCATACATCATGTGTAACATGATCTAGAAGGATAAATTCCTCTTTAGAAAACATTATTATATAGTCTTATCCCATGTCATCAGAATGTAATTCCATACAAAAATCATGGGATACATCAATTCCATCATCAAAGAGGATTTCACCTTTATCCGGTGTTTGTTTACAACCATCCTATCTCTTAGAACTATGAATGGTTTGATTAATATTCCAAAAAGATACTTATTGAGGCATATAACCCCTATTTTATGAATAAACCACAAATTCCATAAATTTTTTCCCTTTTCCCCACTTATGGTCCAAGAATTATTACATAAAACTAAGTGTCATTTTTTCTAAGGTTTTTATGTGGTATGTTGGACTACATTTTCTCCAATGAATTTTGGGTTCCACCTTTTTCATTCCACTCACGTACCCTTAAAACAAACACCATGTAACATACATCTTCTTCCACATTGGATAGGGAAGGTGGAAGGATGTTACTTGGATTTATGAGGCATACCCAAGACACCATATTCTAGCGATAAATTCCAAGGTATTCATTAAACATTAGGGGAAGATTTTTACTTTAAACGTAGAACTACCAAACAAACATTAAAAAACTAAATAAACCACTACATGATTTAAGATATAATAGAAAGAAAACTCAATGAAAATTCATTTCAATGTAATCAAAACTCCACAAGAGTACCATAGTGAGTGAATACAAAAGATGCAAGTACAGAGTGGAATATATAACAAAAAACTCAATGACCACCACATAACTCCATGTCTCTATCATGATCCATGATCCAAATCCACATAAATGTCCAAGTATAACTATGAACTAGTAGATAAGCATGATACTTTACCTTTGACCGTATACTAATAAATAAAATATGTAAAAGAGATAAAGTTCTAAACAAGGGATGAGTAATGAAACATAGTAGGATTTCCTCAAAAGACTTCACTACTCATGGAACTTGGATTGAACATGTTAGAAAATTTATATTATGCAGTTTATATAAAACAATTTATAAATAGTTTATATCAAAATATAATCATGTTCTAAAACTAAAATGTTTTCCCAAAACAATATGATGTTTCAAGGAATTAATCCAAATAATTATCTAATAACTTTTCACGAATTCCATTTTGAAAAAATCCATTACATTCCAAATATTCACACATCCAACCTTTCATGAAACATGGAACTCACTATACTCACAACTGGTGATTCATTATTTCTCTAAGTCATCACTTTGTGAACCATTTTGATGGGGGAACTTCACTCCCATATCTATCCCAACCTTTTTGTTGGGGGGTACTTCACGTGCTTATCCATACCAATTCATATAAACACATGTCAATCATGCCAAAACCATTCTAAAACCATGTTTTCCAAATGAATTTCAATAAAATTAAATTTTTATTAAAAACCATTTGATAAAACCATTTTCAAAAATCAAACGAAACAAATTAGTTTAAAATAATTATTTTAAAATCAATCCACAAATAATTTTTCAAAACAATTCCACTATTTCAACAAAAAATAAAACCCATCACAAAATTGGATTTCTACCATAATTTTCAATCCAATTTCACAACCAATTTCAATAAAAACAACCAATTTAAAATTAGGACATCACGTTCTAAATATAGGTGTTGAGAGTGAATCCACCAATGTTAGATAACATAGAAAAACATAAAACATCATGTAAACATCCTTAAAAAAGTGGTGAATATCAAAAAAATGATTTATATTTATTCCCCTAAAAAAATCCTAATCTAATCATATTTTTCATCAACTACCTTATATTTACCCACAACAGACATAGATCGAAGAAATTGAGAGAGAGGGAGAAGTAGATATGAGGAAAACCATGGGAAAACACTAGGAATAATGACTTACCATGAACATTTATCTTCAACACACCAAGTGATTCTTTATATCACCTAAAAAGGTATGGGATAATCCTCTTATACTTTGAGAGGAATAATTCTTGAGTTGGGGTCAGTTGGGGGGAAAATGAGGGGTTAATACAAAAAACCAACCTAGATCCACTTTTATGTATATTGTTTTTAAAACATTCAAGGTTAGTCGCACAGTTAGAAAAACTATTTGCTAATCATGTGGGAGATACTATCTCATGTGAAGCCTCACATGGTTGGATCTAATGAATTCCATAGCTTGTTACAACTATATTTAAGCCTGATGTCCATCATTTCATGGTTTTGACTAGGTGGTCACACTATTTTTCCAAACCATTCTCTATAAATGTGCACCAACTTGGAGCCCTCGGTCTTATTATGTATAGGTTCTTTGGGGATGTTTCATAGTTTATAGTAACCATTTATCGATCGTGCACCTTTAAAAATTAACAAAAACATTAAAAAAATTCTTCAAACCTTCCAAAACATAACCCAAACACTTTATATACTTAAAATACATAAAATAAGGGATACTTACTCAAAACTGAGTGAGCTACATTTTCCCAAAAATTATCCCTTTTGTCCATAGAAATTAGAAAAACATCAATTCTTTGAAAGAGTTTTGTCCATTTCTCTTTATTTTCCATATTTCTTCTTTTTTATTGATTTTTTAGATAACCCCCCTTTAAAGGGATGGGGGGGGGGAACCCTTGCATGGACCGTAGGCTCAGAGATTACAAGGCCCATAGGCTTAGGAGATTACATGACCCGAAGGTCTTAGAGAATTCAACTAGACAATATACAAGGAACTGACCCTCCCCAGCATCTGCATCGTGATTGTTGCTCTCCACCTTTGTATGGCTGTCTGGTTAGGCTTCCCGTGCAAGCATAGGCTGGCCCTGATGGCATATCCATACACTCTCATTCTGAAAATCCATTTGGCTCTACTCTGGCGAGTGCACCTACTCTGAATCCTCTTCTGGGGATACTCCTTTTTTGTAGAGTATGTTTGGGGAAACTACATGTGGCCTGAAGGCCTTGAGGTGGCCCGAAATCCCTACTGACCCGAAGGCCTGGGTGGCCCAAAAGTCTTAAGGACTCCAAGCCCAAACTTATGGCCCAAGGTGAATAGTTCCAATTCCTATAGTACCAAACAATACCTGCTACAGTAACTGCTACAGTGTCTTCTACAGTACGAATGATGCCTGCTATAGTACTGATGGCCCATGGTGAATGGTTCTAAGTGAGATATATGAAACACATTATGAACCACAATGAACTGTGGTGGAATACGAAAACGATATTCCACCTCACCAAACTAATAAAGTATCTCAAAAGGGTCATTATATCAAGGAGATAACTACCCCTTATTAAAAAACATTAATGTACAATCCTTAGGGAGATCCTTAAGAATACATGTTATCACACATTTAATGACAACAGTCATCTACAATGATCTACATATGATTTCAGATGAATATGATCCATCTCTATCAGTTTCCCGATCAACTGAATCTTCTCTGTTGTTTATTTGACAATGATCAATACAACTAGTGAAGTTTCACCTGATTCCACCCACAAGTATGGATAATGATAATGAAACCCATAAAATGTGTCAAAAGGAGCTATATATAGTGTAATTATAACCGTTCTTATCTGAGAACTACACTAATGGCACACTGCATTCCCTTGTGCCACCAAAAACCATTACAGAAGCCCACAACATGTCTTCCAACATTTGTATAATTAGTACATATTGTCCATCTGCATAAGGATGTTAGAATATACTAATTTTTAATTTATTCCCAAGGTATTTCTATGATTATTTCTACGAAGGATATGAAGACCATAGATCTCTATTAGAAACTATTGAAACCGGTATTCGATGCCTCTTTACAAATTCTATGATATAGATTTCTAAAATGTTCTCTACCGTATGAGATTCATGAATAGGGATAAAATTGGACTAATTTGTGGGCCGATCCACCATCACCCTAGTGGAATCTTGTTTCCAAACCATTATTGGGATACCTGTTACAAAACCCATAGTTGTTTTCTCCCATTTCTAAACTCGAATAGGTAAATACTACAACATACTAACTGACCGCTAATTCTCTTATATAACTTCCTGACAAGTTGAGAATATCAAAACAAACTCATCAACATTATTTTTCACAATGACCCTAAAAAACCATGGTTTCAATTCCTTATACATATTTTTTTATCCTAGGATGAGAATCCCATCTCTAATGGTGGTAACCATGAAGAAGTTGTTCCTAAAAAACCATAGGTATGGACATCTGATTTCTAAACCATAATAGTAAACTACCATTCAGCCTCTAACCCCCAATGGTCTCCCCACCACTGAGTTTCTCACTCATATCAACACATTATAGATCATATGTCTATCCACATTCAAGCATTTCTTACAACTGAAGAACCATAAATATTGGAATGGAAATCATTGTACTCCCTCTGTATTCAAAATCAATGTGCATGTCTGCTAGGATTGACATCAACTACCACACATCTAAAGCTTCTTATTCCAACAGAGCATATGAATTTATTATTAATGGATCTACCACCAAATTGACCTCTCATACTGTATACCAAAATTAAAGGTAAAAAATTTGGAGATAATCTATCCTTCTTATTCCCCTTGGGTTCAAATACCGTTGTGAGAAAATATATTTCAATATTTTATGATATGTGAACAAAGTAAATTTCTCACCAAAGTGACAATGACACCAAGTATTCAATGTAAGGACTACAATAGGTAACTCTAAATCATGTGTTGGGTAGTTCTTCTCATGAACTCCTAACATCCTTTATCCATAAGAAATAAAATTATCTCCCTTCATTAGAACATATCCCAACCCATATCCTAAAGCATCAAAATATGCCACATACACTTGCCCTGATTCTAGATAGATCTAGATTGGAACTGATGTAAGGTGAACATTAAGCTCATGAAAAGACTCTTGACAATCCATGTTCCATTTTAATGGAGAATTATTATTTGTGAAAGTTTTCATAGGAAAATCCATTTATGAGAAATCATGAACAAAACATCGATAATAACCAGATTGGCCAAGGAAACTTCATATATCAAAGACATTCTTTGGAAGTATTGAAGAGAAAATAGATTCTATCTTATATAGTTAAAAAACCTCTTTAATATATTACATGTACAAGGAAATGTACCTCTTGTATCCAAAAATCAAACATTAATAATTTGGTATACAATCGATGATCCCTCATGATTCCTAATATTGTCACCATGTGTCGCTCATGATCAACCCTTTTCCTAGAATACCCCAATATTTCATCCACAAAAACCAAAAAAATAAAATCATGATAACTCTAAAATATCCAATTCATAATTTCTAGAAATGATCTATGGTGTATTCTTATGACCAAAAGGCATTACCTCATATTCTTAATGGCCATATCTTCTCCTGAAAGTTGTTTTTCGAATATCCTCCTTCTCAAATCGCACTTGGTGATATCCTGATCACAATTAAATTTTAAAGAACCACTGGTAACCTTTAAAATTATTGAATATATCATCAATGCATTGAAGTGGATACTGATTATTTATCATAAAAAGGTTAAGATTGGGATAATTTACAAACAACAAAAGAGTTCCATTTACCTCTTTGATTAAAAAAATTGTTTCTTACTTTGAATATGTGCTTAGCCGAATGAAACCTTTAATTTCCATCACTTCCAATTTCACTTTCATATCCCTTAATTATATTGGTTCTATTATATATGATGTAATGGAAATAGGTATGGTCCCCCGAAGAATGTTAATCACAAAAATCCACTTCTCTCATAGCTATAAACCCTTAGAAAGTTTTAGGAAACACATATTGAAATTGATCAACCAATTCTGGAAAATGGTTACACTCGATATTTTCCATCAATTACATTTTCAAGACCAACAACATGTAAGAGGTCATTCCTACTACTAGTTCTAATAAACCAATTTCACCTTAATTTACTCTCTGATCTCCTTGAAATAGTTTCTCGACACCATCATCTATTTAAAATAATACTTTTATGTTATAATATTCGATGATATCCTTTCAGTTTTTTCAACCAATCAATACCTAGGATTATATCATAGAAATTGATATCAAGCATATAACTGTCCCATATCAGCTCAGTTCCATCAACATTTATAGAACATTTTCTAAACACAATGGTTCTAAATTGTCTTTGACCAAGAGGAGTATTCATTTTTATCATAGAGATCATAAATTAAACTTTTAAACCTATAAAATAAGCAGCACGAGAAGAAATAAAGGAATGGTATGAACTCATATAAAACATAGATTTTATAAGGTTATAATTCAAAAAATCATACCTTTCATCATAGATGGTGAAGGATAATCATCCACAATTACCCGCCTAACTCAATATAATTGATTGCTTGCAACACTTTGACTGTTTTTTCCTTGTTGAGATTGAAAATTTTGAGGAGTCATGGTATTAATAGAATCAACATGGATATATATGTTGTGATGATGATAGGTATTATTTTTCCCTCATCATGTCAAAGAAAACGAGGCCTGTGACACTAGAGAAGTGTCTAGAACACCCGATATTGGAGATCTATGAAATTATAGATGAATATGCCACATTTGATTTTAGTTGTGGAATGATCTAGGTTGTGTTATACACTCTCAATTTATTTGGTCAAGATAAACACATTGAAAACATCCCTATATTCTCTTGGGTCATAGAGGAAGGTTTAATGATCCAGCTGTATGATTTTGATTCATGCTCCCACCATAGAAATAAGATTCCCTCTTCCATTTTCTCTCAATATTAGAGTTACTGCATTGCCATGGGGGTATCAACATGATTATTCCTCCCATTTCTCCTGATATGTCCCTTTAATCTACTGTCAATCTGCTGAATATCTCTGTATAGTTCATTATATAGGGAAAAACAATATTTGAGTGAATCACTTGCCTTATTCTGGATTTTACATTGTATGACTTCATGGATAGACTAGTAGGAACTTCATGTGTAAAGTATAATAAATATATGAATTTAGCCACATAATCCGTTATAGAAATATTTTCCTACTTCTAGATAAATAATACCTTCATTCTATGAATTTTTAACATGTGAGGATATAATTTTTTGTGAAAAAATTCTTCAAAATCCTCCCATACATGTCCTTGGTCCAATTTATCTTGAAATTTTAAATCCCACCATTAATGTTCATGGCCATACAACATATATGTTTCCATCTTGACATTCAACCCTGCTTGTGTGCCAATGAAATCAAAGATTTGATTCAACCTCTTCAGCCACACCTCTTCTTTTTATGGTTCCAAATCACCATGAAATATGGTTGGATTCTGCTTCTTGAACTGAATGGAATGATCTTATTTCTTTAGTTCATCACTTTAGTCCCATATGTAAACAACTTGAAAGATTAGACAATAATATGAACCAACTGTTGATTTACATGTGGATTCAATGAAACTATATAAATAGAAGCTTCATCTGGTTGGTTTCTATGATGTCTATTGGGTGCCATTTTCTATACAGACAACAAATTCTATAAATATCACTCACTATCAACTAAAGGATTAAAAATTTCAAATTATTTCATAGAATACTACCACAACATTGTTTTACAAACGTCATTTTTACCCATTTCATTCAATTTTTAAAAATGTAAACATTCTTATATAAATAAAACCATTTTAAAAATCCAACATCCATGATATTTTTCAAAATATTTCATTTGAATAAAATTTAATTTTTTTTTCAAAAATCAACAAGTTGCCCCAAATCATTATTATTATGACATATTCACCCCTAGTGGGAATCCATTTTTATAATTCATGTCATGATCATCTCATTGAATAAACCCATGAAAATGAGGTTTCAATTCTTTTAACTGTTTCCAAAAAACATATGTACTGAAATCCATGGTAACATTAAGTTCAGCATAAAAATTTAGCTACATATTTTTAAGATCTACATTTCAAGTTATGAAAATCCTACTCCTTTATAGCTTCCCAAATAGATGACAAAACCAGAATGAATATCTACTCCGAGACTGAAATAATAGATGAACACTTATTCCACAAAGATAATTGGAAAGACCAAGACTGATACCACTTGTAACATCCCTCTTCTCCTTCTTCATTTTCTTGAGTAGGTGGAAGGATGTTACTTGGACTTAAGTGAAATCCCCAAGATTCCAAAGGATAGTAATAAATAAAAAGGTCTTTATTAACAGTTGGGGGATGATTTTCCATTTGAAAATAGAACAACCAACCAAAAATCCCATTACTAAATAAACCACTACATTATGCATTATATAATGGAAATACAAATCAAATAATAACCATTTTTATCAAAACCATACTCCATAAGAGTACCACAGAGGAAGACTAAAAAAGATGAAAGTACACTATAGAGGATTTAAACAACAAAAAATCAATGACCACCATGTAGATCCAAGGATCTGACATATGATCCTTTCTCCAACTCCATAAAATATCCCATGTATCACTATGCACCACTAGATAAGTGTGATACTTTACCATTTCCCATGTCCTGATAAACAACATATGAAATAACACCAAAGTTCCAAAGCAGGGGTGACTAATGAAACTTAGTAGGCTTTCCCTAAATGACATCCCTACTCATTCCACTAGGATAAAACATGTTATCACACATATATATAATATTTAATATAAAACAATTTCAAAATAATTTATATCAAAATATAATCAAGTTTCAAACAATGTAGTTTTGAAAAAATAGCATCATGTTCTATGTAGAGAAACCAAACAATTCTTTAAAATCAGTTCATGAATTCCATATTGGAATAACCCATTCCATTCCACATATCCACACATCAAACTATGCATGAAACATGGACCACCCTATAAAGTGGTGAGTTATCCTTTCAATATGTCATCACTTAGTGTACCTTTTTGACAGGTGTAATTCATGCAATATTCATCCCATCCTTTTTGATGGGGGTACTTCACACCCTTATCCTTCCCAATGAACTTGAAAAGACAACAACCAGGTGAAACCCATTCCAAAAAAAGGGTTCCAAACCCATTTCAAAACAAAGTGTTCAAACCCTTTTCAAAAAAAAAAATTGTTTATTCAAAACCCTTCCATAAAACACTTTTCCTAAATCAAACCACATAACTGATTTTAAAATCAAACCACAAATAATTTAGCCTAAAAATTCCACAATTTCAACAAAAACTACAAACAATCAGAAAAGTGGTATTATATAATGTTTTAAAATCAATTTCACAACCAATTTCAATCAAAATAACCAATTTTAAATCTATAATTCAAGTTATAAATAGATTAGTTGAGAGTGTAGACAAACCTTGGAAAACATAAAAAAAATAGGAAACATAAAAATGTCCAAAAAAATGGGTTGAATCTAAAAAATCACACCTTATATCTCTTCCCATAACAAAAAATCCAAATCTAATCATATTTTGAATCAACTATGCTGGATATTTTAGAAGTCGACATAGAAATAAGAAACTGAGAGATAATGAGAAGTTGATCAAATTAAAACCAAGGAAACCAACCAATAACGATGACTTACCATGAGAATCCCAGATCAACGCAGCAAGAGAAGCCTTTGTATCACCCCTAGATCTATAGGAGAATAATATTTAGCTTTTAAGGGGAATAAATCCCAACTTAGGGTTTATTGGGTTATAAATGTGGGGTTAAACACAAAACTAGCCTAGATCCACTTTTTGTGGATCTTGTTTTTAAAATGTGCATTGCTAGAAAAACCATGCACTGACTATGCAAGAGATACTACCTCAAGGGTGATCCTCAGATAGTTGGATCAAATGGTTTCAAAAACATGAACCAACCATTCCATATACCACTATCCATCTTTCCAAGATTTCAACTAGGTGTCCGTATGGTTTAGCCAAACTGTGCACCTACCAAGATCCCTTTATGTCATTATACTTGGTTTCATAGGGAAGTTTCATGATTTCCACTAACTGTTCAATAACCATGAAGCTTTAGAAAATATCCTAAAAAAATTCCAAATTTATCCACACCTTTGATTACTTCACTCCAAACACTTTGTATACATAAAATACAAAAAATATGGGTTATTTAATTTAAAATGGGGGTGCTATACACCCTCTCCCTTATTCCAAGAACCATAAAATTAAACTATTTACCAAATAATATATTTTAAGCCTTACAACCCTTAAATATGTGTATATGGATTCAGGATTTCTTTATGTGGTGAAGATCCTTGTTGGATCCATTCACAACGGGTAATAAATCTTTTCCAAAACTCAAACATCCTCTAAGTACCTACCCATGGTCTATGCTCTATCAGCAAAAACTAGGATCCCCAGTATAAGAAATATGAACATAAACTATAAGCATATGCGCCTTTTTTCATGGATTGATTCATCCCCAGTTCTTTTTCAAGGCTATACACCCACATCATTCCAAAACTATGTGTGGCTTGATTTCCATTCCCATGGTTTATGTAGTGATTCATATACCCTTATCTTTAGACCCAACCACAAATTTATCACAAATCATCCCATTTTATGTGGTGATATCACTTGAAAATTCCCATGGTCCTCCTAATTTGTAAGTCCCAATCATATTCTGTGACCCATTTGTAAGCTGATATGTCCTCAAGACCTAACATGAGGAAGATATGAATGAACATCTTAATGGTAATATCCCACCAATATCCATAACTCACAATTTTAAATAGTAAAACTTTTCCCATATCAAACTGAGATGGATCAATGGATAATTATGGGATGACCAAAAAATGATACCCTATATCAAACATGGATTCTTACTAAGGTAATTAGGGAATGACTAATAAACATTACCCAGTATCAAAACATGATTCATCATACGATAAGTATGGGATGAAAAAAACATTATCCAATATGAAACATGGATTCATCATAAAATAATTACGGAATAAAAAAAACTATACCATATATCAAATTGGGATGCCTAATATTATGAGAAGATTTGATATCCTCTCTAGATAAGATTTCACTACTCTAGTGTTAGTATTCTACCACATTGCATCCCCGGTCTATGTGTGACTTGATCCCCATTATAAATGTATACATAGTGATGCCCAGATATCTCATATTTTCCCATATCTTCTATTAACTCAATTTGGGGCCTTTCCTCTCTAGGTCGATCTTGATTCTCTCCTTCAAGAATTTTAATCCAAAAAATTCATTGATGTGGTGGGATCGCTCCTAGGGCACTCAATATTTCATCTTGTACATTCCTTGTTTCCGCTTCCATTATTTTCAATTCCATAATATTGAATAATAATCATCCTCTTCATTTGAACAGGCTCCCTAATGAAAATGGTTGTATGCTAAACTAACTCACATACCATATTATGATCATGCCTTTAAGAATATTCAGTTAAAAATAAGGGCTCTAATTTTTGGAACTAAATAAAGGGATAATAATGAATTTTTATTCTCCCCATCATATACTAATGAGGGTATAGAACCGGTGTTTATATCATGATAAAAAATTTTCCCATATTTTCAGTTATTCCCCTTGTATTATCCTAGTCTCAAATTTCATGATCACACTATTGGGATTCATCAATCATTTTCAACCCTCATTATGTTCTTCGCTACAAATAATGGAAACACCAAACAACTCCATGAGTCTCACATCAATCATGGATCATGCATGCATAGGATTTGAGAGGTAATTTTTTTCAATCATGGTTGAGATGCATGGGTAACCAATGAACCAATCTCTATGACCTTAAACTAGGATCCCATGACAGAACACCATGACCATACACACTATACAAATGGTCTCTAAGATGTCATATGTGGAATTAGGTGACCTCATTGATCACTCTATTCATATTGGGAGAAAGTTTTTCAGTGTTGTGCATGTTCCATTGAGACACACACCTAGCTGTCCAATAATTATGATCTTATACTATTTGAAATTAGTCTAAACTGTATGACATTAATCTTTGATTGAAATTCTAAGGATCATTTCATTAAAACATGTTACAGTCAATATAGATTGAATGGCCTAAATGACTTCTTTTTTATTGATTTTTTATGACCCCCATTTCAAGGGATGAGGTGGAACCCTTAAAAGGCCTGTAGTTTTAGAGATTACATGACCCATAGGTCTTAGAGGAAATATCCAAACTATAACAACATGGAATTACTCCTCCCCAATATATGCATCGTGATATCATCTCTCCACCTTCGCATGGATGTTTGACTAGGCTTCTCGTGCATTCATAGGCTGGTCCCAATGGCAATGAAAAACCCTCTCATTCTTCCACATATGTTAGCTTCTACTATAGTGAATACACCTACTCTGAATAATCATCTAGAGTATGCTCCTTGTAAAGTATGCCTGGGGTCGATTCTCCTTGGCCCTCAATTCATGTTGAGTTTTCACTCTTAGGCTCTACACATGTCCTTTTGGGATTCTTACATGATGGACCAAGTTTCATAGACATAAACTATTTATAAGATGTCTCAAGGATGATCTATGTGGAAGAGACTCCAGGGATCCTCCTTCATGTTGGGTTACCACTCCCATATTACACAGACCTCACCTTAAATAAACATAATACCGCGGTATATGAATTGTGACTTTAAAATATGAGAAACACACGCTAGAATCAATTTCTTAGTGAAGTGGCTCATAGGCATTTCATTTATATTTGTTTTAAATCCTTTGGATTCATGTGAACATTTTCGGGAGTAGTTCTCCTTATGTCCATGAATTAATACATTTAAATGGTTCAAGAACCAATGTCCAGTCAATATGACCTTAAACTTGGATTCATGATCTAATCATTATTATCAAAAACTGTTTTTAATTTATTGAATCGATTTATATAACCTTAAACTACCAAATAAAAGAGGAAAAACATCCTCTAGGTTGAAAAAAATTAAGGGAAACCCGAGAAAGATCATAAATACCCCATTCTGTCACTCCTGTGACATGCTAAAAAAATAATGGATTAAAAAATAATGAGGTAAATATCCAGTAGGGACCCACTATAGACCCTAGGAAAAACCAGGATACTCTCAATGAACCCAATAATTTAGGAAAGCATTAGAGATAAATATTGAGCTCACTTTTCCTCATGAGCCTCTCTAGGGAGTACCCCCTTTGTGTTACCCACATACACCCCCACCACATATGGCTGGGTAGGTGTTCTCAATGTTGGTTCACACATCCCAATCACATTACATTAAACTCTATTTCCATTATCCTCACTGTATGATTTTAAACTACATGTCCATTACCCTCACTGTATGAAGTTAAATGGTGTGTCTATCAACCTCACTGTATGAATTCAAACTGAGTTTCTTTTATCATCATGTTAGGATGATAAATAGAGTGTCCACCATCCCCATATCATGCCATTAAACTATAGAAAATATTCATCCCTTTCCTGGGAATCCCTTTTCAATTTTAGTTCTAGTCACCCACCACATTTTTTATATTAAATGACCATCGCTCGACATCGAAAATGATTCTACACTTGGATGAAAAGTATGATCATTTATATACAGATATTCTTAACCAATGTGTTCAAATCCATGGTTTCATAACCCTGATAATGTTTAACTCCCTTTAAAAATTACATCACTTCATATCCATGCTTCATGTTATACTTTATTAGGATCCTCATCCTCCTCCACATTTTATCACCCCCTTGATGTCATGGTCTCATGACACATTGGACCCTTTAACATCAAGGGAAATTAATCTATAATATTTATATTGAAATTATAAGTTAGTATGTGCGTTTTGAACATGATCAGTGGTCAATAATCATTTATTTTCCCCTATACTTTGAAAAAACAATAGATTTTGTGTTTTATACTTGGTTAGATATTATCATAAATCCGAATTCCACTCCCTTTGTGTTCCAGTTCAAGGGTGTCTTGATTCATTCTATTCATTCCCCTTTTTTCTGGTATAATTCAATACCCCCAATAATACCCCATTTATGATGTACCAAACATTAGAAAAGAAATTTTGATGCTAATATAATTATGTCCTCAAGATATATCCCTTATTGGATATAAATATTCTATTATCCAACCCATAAATTCAAACCAAGAGTGTTCGAACATTTCTTGATTCTCTCATACAAATGAGCAGTCACATGTTCATACCTTGTCTCTCACACCAAGCATGACTCATGCAGTCTTAGGGGTTGATTGTTGGTTGTATCATTATTATGATTGAATTGTGATAGTAAAGTGTATAAAATGAAACATTACCATGAATAAAATGTGTTTAAACAAAATAATAATCTATATTTTATGAGGCTCAAACACACACTAGAGCCTCTCTTTTGTCCCAGAAAAAACTCCCACTATGAATTCACCTCGATAATCGATCACTCAATACTATAAATCCTCTTGCATATGGCCTCTAAGACTTATTTCATCCTAATTAATGATAAATCCTCCACTAATGAAATAGGGTAGATATCGACCACCCTGATTAAAACCTAGCCCTACTCATCTTGACACATAGATATCTAATATTCCTCCTCATCAGATCGATCTTCAGATGATACAAGAAAATCCCTCAACTAACTGATGATCTTTGCTTGGGAATTGTTCATTGATGCATGATCATTCACTTTTTACTCCAGTAATTGAATTTCATGATTTACCACATAGAGAATCCTTTTTCTATTATATTTCTCATCATGCCATGGGATTTCCAATACATCACTCTCTGCATGTATTCTCTTGATGAGGTAGTCAGTAACCTAAAAATGGAGAGCATGATAATCCTCCCCTATAGTTACCATGTTTTGAAACCAGTGGCATAGCGATCCCATCATGCTCACCAGATATGGATTCAGAGGGTGAGTAATAAATCCCGAAATGCTTCTATAAGACCTGCACTAGAAAATGTGATTCTTTTTAGAAACATGAGACCTAATTTTCCAATTCCTCAGGTGGATCAGCTGCATACGTTGGGATGGACACACAAATAGTGTATGCAGGGTCCTATTTTGGGATCCTATCAAATGGGTTATGAATCTTCATTGTTAATTCCATACTCACTAATCTCAAGATCCACCCCATCATAGATTTCCCCTACATACATGATAATATTCCCTCTCAGAATTAAGGATAGATCATCTTGGAAATATGAATCCACATGATTCATTAGAACCACTGGGGGAGGCACCCTAGGTTCTCTATCCTTATCCACATGATATGAACACATCCTCTTGAACATTGTTCTAAAAAAATGTCAGTTAGTTTGACTAGTGATGACAAATTTGGTAAAAGTGGCTCACATAATGGTGAAATACTTATTAAAGGAATGGATTTTGGAAATGTCTAGTCACTGAGTTTTGATAGATAATTTCACCAAGGGAGACCCCTTGAAACCTATTGTTACTCTAAAGATTGGAACTGGACCCCTTAATGATTTTTGGGTGGAATTTGGATAAAAAAATATAACACATTTATACAATGGAAAGGAATATAATCACATGTGTTTTAATAAAGACCTTATGATCGAGGTTTTTTCTTAACTTGAGGAATATAGATCTTAATGATGAGTCACCATAGATGGTCTAGATCACTAGTGGTAGATGACACCATTAGAATTCCAGTGTCCAGTCTCTCATAGATGACTTGGAGGACTGGGGGATCTGAGACCACCACTCTAGAATCATCGTCAAACCCTCTAGTCACATAGAACCTAAGCATAGACTCTGATGCGTTCCTATCAGTTTCTATTAGAGCACCATCACCCACTCGGAAATAAAACCCTTTAACACCCATGTCTATCTCCTACATAAGTATAATAATAGTAAGATACTTTGAGAAGATGGTATGAAAAGGATATAAGAGACATGTGGATTATAAAACTAAACTTACCTCACTAAATAAAATTGGTCATGTTATCATCCTTAGGGGTGAACTTGCCTCTATTCTAGGGAGACACCTGATCGATGGTCGATATCTAGAATTATTTTTCATTGGTACAATGAATATCACCAAAAATGGTTGAAACCACTTGTTCTAATCCATTAATAGATTTATACCCCTTAGGATTAGGATCGATATAGAATATCACACGAACCTATATAGAGGGAGTATTTTCTCCCTAACATTGGAATGTTAAGGTGTCTATATCACACATATATGATAAATAATCTTGGAACATGCACCCAGGTAGTGATTCTAGAAGGCCTAACCTCAAGAATATGAATTCCATCTTAGTTTAACATCCTCTATAGCTTATCTTCCATCAGGTTCATACAAATTATTCCCTAGGCCTCCCAGTTCATGGTGAATGAATAATTTGTAGTTGGGTGTAGTAAATACCACAACATATTCCCTAGGGTCTCCATGAATCTAATTTTACCTACCTAAGATCCCTCTACCTACTCCAGCGATTGCTTCTGATAGAATATATCCACAAAAGGAGGTAGGGGAACAATACCGCCATGAGAATCTCCCACTGCATCCTCATTTGAATTCCCTGATACTTTATGATATCCATTAAGATCATCCACCTATGGTTTGGCTACTCATTTTCTTCACTTGATGGTGTTATTTTCTATTCACGTTGACATAGGATTAATCCTGGATAAACTACTACCATATTTTTATAATTTATCTACAACATCCTGACATTAACATTGGTGTGTTTTAGCATAATTAATTCCTATGTTCCCACTTTTGTGAACATCCAACACAAATTATTTTAGATACATGGATTCCATTACTCATAGATCCCCATGTAAAATCACTACCTCAGATTCTTGATGCATACAAACTATTAGGGGAACCAATACATAGTGTACGACTCACAATAAGTGTTGAGGTTTACCTTGGATAAATGTAATCCACCTCATAAGGTCTAAAAGTACTTTTGATTCTCTAGTGTCCCCTCAAGACTATTCACTATCATACTAGACATAGTTTTGAATGGATAAAATTTGAGGTTTGATGTCATGATAATTCCAAAATAACCCTAACTCTACTAAGAATTACTGGGTGAACCTCAGTTATGTTTATAAGTGAGGTTAATATACAATAATTTGTAGGGGAGGTGGAATTTGAGAAATAATAGCCACCAAAGTGAACAACAATACACCATTGCATGAACTCGAATGGACCGTACATCTGCCAGGGAATTCTACCTTTAACCACATGGTGAAAATAGAATTATATATGGTACAACAATGATATCCAATGGTTTACCCATTTCTAGTATTCCATGATTTTCACTGTCCGATCACCCCCATAGGAAAGACCATGCTTGCATCTCTCATAGGAAACATCCATCTATAGTGGAAGGTGGAAATAGATGTAGTGTAGTGGAATAATAGATGTGAGCCCTCCTTCATGTTATAGAACTACTACTGATATAACCCTTCAATAATTATATTACAGTATGATGCCAAATTCCTCCTATGATGTGCCACTAGACACTATTTTGGTCACCCTGGTGTCTATGTTGCTGCTGTTTTTAAGAACATACCTAGCTAGGTTATGAATGATATGTCTCAATGGAAGGAGGATTTTTCTTCAGTAATTTCGACAATATATCTAAAATGATCTATGTCATTAGGGGGTCTTCTACCTATATCAGGTGGAATTTTTAATATGGAGTAATTATTTTTTACTTTATTCCCATTAGTGGTATACCACAAATTTAGTGCTGGCCCCGCAATGTTATTCTCACCACCAAGTGTTGAAGGTGGAAGGTTTTATATTCAAGTACCAATGGATGAGGATCTTTGAAAATAGTTCATATTGAGGATACAAATGGAATTGTGATTTCCAAACCACTTTTTATAACCCTATGTGGTGCATCATATACCTATACTCCTGAAAAATGAGTCATACCACATATTCCAAAGGCCACTTATAATTGAATTTCCTATCTCCCAATAGGTCATGATCCTTGTAACATATCATGTAATTTTTCTTGACTATGGACTATAAGATGCTCACATAATATCATATGAATTTCTCATTATCATGATAGTCCCCATTTACCTCATTTATTCCTCCACTCAGATTATTGATGAAAATGTATTCATTATCTAGGGAAGTATTAATAGAATGGTGATTTTCTAGTGGGTAAGTTCATCATGAATTGAGAACTAGAATTATTATGTGTTCACATCGATGGCCGATATATCCATATCATCTATTAAACTGATTTTTAGAGAGGTAAACTGATGCTTAGTAGATATCTAATATGGGATTTAGTCAATAATTCTTGTAGTTCCTAGTTGTCAAGAACCACCATTATGGACCAAAAAATTTCCAAGATCTCTACCATCCAAACCCTTTGGGTATTAGGAGTGTCTTTAATATTTGTTTAGTTTATAGGATTGGATATTTCATGATGATATTTGGATTCTAAGTTTGGATCATGCAATTTCATGCTTTATTCATGTAATAGAAACCACACCATGAAACTTTCAGACCCATTGAAGAGATGATGTTGATTTATAAAATGAATCATTTTCATGAAAGGGATATAAAAAGGCACATTATTTCATAGAAAGTGGTGAGTTGTGATCATAAGAGAAGGAATTCAGTGCATGAATGTCATAGTAAAATAATAGGTTACTCTCCCCTATTTATAGGGAATCACATCCAACTTATGTTAGCATGAAACGGTTTTTTGTGACCCAATAAGATTGTTGTGTAAACGTAAGGAAATCAGTAACACTATTCTTTGTTTCCTCTGGATCTTGACTATCAATTACCCTATTAGTTCTTATTTTTAGGGGTGTATTTTTTGGTTAATAAAACATTTCCCACACCAAAAATGTCCAATTATTGATGAAAAAAACATTTGACCAACCTGATGTAGCATTCTGAGGAAATGGAGAAGGACGAACACATATATAAAATGATGCGTGAAAAGTGATGATTTTTCATGAAAAAAGATATTATTTTAAAGGGACAGATGTAGTTATGTGGATACCATCTAGAATGAAATATTTACCATGGATATTTCATGAAAAAATGTGTTTTTTGTCGAAGACAATAATTTTCATGATGAAATAGTTTTGTGGGAACGACAATGTCTGATGCCTCTTGTTGTGAAGTTAAGCCTAAATAGCTCTAAAAGAAGGTCCATGAAAAATGAGATATTTGAGAATACTCCATCACAAAACCATCTAGTTGCATGAGAAAAGTGACATAGAATGGTGGAGGATACATAGCCATGTACCATTGAAAATGGACTTAGAGCACACAACCATATTCCGTGACACAATGATGTTGCATGACATCAATAGATGATTTTTGGCTATAAATGAACCCACCCCACACATTTGTGGAGGATATTCATAAGATTATGAGAATACATATATTTCAAAACCTCCTCTTCCATGACATACATCATGAAACACCACAATACATGGACACTCAAATGTACAGAATACGCATGACATACCTCCTATGGGTCCCAAATTTTCTAGGCAAGAATAAGAGTGATCCTTGAACAACCCCTATTAAGGATGTATAGGTTCTCCCAATATAATTATATTTTGATGAACTTTTATTTTCACACATATCCAAATCATCCAAATACCCATGCCCTCTATATACATATGCTCAAATTTTTCTAGAACCCTTTCTTATAAAACAATATTTTCGCACAAAAAAATAATTTCATGTGAAAATTTTTTATGGTCCCTGACCAAGAATACCCTATGTTTATAGTTCATCCATAACTATAAATTTTTATCCTAATAAAAGGAAAAATAATTCCTAAATATCCAAATAATAGGTACCCTAAAGTTGGGCCTCCCAATTTGTACTCTTCAATGGTAGATCCAAAACTGTACCCCACTAGAGGTTCCTGATCTATGGAAATGTATACCCTATTGGTGGTATCTTAGAGGGAAATAGTTTTCCTATCTTGATAGCGATTCCTTATGAAAATTGTTCCTCCCAACACGACATGGCTCCCCATTATGTGTTAAACCCATCCACATAAAAGATAAAAGACATAAAATAACCCAGCTATATATCCTAGTTGTATAATGTTAAAATGGTTGAAAATCTATGTAAAACATGATTTAAAACTATAGACTTTACCTATGAAAAGAACAAATTATTCAACTTGTATGATAATCATGAGATTTAACCTTCTCCACCATCTCATTAAGGTATTATCCTCATATATCTGGAAGCATCCATGAACAACCCCCATACAATCTCCCCAGGGGATTATACTCCAGCATCAGGAAGCTTCAACATGTAATCACAACACCATACTTCATCGACGCTCCTTCCACATCATGATAATACGTACCACATTAAATTAAACCACATGTAGTATTCATGTAACATGACCTTAAACTCCAACATTGATCTATAAGGTTTTTATTCCTTCCTCCTAAATTTGTTACATATGATACCTCCTGGAAGTTCAATCCTGAGATCAATCCATGTGTGAAATCACCCCCCATGGGGGGACACACTTCATCATCTAGTTACCCCATGGGGGAGACCACTCCATCAAATCCAAGTGATAAATATCCCCCCTAGGGGAAAATTTAACCACCCAAATCATTCTACATGAAATATATCTTAAGACCTGATCCAAAATCCCAACCCCATATAAAAAATGGGATTCCTGGGATAAAAATATTTGTAATACTTCTAAATCTGGAATTAATTAAGTTATATCCAACACAATATGAATTAGGTTATGGGCCTAACATTATTAATATGAGATTACTCTAACTTTAAAAGGATAAAATACCAAACATCAAGATATTTCCATAGATTCTGAGAATTACCATCTATTAAAATCTATGTTTGAAACCCTATCGAGAAAGAAGTAACATAATTAATTAGTGTCCACCAAAAGACGACAATGGGAATGAGTTTCATGAATATTACTTAAATCAATGATGGGGACCCAGACTAGGTGGACATCTCTAAGGAGGAATCAATGGAAGGAGTAACTAACATCACATCATCTTGTTTTGATTTTGGAGAATACATATTTGATTAAAATTATGGAAGTATCCAACCATTAGAATGTGGGATGAAATAAAGGCAATGTGTCGCCTCATAAAGGAGGGATGGTGCTGGCCCTAGTGAAAGAATCAGAAACAATGACACAACATACTCACTGTAAGACATTAAATAGCATGTTTCATGTCCCAATCTCTCAACATAAATCTAAATTATTAATCAACACTCTATTAGGAGGATACTAGTACTCATTATTTGTGTCTTACTGAATGAAGACACTTCTATATATAGAATGAATTTTGGATTGATTCTCATTTTTAAGGGGTACATAGAGACACCTACAATATTTTTCTTGGTCCCATCCACAATCAAAGGGATTAAAATATCTATTTTAATTAGAATATTAAATAGTCCATTTCTATGAAATACCTTTTTACTAGTGATATTTGATGTTAAATCCCCAATTACAACTTGGGATCAGAATCGCCTTGTTGTGCAGGATCAAGTAAAAATACATTTATAGTACCCTCAAAAAATCACCTTTTCATAAAACAATATATTTATATAGGGAAATTCCAATCACTATAAAAATTCCATGGATATAATTGATAATAAAATAAGATTCATAAGGACACTATATTTTTATCGATGCATATTATGGTCATGTTTGGTTCTCAAAAATACCCACAAGATGTCCTATCATTCAAAGGCATCTTCATCCCCATAAGAAACCTATTTGAATTTGTACTTCATGAAAACATTGTGGGAATAAAATTAATTATCAACATGGTAAATGATAATTAATTATGTGTTTGTCTCATTCCATAATACTACATCTGAAATTCATTTGGTTTTGAGTTATACATTCCCTCCTAACTTATGAAGGGATTAGGAGTATTCTTGGATTAGAACACCAACATAGATTAGTATCCCTATAATTAATGATCAATACTATAAGACCATAGATACGAGCCACCATTTTTCATGGTTAAAAAATTTTGAACCAATATTTTTGTGTTATTTGGATATCCACCCGATTTTTTTGACACCTAGAACAACTCATATGTGATTATATATTTCAGGTGAATATTCCAATTTTTGTAGTTAAAACTCCTCATGAGTTAATGATTGATTGGTTAATCCTACATGAACTTAAAATATGTAGAGATACCTCCCTCATGTTTCTTGTTTCTCCTTACATGTGAACTATGTCAATGAAAATAAAATTATAATAACTACATGTGGATTGATTCTAGTCTATATAGAATAAGTAGAGATGTCACAATACAACAACATATACCTATTTGAAACCAAGAAAATATCCCGAATATCCTACAAATGGAAAATATATTCATGGAATAGTTCAACATGGTTTTTATTTTCATTCATAATCCTATATCAAATATGAATTCCCTCTACCCATATTTGAACATGATTAGTACATGTAACATTATTATCTTAGATATACATGTGGATAGATTCTCAATCTAATGAGATACACATTTATACCTGTATATCTCATTCTAATACCAATCACCGAACGTAAAAATTTCCCCTCTCAATTAAATTTGAACTCGACATATGAAAGTGATTTCAACATGGGGTCCCTCATTTATGAATAAAATTCCCCATCCATGGACAATGGCATTCTAACTACTTCATGCATACTCATAAATCATCATTTTTTAATTAATTATCCATTACTCAAGAAACTCATATCATCATAAACCTTACATGAACATTATTTATAGGATCATTCGATGCTGAAGGGAACTATTAATTATACTATTCACATTACACCCTAGTATATCTTAGCACGATATGCCCCCAATGCGTCCTTTCAACCAGATGTATCTTTATCATCATGAGAAATGTTATTTTATGTTTGTATGATTTGAAAAAAAACATATATGAATCCATAAATCCAAAAATATTCTATGATTACCTCTTAAATATTTTTACTATTTCATTCCCTAGGATATGATAACCCTATGATCATGGTTTACAACTTCCCCTCACACATCAATAATATGCTAGAATATCTATGGCCCATAGACCTCAATCATGTCCATTATCCATAGAGTTTTGTGATAAAATATATGAGACCCTAGATAATGGAATATATTTTAACATATTATGTGATGTTAAATGGTGAGGAAATGACTCACCATAACATAAGAAATCATGTGGTGTTTATTATAGACAATTCTTGACTAGAATATCTTTATAATATAGGTGATCCTCATCATTATTTTATTTATCACACTGAGGTTGGATGAAATAATCATAGGTATTATGAATTATTATTCCATTTTTGAGTATTATAAAAATGACACATCCATTTTTGGTAAATAATACATCTTAGTAACAATTCATTAATCTATATGACACTTCAACGTAGTCACAAAACTATAATCATTATGACAACATACTCTCCATATGGTGTTAAACAGTGTTGTCTACACACCTATTTTATAATGTAAAATTGTTTACTACTTTTTCCATCACATTAATGTGACCCCATTCTCTATTTTCAATTCCAACTAAACTATAATTTTTTTCAAGAATTACATGTTTCTTGAGCCCTAATTCTACTCGTTACATAGTGGTGCCTGCATCCCATATCCTGGACCATCCTCAATGAAATGAAAATTCACATTTAAATTTCAGATGAGTAAGATCAATGTATTAAAATTATTATATAATTCAAGAGAAATATTTTCTTGGTATCTCAATGGTATTATAGATACCCCATCATAGAACTACCAACTCTAAATATTTTCCTCCTTGTTTTGGAATATTATATTATATTTTATAACATATCCTTCCATTGAGAAACTATGATCCTAAAAACCATTCTTGGTTTTTATATATAATTTAATCATGTTTCGAAGGACACCTTTGTTTGGGAGCTGCATACTATTACCTAATATGGCTCAACATTATAGACCCCAAATACAATCTTTCAAGGTGATGCATTAATATCCTTAGGAGAAAGGTCATTCTTCTCCTTGTGACCTCACAACATCATAATGAAATATTCCACTTGAACAAGGTCCACAACCATCCCATAAATAGTTGTACCATATCAATATATTAGATTTGAGAACCCAAAGTCCATGATTTTTAATTTTTCCTCTCCATACTCAAAACATGGGGCAAAAATCTAAACCATGTAAGTGTTGTTTATGTAATTAAACCTAAATCAAGTGGTCTGAACATTATAACCTTAAACAAAGTGAACACCTCTAGTGGTTTGGTCCCAATTAACATCTCCCCATATAGAGTGTTTTATGTAGTCATAATATTACAATCAATGATTTTTTTGAACCATTACTAGTCGTTAAACCTCCCAATGGACCTATATCATTCCCCTGATGGATCACTAACCCATTAATTAAAAATTATTCAAAAATTAAAAGGATAAAAAAGATAAAGAACAATCAGGAACATAACCATGCCTATTCATGGATAAACAAATTATATGATCATCTAAAAATTTCAGTCTCTCTGAATTGTATAGTGATGGATTATAAATTTCAATCAATATATTTTTTGAGCATATAGATTTACAACTAAACCTCCAAAATACATGGATGGAATTAGGGTAACTCACCAGAATCATATTCATCAAAAATTATAGTTGTTTTATAATATATTTGACATACCATATTTTCCATTAGTGTTAACATTATCTAGATACTGATGAAGCTATATAAGTTCCCTCTTAGAATCCTCCAAATCATGATAGATGCATATTTTCTAAATAAATTTCATAACAAATTTCCATTGAATGTGTTCCATTAAATTATCATGACTAATCTATAACTAGGATAACATATCCTATTGGTCATTAGATTTAGTAGAAAATCTCAACTTTTAGAGTTTCTAATATGTCTTTTTCTATTTCCCTCACCATTAACTGATTGCCTTTATGTAATATTGGGCCTCACAGTAGTGAAACCCATAATATCCCACCACAGTGAATGTTCCTTATAGCATCCCGCCTTTTTATCACATAAACTTTCATTACATTACACAAAACTGAGGATCTTTAAGGTTTAGTGTCTTGGAAACCAGGAACATAATACATGAAATCAACATAAAAAATTCTTCTTAAACACTTGAAAGGCTTCTCCTTAAGTTCATCCTAGGTTCATTACTTCATCTCATAACCTGGGGAAATACATCAAAAGAAAGGGTGAGCAGAAGGCCTAGTAAGGGAAACAAGCGAAACATTTTACATATGAACTTGATATACATCAATAAAGTCATGAAAATAACTTTAAGGCATGAGAATGAAATCATGAGGCATATCATAATAAAAATAAAATTTTTCATAACTTGAAGATGTGGCTACATAATTTAACATATAAAATCATGAACATATCACAAAGTTCCATCCCCAAGGTGTCATTTGAAAATTACCAAGGTTATTCACCAAGGTATCGTGAAAATTGTAATCTCTAGTGGTTACATCATTACCCAATGAATTGGAGCGCTATTAGGGCGCACCCTTAAATATTACTTTGTTATCATGTGAGACACATATATCATCATCAATCATTTCATAAAAAACCCATATAGCATAAAAGAAATGGGTTTCATTTCATAATCATAACGTTTTAAAACTGCTTTAAATACATGATCTTTATGTCACTTTAAAACCCACAGAAAAGGAAGGTGGGTCTCATGTATGTAAATCCCAGAATTTAAAATAGAAAATTTTGGTATATATGTGAATACCCCTTTAGAAGAAAGAGCTTTGAGTATTCACTTAATAATATAAAAGAACTTTAGAAAAAGAGAGAGACATTTTGAGACGGAAATTCTGAAGCATAACGGCTATGTTACGAGGTTTTAGAAGACATTAAAAAGAGAGGGAAAATGGGTAAAACATTCATAAATGACCCATAAAATAGTAGATGTACAGAATAATAAGGATACATGATCATGGTAATGAAATTTCAAGGACATACCATTTGAAATGAAAAAAACATGGAAGGAAGAAAAAAATTAGATTTCTCTTATGAAAGTTCGGCAGCCTAACGACATTACTTAAACTTCAACAAAAATGATTTGAAAAGATTAAATAGGGTCTCTCATAATGTGAAAATAAGAGTTCAGTATGATAGATATAGATATAATTCCCCAATATAATTAAAAAGGAACTTGAAAGACTTGACATGAAAGTAGAACGTTGAAAAGAATGAGGAGGGTGAAAGAATCCCCTAAAAAATTCGGCAGCCTAACGGCGCCACTTAAAACTTCAAAATACTGAATTGAAGAGATCAAATGGGGTCTCTCATAATATGAAAATAAGAGTCCAGTATGATAGATATAGGTATAATACCCCAACATAACAAAAAGGAACTTGAAAGAATTGACATGAAAGTAGAACTTCAAAACGAGAAGGGTGAAGAACCACTTAAAAAATTCGGCAGCCTAACGACGCCACTTAAAACTTAAAAATACTGAATTGAAGAGATAAAATGGGTTCTCTCATCATATGGTCATAAAAGATCAGTATTATAAATTTAGAAATCATACCCCAACATAATAAAAAGGGACTTGAAATACTTTACACGAAAACAGATCTTGAAAAATGAGAAGGGAGAAAGAATCCGTTACAAAAATTTCGGAAGCCTAACGACGCCACTTAAAACTTCATAAAATGAAATAATGAGAGTAAGAGGGGATCTCTCATTATATGAACATGAAAATGGAAGTAAGAGGAGTATAAAAGAACACCTTTTAACATAAGAACATGGGGCATAAAAGAAATTACATAAAAGAGATTTCTTGAAAAGAAAGAGAGAGATCAGATCCCTTACCTTAAAACATAACTCTTAAAACTCAAAGGTTGGGACCTTGAGGGCTTGTAGACACCATGGGAGGACTCCTTGGGAGATAATGAGACCAGAACTTCATTGGGGGGGAGTGGGGAGTCGAATGGATGAGAGGATGGCTTGGTATTTATAGGGAAAGTGAGGGGACAAGGCATTAATGTCCAAGGGACACCTCACATGTGCTTTTCTCAAAACCATGTGCTCTCCCTTGGCATTTACCATGGAGTTAGGCCACATGGGGCCCCCAAAACAATAATTCACCACCCTTGGTCGGCCAAACCTTAAAATATCTCATGACATCATCATGACACAGTTATGATGTCATTAAAAATACCGAAACCCTAAAACTGCATTTTTACTATTCACTGAAAATTCAACTTTCTCAGAAAGATCCCAAAATTTCACCTTAACCAAACATCAATGCTCTGATTTAAAAAATGAACTCCATATTATAAAAATAAGTTTTTAAATATTTTTAATTTAATTTTTAAATAAATACACTATTCACCGAAAATTCATTTTTTCAGAAAAATCCCCAAAAATTACCATAACATAATATCGACGCTCTGAGTTCAAAAATGAAATCCATTTTATAAAAATAATTTTCTAAATATTTCTAATTAAATTTTTAATTAAAAAATACTATTCACCCGAAAAAACTAATACTTGAATAATAATTTATGAAACCGTTATTTAACCATTTTATTGAATCACATTACTTAATCAAGGTGCCTAGATTATATTAATACTTTTTTAAGTGAGATTACTAATCCATTTGGACACATTACTAATACTAATCATAAAATCACTATTCATAATTTACTATTCATCAAAAATCAAGTTGATCTTATTAGACTCTAAATTTCGTACTGAACATAATTGTAGAAGAACATTTTTTGAAAATCATTACACATTTTTAATTATTTAATGTTTACATAAACATTTTTAAAATATCCTTTTTCTAAAATTTATCAAAAATATGCATACTATATTTATCCGGTCATTTAAAAATTCATAAACTTCATCATAAGAAGAAATGCCAATTTTTATTTAAAAAAAAGGATTACACAAGGTAGTTACGGTCTCCTTACATAGCCCCTTATCACACCAGCATAGGACCTAAGTGTAAGGTGTGCTAAGGTGAGAGAATCCGAGGGAGGCTCGGACAACATCGCACGAGTAGTAATTTCTATCAGTTTGAACTTCTCGCGAAGGCGATCCCATTCTAGCTTCACACGATGAAGTTCATCTTGGGTTTGGTCCAGAGCAAAGCCCAGTGGTGCTACCTCCTTCCCATGTTCTGTTAGATGGGCTTCGATCGGTCCAAGACTACTGGGTGAGGCCATTGAATCTTCTTTCTATATTAATTAACCAAGATTACTTGTATTTAGAGACAATAATCAAAACGTTTAGTTTCCAGCGGTCATATTGACCAATGGTCATATAACAGTCAAAACCCATCGGTCTCATTTTAATTATAATCATGCAATCAAATGAAACATTTTTGTTGACTATAAAAAATAAAATAACACATAAAATTAGGAAACAAGATTTATTCAAAATTTTGGGTCGTTACAATCTTCCCCCCTTAAGAAATTGCATCCTCGCAATTTTTAAATTTTTTTTTTTTGAAATTTCATTGAATGTACCACATCGTAAAAGTAGTCCGTGAAACTATTACTTTAAAAGAAAGAAAGGGAAGTACAAAGGTCACCGAGTTAACCCACACTAGGATTCCATGTTGGAAAACATGGACATGGAGGAGAAAACAAAGGGTCAAGTTCTGAGGGAGAGTGATATAAAACATGATTAGGAGGAAGTTAACCATAAGAAAATCCCAAATTTATGATGTGTGTAAACGGTCTTTGATTACCTAGTAGGAAACGTAAACCAACAACGTTTTTGTTTTACGTTCCTTTTCATAATTTTGAGGAATTCATTTACAACATAAAACAAAAACATAAGAAAATATACCTATCTTCATGTAGAGTTTCATCCTTTAATAAGTTTCTACCCAAAACTAATCTTTTCTCCAAACTATGAGCATTCAAAACTACTTGGTCTCATCAAAACACAAGAATCATCTTCTAGAGAATCACATAATCCACAAAAGATTAACTATCTATTTCTTCTATCTTTAAACATTATCCCAAAAACAGAAGGTAAAACAACTCTTCAAAAGGAAATAATCCCATAGGAATGGAAACTACTTTTAAATCTTCAAATTTCTATGGTACTACTCAAAGTTCATCATATACCATTCCATAAATAACGGTCCTTAAAATTCCTCAAAATAAACCAAACTAAGGTTGAAACCCAAATACAAGAAGGATTTGATAACATAGTCTTCCAAAATAAACTTCATTGTTCATTTACAAACAACATCAACCACTCCTAACATCTTATAAAAAAAGAAGCTAACCTAAACATATTTTCCCCAAGATAGGTTAATAATTTCCATAAGTAACCTATATTAACATAAGTTCACCTTAAATTCATCGATTCTTCAAAATATAAGTTAACCTTACTCCTCAATGAAAATACCGTAGTAATCTATTTACCTCGATCATATAGGGTCCCCAAAATAGTGAACGTCTTCCAAAATAATAATCATCTTTTAATCCCCTAATAATCTCTTTCATATTAATACGCCAATCATCGCATTTCCTATCACATTGGTTGTTGGGACATGTTCTTCCATTTCCCACCATTAACTAAGAATAGAAAGTATAATTATGGGCTTAAATACTTATCCAATAATCATGAAAAGAAACTTTAAATCATATAAGGAAAACTTGTAGAAGAAAAAGTATACCCTAACTTGTGATCCCCTAGGTCCCAATCTAGGTTATCCATGATCATATATTATTATGTGAATATTTATTTTATTTTATCTTTGTTCCTTTAACAATGGTTCGTACTAAGCTTATAAATTTACCAAAGCATATCCCCCGGGAGTGTCGTAACCATGATTGCAGCAAGGCCCGTTGTCATGTACCAGTTCCCGTTTGAGTCTAGCTCAAAGCGGTGTTTTCAGGTTTTACCCCTATGTACATCTGTGCCAGAGCCACCTCTACCTACTCGTATCCAGACATGGATGTATTTGCTTGGCAACCCCTTACTCAATACTCACCAAAATACCATGAATATTTCCTATATTTAAACTTTTCTATAGGGTTCTTCCTAGAATTTTCATATCCTAATTTCCACAAATAACTAAACCATACTTTGATATCAACTATAGAATCCCGCCTTTTTATCACATAAAATTTCATTACATTACACAAAACTGAGGATCTTTAAGGTTTAGTGTCTTGGAAACTAGGAACATAATACATGAAATCAACATAAAAAATTCTTCTTAAACAATTTAAAGGATTCTCCTTAAGTTCATCCTAGGTTCATTACTGCATCTCATAACCTGGGGAAATACATCAAAAGAAAGGGTGAGAAGAAGGCCCAGTAAGGGTAACAAGCGAAACATTTTACATATGAACTTGATATACATCAATAAAGTCATGAAAAGAACTTTAAGGCATGAGAATGAAATCATGATGCATATCATAATAAAAATAACATTTTTCATAACTTGAAGATGTGGATACATAATTTAACATAGACAATCATGAACATATCACCAAGGTCCATCCCCAAGGTGTCATTTGAAAATTACCAAGGTTATTCACCAAGGTATCGTGAAAATTGTAATCTCTAGTGGATACATCATTACCCAATGCATTGGAGCGCTATCAGGGCGCACCCTTAAATTTGACTTTTTTATCATGTGAGCCACATATATCATCATCAATCATTTCATAAACAACCAATATAGCATAAAATAAATGGGTTTCATTTCATAATCATAACGTTGTAAAACTGCTTTAAATACATGATCTTTATGTCACTTTAAAACCCACAGAAAAGGAAGGTGGGTCTCATGTATGTAAATCCCAGAATTTAAAATAGAAAATTTTGGTATATATGTGAATACACCTTTAGAAGAAAGTTCTTTGGGTATTCACTTAATAATATAAAAGAAATTTAGAAAAAGAGAGAGACATTTTGAGACGGAAAGTTTGCAGCATAACGGCTATGTTACGAGGTTTTAGAAGACATTAAAAAGAGAGGGAAAATGGGTCAAACATTCATAAATGACCCATAAAACAGTAGATGTACAGAATAAGAAGGATACATGATGATGGTAATGAAATTTAAAGGACATAACATTTGAAATGAAAAAAAACATGGAAGGAAGACAAAAATTAGATTTCTCTTATGAAAGTTCGGCAGCCTAACGACGTTACTTAAACTTCAACAAAAATGATTTGAAAAGATTAAATAGGGTCTCTCATCATGTGAACATAAGAGTTCAGTATGATAGATATAGAGATAATTCCCCAACATAATTAAAAATGAACTTGAAAGACTTGACATGAAAGTAGAACTTTGAAAAGAATGAGGAGGGTGAAAGAATCCCCTAAACAATTCGGCAGCCTAACGGCGCCACTTAAAACTTCAAAATACTGAATTGAAGAGATCAAATGGGTTCTCTCATAATATGAACATAAGAGTCCAGTATGATAGATATAGAGATCATACCCCAACATATCAAAAAGTAACTTGAAAGAATTGACATGAAAGTAGAACTTCAAAACGAGAAGGGTGAAGAACCACTTAAAAAATTCGGCAGCCTAACGGCGCCACTTAAAACTTCAAAATACTGAATTGAAGAGATCAAATGGGGTCTCTCATCATATTATCATAAAAGATCAGTATGATAAATTTATAGATCATACCCCAACATAATAAAAAGGGACTTGAAATACTTTACATGAAAATAGATCTTGAAAAATGAGAAGGGAGAAAGAATCCGTTAAAAAAATTTCGGCAGCCTAACGGCGCCACTTAAAACTTCATAAAATGAAATAATGAGAGTAAGAGGGGATCTCTCATTATATGAACATGAAAAGGGCAGTAAGAGGAGTATAAAAGAACACCCTTTAACATAAGAACATGTATAATAAAAGAAATTACATAAAAGAGATTTCTTGAAAAGAAAGAGAGAGATCAGATCCCTTACCTAAAAACATAACTCTTAAAACTCAAAGGTTGGGACCTTGAGGGCTTGTGGACACCATGGGAGGACTCCTTGGGAGGTAATGAGACCAGAACTTCGTTGGGGGAGAGTAGGGAGTCGAATGGATGAGAGGATGGCTTGGTATTTATAGGGAAAGTGAGGGGACAAGGCATTAATGGCCAAGGGACACCTCACATGTGCTTTTCTCAAAACCATGTGCTCTCCCTTGGCATTTACCATGGAGTTAGGCCACATGGGGCCGCCAAAACAATAATTCACCACCCTTGGCCGGACAACCCTTAAAATATCACATGAAATCATCATGACACAGTTATGATGTCATTAAACATACCGAAACCCTAAAACTGCATTTTTACTATTCACTGAAAATTCAACTTTCTCAGAAAGATCCCAAAATTTCACCTTAACCTAATATCAATGATATGATTTCAAAAATGAACTCCATATTATAAAAATAATTTTTTAAATATTTTTAATTTAATTTTTAAATAAATACACTATTCACCAAAAATTCATTTTTTCAGAAAAATCCCCAAAAATTACCATAACATAATATCGACGCTCTGAGTTCAAAAATGAAATCCATTTTATAAAAATAATTTTCTAAATATTTTTAATTAAATTTTTAATTAAAAAAAACTATTCACTCGAAAAAACTAATACTTGAATAATAATTTATGAAACTGTTATTTAACCATTTTATTGAATCACATTACTTAATCAAGGTGCCTATATTATATTAATACTTTCTTTAAGTGAGATTACTAATCCATTTGAACACATTACTAATCCTAATCATAAAATCACTATTCATAATTTACTATTAATCAAAAATCAAGTTGATCTTATTAGACTCTAAATTTCATACTGAACATAATTGTAGAAGACCATTTTTTGAAAATCATTACACATTTTTAATTATTTAAGGTTTACATAAACATTTTTAAAATATCCTTTTTCTAAAATTTATCAAAAATATGCATACTATATTTATTCGGTCATTTAAAAATTCATAAACTTCATCATAAGAAGAAATGCTAATTTTTATTTAAAACAAAGGATTACACAAGGCAGTTGCAGTCTCCTTACATAGCCCCTTATCACACCAGCATAGGACCTAAGTGTAAGGTGTGCTAAGGTGAGAGAATCCGAGGGAGGCTCGGCCAACATCGCACGAGTAGTAGTTTCTATCAGTTTGAACTTCTCACGAAGGCAATCCCGTTCTATCTTCACACAATGAAGTTCAGCTTGGGTTTGGTCCAGAGCAAAGCCCAGTGGTGCTACCTCCTTCCCATGTTCTGTTAGATGGGCTTCGATCGGTCCAAGACTACTGGGTGAGGTCATTGAATCTTCTTTCTATATTAATTAACCAAGATTACATGTATTTAGAGACAATAATCAAAACGTTTAGTTTCCAGCGGTCATATTGACCAATGGTCATATAACAGTCAAAACCCATCGGTCTCATTTTAATTATAATCATGCAATCAAATGAAACATTTTTGTTGAGTATAAAAAATAAAATAACACATAAAATTAGGAAACAAGATTTATTCAAAATTTTGGGTCGTTACATTCCTTGGAGTCATTAAATATGAGATGAAAAATATTCAATTAGAATCTGTAAAACTATACTCCAAATATGTTCCAAATAAAATTATTGGATAGAAGGAAGGTGTATTTTCCCTCCATGTTTTCCTTGTAACCCATTTTAGTCAGGGAAACATACCCAAGAATTGATTCACTTTGAGAAGTATATTGTGTCTTTCTTTTTGGAGTGATTTAATTCCCTCCTTTTATAGAGACCCAAGATTTTCATACATAGATATTACATATTTTCTGATTAATATTCAATAAATTACACTAACAAATTACCAAGGACCAAAATAGTTTTGTGTATTTGAATACTAGGTACACAATCTTATAATTTGGGGCATGTTATTCAAAATATCTCATAAACAACTTCCCCTTTTTTACTATTCAAAAAAATTCCCTACTAAAAACCATTCTCAATAACATTGGGAAAGGAAACAAAATAAATGGTGAGTTAAGATTCTCAATAAGGGTAATCACTACTACAAAAATAGGCTTTATCAGTGCTCAAAATGCGCTTTAACAGCGCTCAAAATTCTCTTTAATAGCGCTAAAAAAGTGTAGTAAAGCTCAGTGTTGATATAGGGGGGTCCCTTTTATCAGCGCTCCGAAAAGCACTGATAAAGGCCCCTTTTATCAGTGCTAAAAAAGCGCTGATAAAAGACCCCTTTATCAGCGCCTTTTTTAGTGCTCATAAATGAGACCTTTATCAGCGCTTTTTAAAAAGCACTGATAAAAGAAAAAAAATTAAAAAAAATTAAAAAATAAAATAGAATTATATAATGTGGGGAGATCTTTTAACAGCGCTTGACCCCCCATTTATTAGCTCTAGGCGTTCAGCCTTCTCGCGCATCCCCACACGCGCGCACCCCTTTACTTCCACCCGAACTCGAACCCGTGACCTATCCCCTTTTGCGGCTACACCTTTACCACTAATCCATTTCGTTTTTTCTCTATTTAATGACATATCTATTTATTTATATATATATAGTTATATTTATTCGTATATTCATATATATTCATATTAATATAAATATATTTATTCATATATTAGTATATATATATATTCATTCGAATATTAATATATATTAATATATATTTTTATATATATTTATTTAGTTATAATTTTTTATCCATATATTTATTTTTATATTAATATATACTTATAAGATTAGTTTTAAATAAATTTATGAAATATTTTTTATGTATGTTTATAAATAAATAAATAAATACATACATACATACATACAACACACACACACACACATAGACACATATATATTTACAAATAAATACATATATATGTGTATTTGAAAAGCCATAAATTGTTAAAATGACTATAACTTATAATCCAAAAGCCCATTTCAACTCCACAACTAGTGAAATCGAAGAAAATGAAACAATAATCGATATGATATGTGGTACAGGCCTAACAGACATCCAGATCAGAAGTTATACTTGTTTTAATGTTAACAAATCGGGGTATCCTAACTAAAAACATAGTTTTGGAGGCCTTATGGGCCTTTTTGGCCTCGAAAAATGTAACAGAAGCTTTACTTCGGTAACCATCGCGTAGAGCTCGTCATAGGATTCAATTTAATATGCTGTAGAGCTCAAACGGACACTCGTATCAAAAGTTATGGCCATTTGAAGTTTGAGTTACATTTTCAACTTATTTTAGATATTTTATTAATTTTTTAGATTTTTTGTGTCTTCAAATTGTTATTAAATGATTTTTAATCAATAATAATTAGAAAATTATTAATCAATAATATTTTTTTAAATATTTTAAATCTATTTTAACTAAATTTATTATATATTAAATGTAATTGTCTATTTATACTTATCTAAAACATATTTAAAAAATATGTATTATATTTATATCAATATAAATATACTTATATAACAATATTTTATTTTTCATGATTTTTTTTTCTGAAATATAAACTTTATCAGTGCTAGGAAAAAGTGCTGATAAATCCCCCCCTTTATCAGTGCTACTAAAAGAAGCGCTGATAAAGGGGTCCCCTTTATCAGTGTTAAAAAAAAGTTGATAAAGGGGGGCCTTTATCAACGCTGATAAAGGGGGGCCTTTAAGAACACTTATTTTAGCGCTGTTAAAAGTGCCCCTTTATCAACGTTTTTTAGCACTGATAAAGGCCCCCTTTATTTGTGCTTTTATTTAGCGCTGATAAAAGGGTAGCGCTTCCCTTACCCATTTTTGTAGTAGTGAATAAAGGGAGATACACAATCATAACATGAACATAATGAGATGAGAACCTGAGATTAACTTTTAAGAAAATACCCTGCATATCATGAAATAAATATTGAATATTTATATGACATTAATCATAAGGAAATAAAATAACATGTGCCATGGGGGAATATCATTGGCATAATTCATAGAATGGTGGAGTACAAACAATAATAGAAAATAATATCCATGGTACTCAAGGACCACTTCCAAGGCTATCATAATGAAATGGGTTTACTCTATAAACCATATTAGTATTCATGGTTCACTCCTAAGACCATCATAGTGGACTAAGTACCTTACTGAATTGGGTTCACTCCCCATTCTAGTAATTTATATCTCATGATATATACATATTTACTTAATTCATTAGATAGAGATATAGGTGTCACCCATCACATAATGAAAATCATACGTATTTGTGCCACGAGATCATAAAACAATCATCATATCAAAACTAATGAAATGAAATGGGATTTAAAAACATTTCAACATATCATTGCCTATGGAAAAGAGATAGGTTTCAAAATCATTTAATTATTTCATCATATAATAAACAATCATAGAAGGACATTTCACAAGAGTTATTTAATTTTATTACCTATAGAATATAAACAGGTTTCATAAATATCATTTTATTATAAACATAAACTATTCAGATAAAAAATAAAAAATGGTATCATAGTATAACGTCACAGTTTTGAATTCCACTCAAATGTTCCCCATACCCGATTAGCCACATGGAACAATGCCCATATTCCCAAATTCCAAAGGATTTAAACTAGAATTTAGATCCTAAGTGTGACAGTGGGGAGATAATGACCTCATTAGAAGAGTGTAACACATTATAAAATAATAATAGTTCAATAGAGGAAGCAGTAAATCCATTGAACAGATTATAACATCAGAATACTAATAGTATAAATAATCAAGAAGTTATATCATAAAATATATGATGATACATGTCACATATTATAATAAAACATCCAAAACAGATACATGAAATTCATATACAATACATGTCCCAAAAGTAAACAATGACAAAAGAAACCCAGTAGCATCATAAGACTCTTCTTGTTCCCATTCTCTCTTTCTCCTAAGAAGAATATCAAGTACCTATAAGAGGGAACTTTACCTTATCAACACTGGTAATCATATAATTTTTTAGGGTCCAAAACATTACCCAAACAGGGTATGAGACTAAATCCCAGTAGGCAACCACTTAAGGACTGTGAAAATTATTCAGTGAATATATATATATATATATAAGGCCTTATGCATTAAGAAAAAAAAAGTAAATAAGAACTCAAAAGTAACATCCTATATACTTTAGAGTTCATTTAAATACATTTCATTTATTAATTCAATTACATTGAATTTATAAGTCTTGATATCTAGCTCAAACCTGAAATCCGTCGTATACCTAGTAGCACAACATATGCTTCATAAGGACATCTAAACAAGTACAAGTGATGACTAAACACATGAATGTGCTTTTTCTTGGAAGACAGATCATAAGTCATTACATTTATAATAAAATTCAGAAACCGAGCCCATCCTTGACATTCATAAGTAAGAATTCGAGTATCATTCCCGGTGAAATATCAATTGACACACTACAAGTCCATACCTCATGAACCTCTCCGAAGCTGGTATCATTATAGGTGTGATATACAATACATGTCATATGAGTTCATCCTTGGTGGTCCTATAAGGACGCCCAAGTATCACCCATTTAAAAAAAATCAAATTCACCTTAAGTATGTCCATGGAATCCCTCAATGTATCCATCCATCCCATTGAATATAAGTCCGACCTCAATGAGTCCATCCATGGTTTGCCCAATGGATCCATGTATCACCCACAACATAATCACATTAACCATACAGTCCATCCATGGAATCCTAAGGTGGATCCATGAATCACTCTAGGTGTAATGGTAAATAGTCACATGAGTCCATCCATGGAATCATAAGATTAATCCACGTGTCACTCAATGCTCTTTATAATCTAAACATTTCAATTCCATTTAACAAGAAAAGGTCAAAACCAGGAGAATCTAATAATAAACTTTTCTCAAAGGGTGTATCAAGCCTTGTCAAACCTTAAAAGGATTGGACTTTCATTTACACACGTGATATTATTTCATATAACATGAAAGTCCTGTATAAAAAACTAATACATGAATTTAACATCATTTAACTCACATGGGAATTTCATAATAATGAGATTACCTAGATTTCTCAATCCATTTCATGTCTCGGTCTCAAATTAACTCACAAGGGATAAAAATTAAAAGGGGCATCCAAATAATCATATTACCATTTTTAATATAACAATCCTAACTAGCCTATAAATCTATCACATGGATTTTTAATAATTTAACTCACATGGGAAAATAATGAATTTGAGAAATTCTATCCAATTTAATTGAATCAAGTCATAACCCTCACATTAATCACATGGAAAAGGCATTACAAAGATAAAAATTCTTAAAAATGTAATGGAATATATGGGTCCAGGGGAAAGTCAACCATCCCATACCCTTTAACCAATTCAATTACAATCTATCAACATTTCAATTCCATTAATAATCAATTCCATTTTTAATAACACATGAGAGGGATAAAAGGAACACCTCAAGTGGGTTTCCAAATCAATAATCCATAAAGGATATTCTAGGAAACTCTCCTATGGGGTGGTCCTTATTAAAGGTGTAAAACCTATACATGGATAAACATGCATATTTAATTATCTAATCCATGATAGGAAACAATAGGGTTGAATTCCAATTTATGGTGATGCCCAAAAAATGGTCACACAACACTTCGACATATATAAATGATATGACTATCAATAAAAATCACATGACCACATACCTAAGGTCAGTGATGGATAACTCATCTAGAATTAAGCTCTGATTCATCCCATTTTGGATGAAATATGAAGAATTGAAGTAGAACAATAAATTAGGGCATATGAGACTAAATCCAAATAGCGTAGTTAATATCCATAAGAATTGATAAAGGCTAAAAAATAATTAATCCCTTACCATTGCATATCTAAGGAGACTATCCACATTCGAATTGGATTTCAGATGACAAGTAGATCTGAAGACCAAGAGTAGTTAAGATTGATATCTTTTCCAAGTGGGGAGAAGATTCCCATGTGGAGAAAACCTAAAAAAGATTAATATAATATTTTTATTTTAATTTTAAAATAATAAAAATCATACACAGTAGGGATCACGTGATATATCCACATAGTTTTAAAAACCATGTGGAAACTATGCACAACTTCCTGCAGCCTTAGGGTATATCACACATTTTTCCTGCACGGTTTATAAACCATTCACAAACCATGATAAAATCCTATGCCATGTTCTGCAAAAAATACAGAACTTTCCACATGACTGTGTGTCTCCTCCCACATATTTTCCTCAAAACTTGCATTCTTTAGGCCCCTAATGTCAGGCCTCTCTTAGTTTATAAAAACTAAGAGGCATACCCCACATTGTTTATACTCATCATGCGCCAAGCCAAAACACATCAAAACATGGGTTGTAGGCTCCAAACACGCCCCAGAAAACCCCAATCCCTCTATGAACTAAAAAATAATCCATATATTCCCATATTTAAGCAATTAAACTATGAATTAGAAGAAAATAGAAGATCCATATCTCAAAGAAGAACCTGGTTCTTACAAACTTCCCCCTTAAGGAAATTCATCCCCAAATTTACCTTCCATGGGTGGTGAATCATGATCATAGAAAAACTTTGGCCACTGCAATCATACATCATCCTCCCTCTCCTAGGTCCCATCCTGTACTCAGTCATGCTTCCATATGACCCGTACTAAAGGAAAAGACTGGCCTTGGAGAACCTTTGCGTTATGATCCACAATACTTATATGATGATCCTGAAAGGAGACATATACCTATAACTCATCCATATATGGATAAAAAGCATGTGAAAGGTCTTAATAGTAACATCATAGTTGAGAAACATGGAAGATATCATGCATACCCCAGAACCTCTATGGTAACTACAACCAATAAGATTTTGGCCCGACTCCCCCTATAATCCCAATTGACCTGACGTATCTAGGAGAAATCATACGCTGTCTCCTAATTCTCTTGGGTCCCAGCCTCGATGAAACATGTAGGAATACCTAATCCCTAAACTCGAACTCTGGAGGTCATTTCCAGTGATTGACATAATATTTCTTATGAGACAGTGTATTATCCATCTTCTTTCAAATCAAACTACACCTATTCCATGGTCTCCTTGACTAGATGAGGTCCCAACATAGATGCCTCTACTGCCTTAAAAAACACAGGGGTGATCAGCATGGCCTACCATAAAAATACTCAAATGGAGACATCTAAATAGTATCCTGAAATATATTATTTTAGGGAAACTAAACTAGCGGAATATGCCTCTTGCAAGAGCCCTAGAAATCCAGGTTGCATGCCCATAGAATATCCCTAAGAACCTAAATTGTGAGCTCTAACTAGCCATATTCCTGGGGTGGGTAAGCAGTGCTAAGATTCATTTGTGTACCTAAAGACCTCTATAGTACTTTCCAGAAATGAGAAGTAAACTATGGGTCCCTATTTGAAATGATAGAATGAAGGACCCACGTAGTCATACAATCTAAAAAATCTACAATCTCCTAGGTTCATCAACATTGAAGGTTTACTTGATTAGTATGAAATGTACACCTTTTGTGAGTATGTCGACAAAAACCCTTACAACATCATTACCTCGAGGTGAACTCAGTAAAATGGTCACAAAATCCATCGTGATTTCATTCCATTACACTTGGGAATGGGTAGCTTTTGTAAAATTCCTACCGGTCACTGGTGTTCCACCTTCACCTCCTAACAGGTGGATCACCTCATGACAAAACCATCTATATCACTTTTCATTCCTAGCCTCCAATACTAATGTTGTAAATCATCATACATCTTGGTGACTCTATGATTCACTTCCCAAGATGAATCATGAAAATATAACAATAGTTCCTTATGCGTGTTTGACAAAACACGCATGTGACCATATAAATGCAGAACTTCATCATCACATATAGTACAATAAGGAATAGGGTCATCAACTACCACACTCTATCATAGGACTATGACTTCAGATTATGATATCTAAATCATCATTACTCTATCCAAAAGGTTATAGGTAATATTTAGGGATGACAGAGACATCTATCCCTAATTATCATTGACCTCCAAGTGTATCTCAGAGAATAATTCCATAAGCTACCACTCACAGCTGGCTTTCTACACTACCATAATCTCTTTCCTCCTAATCCGTTAATTCTATACAACATTTCCTTTACCATGCATATAGGAGAACTTGAAGTCAAAATACTATAGCTACTCCACCCACATTCACTGACTCAGATTCAGATCAAACTATGTAAATATGTACTTGAGGCTATTGTGGTCTATGTACACCACAAAATTATATCACAGTATGTAATGTATCCAACAATGAAAAGAGTGAACAACCGTAGCTTACTCGTGATCATGTGTTGGGTAGTTCCTCTCGTGTTTCCTCAAATACTAAGATTTTTATGCAACAACTTGATCCCCTAGTATAATAAACCCTCCCAAACCAATACACGATGCATCACAGTACACAATGTAACTCCAGCCTAGATCAGAAGAAATCAACATATGCATTGAAGTAAATTTCCCTTTCATCTCCTAAAAGGTCTTCTCATTGGAATCTATCCATACATACTTCTCACCAATCTTATTCAAGCTATTAAACATCACTTCTAAGAGTGTGAATCCATGTATGAAATGTCTGTAGGAACCAACCAAACTTAATAAACTCCTCACCTAAAAGAAGATCTCGGAATGATCCATAAGAGAATAGTGATATAACCTTCTCTAGGTCATTGATAATATTTTCTTTGAGATGATGTGACCCAGGAAGAAAATATGATCCATCCATAATTAACACTCTATTATCTTATAATATACCTGATTCTCCCTTAGTTTATTCAAAATGATCTCAAGATGTTTGGCATGGTTGTGCCAATTGTGAGAATACACCAAGATATCATCCATGAAAAACACAAAAAAATGAGTCAAGATAAGGATGGAGGACTCGATCATGAAGACTAATAGAACATTCATGAGACCAAATAACATTACCAACTACTCATACTGACTATACATGCCCCTGAAGTCTTTGAATGGTATGTATGACGGTCTAACATGCACCTGATGATAACCAAAGCTTAAATAAATCTTTGATATGACCTGAGATCCTCTGAGCTAGTCAAATAAATCATCTATCCATGGTAGATGATACCAGTTCTTAACTATGAACTACTTTGATTTCTGGTAATCAACATATATGTGAAGTGTACCATCTCCATTTCTCATGAAAAGGACCAGAAAACCCCAAAGATAAGTACTCGGTCGAATGAAACCCTTTGCCTCTAATCCACCAGCTACCTCTTGAGCACTAGAAACACCATTGTATCCATCCTGCAAGGAGGTATGAATATAAGTGAAACTCCTAGAACTATCCCAATAGAGAACTCTACCTCTCTCACTAGAGGTAATCCTGAAAATTTTTCTGGGAAAAAATCTTTGAAATGTTCCACTACTGGAGGGAAATAATCTTGAAGTGTTCTCTAACCATATGAATATAAACCTTTAATCTGGGCTGTCATCCCATCCAACCCACGATGCTTGGTTCTATCTCATCTTTCCTAGACATCCCTTTCACCTTTATGAATAAAATCCCCACCCTCTGGAGAGGCGAAACTCAACTTACAATGATAGAAATCAACAAAGGCTTGAAAGGGAACCAACTAGTCCATCCCAAGAGTGATATTAAATCATGTCATATAGAGAATTTAGATGTCCCATATGAAGTGACACCCACCAATATCTAGTGGTAACTCACTAAAATGATTCACAATATCCGTCTTGATCCCTAACGGAGTGTCTAACACCATCACACCATCTGAATTAAAAACACATAGCCCAAGGATCTCCACAATGGGAACAAATATAAATATATGTGAATCCCATATATCAATAAGATTATAAGGTAAAACAGAGGCTACGAGAATATTACTTATTATAGTTGATTTTCCAAGAGCCTCCTTCTGATGGGTTTGTTGCACTGCATATGCCTGGCCTATACTATGGCCCTATGACACTGCCTAGATATGATGAGCCAATCCACCCTACTGTTGTTGTGAACCTAGGGCTTGAATACCATGAACACGACCACCACCTCGGCCTGAATAACCTGATGTACCACACGTCCTCGCCTGATGAGAAGCTACCGACCCTTCTATTAAACATAGAGTCGGTGCAGACCCTCTCTCTGTAGCTACTAGTGGAAACATTATGTAGAAGAATTGTAGATGACCCAAAATGCCATAGTATCATTAATAAACCAGGTCCCTCATAGATGGTGTCTTAGTATGTCCCAACCTATCATGATGGTATCACCTCAACTGACCACCTAATGACATGTTCTGACTGCTACTATTATAGTGTGGATTCTTCAGACGATGATTCCTACTACCAGTCGACGCGGTACCAAATATAGGTGTCGAACCACCCCGGATCGCACTTCCAGATTCCTCTAGGTTATGTTTTGTGATCAGTGCCTAATTCAAAATTCCATTAATGTTACTCAACCAAAAGATATTCTTCTATGATTAGATTTCATATCTGCGACCATCATCAAATCACTTAGATTTTGATAAACTCATCACCCATCAGAATAGGGGTGGAAATATAGAGATCAGTAAAAAGGGCCAAGTATTCCATAACTGATTATGCTCCCTACTCTAGATGTATGAAATCTTGGGCACTATAATCCCTCATAGTCTTAGGATATAAGTAATTGTAGAAGGATGTGTGGAAATCCATATAGGCCATATCCCAATGCTGATCAATCTGAGTGATAACATCCCACCATCTCTTAGAGGAATCACATATCATGTACATAGAGAGATTTAACCACCTCTCAAGAGGAATTTATAAATGATCAAAGATTGGTAAAATGGGATCCAAACATGAATCTACAGCTTGTGGTCCACCATCCACTAAAGATGTGGGTAGATGTTGCTGATAAAACTGTTAGGTCAATAATGCCATAGTCAGGGTTGGTCGTGGTGATCCCTGAATGGTCTACATAAAACACATGAACCCATCATGGAACTGTGCCTTAACACCTATGTTTGGTACAACTCTTTTGGTAAAAAATGAAAAAATATAGGATCCACTTGTATCCCAAGGCCTAAAACCTCTGGGGTATGCTAATAACTACCCACATGATGTATAGTATGAGGTTGTCGTGGTGGCATGAATATCCACTACCAAACACACACCTCAATACAAGATCATTATAAAGGATCGTAGCTAAAAAGTTCAGATATCAAGACATGTTTTATTTAAACCATCCTCTAAAATAACTCACCCCTATTCCAGCCCCATGGGTTTGATCTGAACGCCAAACAAGCGTGTGATACATACAAAATCCAACTACTAAGGTTAGGTGTGGTCAAGTTCTCTATCATTATCCACATCAGTTTCATTTGTTTTCATATTTGTTTTATTTCAATATTAGATCACATTTATATTCATTGAATTGATCCTCATATCGTATTTATAAAATACCCTTCATATGGGTAGACCAATGGTACACTGAATTCTGATCAATGGGGGACTATACTCCCTAGGGATCAAAGTTGGGTGTCCACCTATGGAACATCATAAAACAATTCACTTAAGGTTGAACCATGATCCTACAAATTCTTATCCAAGATGGCCCATAAACCTATGGGGACAAATCTTTGCATCCATATATTTCACACCATATCATATCCCAATATAACTATCACAACCGAAAGAATATGTATCACAACACTTACCACAACAACATGCAATCGATAATGCTTCCTAAATGGCATTGAAAAATGAATGGTATGTAAAATATAATAGGTTCCTATATGATGTATGATATGGAATACCCTCATCTAATGGGGTTAAAACATAATAGAACCTAGAATAATATAAAAAATAATATCACAATTTAAGTGCATCACCCAATGGTGAAGTCAAAACAACTATGATAGTAAAAATCCAGAAAATAGCAATTTAATTCGAGGCAATTATGATTTTTCCTATACATGAGTTAGCTATTCCCATGAATATCTCATTATTAAATTTCTATTCTTTACTGTCCATTTATATTATCTCCAAATAGGTATGAAACCAGAATATAGCTCTGATACCACTTTGCGATGTCCTGTTTCTAGATGCCACTCAATGGTGCCCCATACCCAGTTGGCCACATGGTCTCAAGAACATCTCCCCAAATTCCAAAGGTTATTGAATAGAAGTGATGGCCTAGGTGTGATAGTTGGGAGACTACGCCCTCATTATCTACGTGTAACATAATAGAAAAAAATAAAAGTTTAATATCTGAAGCTGTAAATCCATGCAACATAATATAACAATGGAAGACTAATAGTATAAATAATCCATAATTATATCATACACTTGATGATGATATATGTCACATGTTCTAATAAAAAATCCAAAATAGGTACACAACAGTCATATACAATAATTTTCCTAAAATTAAAAAAGGAAAAATTAATCCTAGTAGCATAAAAAGCCTCCCCTTGGCCCCATTCACTCATGCTCCTAATAATAATATCAAGTACCTTTAGGAGTGACATTTCTCTTATCGACACCTGTAATCATATAATCTATTTGGCTCCAAAACATGACCCAAACAGGGTGTGAGACTAAATACCAGTAGTAAACCATCCATGGTATATTCCAATTAGTTAATTGATATATATATATATATATATATATATATAGAATCAAGTGTGAACTTCACAAAAAAGAGTTAGAAAGGAAGAAATCAAAAGTAACATCCCACATACTCTGGATTTAATTTAAATTAATTTCATTTATTAATTCAATTACACTAAATTTATAATTCCTGAGATCCCTTTTAAACCCAACATACCCTGTATAACTGGTAGTACAACATATGCCTTATAAGGTAATATAAACATGTACATGTGAAGTCTAAATCCAAGCATGTTCTTTGGATTGGTAGACGCATCAAAAGTCATTCCATTTTAATCCAGTTCTGATCCTATTCTTACCCTTGACACTATTAAGTTGGAATTCAAGTATCATTATAGGTGGAATATAAATCAAAACCCTACAAGCCCATCCTTGGTGAATGTATCAAGAACCTGGTATCACTCTAGGTGTGATATACATTCCATGTCATCTGAGTCCATCCTTGGCGGTCCTCTTAAGAAGCCCCAAGATTCAACCATGACATAAATCCAAATTAACCTAGAGTCTATCCATGAAATCCCTCAATGGATACATGTATCACTTGACATATAATTTCACCCTCCATGAGTTCATCCGCGACATCCCTCAATGGATCCATGTATCACCCACTACATAATCACATCAACCAATGAGTTCATCCATGGAATCCTAAGGTGTATCCATGTATCACTAAGCATATAAAGGTCAATAGCCACATGATTATGTCCAAAAAATTCTAATACGAATCTTTGTTTCACTCAAGGATATCTATTATCTATCAATTTCAATTACATTTAACATGCCTAGGTAAAAACCAAGAGCATCTAATTATAAACTCACATCAAAGGCTGCATCAAGCCTTGGCCAACCTTATATGGGTTTTCCTTTCATTTACTCATGTGTGAATATTTTGAATAATAATAAACACATGAATAAAAAAATAATACATGGATTTAACCTCATTTAACTCATGTGTTCATTTCATATTAATGATCTTCCCCTACTTTATCAATCCATTTCATGGCATAGTCTTAAATTAACTCACAAGGATTAACAATTCATGGGCCATCCAAATAATCACATGGAACTATTTAATATTGAAATCCTAACTATCCTATCAAGCTATCACATTACTTAGTAATAATTTAACTCACAAGTTTAAATCATAAATTTGAGCAATTCTATCCAATTTCATTGATTGAAGTCATTACCTTCACTTTACTTGCATGAGAATGGTATTAAAAGAAATAATTCTTAGACAAGTAATGGAATACATGGGTCAAGGTGAATTTCAACCATCCCATACCCTTTAATCAATTAAATTACAATATATCATCATTTAACTTCCATTAATAATCAATTCATTTTTAATAACCCTTGAGTGGGATAAAAGGCACACCTCATGGGGCTGTCCAAAGAAATAATCCATAACGGCCATTCAAGGAAACTCACCCATGGGGTGGTACTTATTCAAGGTGTACATAATATACTTACATAAACACTCCTATTATATTATGTAAACAATGATTGGAAACATCAGGGTTCCATTATAATTTAATGTGATGCCCCAAAAATGGGCATGAAACACTCTAAAATATATAAACGATCCTACTTTCAATGAAAAGAACATGAACATTGACCTTAGGTACATGCTAGATAGATTTTCTAGTATCAAGAACTGATTTATCCTGGTATGGAAGAAATATGGAGAATGGATGAAGAACATTAAATTAAGGCATATAAGCTCAAATTCACATAGCGTTGTCGATATTCAATAGAATCGAGAAAGGCTAAAAAGGAATTAAGGTCTTACTGTTGCAGATCCAAGGATATGAATCAAGTTTGAATCAGTGTCCAGACGATGAGTAGTCATGAAAACCAAGAGTAGTCTGGCTTGATACCTTTTCCATGGGGGGAAATATTGTCTGTTCAAAGAAAACTAAAAATGGATTAACATAAGATTCTTATTTAAAATTTAATATTTTAAAAATGTTACAAAGTAGGGCTCACACAGTTTATCCACAAAAATTTTCAAACCATGTAGAAACTATGAAAATATTCTTGTAGACTTGGGGAATAAAGAATGATTTTCCCGCATGGTTTATAAACCATGCACAAACAATGATAAAATTCTATATCAAGTTCAAAAAAAACTGCAGAACTAGTCGCACGGCTGTGTGGCTCCCCCCACACGGTTTCCTAAAACAATTACACATGTAGGTCCCCACTTTAAACCCTTTCATGGTTTATAAAAAACATTCGGCCTGCCCCACACAGTTTATACTAACCATTTTCTTGGCCAAAAACACCACAAAACATGGGTTCTAGGCTCCGAACCAACCCCAGACAACCCTAATCCCTATATAACCTCATTGTGCATCCACATTAATCCATATTTAATTAATTAAGATAAAAATTTGTGAAATAAAAAAGATAAAAACCTCCAAAAAAACTGGGTTCTTACACATAAGATCATATTCCTAGTAATGAATAAGTAACTTCAAAGGATGTCATCATAGATGGAGAATGATTTGTGAAGAAAAATCACTTATAAAATTTCTTTCGTAAAGTAACATTTATTTTAAAATAAATTTTTAAAATTAATAAATATAAAATAGTTTGTAAATAATTTTATTTTAAAATAAACAATAAATATTGTAATGGATGTTTTCAAATTCATTTATAACATTTCTTGAGAAAAACATCATTTCCACATTGAAAAAAATTAAAACCCAATGAAAAAAATTCATTTTATGATATCCTTGAAAAAATAAAAATTAAACATCATGTTAAATAATTTTCATATTATATATAATTCCATTAAAGACATACATGATAAAACAAAAGTTTATTTCACATTTTTAGTATAATCCAAATATGAATTTTTTAGAAAATGACATGAATATTTCATTAAAAATATTTTTTAAAAATAAGTAAAACATGGGTAAAAATTTAGTTATAAATTCGTTTCAAAAGTGTTAAAAACATTTTTAAAACATTTTTAGAAGACATTTTTTAGAAAACAAAATGATTTTTTTCGGATGAAGAGGGAAATAAAGAATAATTTTTTAAGAAAAATTATTTTGAACTCTATTGTACATAATGTAATGATCAGAACCTTCTCTTCTAGATTCAATACTAAAACATGATGTATATTTTTTTAAATAAAATATAGCATAAAAATACAGAGTACATTATACAATTGAGGACATTTCCATGTCTGGGTTTTGAAGGATTAGACAAACCTTAAATTAAACATGAGTTTAAAAAAATAATTATAATATAACTAATTAGATTAATCTTCATTGGAACTTTAACATCCCCTTTAACATCTATGGAGTCCTATGAAAAACATTAAAAAAACATGGGATGAGCACAAAAATATCAGTAAGGGAATAATCACAAGAATAAATCGTAGCACATGGGTTAGAAGGCATGACATAATGATATTAAAAGGCATTGAACATATTGAATCATAACATATAAACATTGGATAATATAAACATGGAGTCATAGTAATGTTAAAACAATATAAAACATGACTTTATTATGAGTGAAGTCTCGTTACACATAGAGGATCACAAGTCAAGGATAACCACCAAGACCGTTGCACATGGGATCACGAGTCTAAGCTATCCACCTTGACCGTTACACATAAATTATCATGAGTATCAAATTTACCCAATGTATTGGAGTTATATCTAGGAAAAACCATTATAATATGTTCCTGAATATGCTTGACACATATATAATCATACATAATCAATTATACTTAAACAAAAGTGGACCCATGGAAAACAATGGGTATCATAATCATGTCATAAAGCATAATAGATTGGCATATAATACAAGTGTCCATGAAAGAAAGGAAATAAAAAATTCATTTAAATTGATAAGGGTAAATAGGCATATATCATTTCAAGTGATTCCTAATAGATGCGACAACATGTAAGAAGAGTATTTTTGAAATTTTGGCATTAAAAAATTTTAGTGCGGTTTTAAGGAAAATACAAAAGATTCTTTAAAATAGAAATGGGAATAATATTTTATATAAAACCATAATTTAACCAATAAGGTTTTTATAATAAAAATATTGACCTTATAAAAATAGTGGTGTCTTGAAACAGATGATAGAGTGAATTTGAAATTGGGTAAGAATTCAGGAAGTTCCCTTAAAACAGGTTTTCTTATTGGGATGTATTGAGGAGGGAACCACTAAAAAACATTTATATCCCCAAATGATAATAATGAATGGATATTCATAAATAATTTTGGATAATATACACATCATTTATAATATTTACATAAAATTAAATGATAACTTCATTTGGGTAGAAATAAATATTGAGCAACCTAAAGGAATAATGGAGGTTTGGGTAGAATCCCTTACCTTAAGCACGATGGTGTCCTTAACATGATATTAATGTTCTAGATAACATAATTTTATTCATTAATTAATATTTATAGAACCTATAATATATTTAATTGATTTATTATAATATTATTGTGTTCATTCATGACATTTTGGATGGATTAAGTGGTATAATTTCATTGTTTGTTTCATTAGTTTTAATGATTGGTTTACTTATATAAATGTAAGGATACCAATGTTAGATGAAAATGGTTTTCCAGAATTGAAGTTGTATGTTATTATTGATCATCCAGTAGATTAAATTGTTTAAAAATTCATTTTTTTATTTTTTGTGATGATGAATCATTATATAAAACTTTAATGATAACCATTTTGGTTAAATGGAGGTTTTGGTCACATCGAACATATTTTGATTTATAAATTAATATCATGTGTAAAAAAGGCTCAAGAATAGTACATTAGAAATAATTCACATATTATATTCTGGTTCTACCATAAAAATGGTTTCATGAGAATAATTTAATACGGTTATAGAAATTGAAAACCCATTGTCATAGAATGTGATAGAATAACACATCTCGGATGGTGTTTTCATTTCTAGTATAAAAGTAGGGGAAAAGAGAGATGATGATGAATTATTATATTATCATATCAAAATTATAGAACATTTATGTTATTTGAGTTATCATAACATTTGGATGAAAGGATTTGAAGGAAGAAAAATAAATAAACTTTAAAGAAAACAAAAGAAATGAAAATAGGAGTTTACCTCTAGAATATAACTTCCTTAAGGACCTCTTTAGTGGAGAGGATATCATCTTTTTAAGAGACCAATGGCTGATGGACTTGGGATAAGGTCTTAGGGAGTGATTTTATCAGAATTTTGACTAGGCATAAGGCTTGAGAGGAGTGAAGAGAAGAGGTAGAGGGGTGGTATTTATAGTGGAGAAGAGGAGGGGTTTCCCATTATTTTAATCATTAGTTTAATATTTATACTCAATAATATGAATATTATTGATTTATGTGACCAAAAATAGTAAATAGAGAATGTGATTTCAAACCAATGGACATTTAGATCACCCATGACTCAAGCATGATGCAAAAAATTTAGGTTTTAGCATTTATCATAAATTATAGTGTTTTACTATTCACCATAAATTCAAGTATTTCAGAAAATCTCAAAAACAATCACCCCAACCATTTTTCAATATGTATAATTTAAAAAATTTACTCATTTTTATCAAAATAATTTTATAAATAAGAGATATTTAATTTTTATATAAAATCATAATTTATTCAAAAAATAACAATTTTAAAACTATAACTGATTTATAACACCTTGGAAAATTAATCAAGGTCTCACAAAATTATCTTATAACCATAAGACAATACAATAATAATTTTTCATTATATTTTATGAAAATATAATTTCATTTAAATTATTAAATTAATCATAATATTATAATTAAATATTTATGACTTAAAAAATACCAACAATTATACTATGATCATATTGTTACATATAAGATGCCTATATTTTATTTATAAATTCATGGGAGATGTTACTATTCATTAAGATGATTTACTATTCATAAGGGCACATTAATATTTATAAGGGTACATTTATATTCATAAGGGTACATTATTATTCAACAAAAAACAAGTTGATCGTATTTGACTCAAAATAACTTACTGATAGCAATCGTGTTTGTTTGTTTTTCAAAATTCAATTCATAGAAGTGGAAAAATTATGGTTACATACTAGGATATAAAGGTCACATAGTATTTAGTAGTTCATTTAATTGAATAGTGATTATTTTTAAAATCTTGGGACATTACACCCCCCCTAAATGAATTGTGCTCTCTCAATTCATTCAATATACTTATATTTCTAAATTTACATATCGATAATTATGAAAAACTATTTCCTTATGTGTAATTAATTAACTATAATTTATAAGGTAAATACTATCAATAATTTTTTTCCATAAAAATTACAATGTATAATCTCTAATGTTTTCTAGACCGTTCCTCTGATACCAACTATAACAACTCAAACCCACGCTGCAGATTCATTAATAAAACATGATGTCTATTTTTTTCTATAAAATATAATGACAAAATACACAATATATTATAAAATCGAGGACCTATCCCAGTCTAGGTTTTGGAGGATTATACAAACCTTACATTAAACCAAATTTTACAAAAATAATTACAATATAACTAATTGGATTCATCTGCATTGACACTTTAAATAACCCTTGAACTTCTATGGAGTCCTTTGAAAAACATTTTAAAAACTTGGGATGAGTACAAAAAGGATCAGTATGGGAATAATCATAAGAATAAATCATAGCACATGGTTTAGAGGCATGACATAATGTTATAAAAAGGCATGGAACATATAAAATCATAACATATAAAAATTGTATCATATAAACATGGATTCATATTAATGTGGAAGAAACATAAAACATGAATTTATCACCTGTCAAGGATCATTTCACATAGAGGAACACAAGTTAAGGTTAACTACCAAGACCGCTGCACATGGTAGCACTAGTCAAGGATAACTGCCAAGACTATTGCACATAATGTCTCATGAGACTCAACTTTACCCAATGCATTGGAGTGCTATCTGAGAGAACCCATCATAATATGTTCATGAATATGCTTTCCCCATATAAAATCATACATAATGAATCATACTTACACATAAGGGTACTGATAGAAGGAAATGGGTATCATAATCATGTCATAAAGCATAATAGATTGGTGTAACATTGAAGTGTCTATGAAATAAATGAATTAAAACATCCATGGAAATTGATAATGGAAAATAGGAATATATCATGGTAAGTGATTCCAATCATAAGTTACAACATTGAATAAGAGTATTTATGAAATTTTAGCATTAAAACATTTTAGTGTAGTTTTATGTAAAATAATAAAGTGTATTTAACATAGAAAAGGGAATAATAATTTATATAAAACTAGAATTGAACCAAGAAGGTTTTCATAATAAAAATACTGATTTTATAAAAACAATGGTGTCTTAAAACATATGATAGAGTGCACTTGAGATTGTGTAAGAATTCGGGAAGTTCCCTTAAAACGAGTTTTCTTATCGGGAAGTATTGAGGAGGGAACCAATTAAAAAAATGTATATACCCGAATGAGAATAATGAATGGATATCGATACATGAGTTTGGATAATATATTCAAAATTTAGAATATATACATAGAAATAAATGATAACTTCATTTAGTTAGAACGAAATATAGAGAAACCTAAAGAAATAATGGAGGTTTGGGAAGAACCCCTTACCTTAAGGATGATGGTGTCTTTACCTGAATATCCCTAAGGCCTTCATTTTTATTGATTTTTGATAAACCCCCTTTCAAGGGATGATGAGGAACACTTACAAGGACCATATGCTTAGTGATTACATAGACCATGGAATTAAGAGACATTACATGACCCGAAGGTATTAGGAAATTCAACCAGACTATAACTACAAGGAACTACCCCTCCCCAACATCTGCATCATGATGGTAGCTCTCCACCTTCGCATGGTCATCTGGATAAGCTTCCCATACAAGCACAAGCGGGTCCCAATGGTGTAGCCATACACTCTCATTCTTCTAAATCAATTGGTTATGCTCTGTTGAGTGTGATTGCTTTGAATCCACCTCTGAGGCTGCTCCTTTTTTGTAGAGTATATATGGGGCAACTGTATGTGGCCCGAAGTCCTTGAGGTGGCCTGAAATCCCTACTGAACCAAAGGTCTGGGTGACCCGAAGGCCTTAAGGAATCCAAGCCCAAACCAGTGGCCCAAGGTGAATAGTTCCAGCTACTAGAATACCGAAAAATACCTTCTATAATACCCACATAGTGTATAGTACTTCTACAGTACCTGCTATAGTACTGCTACAGTATACCCGGAAATATGCATCCACCTGGTTTTGAACCTGGGTCTCTTGGATGCACTTAAGGATAACTCACCAACTCGGATGAGGCTCATGTGCACAATGGTGTCTTTCACTTGATCTTAATGTCTTGGATAACCAAATTTAATTCATTAATTAATATGTAAAGAACATCTTATACATTTAATTTATTTATTATAACCTTATTAAGACCATTCATGACATTTTTGATTGTTTGAGTGGTTCAATTTCACTGTTTGTTTCATTGTTTTTCATGATTGGTTTACTTATATACATTTAAGGATAAACATATAATATGATAATGGTTGTACAGAATTGAAGTTCTATGTTATTAGTGACCATCCAATAGATTACTTGGTTAAAACATTCTTTTTTTTTTATTTTGAGTGAAGATGAATCATTATATAAAACTTTAATGATAACTGTTTTGGTTAAATGGCGATTTTGATCACATCGAACACATTTTGATTTATAAATTAATATCATGTGTAAAAAATATTATAGAATATCACATTAGTCATAATAAAAATATTATATTATGTTTCTACCATCAAAATGGTTTCATGACCAAAATTGAAGATGGTAATAGAAATTGAAAACCCATCGTCCTTGAATGTGATAAATCAACACATTTCAGATGGGGTTTTAATTTCTAATATAAAAGGAGGGGAAATGAGAGATGATGATGAATTATTCCATTATAATAAAAAAATTATAGAACATCTAATTTACTATAGTTATCATAACATTTGGATAAAGAAGTTAAGGAAATAAAAAGAAATAAAGGAACTTGAAAGAAAATAAAAGAAATGAAAAGAGGAGTTTAACTCTTGAATATAACTTCATTTAGAACCTCTTTAGTAGAGAGGATTTGGTATTTTGAAGAGACCAAGGGATGATATATGTGTGAGAAGGTCTTAGGAAGATATTTTAGTAGAATTTGGACAGGCATAAGGCTTTAGAGGAGTGAAGAGAAGAGGTAAAGAGGAGTGATATTTATAGAAGAGGAGAGGACGAGTTTCCCATTATTTTAATCATTAGTTAAATATTTTTTCTCAGGACTATGAGTAGTCTTGATTATTGTGACCAAAAATAATAAATATATCCCGTGAATTTGAACCAATGACCATTTACATCATCCATGACTCAAGCATGATGCAGAAATTCAGGATTTATCATTTATCGTAAATTATCGTATTTTACTATTCACCAAAAATCATGTATTTTAGAAAACTCCCAAAAATTCACACCAACCATTTATAGACATGTAGAATTTAAAAAAAACTCATTTTTATCAAAATAATTTTATAAATATGATAAATTTATTTTTTAAATAGAATAATAATTTATTCGAAAAATAACAATTTTAAAACTATAACTGGGTTTTTTAACCTTGAAAAATTAATCAAGGTCTAAAAAAACTATATTATGACCATATTACAATAAAATAATAATTTATGGTTATATGTTATTAAAATTAATTTTCATTTAATTTCTTAAATTAATAATAATATTTTAATTAAATATTTATGACATAAAAACATACCAACAATTATACTATGATCATATTCTTACTTATAAGATCCCTAAGTTTTATTTATACATTCCTAGATGCAGCTACTATTAATTAAGACAATTTACTATTTATAAGGGTACATTACTATTCATAAGGGTAAGTTACTATTCATCAAAAATTAAGTTGATCTTATCAAACTCCAAATAAATTACTGATTGTAACTGTGTATGTATTTTTTTCAAAATTCAATTTTCACAGAAGTGGAAAAATTATGTTTAACTGCAAGGCTATAAAGACCACATAGTATTTACTAGTTCATTTAAGCACCTAGAGTTTCCTTTTTAAAATATTAGGTTGTTAACATTGAATTGTAAACCTCATGATGGACTAACATTAAATGAAACACAAAATATCATGAGAATATAAAGATTCAGGATATTACATGTTAAAGGGGCTCTATATGAACCTCCAAAATGAAGATAAGTACATAACAATACAAATGTATCAAGGAAAGAAAATTAAGACAAAAATCCATTACAGTTTTAATATTCTTTTGAATCACAATACTCATTAATTAATAACCTAAAATAAATCATTAAATTTCATTAAAATAAAGTGATTAGTGATATAACATGTCAATGGTGAATTATATAAACTACAAAAAAGTAACAAATATTGAATTTTCATATGTCTTCTAGAACTAAAAGAGAGACTTGAAATCCATTACATTATGTCTTGAAATACCTTGTACACATTAAATCCTCATGTATAGTAAATATAAGTTTATTATAAATATATTATAGAACAACACTTATATATACCATACCATATATTATTTACATATGATCATTTATTACCTATTTAGTGACAATTATTTGTTAAAATCACCTTTTGGGTAATGAAGTTTTTTGTATATGTTTAGATTATTTATTTTTGGTCCTATTAAATTAATCATTCATAAATCATATATTTAATAATAATAGTAAAATTATTATAATAGTTATAGATAAATTATACTTTTCATACCAATCATGAATGTTTTTCTTGATAAATTATGTATTTTATGATCATAGAGATTGTAGGTTGTATACACACATGAGTTACATTTCCTTTTTCTAACTATCATTATAGAAAGGATATAATTAATAATTTATCTTTATATAATGATCATAATATCATAAATAACATAATATTTCATTAAATATACTTATACATATCATCCATGTGGTGTGTTAATGAAAATATAGAGTCACAACACTTCAGGGAGGCTATAGTCCACACGTACAAGAACGGTGTTAGCATCTTCCAGTGAGTGAAAAGGTAAGAAACAAAATGTTATATTAATTTTTAAATATGATAAATATGTAATTAATATTATAATTATGACATGTATATCACATTATTCATGAACATTATTCTAATTATTTTTCACGTAAAGAGTTATTGAAAAATGAATCCCATCCACTAAAATAAATAAATCATTTAACAACACTGAAATAGGCATTTGGTAGTGCAAAAAAAGAACACTCAATCGAATTATGATTAAATTCCCTAGGAATTTATTATCCTTGTAATTTAAACCTATTAAAGAGATTCTTTATGAGGGATTTTAATAGCACAAAAAGGATCACAATATCATAAATTTTAATAGAGCCGATAAAGGATCTCTATTTCAGGGATTTTAGTAGTAGGTATTAAGAGTACATTTATTATCACATTTAATATCAAGGAAAAATGGTTCCTTTATCAAGACTTTTTATATTTATGATAAATTATTCATTTATCAATGCTATGACTATCACTAATAAAGGGGAATATTACAGTAGTGTGCTGTTAAAATTACATCATAGTGTAGCAACAAAAACAATAGAACCAAACCATATAAGAAATTTTAAAAAAATTATGTTAATTTAAAAAATAACATAGAGATACAATAAAAAAACACTATATTATAGATATTTCAAACATTATTTTTTTTAAAAAATACATGATTATGTAAAAATTATAACATCCATTAAAAAACGTCAAATTTAATTTATCTTTAGCCCCTGACCCCCTATAATGTTATTTCTAAAATACCACCCCAACTTTCTCAAATGAATAAACTTGCATAAGAAAAAATTCATAAGTTAGTAATTCTATAAGGAACTAAATTATACACAAAGTGTTTATGTAAAAATAAAAAAATATAAATTGAGCCATTCTTGGAAGAATGTTAATTTTATTGAGTTGTGGTAGATCGTTACACACTTCAAAAATTATTTCTTTTCTCAAGAGCATGTTATCTTGTATTGGATCTCATATGTGGTGATAAAAAACTCACATTGGATATGAGAAAATTCATAAGGTCTTTATTTCTGGGAAAAATGATTCAACTATCACAGCATTTTTTTTCATCTTCACACATAATATTTATTAAAATTAACTATGTATTTGATTAAAATGAAATTGAAATTAATTAAATATTAGTATATAAGGTGATGAGAAAACAATGTGATCTCGTTTTCTCAGTATTGGAAATTTGATGCATTTTTTAATATAAAATGATACTTATATATTTAAAACATGCAATTGGAGTCATACCAACCAAATCCTATGTAATATTGACATGAGATCCATTTCTATACGTCACATATGAATTATGGAACATTTTTATAATGTTATCAAACAGTATGTGATCATTTTATCGGTTTTGGATATGTGGTATGAATTTTAAACTAAATGGACCTTTTTTATTGAAAACTTTCATTTAGTTTAACATAGAATACATCATGTTTCATATATATCTGTGTTCAATTCATACACATTAAAAAAATTATGGATATTTATCCAAAATTTTGACTCCAATCTGAGTAAATTTTATCTGATTTATCTATTTGATATGTGTTTTAAAATAAAATGGCCCTCTTGTATTGAATATATGAAAATTAGGTTATATCAACCAAATCATGTGTCATATTGATATGAGGTAAATTTATACATGTGAAAAATGAATTATGTAACATTATCCTAATGTTTAAATATGATATGAGGTCTTTTGATCAAGTATGGATATTTGATGTATGTTTTAATCTAAAAAGAAACTTTTGTAATGAAAACATGCACTCCAATTCATGAAAACCACATCGAGTGTAAGATTGACATGTGGTTGATTACTATAGGTCAAAAATTATTTAATAACCATTTCCAAATGTTTAGTATTAATCTATACTCACGTTCTTGGTTATGGACATGTGATGTGATTTAAACTAAATTGATAATTTTATATTAAAAACATGCACTTCGAGTCATATTAACATCTTCATCTGTTCAATCGGAATGCATTCAATTCCTATATGTCACAAATTAATTATTTTTCATTTTTATGTTTTGTAAAACAACAAAATCTCATTTTCTTATTTATGAGCATTTGACACCCATTTTAGACCAAAATGGCACTTTTATATTTAAAACACATACATAGAGTCGTACCGACCACATCGGGTGTTATATTTATGTGTGGTCTTTTCCTACTTGTAATAAATATGACATGGATTGTTTTTTTAATTTTTTTAAAAAAATAAGATCATTTTCTCAGTTCTGGGTATGTGATGCTTGATTGAAACTAAAATTAATCTTGTATATTGAAAATATTCACTTTGAGTGATACCAACCCAATCAGGTTTCAAATTTAAGTGAGGAATATTCCTATAGGTAGAAAATGCATTGCGGATCATTGTAATTTATTTTTGAAAATAATCATATCCTGTTATCATAGTTTTGGTTATTTAATATATGTTTTAAACAAAAAATGGAACTTCAATATTAAAATCACACACTTCGAGTAAAATCGAACACATCCTATGTCAGATTGATGTGAGGTCAATTAGTTCCTATGAAAAAAGAAAATATGGATCATTTTATAATAATTTTAAAACAATCGATGTTTGTTTCTTGGTTTTGGATATTTGTGGTGGGTTTTAAACTAAAATGGTACTTCTGTATCAAAAACCCACACATCCAGTTAGATGGACAACATCATGCATAAGAATAATGTGAGGTCAATTCATATATGTGAACAATGAATTACATACTATTTTATTATTTTTTGAAAATAGTAAAATCTCATTTTCTCAATTTTAAGAATTTGAGCCATGTTTTAATCTAAATTTCCACTTTTTGTTTAAAATATTTTCATAGAGTCTTATAAAAAATTTCAGGTATCAGATTGAAATGTGTTCAATTCCTACTTATCAAAAATAAATTATGAACCTCTTTCCTAATGTTTGAAAAAATATAAGATCATTTTCTTGGTTTTGGATAGATGATTCAATTTAATCTAGAATGAAAATTTAATATTAAAAACAAACACTTTAAGTCTTTTCAACCGCATATTTGGTTGAAATGGTGTGCAGTCAATTCATACACATCAAAAATTAATTATGGATCATTTTTATAATTTTTTGACATAGTCCAAGCTTATTTAATCAGTTTTGATCATGTGATAGATGTTTTAAACTAAAATATAACTTTTATATAGAAAACATGTACTTAGATTCATATTGACCACATCAGGTATCATATTGACATGTAGTCAATTCCTATATTTCAAAAATATATTTCAGATCCTTTTCCTATTTTTAGAAAAAAATACAATATCATTTTCTTAGTTTAGTCAACATGATGCACGATTTAAACTAAAATGGAACTTTTTTATTTAAAACAAACACTTCAAATATTATCGACCACATTAGGTGTTAGATTTATGTGGTCTAAGTTCCTATAGATCAAAAATAAACTATGGATATTTTTTAAAAAATTATACATTTTAAGACCCTTTGCTTAGTTTTAGATATCTGATCTTTAGTTTCGAATAAATTTTCACTTTTTTATTGAGGACACTCAATTCAATTAATCTCGACTCTTTCATGTTTAAAAATAACGTGAGTTCAATTCCTACATATAAAAAATGTATTAGGGATCAATTTAGTATTTTTTTTAAAATAGATGCTTGTTTTATTGGGTTTTTCAATTTAATGTGTGTTTCAATCTAAATGGAACTTTTTTTTGGAAGACACACACTTCGAGTCCTATTGACCACATCTTATGTCTTATTGATGTGAAGGCATTCCATACCTAGAATTAATTAACTATGAACCATTTTCATAATCCTTGAAAACAATTTATTCTCATTTTTTTAGTTTTGACTATTTGATGCTTGTTTTAAACTAAAATGACATTTTTTATATTATAAATAGATACTATTAGTAATACCGACCTCATCGGCTATCAGACTGATGAGTGGTCAAAACCTATATGTCCAAAATTAATTTTGAAACATTTTAATAATGTTTTTTGTCAATACAAACATGATTCCTCATTTTTCACTATGTGTTACATTATAAACTAAAAAGATTATTTTACATTAAAAACACACACATAGAGTCATATTGGAAACATCATGTGTAGGTTTGGAATGCGGTCAATTACGACACATAAAAAAATAATTATTTTTCATTTTCTTAAAGTCTAAAAAAATTTCGAAGCTCATTTTCTCAGATTCAAGTATGTGAAATTTGTTTTAACAGATAATTGATCTTTAATATTCAAAAACTTGTACATAGATACATATCTAGAAGTTCATGTGTCATATTGATGTGAGGATGATTCTTACATATCAAAAAAAATATTATGTATCTTTTTCTTAATTTTAGAAATCAATCTGAGCATAGTTTCTTAGTTTTGGATTTCTGATGTTTATTTTTTAAAAAATGACACTTTAGTATTTAAAACATGCACTTAGAGTCATACCGACTACATTGAGTGTCAGTTTGATATGGGGTGAATTCTTATAGGGAAAAATTGAATTATGGATAATTTTCTATAATTTTGAAAACAATATGGCCTCATATTCTTGGTTTTGGATATTTTATGTTTTTCTTAAACTTAAATGGAACATTAGTTTTGAAAATTTACACTTCGAGTAATATTTACTACATCATGTGTCTGTTGAATCTTTTTTTTGTACAGAGGGAGGAAAATAATATAAAGATAACCTCATATAGGTTATATAGGTGAAGATACCCAAGAGGAATCAAAGGAACCTTCCTAAGATGGCCTATGTGGACACCCATTTGCATTAGTAGGGTCGTGCTTCACCCATTTGAATCAATAAAGGACTAACCATCCTTGTACAAGGTACCTATGCCGGGTAACTTTTCCATGGACCTACATGGCATAACTATATCAACCATGGTTCCCTATTTTTCTATAAATAAGACCCTAGGTATAATCATTTTCACAACTGGAAATTAGAAGAAACCCTGAATCTCTTGTCACACTGACCCTTCGCTGATGTCCTCTAAAATCCCTCAGGTACCCACTAAAACCAGAGAAAAGAGGGAATTCATGGGTATATTAAGATAAAAGTCCCACCAGGGTCCGAAATACATGAAACCTATGTGAGAAAACTAGTTCCCCCAACTAAAAAACCACTTTTTGTGGCCCCTTCCCTAATCAGAGACCTATGCAAGAGCTATACATAGAAACCAAAGGAGACCCCTGGTGCCTTGGATAAAGCATAACCAAGTGTTTTTACTAGGTGTTCCATTGACCAACTCATCTCTATTTCACACATTCCTACCTCCCTTTTAGAATTACTTCCATATCCTCCCCTACCCTATGTGAATAACCTTTGCTATCCAAGACAAGACCTGCACGAGCCTCATTTTGAGCCCTATTTCAAGCCTCGAATGAAAGGAATCCTTTTATGTTGGATACTTTGTCTGGGGGAGGGGGGATTTAAAAATCAATGTAATCCAATGGGCTTTCAAGGCCATCGTAGGAGGACCCCCATCATGTCTCTCATTTTGGTATTCATTCCTTCGATCATAGGTTTCCCACACTTATCATACCTAACAGGTATGGTCCTCAGGCTGCATGTGAGTATGAATCCATTTTTTACATGAAGGCACATAATCTGAGAGAAGTTTTAGGTATCCCCCTATCTCAGAGATAAGGGTTTTAGCCTTCTTCTTCCCACAACATCTTTAAGACTGGGGACCTCTAGTTCCAGGTGGGAGGGAGAGGATAATGATTTCTCTTCCATTTAAGGATGTTGGATTCTCTTCTTTTCATCCACTAGAATTAATTTTAGGGAATCCCTCCTATATAACACCCCCATACATTCTTATAGGACCTTTCCTACTTCATTACTTTCTCATTACCCATGCATTGAGGAATATTTCCATATGATTAGTCTAATATGACTACCCTAGATAGAATGATGGGATGAAAGTGGGAAATCATTGTGATTTCTTCTTCTCTCATAACCTCAGACTCTTCCACCAACTGGAGAAGGATATTGTGGTTTTATAGATATTTTAAAACCTATTAATTACTAAACCGAGGTTAAATCATGTGGGATTAATTTTTAGATAAGATATTGACATTCATATGGTTAGATGCATGTCTGGGAAGATAATCCTTTTCCTGGTCATTGTGTCATCTTCCATCAAAGGGCCTCTATAGTTGTGAGACCACAAATCCATGTGTCTGACCATAGAGAATCCTTATATATGGTAAATCTATTGGATATCATTACAAGTGTAAGAACAAACTAAAAAATTGGCCTCCTATTTTATATAATCCACAGTCAAATTGAAATGTACAGACCTCTTATTCTTTATAGACCCCAATTACATCTTCATGAACATTCACCAGGGAATCCTACTTAAGAGTAATCCCCAAATCAACCCTCTCAAAGGGCCACACTCCCCTACGAGACAAAACTTAAAAGGGACTCCATATGTGTGTGTCCCAGTAATCTAACTATGTGGGATTTTATTCCCATCCAAATGGTTTGCGTAGGAAGCCTCCACACTGTTCAAGTTTAACTCCCAAAATCATCACGAATTCTCTCTCGGCCACTTTCCTACTTGGGTATTATATAACCTAGGAATCTAGATGTAATATCCCAAGTAAATGAAGAATAATATATTTTCATACTAATTAATATTTTTGAATTAAATATTAATTTTACTTTAAAAGGGTTTCTATGTTCGGTAGCGTACCCGATACGCAACAACGGGTTTCTTTGAAATCTTACGTTGCACAGTAATAATATAATATTATTATTTTAAATGGTAGTTAACTCATAGACGTTGTATTGGAGAGAATGAACAAAACTAACCAAAATATGATTATACATGTTTGTTAAATGTATTTACATTTATCCAATAAATGTTAGAGGCTTAAAATGTGAATGAATCTAATTTTAAGCATAATTTACATTAAAAGGCCGATTTATCGCCTTTTAATGGAGAAACCTCCTTAAATATAGTTTTGGTTACTTTAATACATTATATATGACCAAATATAATACTTATTTAGAATGGGGACATCAAAATTTAATTTGTGTAAATTTTTTGGAATTTTTCGGACAAAGTTCATTTTTTTAATGAATAGTGAAAATATTGTATTTTAATTCAAAAATGTGTTTTAATCTAATTTATTTATATGGTTAGATTATCATTTTAATCGGTTTTAAAGTTTAATTATAATATATTTTTACCATTGAATCCAATGTTGGTCATTGGAATTAATTTCACATTGAAATTGGACATAAAAAATTGTCAATCTTTTGATAGTTATTATTTCTTAAAAACACTCTATTGGTTTTAATAACTGGAATTGATTTTAAAATTAATTAATGAAACTTTTATGTTTTTAATTTTAAAAAATAAACATCATTTTTGAATTTGGAATATCAAATATAGATTAGGCTGAATTTTTTGGTATTTTTCTGAAAAACATAATTTTTTGATGAATAGTGAAACCACTTAGTGGTAGTTAAAAAAAATTGACTTTTTCATTTAAATGAAATTTTACGACTTATGTGAATTGAATTTAAAAAATCCTACATACATCGTTGTTATCAAGAACTAAAATTTGGTTCATTAAGATGAAAATAATTTTTGGTGAATATTAACTTTTTGACTTTTATTTACCGCGGTTAAAGGTAAATAAATTAATTTAAGGTTAAAGAAATATTATAATAATTCAAAATTACCTTAACACTTGTCCAAACCTTATTGGATGAGTAGTTTCCGACAATGGTCATCCTTGGGTCGATTTTGGGACCCCATGGATCCACTTATGAAAGATAGTGACACTTTAGATTAATTAATTTAATGTAAAGATAAAATTGACTTTAACAAAAATCTTTTAGTAATTAATTTTTATATGGTGTTATATAAGTCCTATTTCCTACTATAAATATTAATTATAAAACTAAAAATATTTCCTATATCATGGTATTTTTTTATAATTTTTAGACATCAAATAAATTAAATTATATATGACACAATAATGATGCAGTATTTACCTCATTAATAAATGATTTAAATAAATAAGATTATAATGATTAAAATATTATCCAAAACATGTCCAATTATGATTGGATGATTTTATTTTTAATATGAGTCATATTATCTTCGGCTATAATGATTTTTTGACCATTAGAAACTGAATATCATTATATAGTAAAATAATATTTTCACACTTTCCTAAAGAGCCCCTCCACTCCCTTATAAAAGGAGTCCACTTATAACCAATTACTCACAGCTCTCAAACCATTTTTCTCATCCAAAATCTACCCAATTAAGCTCCCTAAATCTCTCTACTCCTACTAAAAGCCTTACCTTAGGCATAAGGCTCTTCAAGAAGTCCTTTTGTTCAAAGCAAAGGGAGTTACCCAAATTAAAGTTAACAATTTCTATAAAATAGTTTTCTATTATTTTACATCAACAACCCCTAAAATCTTTTTATTCCTTTATTTTGTAACAACACCATTATCTTAAATATACAAGGATTTTTTTATGAGAAGGATTCAATCTACATTTACACACACCTCCATCTAATGGATGAAGAACATAATGTTTCTTTGGATGGAAAACTAACGCCTCACGAAACAATGATTGTTCAATTACATCTTACCGCCTCTCATGGTGGCCATTATGATGGAACTATATTTATATATGATATATATTATGTTTATTATTTCCTTATGCTTCTGTACTTTCCAATTATATCAATAATTTATGGTTTCTATAGTGGGTAAATACGATAATCTCATTTGAGGAAGTGCGGACTACCGCCCCCTCAAAGTGATATGACTCGTTAATGCCTTATGTGGGATGTATAAAGGACAGATTTAATGATATTATATATGATATTATACTTGAATTATAATATAACTATGAATAATTTTGTTCTAATTCAATTAAAATAAGAAATAGAAATAAAAGTAGCATTCATGCGTACGTACGAATTACCGTCTCCATGAACGGTGAATTTCATTTCTTACCTCCAAATGTTATGTACTATTATATATACATGTTTATACTGGATATATATGATATATATGATATATAAATAATGAATATCATTCTCGATATAATGAACTATTGACCACATGGACAACTTATAAATACAAGGTGTTCATTTTTGACTCAAGTACCAAATATCGACAAAATGGACGTTATTAACTTAAATGATTACATAATGTTTATAACATGGTAATAATTGATATAAAATAAATAATAAACTTGAAAAAGTTCATTAAGAAATTATAAATTAACATTAGTTTATTATTTAGGAGATTAAAGAATGATCGAGTGAAGTCGGACACGAGGTAAGGGACTTCATCTCAATCTCCTTTCATTGAGGCATTTTTAGTTTTATACACAACTTTATTTTATACAGTGTATAAACCCCTTGGAATTTTCATTTTATTCAAAGGGAATCTTTTTATATGAAGAATTTTACTAAATGACAAAAAGGAATGTTTCTTTTTTTATGTAAGCAGTGACAACGACCTTTCCGCCGCCGCGAGTATTATTTGATCTTTGGATTCCTTAACAAGCCGGAATGTTTTTAAAAGGAAAAATAATTACCATATAATCTCTTTACGTATTTTGGTATAGAAAATGATTTTGAGAATGGATTTATTATTTCAATATCTTGAAATGATATTTTATTATTGCAATGTGGAAATATTATCTTTTCTTTATGCCAATGTTATGTGTTATGATCATGTTATGGTTCTTGGGAATTATTTATGTATATGGGTGGTTCTGTGATAAACCTTGGGCGGGTGAGCCCAAGATAGCTCTCCAATTCATTGGGTAACGTGACGGAGGTAAACATGAATGTTTCTCCTAAGATATTTTAGGAAATATACTGTTATGGGTATTCCAATGTAACTCCCTATGTAGTTGTGATAACTACAATGTAAGTATGATATGGATTACACAAGTTACCTTTAGGATTTATGATTTCTATGCGTCATTCATAAATCTTATGATTTCATGAGGTAAGTAAAAGAGTTCATGTTTTTTATGTATTTATGATCAAATGTTTTCATTCTTTATTTTATAACCCTTATTGAGCCTTTTATGATCATCCCAAGTTTTGAAATGTTTTCACAGGACTTAAATATGAATAGGGTCAAGGATGGGATCAAGGAAAAGTCATGATGTATAAAACATGGAACTAGACATGAATCTTTTTTTCAAGAGTTTATATTTTATGAAAAAAATGGAAAGTGTGTAGAAGTGTCTACCTTGTAATCTTTTGAGATGTAACAGTTATGTCCTAATTCTCTAAAACTCTAAACCTGAAAAGATCCTCAATGTGAACTATTCATTTAATTCAATATTATGTAAATGTTTAAGGGAGGGTCCTTATAGTTGGTATTAGAGGTCGGTTTAGACAACTTTAGGATTTAGGGTATTATTAAATAAATATCCATAAAGTAATTTATGTTAATATTGAAATCATATAGCATTTACAGATTACCATGTTGCTTCACCTAAGATATTTATGTGTTCAGAATGGATTTCCGTAGAGGAAACTGGGAAGCTATGTTGGGACAAAATCAGGAGGAAGACAACCTTCCAAATCAGCAACCTGAGATGGTCAGAATCAGAACTGAACAGTTTGTTGTAGTGATGGAACCGTTGAATCAGGCTATAAATGTTGGTGGTATCCATGCACAAGATCAGCCAGATCAACCATAGAGGAATATGACAGTAGTGGAGCATTTCATTAGACTACATCCCCCATCATTTAGAGGATCATCTGACCCTGTGCTAGCTGAAGGGTGGATTAAAGCACTGGAGAAGATTTTCGATGTCATGGGTTGTTCAGAACATCAAAAGGTTAGTCTCGCTGTTTACCATTTTGAAGGTGAAGCTGATCAGTGGTGTTCGATGGTGAAAAATATCAGGGATAGTGGGGAGATTGATGCTCTTGATTTGGATGAATTCAAAGGTATGTTTCTTGAGAAATATTTTCCTAAGGTGGTTCGTATTAGGATGGAAAAACAATTCCTATAATTGAGGAAGGAGGATGACTCAGTGGCTGTTTATGAAGAAAAATTCACTCGAATGGCAAGGTATGCTCCAAATTTCATACGAGATCTTGATAGTAAAATCAACCATTTTTACTTAGGATTAAATCCAAATTATCGATGGGCTTTAGCTTCTTGTGAGTTCAAAAGTTATTAAAAACTTTTTCTTGTGCGGAGAAGGTGGAAATGGAGCTTGCCAATGATCAGGTATTCTTTGAAAAACAACAGAATAAGAGGTTGAGGTGGCATGTGAAAGGGAAGAACTCTTCCAAAAAAGTCTGATGGTAAGAAACTTAAGTTTTCAGTTTGTGAAAATTGTGGTAAAAAGAATGTTGGGGAATGTCTTTTGAATTATGGTAAGTGCTACTGATGTGGTGAAATGGTACATAAGGCTCATAATTTCACTAAAAAAGATTAGGGTAATGGTAGGAAAAAATATAATTTATAGTCAGTAAAATGTTTTAAGTGCAATGAAATGGGTCATTATGAAAATGAGTGTCCAACAAAGAACTCAACTGAGGGAAAGAAGCCAGACTAAAAGAAGAAAGGGGTGGTGAAATCCTTTTCAACTACTTCAAAAGATGTTGGGCCATCAAATGAAGTTATATTAGGTACACTGTTTGTTTGTTCAGATTAAGCCAATGTGTTGTTTGATTCAGGGTCTACACACTCTTTCATTTCTGAGATGTTTTCTAATAAATTGGGAATTCAATCTCAAGATATGAATACAGAACTTACGGTAAAAACCCCTGGAGTAAATGTAGAGAGAAAAAGAAAACATAAGAACATTCCTGTCCTTGTGTGCGGAAAGAATCTACCTTCAAACATTATTGTTTTGCCTCTAGTAGATTTTGATGTTATTTTGGGCATGGATTGGATTTTTGTTTATCATTCTAGATTGACTGCAGATCTAAATAGGTTTCTTTTCAAAAAGATTTTCAGTTTGTATACAAAAATGAACCCTTTATTTTGATAACATATCAAGAAGCTGATAAACTAGTAAAAAAATGAAAATGAATGTTACCTTGCACATATTGTTGAAAACAAAGGAACTGTTTAGATTAATGATTTTCCAGTGGTAAATGAGTACGTTGATGGTTTTCCTAAGGAGTTTTCTGGTATTATACCTGACCGGGAAGTTGAATTTACTATTGACTTAGTTCCTGATGCTAATCCAATTTCAAAACCCCCTTATCGAATAACTCAAATTGAACTTTTGGAGTTAAGGAAAAAATTGCAAGAGTTATTAGATAAAGGTTTCATTCGACCTAGCACATCACCATGGGGTGCTCCTGTCTTGTTTGTTAAAAAGAAAGATGGTTCAATGAGACTTTTCATTGATTATAGAGCATTGAATAACATCACTGTTAAGAATAAGTATCCATTGCCTCATATCGATGATTTGTTTGATCAGCTTTAGGGAGCTCAGTATTTTTCAAAGATTGATTTGAGGTCGGGGTACCATCAGTTGAATGTAAAGGAAGAAGACATTCCAAAGACTGCATTTCATACTAGAAATGGCCATTATGAATTTTTATTTATGCCTTTTGGTTTAACCAATGCACCTGCTGTATTCATGGATCTTATGAATAGAATTTTCCATGAGTTCTTGGATAATTTTGTCGTTGTGTTCCTTGATGATATTTTGGTTTATTTAAAAATTAAGGAGGAACATGAAAGTCATTTAAGGGTTGTCCTACAAACCTTAAAATAAAAGAAACTTTATGAGAAATATAGCAAGTGTGAGTTTTGGTTACAACAAATTTTTTTCCATGGTCATATTTTTTCAAAAAATGGCATAACTGTTGATCCTGATAAAACCAAAGTTGTTGAAGATTGGCCAAGACCCACAAATATAACCGAGATTCATAGTTTTCTTGGTTTGGCAGGTTATTATAGGAGGTTTGTTAAAAATTCTGCACAGTCATCTAGTCCAATGACTAAGTGAAAGAGCACTGTCGTGGGCACCCTCAAATGATTAGTGTGATTTTGGGGTACTTAGGTGCAGCAGAGTGGCAGACCAAGGTCGTCTCTCAAAGGAGGAAGTGAATTAAAACAACTTTTCAGAGGTATTCTAAAAAAAATAAAAGAGAATATAATTGAAACCCTAATTAAAAGGATGAGGGTTTTTTATAGTTTATAAATCTAGAAGAATTTTGTTGGAAGAAGATTGCATTTTTTTGTTTTTAATTTTGAAATGAAGTTTGATTAAAAAGACACAACAAGAAGATGTTTTTTTAGAAAATATTTTAAAAGGAGTAATCGATCTAACTCTACCTCTTCATTTACTTATTAATCATTATCATTTAAATCAATATCCACTTAATTGTGATCCCCTAATTTGTTATCCCTCGAACCCTACGAGAGTTAACTTAACCACAAAGATGAAATTACTTAAACCCTAGGCTATCTTCGGAACACGCAATCGCAACACCCTGCTTTGATTTTTGTTCTAAGGATAGCTTATGGTCAGTGGTTAATTAGAAAACATATCCATTCTGGAAATGAGGATGAATTGTGTTTAGGGATTATATTTGAACTCTACAAATTTATCCAGTGTGGTCTTGTATTACCGATTAAGATCGTGCTCTCACAATTTACACAAAATCTCAACCTCGTGTGTTTTTGTATTAATTGTTCAATTGCTTGCTTAGTTTATTGTAATTTAAAAACAAAATTCATGGATCATATTATGTGAATTACAGTATCTAATTGATTCAAAATAAATTAATGAATAAGGATAGAGGTCGATCGATTACTAAAAAGAACTACTCTTCCATGGGTGGCGTAATCATCGTAGAAGCGTTTTTCATGTGCAAAGGTTTATAATGGGTATAACCCAATAACGCTTCTAATCAAGAATTACAGCCCAAATAGGAAGATTAAGAGAAGAATAAATTTAAACAAAACATAAGAAAATATAATAAATAAAATAATAACAAAGAAGTTTATTACACAAACAAAATCATTACAACATGAAGGAGAAGAAGAAGGCTTCGTCGAAGGGATCCTTGCTTCAAGAGCTACCCTTATTGAAATGGTCGGAGAATTGGAGTGGATCCACTTCTCCTATTTCCTGAACTTCCCAATGCACGTCCCGACCCCTAAAAATGAGAAAAAATACAATTTATAGAGGGGAGGGGAGGAGAGGATACAAGTGGTTTCAAGTGTGAATGTGAAAATTCGTCCAAATATTTTATTCCAACTTTCACCGCCCATTTGACCACGAAAACGCGTGAATCGGCCGGCCTTCAAGAAGGATAATATGTGAGGATATGGGTCCTCTATCTCCTCTAAATATTGGGGCTCAATACAAGCCCAGATGAATGAGGTATGGCCAAAATACAGAAGCTTCTCTATTCTGGTGTGTCCAGACAACCTTTGACTTTATGGCCCAATTACTCCATCCAGATGCATTCTTTTTACCAAGTGTCCTGAATAAAAGTTCTAGAAAATTAAGTTAGGGACACTTTTAAAAAATTTAAAATTCAAATCATAAATATAAAAATATTTATCTTCTAAATACTACAGTGCACTATAAAGGGTAAAACTGGAATTTTCACCAAATTTTCAAATGAATGATCAAATCCCAAATATTTTATAAATAAACATATTTAACACAATTTGAGTAAATTATATCATTTATTATCAATAAAATATTCAACAAAATAGTGTTTTATCAACTCCCCCACACTTACCCTTTTGCACTCCAGGGCAAAACCTCAATCCAATTTTAAAACACATATCCTTGAGATCAAACAATTACACACCAAGAAACAAAAGGTATCATGCCTCATAAAAAACCATTATTTCAAGTTCTTCATTTATATCATTCAATATATTTTCACTTTATTTATCCTCACATTCACAAAACACTTACCTCGCTTAAATTTTCTCTTATCACACAAATGTCAATTTTTTTGCAATGTCTTTCTCATCCAAACTCATACAAGGGTCACTATAGGCTTGATAAATTCCAATATCGCTACCCGATGTGAGTCAAGTACATATGTTTATCATGAGGTCTTTTCAGGGTTGTTCTGTGGCTTTCGTTTGGTAGGATTAATATGTGAAAAACTCTGAGGATGAATGAGGAGGGATTGACTCTTTTTGAAGCAAAATTGCATTTATCTAATTTTCACTTAAATATGGTCTTCTACTCAATCCTCATAGTATCAATTCAGCTCCATCATCATGAAAAGTCATGGAAAGTTTACACCATTCATCATTTCAGCATAAAAAATGTCAATCTTCTCAAACATGATTTTCTTGAAAGCTCCAGATGGGCACAACTTTCCACCTCAATTAGAAGCTCCAGAAAAGGCACAACTTCACTTGTCATGAAAGCTCCAGAAAAGGCACAACTTTAAATATAATGATTTTCATCAGCCACAATCACATCTCTTAAAGATTTAATTTTCCTCCCAAAGTATCACAGAATGTGGTAGCACAACACAAGATAACTTCCCCCACACTTAAGTTCAACTAGATTATGCAATTTCACTTAAATAGTTGGTTGGATAGGGAAAATTGGCTTATAATGTGGCTAAACTAACAGGCTGTGCATGGCTTCTAAGGGCTAAAAGGATTAAATGTTCAAGGTAGGCCATTATAAAAAAAGGATTCTTTGAAATAGGGGCTTTAATACCAAACAAATGCCTCAATCATTTAAACATAAGTACCTCAAACCCTCAAGTTTTGATAGGAATAGATCAAATTCTGGTTAAATCAAGCATGGTTTGGTTCTCTCCATAAGTGAGGTGAATGTAATGAATATGAAAATAATGTTTCAGAAGCCTCACAAGAAAGTGATTTCAAATATAAAGACAGTGAGATGTGGCATGGGATTCAAAATTCGGTGTACTTTTCATGAAATTACTAAATATTTGAACTTGAAACAATGTTATTTCTGCATTCATTTAAGCATAGTTTCAAGGGATAAATTGTTTCACTCATTGATATGCATTTCAAAATTGTGATGAGAATCATTTCATCTAAAAAATTTCAAAAACACAAAAAAATTGAAAAATAAACACACGAACTTTGAAAAACACACAATTTGTTTTTTGTTTTTTGTTTTTTATTTGTTTTTAAATAGGAAAACAATTGAAATTACTAAACTAAAATGTTCCCTCCCACACACTTAAAATATTGCATTGTCCTCAATGTGGACCCATGAGATGATATATGCACATGAAATGTAGAATTTTTAAATAGGACAAATAATATAAAAGTGAAAGGGTTAGGAACAGCTTGATGTGATCAAGTGATAATGGGGTCATGTAGTGTGATAAAATACACCGCATTAGTAGGAAGTCCCTAAATGTATATATTCAAAAGTTTCCCATTGATTGTAAAGCTCCTTATAGTGTCCTATTGTGTGATCTCCACTGCATGATAAGGAAAAACATTAGATACAATATAAGGACCTAACCATCTAGAACGCAACTTACCAGACATCAGCTTCAGTCGTGAACTGTAGAGAAGGACTTTATCTCCAACATGAAACTACCTTTTCTGGATCATTCTATCATGAGATTCTTTTGATCTTTCCTTTTAGAGCCTTGAGTTCTCATATGATGAAAATCTAATCTCCTCAAGCTCTTGAATTTGCAGCTTCCTTTGCATTCTAGCTTGGGCCAAATCCATGTTGCATTTCTTTATAGCCCAATAAGCACAATGCTCAACTTCCACAAGGAGATGACATGCTTTACCAAAAACAATCCAAAATGGGGACATACCAATGGGTGTCTTGTATGCTGTCCTACAAGCCCACAATGCATCATCCAAGCGATTGCTCCAATCCTTCCTATTTGGCTGCACGATTTTCTTCAAGATTTGTTTCAACTCACGATTTGAAACCTCAGCCTGACCATTTTTTTTGGGGTGGTATGGTGTTGATATTTTTTGTGTCACCCCATACTTCTGAAGAAGGGAAGAAAGATTCCAATTGAAGAAATGTGTCCCTTGGTCACAGATGATAGCCTTTGGTACTCCAAACCTGCAAAAATCTGTGCCTTCACAAAATCCACAACAACATGAGAATCATCAGTCCTGGGGGCCTTGGCCTCCACCCATTTTCTCACATAATCAACAACAACAAAAATGTAAAAAAAACCAAAGGAACTAGGAAAAGGGCCCAAAAAATTAATTCCCCAAACATAAAAAATCTCACAGAATAAAATGGGTTTTTGGGGCATCTCGTGTCTCCTTGAAATGTTTCCAGTGTATTGGCAACGAGAGCATGACTTACAAAACACATGGGAATCATGGAATAAACTAGGCCAATATAATCGAGAGTTAAAAACTTTCCTAGCTGTCTATTGGGGTCCAAAGTTTCCACCACAAGCAAGTGTATGACAGAAATGCAAAACAGACTCAAACTCATGATCGGGAACACACTTCCTAATTACTTGGTCACTACACATGCGCCATAGGTAATGATCATCCCACACATAAAACCTAGACTCATTTTTTAATTTTTGGACTTGTTGATTCTTCAAATTTACTGGGATTTCAGAGGCAACAATGTAATTAACGAAATCAGCATACCAAGGATGCATACCTGAGATGGTATAGAGATGCTCATCAGGGAAAGTGTCCCGAAGTTGTACCTGGTCCAAGGTGTCACCCTCTAGTGTGTGAGTAAGCCTACTCATGTGGTCCGCCACCAAATTCTCTGACCCATTCTTGTCCTTTATCTCAATGTCAAACTCTTGAAGAAGGAGCATCCATCGGTTCAGCCTGGGCTTTGCATATGGATTCTTCAAGAGGTACCTCAGAGATGCATGGTCAGAAAAAACAACTATTTTAGAGCCCAATAAATATGAACAGAATTTATCTAAAGCAAATATGACAGAAATAAACTCCTTTTCCATGGTTGTGTAGTTTTATTGGGCTGAATCTAGTGTCCTCGATGCATAGGCGATCACATGTGAACGTCCCTCCACCCTCTGAGATAAGACAGCTCCAACCGCGAAGCTGGAGGCGTCACACATAAGCTTAAAAGGAATCTCCCACCGTGGGGGATGTATGATCGGTGGAGTGGTAAGACACTTCTTTAGCTCATCAATGTAAGTCCTGCAAGAATCATCAAACACAAAATAAGAATCCTTTTGAAGTAATCGTGACATAGGAAGAGAAATATTACTAAAATATTTGATGAAGCCCCGATAAAATCCTGCATTCCCTAGGAAAGATCTAACATCACGCACACATGAAGGATATGGTAAGGATGAAATAATATCTACCATAGATCTATCAACCTTTATCCCATGTTTCGACACTACATGCCCTAATACAATGCCATGATCTACCATGAAATGACACTTTTCAAAGTTCAGGACCAAATTCTTCTCAATACAACAATTCAACACCTTTCCCAAACTACTTAGAAATTCATCAAATGAAGACCTATACACTATAAAATCATCCATAAATACCTCCATGTAGGTCTCAATAAAATCATAAAAAATACTCACAATGCATCTCTGAAAGGTACCTGGGGCATTGCAAAGACCAAATGGAATCCTACAGTAGGAAAATGTGCCAAAGGGACAAGTGAATGTAGTATTCTCCTGATCCTCCGGAGATATAAAAACTTGAAAATATCCAGAAAATCCATCCAAGAAACAATAGTGTGTCTTCCCAGCTAGTCTCTCAAGCATCTGTTCAATAAATGGGAGGGGGAAATGGTCTTTACGAGTGGAATGATTTAGTTTAATATAATCAATACACAAACACCAACTATTTTGTACTCTCATTGGAACTAACTCATCTTTCTTGTTTTTAACAACAGTAACACCACTTTTCTTAGGCACAACCCGAATTGGACTCACCCAATGAGAATCTGAAATGGGATAGATTATACCTGCCTTGAGAAAATTTTCAACCTCTTTTTTAACAACCTCCAGAAGGGTTGGATTGAGTCTCCTTTGTGGTTTCCTCACCTATTTAGCCTCATCCTCCAAAAGAATCCTATGCATGAAAATGGAGGGGATAATACCAGATATGTCAGCCAAGGTCCACCCGATTGCCCTGATGTTCTCCTTCAAAATATTCAAAAGTTTTTATTCATGTTCAAAAGGGAGATTGTTAGCAATGATAACAGGTAATTTATCACCACTTAACAAGTATGAGTATTTGAGATTTGGTGGCAATGGCTTGAGTTCCAGTGTAGGGGGTGGTGTATGGATGGAGACATACAAGGAATTGAAATATGTGCACAAAGAGCATCAGTATCAGAATATACATCATCAAAATCAGAGAATAAAGCATCAAATCCATCAACATACTCAATAGCCATGTCATAATCAGAGTTCACATGATCAAAATCAGAGTATGATTCCATTTCAAAATCAAATCTAATAGAGTCTTTTGCATTAGAAATAGGTGTGGAAGTACTCTTAGACATCAAACTAGAACCACTACTCATAATATCTCTAATCATAGAACAATCAAATTCCATGGGGTTATTATTTGGTGGTTCAAAATGGGAGATAACAAATGTAGAGTGATCCTCTGAGGGATACTTCATGGAATCCATAACATTAAATATCACAACTTCATCTCCAAACTCCATGGAAAGTGTACCCTCATTGACATTTATGATAGTGTTTGAATTTTCGAGGAAGGGTCTACCTAAGATTATGGGAGAATGAGAACTTACCTGATTTTCCTCCATGTTAAGCACGTGGAAATCTGCTGGGAGGATCATGTCTCTTACCCGGACAAGTACATCCTCAAGGACTCCTGCTGGATATGTCGTAGCTCTATTCGCTAATTGCACCACTACTCTCATCGGCTTCAACTCACCAACCTGTAAAGAAGATAATACAGAGTGAGGAATCACATTTATTGAAGCTCCTAAATCAAAAATAGCATCAGAGAAGTGCAACTCCCATATGGTACATGGGATGGTGAATGTCCCGGGATCCTTGCACTTTGTTGGCATTTCTAGAGTTGGTGTAATGAGTGTTGAGACATTCCCTCCAAGGTTGATCCTCTCATTTACCTTGAGCCCTCTTAGATTGGTGCAGAGTTCTTTTAGGAATTTGGCATACCTTGGTATTTGTTTGATGGATTCAGGTAGAGGGATGTTGATCTCAACATTCTTGAATGTGTCCAAAACCTCCTTTTTCATTGTTTCTTCAGCCATATTCTTGGTTTGAACAACCCTATTTGGAAAAGGAAGGGGGTTAGGAGGAAAATAATCAATATTTTTCTTACCTTTATCTTTATCCTTGGATTGCTCATCAGTTGGTATGGAATGCGGCTTCTCAGGAGTTGAGGTGAATCCCGGTGGAATGGTAGGTACGGAGGTATCGTTAATTTTCTTCCCACTTCTCAATGTTATGGCACTAAAATTCCCCTTTGGATTTGGAGTAGTTTGGGAAGGTAGATTTCCAGAATTCTTACTTACAAGTTCATGGAGGGCGGTGTCAATCTGGCTCATTTGAGTCTTCAACTCCCTCAGCTCTGAACCTTGACTCTTCAGCTCATTCTGTTGATTAAGAACAATTTGTTTCAAAAGATCATCAGTATTAGAATCTAACTTTGGTGGGGGATTCCCTTGTTGTTTTCTTGTTGATTCTTGGTCTTCAAATCTCCTTTGGGGTTGTTGGAAACCCTACTGGTAAGGCGGAGGCTACTGGATGTTTTGTTGAAAGGGTGACCTTTGATGTTGTCCAGAGCCATACCTTATGTCCGATTGATCTTTCCACCCTTGGTTGTATGTTGGAGAAAATGAATCAAACTTATTTTGGGGATATGGTTGTTGTTTCTGCTGAAATGGACTCTCTGGGAATACTGCTGCGCAATACTCTGTCTCTTTTAGTTGTGGGAAACATTCAGTTGGGTGGCTTGTCTCAGTGAAAATGCCACAAGGCCTTGAAGGAGGGGGTTGGGATGTCTTTTGAGCTAAATAAATCTGCCTCACCATAGTGGTCGATTATTCCAACATGGTATCAATCAAATGACTTTCAAGAGAAGAAGGAGTTACCTGATGTACTCCCCTGACATGTGGTGTACCTCTATCACCAAATTGTTGGGAGTTTTGGGCCATTTTGTCGATCAACGCACGTCCAGCTACTGGTGTCTTGTCCACCAATGCTCCTCCAGCTGCAGCATCTACCATGCTTCTCTCCATAGGTGTGAGTCCTTCATAGAAGTACTGGATGAGTAATTGCTCACTGATTTGGTGATGTGGGAAGCTTGCACACAACTTCTTGAATCGCTCCCAGTACTCATACATTGACTCCCCATGTGCTTGCTTGATCCCAGATATCTCTTTACGAATGGAAGTGGTCCTCGATGCTAGAAAAAATATCTGCAATAAAATACTTTTCAAATCGTTCCAACAAGTTACATCTTTGGGTTGTAAATAATACATCCAGTCTTTCGCAGCTTCATCAAGTGAGAATGGGAATGATCTTAGTTTGATTTGATCTTCTGAGACATTTCTAGGTTTTAGGGTTGAGAAAACCACATTAAATTCTTTAAGGTGTTTATTGGGATCTTCACCTGATAATCCATGAAATTTTGGAAGAAGGTGAATTAACCCAGATTTTAACTCAAAGTCTGATTCAAGATTCGGGTATGCAATACAATTTGGTTGATAGTTAATATCAGGTGTAGCCAATTCTTGAATGGTTCTATTAAGTTCATTTCAATTATTTCTAGTCATTGGTTCCTCTTTTATGTTTGAATTTGAATTTCTTCCAATTTCACTATTTCCAGAAGAGAGCAATTAACCAACTGGTTGAATATTGAAACGTCCCATAGGTTGAGAATGTCTGATTCGTGCCCTAAGGTTGCGTTCAATCTCAAGGTCAAGATCTAAGAGATCTTCGGGATTAGTTAGTATCATAAATCAAATAAAAAATTAAAAGAAAGAAAGTGTACCATAGTAAAATAAAAATTAGAAGTTTGAGTTGATGGTCCAAAAAGAAAAGAAGAGGATGAAAAAAAATGAAAACTTAAGAAAGGGGAAAGATGAAAGAAAGAGGTGAAGAAAATAATAAAATGAAAAATAAAATAAATACCTCTAAATTGTTGAATAAATTACTTGCCTCCCCGGAAATAGTTCCAATTTGAAAGAGTGCTGTCGTTGGCGCCCTCAAATGATTAGTGTGATTTTGGGGTACTTAGGTGCAGTAGAGTGGCTGACCAAGGTCGTCTCTCAAAGGAGGAAGTGAATTAAAACAACTTTTCAGAGGTATTCTAAAAAAATAAAAGAGAATATAATTGAAACACTAATTAAAAGTATGGGGTTTGTTTATAGTTTATAAATCTAGAAGAAGTTTGCTGGAAAAAGATTGTATTTTTTTTAAATTTTGAAATGAAGTTTGATTAAAAAGATACAACAAGAAGATGTTTTTTTAGAAAATATATTAAAAGGCGTAATCAATATAACTCTACCTCTTAGTTTACTTATTAATAATTATCATTTAAATAAATATCCACTTAATTTTTATCCCTTAATTTGTTATCCCTCGAACCCTACGAGAGTTAACTTAACCACAAAGATGAAATTACTTAAACCCTAGGCTAGCTCTGGAACACGCAATCGCAACACCCTGCTTTGATTATTGTTATAAGGATAACTTATGATCAGTGGTTAATTAAAGCACATATCCATTCTGTAAATGAGGATGAATTGTGTTTAGGGATTATATTTTAACTCTACAAATTTATCCTGGGTGGTCTTGTATTACCGATTAAGATAGCGCTCTCACAATTTACACAAAATATCGACCTCGCGTGTTTTTGTATTAATTGTTCAATTTATTTCTTAGTTTATTTTAATTTAAAAACACAATTCATGGATCATATTATGTGAATTACAGTATCTCATTGATTCAAAATAAATGAATTAATAAGGATAGAGGTCGATCGATTACTAAAAATAACTGCTCTTCCATGGGTGGCGTAATCATCGTAGAAGCGTTTTGCATGTGCAAAGGTTTATAATGGGTATAACCCAATAAATCTTCTAATCAATAATTCCGCCCCAAATAGGAATATTAAGAGAAAATAAATTTAAAAAAAACAGAAAAAAAGAGAAGAAATAAAATAATAACAAATAAGTTTATTACACAAACAAAATCATTACAACATGGAGAAGAAGAAGGCTTCATCGAAGGGATCCTTGCTTCAAGAGATACCCTTATTGAAATGGTTGGATAATTAAAGTGGATCCACTTCTCCTATATCCTATACTTCCCAATGCACGTCCCAAACCCTCCAAATGAGAAAAACTCTAATTTATAGAGGGTAGGGGAGGAGAGGTTACAAGTGGTTTCAAGTGTGAATGTGGAAATTCGGCCAAATATTTTATTCCAAATTTCACTGCCCATTTTACGACCAAAACACGTGAATCAGACGGCCTTCCAGAAGGATAATATGTGTGTATATGGGTCCGCTATCTCCTCTAAAAATTTGGGCTCAATCGAAGCCCAGATGAATAAGGTATGACCGAAATATAGAAGCCTTTCCATTATGGCGTGTCTAGCCCACCTTTGATTTATGGCCCAATTTCTACATCCAAATGAATTCTTTTTACCAGGTGTCCTGAATAAAATTTGTAGAAAATTACTTTATTAACACTTTTACAAAATTTCAAATTCAAATCATAAATATAAAAATATTTATCTTTGAAATACTACAGTGCACTATAAAGGGTAAAACTGGAATTTTCACAAAATTTTCAAATGAATGATCAAATCCCAAATATTTTATAAATAAACATATTTAACACAATTTGAGGAAATTATATCATTTATTTTCAATAAAATATTCAACAAAATAGTGTTATATCAATAAGTTAACTAAAAAAGGTGTAATGTTCATCTGGACAAAAGAATGTGATGATTATTTTCAGGAATTGAAAAGAAGATTGGTGAATGCTCCAATTTTGGCACTGCTATCCAGAAATGGTGAGTTTGTTATATACATTGATGCTTCATTGAAAGGTATGGGTTGTGTTCTAATGAATAATAATCAATTAATTTCTTATGCTTCATGTCAGTTGAAACCTCACGAGTTAAATTACCCTACACATGATTTAGAATTAGCTTCTGTTGTTTTTGTTTTAAAATTTTGGAGTCATCATTTTTGTGGAGTAAAATGTGAAATATATACTAACCACAAAAGTTTAAAGTATATATTCACTCAAAAATAATTGAACATGAGATAGAGGAGATGGTTGGAATTAATCAAGGATTATGATTTCACAATCCATTACCATATGGGAAAAGCAAATAAAGTGGCTGATGCTTTGAGTTGAAAAAGTAATGCTTCATTAGCCATGCTACTTTTGGAATGAGATCCTTTGGTTTTTGATTTGATGAAATTTTGAATAAAAGTTGTTGTTGCAGGAAATTATTCTGTTTTGTTTCAGGTGTCAGTGAAATCATCTCTACCAGACAGAATAAAGAAAGCACAGAATGAAGACAGTGAGTTACAGAAAAAGGTAGAGTTGGTTCAGAAGGGTAAGTTGCCTAATTTTAATCTTGATAATGATTGTGTATTGAGGTTTGGGAAGAGATTATGTGTACCTTGTGATTCACAGTTGAATAATTAGTTGTTATGTGAAGTTCATAGTTCTCCATTTTCAGTTCATCCTGGCAGTACTAAGATGTACAGAGATCTCCGTGAGTATTACTGGTGGGATGGAATGAAAAGAGATATTGCTGATTTTACTGTGAAGTGTTCGACTTGTCAGCAAGTTAAAGCAGAGGGCTAGTTACCGAATGGGATGATTCATCCTTTACCAGTGCCAGAGTGGAAATGGGAAAATATATCCATAGACTTCATTGTGGGATTACCAAAGACATCTTGAGGTAATAATGCAATTTGGGTTATAGTTGATCGATTGACTAAGTCTACTCATTTCCTTACTATTCGAGATACTTTGTCTCTAGATGAACTTGCTCAGTTGTATGTTAAAGATGTAGTCAGGTTTCATGGAGTTCCCCTCTCTATTGTATCTGATCGTGATCCCAGGTTTACTTATAACTTTTGGAAAGGCCTTCAGAAGTCGTTGGGTACTGAATTAAATTTTAGTATAGCTTTTCACCCTCAATCATATGGGCATCCAGAATGAACAATTCAGACATTGGAGGATATGCTACGTGCTTTCTCGATGGATTATCCGGGAAGTTGGGACCAACATCTTTCTTTGGTTGAATTTTCATATAATAACATTTTTCATTCTAGTATACATATGGCTCCATTTGTGGCATTATATGGAAAGCGTTGTCGAACTCCATATTTTTGGGATGAAGTAGGTGAGAGGAAGCTGATGGGACCAGAATTGGTAGAAGAGATGGCAGATAAAGTTCAGTTGATTCAGAAGCACATGAGAACAGCTCAGAGCAGACAAAAAAGTTATACCTATAACTAGCGGAAGGATCTTTCTTTTGAGGTAGGTGATCATGTCTTTCTCAAAGTTTCTCTATGGAAAACTGTGATGCGTTTTGGTAATAAGGGAAAGTTGAGTCTGAGGTTCATTGGACCTTATGAAATTTTGGAGAAAGTTGGATCAGTTGCATACAGAGTGGATTTATCTCCAAGTTTATCCTAGGTACACAATGTTTTTCATGTTTCGATGTTGAGAAAGTATATACCTGATCCATCTCATGTTTTGAGCCCAGAGGTAGTTCAGTTGGAAGAGAATCTCTCTTATGAAGAACAACCAATCCAGATTCCTGACCGTAGATAGAAAGTGTTGCGGAATAAGGTAATTCAGTAGGTAATGGTTTTGTGGAAAAAACCACATGGTTGAAGAGGCAATGTGGGAATCTGAAAATGCTATGAGGGATAAATACACCCACTTATTTTGATAAGTGAATAAAAATTGCAAGGACGCAATTTCCAAAAGGGGGGAAGGATGTAACATCCCAAGTAAACGAAGAATAAGATATTTTCATACTTATTAATATTTGTTAATTAAATATTAATTTTACTTTAAAAGGGTTTCTATGTTCGACAGCGTACCCGATACGCAACAACGAGTTTCTTTGAAATCTTACGTTGCACACTAACAATATAATATTATTATTTTAAATGGTAGTTAACTCATAGCCGTTGTATTGGCGAGAATGGACAAAACTAACTATAATATGATTATACATGTTTTTTAAATGTATTTACATTTATCCAATAAATTTTAGATGCTTAAAATGTGAATGAATCTAATTTTAAGCATAATTTACATTAAAAGGCCGATTTATCGCCTTTTAATGGCGAACCCTCCTTAAATCTAGTTTTGGTTACATTAATACATTCTATATGACCAAATAAAATCCTTCTTTAGAAGGGGGACATCAAAATATAATTTTTGTAAAATTTTGGAATTTTTCCGATAAAGTTCATTTTTTTAATGAATAGTGAAAATATTGTATTTTAATTCAAAACTATGTATTAATATAATTTATTTGTATGGTTACATTATCTTTTTAATTGGTTTTAAAGTGTAATTAGAATATATTTTTACCATTTAATTCAATGTTGGTCATTGGAGTTAATTTCACTTTGAAATTGGACATAAACAAGTGTCAATCTTTTGATAGTTATTGTTTCTTAAAAAAACGCTATTTGTTTTAACAACGAGAATTAATTTTAAAATTAATTAATGAAACTTTTATGTTTTGAATTTGGAAAAATAAACATTATTTTTGAATTTGGAATATCAAATATACCTTATGATGAATTTTTGGTATTTTTCTGAAAAACTTCAATTTTTGATGAATAGTGAAACCACTTAGTGGTAGTTAAAAAAATGACTATTTCATTTAAATAAAATTTTACCACTTATGTGAATTGAATTTCAAAAATATGACATACATGGTTGTTATCAAGAACTAAAATGTGGTTCATTAATATGAAAATAATTTTTGGTGAATAATAACTTTTGACTTGTATTTACCGCGGTTAAAGGTAAATAAGATAATTCAAGGATAAAATAATATTAAAATAATTCCAAATTACCTTAACATTTATCCAAACCTTATTGTATGAGTATTGGCTGACAATGGGCATCCTTGAGACAATTTTGGGACCCCATGAAGCCACTTATGAAAGATAATGACACTTTAGATTAATTAATTTAATGTAAAGACAAAATTAACTTTAACAAAAATCTTTTAGTAATTAATTTTTATATGGTGTTATATAAGTCCTATTTTCGACTTTAAATATTCATTGGAAATATAAAAATATTTCCTATATCATGGTATTTTTTTATAATTTTTTGACATCATATAAATTAAATTATATATGACACAATAATGATGCAGTATTTATGTTATTAATAAATGATTTAAATAAATAAGATTATAATGATTACAATATTATCCAAAACATGTCCAATTCTTATTGGATGATTTTATTTCGAATATGAGTCATCTTATCTTCGGCTATAATAATTTTTGGACCATTAGAAACGGAATTTAATTATATAATAAAATAATATTTTCACACTTTCCTAAAGAGCCCCTCCTCTCCCTTATAAAAGAATTCCACTTCTAACCAATTACTCAAACCTCTCAAGACATTTGGATCCTCCAAACTCTGCCCAATTAATCTCCCTACATACCTCTCCTCCTCCTAGAAGCCTTATCTTTGGAAGAAGGCACTTCAAGAAGTCCTTTGGTTCAAACCAAAGGGAGTTACCCAAATTAAAGGTAATGATTTCTCTTAAATTGTTTTCATTTATTTTACTTCTCCAACCCCTAAACACTTTTTATTCCTTTATTTTGTAACAAAAACAGTATCATAAAAATACTAGGATGTTGTTATGAGATGTATTCTAACTACACTTACACACACCTCCATCTAATGGATGAAGAACATAATGTTTGTGTGGATGAAAAACTAACGCCTCACGAAACGATGATTGTTCAATTACATCTTACCGCCTCTCATGGTGGAAATTATGATGGAAATATATTTATATATGATATATATTATGTTTATGATTTCCTTATGCTTCTGTACTTCACAATTATATCAAGACTTTATGGTTTCCATAGTGGGTAAATACGATAATCTCATTTGAGGAAGTGCGGACTACCGCCCCCTCAAAGTGATATGACTCGTTAATCCCTTATGTGGGATGTATAAAGGATAGTGTTAATGATATTTTATATGATATTATACTGGAATTATAATATAACTATGTATCATTATTTTCTAATTCCATTAAAATAATAAATAGAAATGAAAGTAGCGTTCATGCGTACGTACGACTTATCGTCTCCATGAACGGTGCATTTCATTTCTTAGCTCCAAATGTTATGTAATATTATAAATACATGTATATACTGGATATATATAATATATAAGATATATAAATCATGAATATAATTCTGGATATAATGTAGTATTGACCACATGGACAACTTATAAATATATGGTGTTCATTTTTGACTCAAGTAACAAATATCGACAAAATGGACGTTATTAACTTAAATGATTAAATAATGTTTATAACATGGTAATAATTGATATAAAAGGAATAATAAACTTGAAAAAGGTTCTTAAGAAAGTATAAATTAACTTTAGTTTATTATTCAGGAGATTAAAGAATGATCGATTCAAGTCGGACACGAGGTAAGGGACTTCGTCTCAATCTCCTTTCATTGAGGCATTTTTAGTTTTATACAGGACTTTATTTTATATAGTGTATAAACCCCTTTGACTTTTCATTTTATTAAAAGGGAATATTTTTATATGAAGTGTTTTAATAAATGACAAAAAGGAATGTTTCTTTTTTTACGTAAGCGGTGACAACAGCCTTTCCGCCACCGCGAGTATTATTTCATCTTTGGCTTCCTTAACAAACTGGAAAGTTTTTAAAAGGAAAAATAAATTCCATATACTCTATTTATGTATTTTGGTATTAAAAATGATTTTGAGAATGGATTAATTATTTCAATATCTTGAAATGATATTTTATTATTTAATTGTGGAAATTTTATCTTTCCTTTACGCTTATGTTATATGTTATGATTATGTTTTGGTTCTTGGGAATTATTTATGAATATGGGTGGTTCCGTGATAAACCTAGGGTGGGTGAGCCCGAGATAGATCTCCAATGTATTGGGTAATGTGACAGAGTTAAATGTGAATGTTTCTACTAATAAATTTTAGGGAATATACTGTGATGGGTATTCCAATGTAACTTTCTATATAGTTGTGATAGCTACAATGTAAGTATGATATGGATGCTACAAGTTACCTTTTTGATTTATTATTTTTATACATCTTTCATAAATATTATGATTTCATGAGGTAAGTAAAAGAGTTCATGTTTTGTATGTATTTATGATAAAATGTTTTCATTCTTTGTTTTATAACCCTTACTGAGCCTTTTATGCTCATCCCAAGTTTTGAAATGTTTTCATAGGACTTAAAGCTGAATAGGGTCAAGGATGGGATCAAGGAAAAGTCATGTTATCTAAAACATGGAACTAAACATGACTCTTTTTTTCCAGAGTTTATATTTTATGAAAAAAATGGAAACTGTGTAGAAGTTTCTACCTTGTAATCTTTTGAGATGTAATAGTTATGTCCTAATTTTCTAAAACTCTAAACCTCAGAAGATCCTCAATCTAAATTATTCGTTTAATTCAATATTATGTAAATGTTTAAGGGCGTGTCCTTATACTAAATCTCTCTCAAGATCCTTGGGCTACATTTTTATAAGTCCAACAAAAAGAATTATTTGCAACTATTCACCTATAAGTATTTTCCTCATGATGCTGAACTACTTGGTTTGGTCCATATTATATGAAAAGAAAAGGTATGATGTGACCTCTTAAGCAGAGGAAAACTACATGTCTTGTGATTCCTTTCATAATGATACATATTATGGCCATATATTGGCTCCGATCCTAACCTCAAAAAAATTCAATCTCACTTGATGATGATTCACTCCAAAGCATGCCGCTGCATGGCTTGAAACTATCATCATAATAATAAATGTAAAAAATATATGATCAGTACATAAGAGGGTTCCATTGATAGAGAAATTCCGATACATATAGATATATATTTTGTTAAATAATCTTGAATACATACATATGATTATAAATTTCACACTTGTTAATAATAGAATATTAATATAAGGGTAGCACAAACCATTCTTAGGATTTAATAAATTATTAATGAACATAACATAAATTTATAAGAGTGTATTGTAATAGGAAATAATTCCCCTCAAAAATATGTGATGAGCTTGACCACACATCCTTTCAACCAATGTGAGTTCTTAAGTATCATTTTCCTCATATCCAAATGATAAAATTCATTTGGAAATATGGTTTATGAGTTATTAAGAATATATAACCATTGGGTTTTTTTTCTGGAACCATGAAAAAAACCAACAGAAACCGTTGAGAAGTAGTGAAATAGATTTGAATGATTTCAAAAAACTCAACCCCTGGAAATCAATAATTGGAAAAAACTATTTTATTTTGACACAAAATAGTGAACCTAATGTGAATCCCTAACCAATATGATAGTGTTATCTATCTATTCTGAACCTTTCAATCTCAAAATGAATGTGGTAAAACAAGAGAACAAATTATGCATGTTTTCAATTAATAAGATGCACCTTTGATGGGGTTTCTTTTTTGTAGTTGTCCCATACCGTCCAGGAACTTCCAATATGATCTCCCTTCAATAAAAATGGATTCATACAAACTCTCATAGATGTGTTCCTTGAATATAGTTCAAGAAGGGACCTCGTCCAAGCCGAGGATGTCATCACCAACATAACATCCTCAACGCTAGGTATCAAATTCATTGGTTCATGAGTACCACCATAATGGTATCATCGCGACTATAGAGACTTCACAAAAAGCTCTCTATCCGGAAAATACCCACCATCCATCTAACCAGTGATGACCAATGGTCAATTAGAATACAATACCAACCACTTTCTTTAACCATTTTAGGATATTATCCCTTAAATGAAACAACCAGTCCATCCCTTATGATAGAGAGGAGGATCAAGAGAACACAAATAGTCTCATACATAAGACACATCTGTTCTTCCAAAAGGCTCCGACCAGTAGTCACTTCCACCTATTTCATACAATAGTGAACCCCCATCCCGATGAGGGTTCCATCCTCAGTACATCGTCCCAAGTCACCCAGACCCAGACATGCAATAAAACCCATCTATAGCAGAAACCAGTCAATAAGGATAGTGGCCACACCTATGTCCCCAACATAGAAGCCCACCAATCAATTTTTGTGGCCATATACATGCGAGAACATACACCATCCCTCTTTGATTCAAGTAGCTCGCATGCTTGTCTATAAGAATACAAGGAAACCCACCATTTTTATCTATTAGAACACAATGACCATGAACATAAACCTTTCCACATAAATCAATCCTTCCAGATGAATCATCTGACATCTTCTAAAGAATCCCATTAGTAAAATTTGGTAGAAACTCCCAAGAAAGTGCAAAAACCTTCCCACATTAATCAAAAATTCTAGAAGCCTTGACTGTATGCACTTGGAAGAAGTTAGTTTGAAAAATCTAGTTACTAATATGTTTCATACCCAACTCTAGGCCTACACACTTGAGTAATTTCAGAATCCACTATTAGGAAATGAAGTACATGAGAATGCAAATTCCCCTTATTCAAAAGATAAATGGTTATATATCTCAATTATAGCCACTAAACTCACCAAGAACATCCTAAAAATGGTGAAAGGTAAGACCCAAATTCCTTCCTGCATCCAACTTACCTTCCAGGACATCATAACAGCAACAAAAATAGTGACAAAGGGATATGCAAACAACTACATCCTCATAGGTTGTGTGGTTCATCAACATGTCACTACAGAGAAGACACATACCTATTATCCCATCTAGGGGGTTCTGGTAAAACTCCCTCTCAATATACATACTAATTGATCGAGAATATACACCTTTTATAATAGGTGTTAATTTTCATATTCCAATGGCCACCTTGAAGCAGTCACAAACCACTTCCATAATTCTAGAAATATATCTGCAAATTTTATAATCCACAAATTATCTAGCCAAATAAGATTCCATAAATGAAACCCACTCCTATTAGTAATTGGTCCTAGTTAATCACAAGGTGGAGTCTAATAACAAGCTCCACTAGAGAAGACTAGAAAATAATGTGCTGATTTATAATCCTACTACACCCAATATTGGAGTTCATTAAGCCCTCAAATGTTTATCTATGGAAGAAAAATATCATACTACCATATTAAAAAATTATAAAGATAGTAATAGTAATTCCAAATGTCACCCCACGAAACCTAATCATGAAATATTGCTTCATTTTCATAATTTGATCTATCTCGAGATCCCATATCCTGATGAGAGTCATGGAATCCGTCTGTGTGGATAGAAGATCAAAGAGAAAAAGGGACTTCCCATGACTATAATCTACCATTGTATTCCTTTGTAATTTAGCATTCATTGAAAATTATCTCTAAAAGTATTTTTTTCATTTAATATAAAAGGTCTTACCCATGGAGATTTAATTACAATAATTCCATTATACTGCGAGGATCTTGGGAAAACAAGGCCATTTATGCATGATGCCTTTTCATTAATAAGTGAAATACTTTCTAATCCAGAAGAAATGGAAAGGTGCCAGTAATTCCCTAAACCCTACTTGGATTTCATTCATTCCAAAATGTAGAGGATTCCCCTACTAATCATGTGGTTTATGATAAAGAGATAAGGAGAAGTCCACTTTGGCTGGACAATGTTGAGGAACCTTTAGAAAAATCTGAAGAATACATATAACAAACCATAATTTATGTAACCATATATTTCATCAAAATTGAGGAATATTAATTAAAATATATAATAAAGTCATGAAATGACCATATAGGTATAGTGTCTTTAGAAACTGGGAAACAAAAACAACTGGTTAATAAGACATCTTCATTGTCTCCCACTTATTTTGTCAAAACTAGACCTCTTTTGACATATATTACTTAATACCCTTATTCATGACATAGGGAAAATAAACATATAAAAGGGCGAGCTCAAATTATTAGTAAGGGAAAAAGGGAGATATCAATCATATCATAACCATAATACAAAAGAACATAACATTTGAAAATATTATCCTTCATATAAAAGTTTGTGATTTCAGGCCACGGGATAAATCATTAAAGTTCATAATAATTATTAAATATAGTCCCAAATGTCATAAAATAATACATGATGTTTTGGAATAAACATAAGCATATAAAATCATTTCGTATTAGTCAAGGATAATTTCCAAGACCATCATAACAGAAAAATTCCACTACTGAACCAACTTCACTCCCTGTTCTATCCATGTACCAATGAACCAAGATCATTTCCCATTCCATCCATTTATATCTCATGAGATATAAATATTTACCCAATTAATTATAGGGAGATATAGGTCCCACCCATCTCATAATGAAATCATTATTATGTGTTCTACAAAAACATAAATCATTGCATTTCCTAAGGAATAAAATGGGTTTTTAAACATAATTCCATTAGAACACAATCCATTTAACAAAATAGATTTGATAAATAATTTCCATAAAAAACATAATAAAACCATAATAATAATAGGAATAATATACTTAAAACATAACTCTATTAATGAATTCCATCTTAGATGGAAAATTATTCTGATTGAACACTTGAAATTAATTCTTGAAGAAAATATCCTTTCTTCTTCAAAAATATTTTCTTTTCCCAAAATTACGCACAATTTTTTTTAAAATAAATTCTCTAAAAATAAAATTGAAATATTTTAAATTAATATTCATGGAAATTAAGTGTTATGAAAATGTAAAAATCCATCATGTCATATAAGTTAAAATAAGACATTCTTCTCGTAATTTTATCAGCTAAGTCAAAAAGTACCTCATATAAAAAAAGAGAAAATATTCCATTCATACCATTTAATAAATATTCACTAATTGGTAGAATTGAAATGTAATTTTTTTATAATAATAGTAATAATATTATATATGTAGGAATCATGGATGTGGATGATAAATATAATCCAGTAAATATTTATATATAAATAATCTCGAATAATAATGAGATTGCACAATTATTTCTTACCCTAGGTATGATTTCCTTTGTATGTATACGAAACACATGTATAATTATTTAAATAGTGTAATTAAATTGTTTAATAATAATAGTCATTTTTATGATATCACATATGAGGATATTATCATCCTTTTCTTAGTAAAATTATTACTTTTCCATCAGGGGTTAACTTCTTTACTTTCATAAGAATGTTTTGTCGAATAAGTTCTTGTTATTATTCTAAGGATATGGTAATATAATTTAAAAAATTATATTATTATAATATATATCATATTTATTCATTCCATTCATTTATATAATCATTCATTAATAAATATCATGTAGAAAGAATCAAATTACATTATGGAGACGGTAGACCTTACGTACGCATGAGTGAATATATCATTCTCATAATTGTCGATAGTATTGAATTGGATGAAGTATAACTTTTAATAATAAATATAATTTTATCATAATAATATATATTTATTATTTCCTTCATTATACCCATCCATGTAAGGTGGTGGTGAAAAACAGATTACACCACGACATGGAGATGGTAAGCCGTACATACACACGCATGGTGATTTTGTTTTTCATCGAATGAATAAAAGATGGGATATGGTTGTTTCATATAAATAATATGATATAAGTATATTATTGAAACTATATTTATTACTTTAAAATTAAATAACACATTAATAGGATGTAGGATATTAAAGAAGTTTGAAAGAATTAGTATAGGAGATTACCTTTTCTTCGATGTGCTCTCTCTAAATATCCCCTTAAAGCACTAGAGATTATATTTTAAGAATTATAAAACCTATATAATGTAACTAGGGAAGTTTTAAATGGAAATGGGTAGGGTATGGTCATATTTTAAGGCTCAATTTGAAGTTAAGATGTGAGGTAGGAGGTTCCCTTTTATAATTGTGGTGAGGGGAAGTTTTAGTATCTCAAAAAATATTAATTTATAATAAAATAAACCCCATCCAAAAACCTAAAAAATGTACCAATTTCAAAGATTATATGATATAGGGTTGTAATCTCATCATAAAATAAATTTTAAACAAGTTTTATTATCAATTTAAACCTTATCATTTTAATTAACACCTAGTTATTCGATTTAAATTTTAACTATGGTAACGAATATTTCAATATTAAAATGGTGAAATATTTACTTATTTGATGTCAATTAGAGAATAAATAAATACATAATATACTATTATATCATATCATAATTATTATATATTTTTAATTTTTTTCTTATTTTTAAATAATTTAATAATACATTATTTTGATAAATAATCAATAGTGTCAATTTTGACACTATTCAATTCATTGATTTTAAAAAATATTATAATAACATGTTTACTTCAAAAAAACTATTTATATATATACCTAAGAGGTCAAGGTTATCTAAAAATAATAATTGGACACATTAATTATCCAGAATTATATTTATTTTAATATTTGTAATATCATTTATTTGATATTTACCTTAATAAAATAACCACTACAATAAGTTTTTTTGTAATTATTTAATATGATTATTTATTTAATAAAAATTAAAAATAAAATACTATGACAAATAAACGTCCTATAAATTTCAGAGTAATACTTATAAAATAATATATATTATGTATAATCCATCATTTAAAATGATATACTTATTAAAACACGAATGTGACAAATTTATCATCACTTTTAAATAAAACAATATATGTGTAATAATCTCTTCTATAAGTATCCAAATGGACAATAAATCAAACCATGGAGGTTATGGTCGATATATACTCAACCAATAATATTTGGTCAGGTGTTTGGGTATTTTAATGGTTATTATCATTTTATTAATAATTATTTTATTGAGTTCTCATCAATTAAACAATTTATGAATCATTAATGTATAAGTCTTTAAGGTAATTATTTATTTCCAAAAAAATATAAATAAATTATCATGATAAAGAAAAAAATTGTTTTAAAATGAGTATTTATAAATGAATTTATTTTATGTATAATCTTATATTAAAAATGATACAATTATTAAAATTTGAGTAATACATATTTAACTTTTCTTTAAATAAATTAAATTAAATTCTCTAATATCTTCCAGGTGGCTTCCAAAGGAGAAACTTTCGTCCAAAAGATGATTTAGGTCGATACACACTCATCAAATGATATTAGGAGAAGTGTTAGGGTAATTTCATAATATAAGTTTTACCCTAAATTACCCGATTTACCCTTTTACTGTCGTAATAAAAATTACCGAAGTTATTATTCATAATGAGAAAAAATAAAAGTAATATATTTAAATAAATTAAAATTACTGATCCCAAATATAGAATACATTTTTAAAAATTTAAATCACATAATTTGAAATAATTTATTTAAAATTAATCCTGTTGTTGAAAAGAGAGAACGCGTTTTAAAAGATAAAACGTTCCAAATGATTGAAATGTTTTAACATTTGAATTAAATATAAAATTAATGATAACAAAATACATTATATTAAATGATAAAAATATATTCAATTTATATTTTAAAAACTTTCAATATTATAATTCACCCATATAAATTATTTTTATGAATAATGTTGACTTCAATTAAAATTTAGTGTATTTTTACTATTAATCATAACTTGAAAGTTATTAGAAAAATATCAAAAATTAATCCAATTTAAATTTTTATATCCTGATTTGAAATAACATGATTATTTTTTCAAAAAAAAATTAATAATGTTTCAAAATATTAAGTGGTTTTCCATTAAGAGGAAAAAAATTACCCTTTTGAAAAATAAATGTTTTTATAGATAAAATAGGGTTTATTCATACCCAATGATAAAAACATCTATTGGATGGATATCAAAAATACATTATTAAGTATATAAAATATATATTTAATTAATTTAATTTACTAATATCATGTCCCTAAATTTATTAATTCAAAAATAAAAATATGTAATTGATTTATATTTTTTTCATGAATAATTGGTAGTAAATGAATTCAACATACATTTTCATAAGTTAGTTATATTTATTACTATTAACCAAATAGATAGGTTAAAATTTTAATTTTATAATATGATCATATAAATATTTGTTTAAATTCGCGATTGTGAGAAATATAAGATATTAAAGAATTAAAATTATTTAAAATATTTCAAAAAACATCTTGGTGTTACATTCTACCTCCCTTAAACTGAATTTCAACCTCAAATGTTTTATTTGGAAACAAATATATGAGAATGATTCTGCCTCCTCATATCCTTGAGTTCCCATATTGCTTCCTCAAATTGGTTGTTCCTCCATAAAACATTAACCATGTGATTGGTCTTGTTTCATATAATTTGTTCTCTATGATCAAGATTCTCTATTGGTTGTTCTTCAAAAAAAGATCTTGATCTAGTGGTATAAATTCTTAGTTTAGTACATATGAAGGATCATGTATGTAATCTCTCAAGAGGGATACATGGAACATATCATGAAATTGAGAGATACTTTGTGGAAGTGCCAATCATTAATCTACCTTCCCAACATGATCCATAATTTCAAAATGACTGATATTCCTAGGGTTTGACTTTCCTTTATTTTGAAATCTCATTACTCTATTCCGGGAGATATTCGTAGTAATACTTTTTCACCAACATCAAGATCTAGGGACTTTCATTAGTTTTTAAATAATTTTTTTCCAAATCTGAGATTATGTTATGTGTTGTTGTATATATTTGAAAATTTCTTCCATTTCATCAACAAGATCATGTACTAACAAATTTCATTCTCCAACTTCATCCTAGTAAGTTGGAGTTATACACTTTTTTAGATAGTGGGACTCATAAGGATCCATATGAATACTAGAGTGAAAGATATTATTGTATGAAACTTCCACCAAAGGTAGGTGTTGCCCCCCAAAAACATTGAAATCCCCAAAGAAATCTCTCAATATGTCATGTAGGGTTAGAATTTTCATCTCAGACTAACCGTCTGTTGGAGGATGATAAGCAGTGCTGAATCATAACTCTGTATCCAGATCCTGCTGAAGACTTTTCCATATTTTTGATGTAACCCTCAAACCCCAATCAGATATAATGGAAAGTGTTACTCATGAAATTGTACAACTTCTTTCACATTTATCTTGAGAATATGATCAACATATAAATCCTCTCTAATAGCAACGAAGTGTAGAAACTTTGTAAAAAGATCAACTATAACCCATATAGCATTATGGTCTTTAGATATTTTGGGATTTATGATGAAAAATTTCACAATGATGTTTTCCCATTTCCATTATGGTATGGGTAGTGGTTGTAACATTGCCTTAGACTTCTAGATCTCAGCCTTAACATTCTGAAAAAACCAATCATCTAGAGAGACATTCAACAACATCTATTTTTATTCCATCCCACCAGAAATACTATTTCATGCCCCTGTACATATTTGTGCTTCTAAGATGAATAGATAATTAAGATCTACGAGCCTCATCCAAAAAATCATTCTTTAATTTTGGTATGGGAGGAATGCAAACTTGGTTCATGAAACTTATTATTATGTCATAATCAAGGTTTTATTTAGGAACATTTCTCACCTTATGTTTTATATCTACATATTCTTTGTGCACCTCCTTAATCTTCACTTTTTTAGATTTTTGAAAATTCATTTGGGAAAGAAAATATTTTCCCCTACCATTAAAATTTCAATATTCATCCTTTTCAAATCCAGAAATATAAGATCTTCCGTGGTCCTCATCATGGATAGGCTAGAATTTCCCTTTCGACTCAAAGCATCTTCCACCTTGTTCACTTTCTCAGGGTGATAATGTATTAAGTAGTCAGAATCTTTAATCAACACAAACCATCAATTTTACACATATTCAGATCCATTTGTGTGAAAATATACTTTAAACTTTTATGATAAGTATAAATATCACACCTATCACCATAAAGAAAATGCCTCCATCTCTTTAGTGTAATGATTACCACAACTAACTCCAAATCAAGAGTTGGATAATTTTTCTCATGGATTTAGGTTTTTCATGAGGCATACGATATCACCATATCATTTTTAATGATAAAAAATCCATCACATTATTGGATGCATCATGGTAGATCATAAACAATTATCCACTACAAGGCAGTGTGAGAAAATGTGCACTAGCTAACCTTCTTTGTACCACATTGAAATTTTTATCACATTCCTCCATCAACCTGAACCAAAATCCTTTCTAAGTTATCTTAGTGAGTAGATTTTATAATCAGGAAAAGAATTTCACAAAACATCGATAATATCCAACAAACCAAGAAAAATTTGGATCTCATTTACCATTGTTGGTTTTGGAAAACATTTAATAACTTCTATTTTTTAGATCCATAGATATCCCCTCTCTTGAGATTATGTGACCCAAAAATGAAAATTTTTAAATCCAAAATTCACACTTGGTAAATTTTTCATAAATCTGATCCTTTATTAGGGTCTTCAAAACATTTCTCATGTGATTAGCATGATATTCCATATTCTTCTAATAGATAATAATGTCATCTATAAAGACTACCTCAAACTAATCATGATAGTCTATAAAGAATATATTCATTAGATATGTAAAGATAATGGGGGAATTAGTAAGACCAAAAGACATCAATATAAATTCATAGTGTCTATACCTTTTATTAAAATGATATCTTTGTTATATCCTTATTTTTGAACCTTTGTTGATGATATCTGGAATGAAGATCTATTTTGGAAAAGTATTAAACTCCACTTAGTAGGTCAAAGAAGTCATCAATGCAGGGAAGATGATATTTTTTCTTGATAGTGATCATGTTATGTTATTGATAACCAATATAGGGTCTCATCGATCGATCATTATTCTTAAAAAATAGAACAGGTTTACCCCAAGGTGATGCACTAGGGTTTATGAATCCCTGTTCAATATTCTCTTTAAGTTTCTTCTTAAATTCCGTCAATTCAGTTAGTGACATTCTATAAGGTGTTGTTAAAATAAGTAAAGTACCTGGTATGAGTTCTATTGAAAACTCAACCTTACGATTCAGTGGAAGAACTGGAAATTCATCTAGAAATACATTATTAAAAACCCTTAAAATGGGTGTATTCTTAATTGTGTGTTTCTCAACAATCATTTGAGATAGATAAACATAATTTATAGGAATAAAGAACCCCAATATCGACCAAATTTCTTCTATAAGGTCATATTATTCCACTCATTGATCAATGATCATAGATTGATTTAGAATATGAAATTTTATTTATCTTCCTTGGAAGTTGATATGAGCTCTATATAGAGAAATACAATCCATTCTAATAATCACATAAAATTCCACTATAGAAATGATCACAAGATTTTCAGGAAGCACTTTACCAAAAAATTAAACCATAGAAGAATTATAAACTTTAGATGTAACCATTCCACCATTAAGAGTGGTCATATCTAATTCAAAATCTAATTATTGAGGTAATATGGTGATACCCTTAGAAAATTATTCTTAAAAAAGAGTGGGTGTATCCAAAATCAAATAAAAAATTGTCTACATCAGATTTGATGGTCAGTGTACCTTTCACCACATCATTATCATACTCCATGTCATCGATAGTGATTTATTGTGACTTGCCATTTTATTTGGCCTTAAGAGTTTGCTAACATTAATCGTCATCAATATACCTTGGGTCAGTCATTTATTGTAATAATAAACCATTTCCTTTCACTTGCAACCTTGAAGTGTGAGAGGTTCATTCTATGTAGCCTTTTTTCTATTCACATCATTAGACATATTTTTTTATATCACATTGACATTCAACTACATGATGAACTTATCTCCCACACTTAAAACATTTTATAGTCCCATTAAGACAATACCCTCCATGTTTCATTCCACACGTTGAGGATAAGGGAAAACTCATCTTTTTTTATTGTGGTCTTTATATTTTCACTTTAATTCAATTTTCTCTTCTTATCAAACCCATTGGACTCATCGGTTACTCAAATCTTCATATAAACCTTGAGATCACATCGAATGATTTCCTAGTATCTATTGGAGTCCATAATGTCTAATGCACTTCATAGAATTGGTTTAAAGCCACTAATGTATTGATCAATTTTTCTCTCAGGTTGAATAATAATTCCAGAAGCGTACCTTGGAAGTCTTGTAAAATTTTCTTCATAGGTACGAAAAAATTCATCATCATTTTTCTTAAGCTTAGGTAACACCTTATCCATATTTTTTAGAAGAGTACAAGGAAAGTAATTATTGATAAATATGTTCTTGAACTCATCCCATTCCATGGATTAAATTTCATCTGTATGACTCATATTCATAATAATATTCAACCATTGACCGACTACACCTTCTAAATGATAGACTAATAAGATGACATTATCATGTTCTAAAAATTAGAGAACTAGAAATATATTTTTAGTGGTTCTAATCCATTTTAGCCACTAATGGATCAGAAGACCTGCTGAAAGAAGGTAGACCCTATCTCATGAAGGAAACAACAGAATTTTTTCCCTCCATTTCTCATTTGGAAGTCCTACATGATTCATTGCTTGAAAAAGTAGTGTGAGAATAGCTATAATATTTTTTCAACCCAAATCCCATAACAGTTGGTTTCTCAGGAGGACAATCATTTCATTTCCTATCACATTCATCCTTATTGTGGTTCCTCCAATTTCCTACCATTGACTAAATCCAAGAACCATCATATGAGGAACACTAATCATAATGGGAAAACTATATAATAAAGAATAATATTTCATTTTAGGACACATTAGGTTTTATCATAGTTTATTCATAATCATTTATAAATCACTAGGATTGTAACCTATACATCGACATATCCTTAGGGTTCCTTACTAAGGTTTTCTCATCCTAGTTTCCAATGGTTATCTAAACCATTCCTCTAATATGAAATATAATGATCCATACATTACATACATAGATATTACATCAAAATTGATGAATATTCATTAAAATATATATCAAATCCACAAAAGGACCGTATAGGTATAGTGTATTTAGAAACTGGGAAACATAGTCAACTGGTTCATAAGACATCTTCATTATCTCCCACTTATTTAATCATAACTAGACCCCATTTTGACATATCTTACTTAATACCCTTCTTCATGATTGAGTGGAAAGAAACATACAAAAGGGTGAGATCAAATATTCAGTAAGGGTAATAAAGGGATATATCAATCGTAACATAATCATAATACATAATAAAATTACATTTAAAAACATTTTCATGGATATAAAAGATCGTGATATCATTCCATGGGATAAATCATAAAAGTTCAAAATAATAATTGAATTTAATCCCAAAATTAAAAACATATGATATGATATTTTTTTCATACACATAAGTATATAAAATCTTTTCATATTAGTCAATTATCATTTCTAAGACCATCATAGTGTACAAATCCCACTACTGAATTGAGTTCACTACTCGTTCTGACCTTGTACAACTGAATAGAGATCATTTCCCATTACAACCATGTCAATATCATGAGATATAAATAATTACTCAATGAATTGGAGGGAGATATATGTCCCAACAATCTCATAATGAAATCATTCTTATGTGTTCCACAAAAACATAAATCATAGCATAACCCAAGGAATAAAATGTGTATCTTAAACATCATTACATCATAACATAGTCCTTTTTAAAAAAATAATTTTCATAAATAGAATTAAAAAAACATAATACATACCTAAGAATAATAGGGCTAATTTACTTGAAAGATAACCATATTAATGAATTCTATATTATACGAAAAATAATTTTTATTGAAAACTTGAAATTAATACTTGAGGAATATATCCATTCATCTTCAAAAGCATTTTATTTTATCAAAATTCCACACAATTAAAAATAATAATTTATTTGAAAATAACCTTACCTTGAAATATTATAAAGTAAGTTTCATGTAACTACAGTGTTATGAAAATGTAAAAACCCTTCATGTCATATAAGTTAAAAGAAAACATTCTTCTCGTACTTTTATCAGATAAGTCAAAAAGTATCTTGTATCGAAAAGAGACAAAATATTCCATTCATACCATTTAATAAATATTAAAATATGTGTAAAATTGAATTCAAAATTTTTTAGAATAATAGAAATAATATTACATATCTAAGAAATATGGATGTGGAAGATGAATATATTTCAGTAAATAGTTACGAATAAACTATCTCAAATAATAATGATATTGTGAAAATTATCCCTTACTTTAGGTCTGATTTACTTTGTATGTATCCAAACCTTTAGTATAATGATTTAAATAATTTTATTGAATTATTCAAGAATTATAATAATTTTATTATATCATATATGATCATATTATCATGTATTTGTTAGAAACATTATTACTCATCCACCAAGTGTTAACTTCTTTCTTTTCTTACACATGTTTTTTTAGATAAGTTCTTGTTACTATTTTTGGGTTATAGTTATATAACTTATAGAATTATATTAGTATAATATATATAATATTTATTCATTCCATTCATTTACCTAACAATTATTTAATGAAGATCATGTATATTGAATCACATCACATCATGGAGACAGTAGGTCATACCTATGAACGAGCGACGATATCATTACCATAATATTTTAATGTTATTGAATTGGATGGTGTAAATTATTTAAGAACCAATATCAACTTATAATAATAATATAATTTTATTATTTACATCATTATATCCATCCAATTTTGGTGGCGGTGAAAAACAGATTACACCACAATGTGGAGAGGGTAAACTGTACTTACGCTCGCATGGTGATTTTGTTTTCCATATGATGGATAAAAGATATGATATGGTTTTTTAATAATAATAATAAAATATAAATATATAATTTATACTGTAGTTTTTACTTCAAAATTAAACAACTCATGATGAGGAAGTATAATAAGAAATAAGTTTTAAAGAATATGTAGAGGAGACTACCTCATCTTTAACGTGCTCCCCCTAAATCTCCTCTTAAATCATTGAGACGGCCTTTAAAGAATACAAAATCCTATAGAATGTAACAAGGGGGTTTTATAAAGTAAATGGGTAGGGTATTATTGGGAATGAAGGCTAAAAGTGAAGTGATGAGGTGAGGGAGAGGGTTCCCTTTTATAATTGAGGTGGGGGTCACTTTTGGGATCTCCAAAAATATTAATTTATAATAAAATAAAACCCCATCCAAAAACCCCCAAAATATCCCAATTTAGAATATTAGATGATATAGGGTATTAAAAGCATCACCAAATAAATTTTGGGAAATTTTTCTATCAATTTAAACCTTATCATTTTAATTAATAACTAGTCATTCTATTAAAATTTTAAATTGGGTAACAATTATTTCAATATAAAAAGGGTAAAATAGTTACTTATTTTATGTCAATTAGAAAAAAAATAAATAAATTAGAAAATTTCATACCATATACCAATAATTAAATATTCTCAACAAATTGTTTATGATTTTTAAATAATTTTATAAAACATTATTTTGATAAATAGTTAATAGTGTCAATTTTGACACTATTCATTTCCCTGATTTTTGAAACTATTAAGATAAAAAGGTAAAATTGAAGAAACTATTATATTATATTAATAATAGGTCACAATCATCTATAAAATTCATTGGACACAATAGTTTTCCAAAATTTTATTTATTTTAATATTTGTAATAACATTTATTTGATATTTCCCTTAATAAAATAACTACTACAACATTTTTTTGTAATTATTTAATAGACTTATTTATTTAATAAAAATTAAAAATAAAATAATATAAAAAATATAAATATTATATATTTAAGAAGAATATTTATAATCGAATATATATTTATAGACTCCATCATTAAAAATGTTATACGTATTAAAACATTAATGTGACATGTTTATCACCATTTTAAATAAAATAATATATGTGTCATAATCTATCTAATAGGGCACTAAATGGTCAATAAATCAAAACTTGGATGGTTATGGTCTAGATATACATGACCAATAAGATATTTTCAAGTGTTTCATTATTTTATTGGTTATTATTATTATTTTAATAATTATTATTTTATTTATTTCTCATCAATTGAATAATTTCTGCATCATTACAGTATAAGTCTTTAATGAAATTATTTATTAAATAAAAATTAAAAATAAATTGTCATGATAAAGAAAAATTAGATTTAAAATTTGTATTTATAATATAATTTATCTTCTATATAACCTTATATTAAAAATGATATAGTTATTAAAAGTCGAGAAAGATATATTTTAATTTTCATTAAATTAAATAAATTAAATGTCTTAATCTCATCCAAGTGGCTTATAAAGGAAACCATTTAGATGCTAGGATGATTTAGGTCGAAACACACTCATACTATGATATTTGGAAAAGTGTTAGGGTGATTTCATAATATTATTTTTACCCTTAATTACAAGATTTACCCTTTTACCATATTAATAAAAATTACTGAAGTTACTATTCATAATTCTCAAAAATAAGAGTAATACATTTACATAATTTGAACATATTGATTCCAAATATAGAATCCATTTTTCCAAATTCAATTTACATAAGTTACCATAATTAATTTAAAATTAATCCATTTTTTCAGAAAGAGAGAACGAGTTTTAAAAGTTAAAATATTACAAAAGATTGAAATGTTTTTACATCTAAATTGAATATAAAATTAATTATAATGGAATAAATTATATTTATTTATAAAATTATATTGTATTTATAATTTAAAACATTTAAATATTATAATTTAACCATATAAATTATTTTGATGAAAAAATATGTTTTCAATCAAAATTTAGTATTTTTTACTCTTCATGAAAACTTGAAAATTATTTGAAAAATATCAAAAATTCATCCAAAGATATTTTTTAAATCACACTTCGAAAGAAAAAGTTTTTGATGCTATATAAATATTATTAATTTGTCAAAATATTAAGCAGTTCTCCATTGAAAGGAGGAAAATTACCATTTTGAAAAATATAGGTTTTCATACATCAAATAGGGTTTATTCATAGCCTATAAAAAAATATCTATTGGATGAATATAAAAAATATTTTATTAAGTATATAACATATATATTTAATTAATTTCATTTACTAATATAATTTCAATCAATTTAATAGTACAAAAGTTTTTATATATAATTGATTTTTATTTTTTTCGTAAATAATTGGTAGCTGATGAATTAACTCTACACTTTCATATGTTAGTTACATTTATTCCCAATAGCCTAATGATTAGGTTAAAATGTCAATTTTATACTAAGGGCATCTCACAGTTCATTTAAACTCATGATTTCATGAAATTCAAGCTATTGGAGAATTAAGGTTATTTAAAATATTTCATAAAAACATTCTGGTTTTACAATAAATGAAAAACATTATGAAATAGCTGGATAAAGATGACATGATAGTCATTTTATTCCCTCTAGTGTAATAACCCAAACCTTCTTTTCAGGTATTGGTTTTATTTTCCAGTTTTTTTTAAAAAAGGGGAGAAACTGTAAATTTAAGGAGTACACAACGTGTACTTTTGAGTACACGCCGTGTACCCGGTTGCTGCGGGTGACCGTGTACTCGCCATGTAACGACCAAGTACAAGGTCGTGTGGGGTGACCTAGAGATCACCTAAAGTTGGGGTCAGTTAAGGTAAGTACATGCTGTGTAATTTTAAAGAACACAACGTGTAATTTTGTTTTTAATTGTTATATCCCACCAGGATTGCGTCTCGTTAATAGAAAGAACTTCTTCTCGGATTATATCATCTAAGAGCTACCGAAGACGACGAATATTATCAAGCCCCCGACCCGCCATTTATTATCTAAATCAATTTCCATTGATTGCATTGGCATCACCATGATGATTTCTTCCTTCTTCTAGTGCCACATCTCTTGATTTCTCCTCTCTTGTGAGATATTATTGGTTAAGCGTTTCAGACGTTTTTGTAGATCTACAAAGTTATAGGTCGATTGAAAGGCTTGGATTAAACTATATAGATCGTGTAATGTTGAGGTAGGTGGTTTGTACCTTTCTATAGTTAGTGTTTGAATATTATGTGAAAAATTTCCCAATTCCCTAGAATGAGGTATTATGTGTTTAGGGATTTAGCCTTGTTAATTACTGTTATGCCTTGTGTTCCTGAGTAGAAGTTGTTTGATTGTGAATAGGGTTATTTTCCATGATATGGATGTGTTTCCCATGTTTGTTTTGATATTTACTATTTGATCTATCTTTTCCAGTTAGGCTTCTTGTTTTCCATGCTTAGTGTTGTTAGGATGGAGTGATATTATATAATGCTATTATATGCTTGTAACTGTTTAGCCAAGTAGTTCTTAAAAGCTGTTATCCAAGTAGTTCTTAAGGTTTACTTTGGTTGTTGAACATTTTTGTGTAGGATTTGACTTACACAGGGCTGTGGGAACCTGGTGTAGAAGACTATAGGGGGAATGGACACTGAGGGCTTCCCCAGAGTATCTATTTACTTTTACATTATGAGACCATAGGGGGGATGGACTTTGTACACCATCAGAGTGTCTGTAGTTTCACGTTGCGAGACTATAGGAGGAATTGGATGTTTAGTTCTTTTTCAAAGTTTCTATAGTTACTGATGCGAGACCACATGGGGAATTGATTTTGAGCGCTTCCTCAGAGAGTCTTTGCTAAAGATGAACCAAATGGGTTAGACTGTGAGTACTTCCTAGAGGGTTTCCTGTGTTTGATAGGATGAACCAGAGGGGATAGGTTGTGAGTACTTTTCAGAGGGTTACTTTTTTTATTGCTTCTTACTTGATATATGAAAATGAATGTAATTGGAACTGTATGATTGTTTACTTTTGGGTACTTCCTTATTTACTACTTCATTTTTCTTATTGCCTGCCATATATATTCACTGACTGTTAGGCATAGATCTTTGGGTGGTTGCCTACTGGGATTCGTCTCACACCCTATTTGGGTCATGATTTTGGGATCAAATAGTTTATATTATTGTAGGTATAGATAATGGAAAGTGACCTTCTACTTTAGGTACTTGATTGATGTGGAGTTGGAGAGCATGGGACCAAGATGAGGCTTGCATTGCTATTAGAGTTTAATTTTTTTTCTTTGTAATTTAGTTTAGGACTATATTTAAGCATTGTGAATTGTTTGGATGCTTTACTAGACATACATATCATGCATCATTCATATATATATATATATATATATGTGTGATCCCATTGGTTATTACTTCCAGTATTCCGTTGTTTACTTATAGCATGTTATTACTGATTCCACTATTGTTATCTCTTTCATTCTACTGCATTACTCTACCAATGAGGGCATAGTTTCCCCACTATCACACCTAAGTCCCTCACAGCTATTCGACAGCCTCTGGTATTTGGGGAAATGCACTTGAGGCCATGTGACCAATGAGGTATGGGGCACCTCTGGGTGGCACCCAGAACCAGGACATTACAAAGTGGTATTAGAGGAATTATTTCTTTATTGACTTACTATTTGGAGCCTACATCCCGTGATAGAAAGTAATAGGTAGTTGGCAATAATCTATGCCCAGGAGTAGCTGACCTGTGTATAGGGAAAAGCTAATTTACCTCTATTATTTCAATTTTTCTTATTTTTAAATTATTACAGTTGATTGGATTTCACCATTAGGTGATTCAATTTTTTTTCCATTAATGTTGATAATATTGAGGTTTTATTTCTATTGAAACCCAATGAAATGAGGTTATGCCATCTCATGGATCATATATGCACTTGCTAGAGATCACATATCATGCATTCTTTCCATGCCATTTAGGATGCATTATAGATTGCATGTTGTTGTGATTGATGTTCTACTAGATATGCATGAGGTTGAGATAAATGCCTTGATAGAATACCTACTATTTGATAGGGTATTGAATTGTGTAAGGTTTCTTTTGAATGAATTCAAAACTTCGGTTCTTGAGGTGTTATTGGACCTCATGGATCAGAATTTGGTGGATCATTACACTGTTATGCTTGTATATGACATGTATAGGATTCCAAGCTTAGATTTGCAGGGAGTATGGGCCCCCATAGATCAGAATTTGGAACATTAATGTTCTTTTTAGTGATTATCTGGGTTCCAGAGTAGTTTCCGAGGCTTATTGTTTGGAGAAACCCAAAATACAAAATGTGTATTGATTAATACATGCCATGTGTCCTTATGTTCGAGAAGGACCAATTTTTATTAAGTACACTCTGTGTAATGTATGTACATGTCGTTTAGTCTTTAACCGTGTGACTGACTATGTGGGCAGGGACACGGGGTTGGGAAATCTCTGGTAGCACATACTGTGTACCAGATGTACACACCATGTGTATAGAACATGTGTCCAGTCGTGTGACTAACGAAATGAGTGGATTATGGGTATTTAGTACACACCATGTCTGTAAGAAACATGCCACGTAGAGTCTGCCATTTAATCGGCCGTGTGACTGATAACACGGGTCGGTGAAGCTCTTATAGTACACGCCGTGTCTGGCACAAACATGACATTAAGTCTTTAACTAGGAAAAACCATGCGGGTTAAGTCATGTAGAAGAACTTGGGTAGGGGAAGAGGATTCAAGTACATGTCATGTGTTAGGACAACACGTTGTGTGTAAGTGGTGTTACACAACCTGGGTTAGAAAAAGTACACATCCACAAGAAATATTAAGGGGACACACCATGCAGGATTTGTACATGCCATGTATCCACCTTTTAGAAATCTTGAATGCTTTGTTTTTCCAATTCCTTTCATGAACATATAGGTTTCATTCCTTGTAAATATTGATCTAAGGTGTGCATTTGACCTTGCAGAGTCATGCCACCGAGACATCCTCCAGTTGTACACTAGTTACAAGGCAGTGACTAGACACTAGACATGGAAGATCAGGAACTCCTAGAAGATCCTACAGTCATGCCTATTTTGGCACCAGCTGTTATCCCGGATACAGGTGCCTATGCACAGTTCCGAGAGGGCTTTTTGAGGTTTATGAAAAACCTATGAGGAGTACCACCTCTTACCCTGTCTATGGAAGATTTGATGCAGGACATTCAGAAGCAACATCCTCCAACTTTCTTAGGGGACTGGGGACCTCAGGCTACTGAGTCATGGTTAGAATCCATGTTATTGATCTTTGAGCTTCTAGAGACACCTCCAGAGAGGAGGGTGATGCTCGAAACGCATATTCTTCGGGATTATGCCAAGATATGGTGTGATGTGATCACACAAGCGGGACACCAATGAGTTATAGCATGGGATGAGTTTCAACATGCCTTCTACGATTACCTCTACCCAAATACTTTGAGGGTAAATCGAGCCTAAGAGTTCATGATTCTAGAGTAGGGTACTCTCTCAGTCATGGAGTATTATTATATCTTCACAGATCTTCAAGGATTTACACCCATTCTAGGAGGATATGAGTTATTCTAGGTGAAGATATTTGAGGATGGTATCAGGAATGACATATGATCTTAGGTGAACATCTTCAGGTTGACTTCCATTACCTCTATAGTCAACCAGGTGCTGATAATAGAGCGAAATATGAGGGATTCTGAAGCTATTAGTTAGGGTGGCTCGACATCCGGAGTCGGTACCCCTCCTACTAATAGTAGGAAGCACCGTAGGGAGTCAACACGTGGGGATCTAAAGAAGCGGGATACATCATCTAGAAGCCAGGTGGTGTGCTACCAATGTAGGAAGAACGGGAATATGAGGACACATTTACCTAGAGACCTAGTAGAGTGCTGATCATGTAGAAAGATGGGTCATCTTCAGTGTTTTATGTCAGTTCTTATCACCAGCAGCTGGTGATAAGAGTTTTTTTATGGCTCTAGATTCAGGAGCAGGACCAACAGTTGCACATTAGTCTGGAAACTAGAGTTATTAGGTTATTCAGGCCAAGGTGAAGGTCACAACCTTGGTATCCAGTCGATATGCATTCAGTGACTACAAGGTGGATTAGTTTAGGGTGGTCAGACAGGGTATAGGGCCATGGTACATGCTAGAATTTTGTAGTGGAGCAGACCCAACAGGAGCAGGATTCCGAACCCTCTACAGTTTGAGGTACGATTCTAGTTACCTCAATTCTAGCTTCTTCACTTTTCGATACAAGGTCTTCCCATAGTTTCATATTTTTTCCTATTGTGGAAATCCTTGGGCTCTGTATCTTTACTTATTCTGATGTCTTGATGATGGACACTCCGTTGGGGACTAGAACGACTAGTGTACATCAGTGTAAGGAGTGCCCTCTTGACGTTGGTAGGTGTAACTTATAATGGGACCTTTATGTCTTAGAGATGAAGGGAAATGAAATAATTCATGGTATGGACTGTTTAGTTCCCTTTCAGGATGTTGTTGATTGTTATCACTGTAGGGTGAGTTTTATGTCACCAGAGGGAAGATCCTTTTTACATAAGGGAGAATGGGATGTTCAGGCTAGCAGAGTAGGACCCAAGCATCATGGGTTGGGAGGAATTACAACTGAGATTGATAGTTTGTATCTGGATGACCAGGGGACTTAATAGTTGTAATTTCCTTCAGTAGTTGAATTTTTCAGAGATGTCTTTCCATAGAACTTTTCAGGTTGCCTCCAGAGCAAGAGGTAGACTTTTCTATTGAGCTAGTTCCAGGAGAATCACCTGTGTCCATTCCTACCTATAAGATTGATACACCAGAGTTACAGGAGCTCAAGAAGCATTTAGAGGAGTTACATGATACATGTTTCATCTGACCTAGTACTTTTCTATCCTATTTGTGAAGAAGGCAGATGATACCCTCATACTTTGTGTGGATTATAAGAAGCTAAACCAGTTGATAGTTAAGAACCGATATCCCTTGCCAAGGATTGATGATCTCTTTGATCAGCTTCGAGGAACCTGAGTGTTCTCAAAGATAGACTTAAGATCTGGTTACCATCATTTGTGTGTTAGACCATCTGATATACCTCTTAGAGATTTTTAGAGCAGGTATGGTCTATACGAGTATGTTTTTATACCATTCGGTCTCACGAATGAGCCTGAAGTTTTTATGGAACTAATGAACCAAGTGTTCCATACATACTTGGATTCCTTAATGGTAGTCTTCATGGATGATATCTTGGTGTACTCTCACACTCATCACGAACATTCCACACATCTTGAGATAATTTTGAGTATACTGAGAGAGAATAAGTTATATGATAAGATCTCAAAATGTCACTTTTGGATGGACCAGATTCACTTCTTGGGTCATGTTATCTTAGAGACAGGAGTGTCAATAGACCCAGAGAAGGTGAGATTAGAAGTTTCCTAGGAGAATACGAAGAACGAATTTGAGGTATAGAGTTTTATAGGGCTCGCTGGTTACTACAAAAATTTTATATAGGACTTTTCACGCTTAGCAGCTCTACTTACAAGCCTGAGTAAGAAGGGTGCGAAGTACATCTGGACTGATTCTTGTGAGTCATCCTTTTAAGAGCTGAAAGGGGGGTTGAATTTAGCATCGATACTAGTTTTTCTAGAGTCGGGCAAGATTTATACAGTTTACTATGATGCATCAGGTATTGGGATGGGAGCAGTGCTTATGTAGGGAAAATGAGTCACTGCATACGAGTCTCGACAGTTGAGGTCACATGAGAGGAATTACCCGACACACGGTCTGAAGTTGGTTGTAGTTGTTCATGCCTAACTTTTTTGGAGACATTATCTTCTGGAAGAGCATTTTTTGTTTTTCACCAATCACAAAAGTCTCAAATATATTTTCACTTAGCGCGATCTGAATTTGAGACAGCGAAGGTGGGTTGAGTACCTTCAGTCTTTTGACATTGAGCTTTCCTACATGCTTGGGAAAGGCAACGTAGTAGATGATGAGTTGAGTAGGAGGACTCAAATATTGAAAGTTCAGGAGGACGATAGTGAGTGGTAGCTTATGGCTCTATTATTTGAGATGCACTTGTAGGTGCATTAAAGACAGGGGAATATGTCTCTTTCTTCTGTAGTTGTTACCTCTAGTCTACTTGATCGGGTGTGAATGAGGAAACTATCATATTCTGAAGGCCTAGTCCTATGGGAGCGTGTGTCAGGAGATGACCCTATACCTGGATGGACTGTAGGAAAGGATGAGATTATGGGGTTTCATGGGCTCATATGGGTGTCATCAGACACACGCGAGGAGCTGATATGAGAATTTCATTCCCCAGTATGGCCAGTTCGTCCTGGTTTCTCCATGATGTATCAATATTTTCATCATCAGTATTGGAGGCCATGCATGAAGAGTGATGTTGCTGGGTTTTTTCATGAGGAGTACCACCTATTAGTAGGTGAATGCGGAGCACCAGCGACCATCATGGCTTTTTCAGCTGTTACCCATTCCCAAGTGGAAGTGGAATGATGTCGCGATGGACTTCGTGACAAGCCTACTAAGTTCGCCTCAAAAGAATGATGTAGTTTGGGTTGTCGTTGATAGACTCACAAAAGTTTCTCACTTCTTTCCAATTAAGGAGACCTTCAATTTAGATGATCTGGGAAGGCATTACATCCGAGAGATTGTACGTATACATGGGATTCCACACTCAATTTTTTCAGACAGGGACACACATTTTACTTCTCGGGTATGGCAGGGACTACAGAAGGCTTTTTTTACACAGGTACTTGTGAGTAAAACTTACCGTCCCAGAAAGATGGCTAGTCTGAGTGTACAATTCGAGTGCTGGAGGACATGCTTCTGGAATGCGTCTTAGATTTTGGAGGTTCTTGGGAGAAGCACATACCTCTAGTGGAGTTTTCCTACAGTAATAGATTTTGAAGAAACTATTTAGGTGGCACCTTATGAGGCTTTGTATGGTAGGCCAAGCTGATCACCCCTCTGTTGGCTAGAAGGAGGAGGGGAAGCTATACTGGGACCTAATCTTGTACAGGAGACCACAGAGTAGATAGAGTTGATTCGGAAGAGGATTTCTACTAAATAATCATGGAATAAGTCTTATTCTGATCGATAGAGATCACCTTTAGAGTTCGAGGCCAGAGATCATTTTTTTCTATGTGTCACACCGAGGTTGGGACACTGGAGGATTAAGAGACAGGGAAAGATTTCACCAAGATATGTTGGACTGTTTGAGGTTTTGGAGAGGCTTGGTCCGATTGGCTATCAGTTGTAGCTACCTCAGAGGTACCAGGCTATGCGTGATGTCTTCCATGTTTCTTAGCTATGACGTTACTTCTCAGATCTATCTCATGTTTTTCAACCCAAGGAGGTTGAGTTGGAAGTGGATTCCTCATTCGAGGAGAATCCTATCCAGATTATTGATCAAAGGTCGAAGATTCTTCGAGGCCATCTGTTCCTTTGGTATGATTATTATGGTAGCATGGGTGACTACAATACGAGACTTGGGAGAGGGAGGCCGACGTACGATCGTAGTGGCTGGAGCTATTTGAGGATTATTCTTCTACACAGCCTTGCTAGGGAAATTCGGGAACAAATTTCATTAAGGGGGGAAGTTTTTAAGAACATAGACCTTATTTTTAGGTATGAGTTCTATTTTCTAGTTTTTTGAGAAAAATAGGAGAAAATGTAAATTTAAGGAGTACACACTGTGTACTTTTGAGTACACGTAGTGTACCCTATTGCTGTGGGTGACCGTGTACTGTCCGTGTAACGGCCGAGTACATGGATGTGTGGGGTGACCTGGAGACTTCCTAAAGAGGGGTTCGATCAAGGCAAGTACACAGCGTGTACTTTTAAAGAACACACCATGTACTTTTATTTTTAATTGTTATATTAGTCCGGGATCATTTCATTTTTACAGAAAGAACTTCTTCTCAGCTTGTCTCATCTAGGAGTGACTGAAGACGACAAATCTTCTCCAATCCCATGACCCTCTGTCCATTCTCCAAATCAACCACCGTTGATTACTTTGGAATATCCATGGTAAGTTATTCCTTATTTTAGAGACTCATCTCTTGATTTCTCCTCTCTCGTGAGATATTCTTGGTTTATCATTTTAGACGTTTTTGTAGATCTAAAAAATTCTAAGTCGATTCAAAGGGTGAAATTCAACTATATCGATCATAAAATGTCGAGGTAGGTGGTTTTTACTTTTTTTGGTTAGTCTTTGAAAATTATGCGCAAACATTTCTAATACCCTAGAACGAGGTATTGCGTGTTTATGGATTTTATCCTTATTAATACCTTCAATGCCTTGTGTTCCTGAGTTGAGGTTGTTTGATTGTGAATATGGCTATTTTCTATGCTATGGATGTGTTTCCCATTTTTGTTTTTATATTGACCATTTGATCTAGATTTTCCAGTTTGGCTGCTTGTTTTCCATGCTTAGTGTTGTTAGGATGGAGTGATATTATCTGATGTTATTATATGCCTGTAACTGTTTATCCAAGTAGTTCTTGAAAGATGTTAGCCAAGTAGTCTAAAGGTTTACTTTGGCTGTTGAACATCGTTGTGCATTATTTGAATTACACGGGGATGTGGGAACCTAGTGTAGAAGGCCATTGGGGGAATGCATGCTAAGGACTTCTATAGAGTTTCTGTTTACTTTTATGTTGTGAGACCACAGGGGGATGGAATTTGTGTTCCCTAAAAGTTTCTGTAGTTCCATGTTGCGAGACCCAAGGAGGAATTGGATGTTGAGTTCTTCCTTATAGTGTCTATAGTTACCAATGCGGGACCACATGGGGAATTGACAGTGAGTGCTTCCTCAGATAGTGTTTTCTAAAGCTGAACCAGAGGGGTTAGACTGTGAGTACTTCCAGAGGGTTGCTTGTGTTTTATAGGTTGAACCAGAGGGGATAGGCTATGATTAATTCCCATAGGGTTACATGTTTTTGATTTATTCTTACTTTATATATGAAAATTAATGAAATTATAACTATAGGGTTGTTTACTTTTGGATACTTCCTTGTTTACTGCTTCATTTTTCTTAATGCGTGCCATATATATTAACTGACTATTAGGCACCGATATTTGGGTGGTTTCCTACTGGGATTCGTCTCACACCCTATTTGGGTCATGATTTTGGGCCCAAACAGATTATATTGCTGCAGGTATAGATAAGGGAAAGTTCCCTTCTACTTCAGGTACTTGATTGTCGTGGAGCTGGAGAGCATGGGACCAAGATGAGGGTTGCGATGCTACTGGAGTTTATTTTTTTCTTTGTACTTTGGTTTAGTATTGTATTATAGCATTTTGACTAGTTTGGATGGTTTCCCAGAAATATGTATCATGCATTATAGCATCCCAACTTTTTATCACATAATCTTTCATTACATTTTACAAAACCGAGGATCTTTAAGGTTTAGTGTCTTGGAAACCAGGAACTTAAAACATGAAGACATAAAACATTATTCATAAACACTTGAAATGATTCTCCTTATGTTCATCCTAGTTTCATTACTTCATCTCATAACCTGGGGACATACATCAAAATAAAGGGTGAGCAGAAGACCCAGTAAGGGAAACAAGGGGAAACATTTTAAATGTGAACTTGAGATACATCAATAAAGTCATGAAAAATAACTTTAAGGCATGAGAAAGAAATCATGAGGCATATCATAATAAAAATAATGTATTTCATAACTTGAATATGTGGCTACAACATTTAATGTTGACAATCATTTCCGTTTCACCAAGGTCCATCCTCAAGGTTTCATTAAAAATTACCAAGGTTATTCACCAAGGTGTCGTAAAAAATGGACATCTCTAGAGATTGAGTCTTTACCCAATGAATTGGAGCGATATCAGGGCACACCCTTAAATTTTCCTTTATTATCATGTGAGACACATATATCATCATAAAAATTTTCATAAATAACCCATATAGAATAAAAGAAATGGGTTTCCTTTCATAATCATAATGTTTTAAAAATTGCTTTAAAGGCATGATCTTTATGTCACTTTAAACCCACGAAAAAGGAAAGGGCGTTTCATGTATGTAAATCCCAGAATTTAAAATAGGACATTTTTATATATGTGTGAATACCCATATAGAAGAAATATCTTTGAGTATTCACTTAATAAAATAAAATAATATTAGAAAAAGAGAAAGACATTTTGAGAAGAAAATTCCGCAGCATACGACTATGTTTCATGGTTTTAGAAAATATTGAAAAGAGAGGGGACATGGGTCAACCACTCATAAATGATCCATAAAAAATTATAGGTATAGAATATAATGGATATAAGAACATGGTATTTAAATTTGAAAGATATACCATATGAAATGAAGAACATGAAAGGAAGACAAAAATAAGATTTCTCTTATGAAAATTCGGTAGCCTTACGGCGTCACTTAAACTTCAAAAAAATGGATTTATGAGATCAAATAGGGTCTCTCATCATATGAAAATAAAATATCAGTATGATAGGTATAGATATCAAACCCCAACATAATAAAAAAGAACATTAAAGACATGACAAGAAAATAGAACTGGAAAATGAGAAGGGTGAAAGAATCCCTTAAAAATTCGGCAGCCTAACGACATCACTTAAACTTCAAAAAAATGAATTGATGAGATAAAATAGGGTCTCTAATAATATGATCATAAAAGATTAGTATGATAGATATAGAGATCATACCCCAACATAATAAAAATTAACTTTAAATATTTGACAATAAAATAGAACTTGAAAATGAGAAGGGTGAATGAATCCGTTACAAAAATTTCGGTAGACTAACGACACCACTTAAACATTAATAAAACGAAATGATGAGAGTAAGAGGTGATCTCTCATCATATGAACATGAAAAGGTAAGTAAGAGGAACATAAAATAACATCCTCCAACATAATAACATGGAGAATAAAAGAAATGACATAAAAGAGAGTACTTGGAAAGAAAGAGGGAGGTAGGATCCCTTACCTTAAAATGTAACTCTTAAAACTCAAAGGTTGGCACCTTGAGGGCTTGGGGGAACCTTGGGAGGACTCTTTGGGAGATAATGAGACTAGAGCTTCGTTGGGGGAGAGTTGGGTGTGAAAACTAAAGGAGGAAAGGGTGGGTATTTATAGGGAAGGGGAGGTGATACTTTAATAATTTCAAGGGACACCTCACAAGTGGTTTTCTCAAAACCATGTGCTCTCCCATGGTATTTCCCATGTAATTAGGCCACATGGGGCCCCCATACAATAATTCATCAACTTTGGTCAGCCAACCATTAAAATATCTCATGACATCTGTTTCCCTCAGGAATTGGGGATGACCTCATCGATTTAAGGTTCAAACATTCCAAGTGGTTTCTAACGGATTTGTTCGTAGAACCGGAAACATCCAGTGATTCCATATCCATTTGAACCTACTTTCCAAAGGTAGTAACTCATTAGTTGTAGACTGATGAGGCCTAGGAATTTGCATTGGTCGAAAGGATGGGAGGTCAGACTCATCACACCTTTTTGAGGGGAATTATTGTCTACTCTGGGACTCTATTTATAGATTTAAGTTACGTTCATGAATCCTTATTACATTACCAAGTATAAAATGAGTTTTCCTTCAGATATGACAATCAATGATTGATATGTAGGAAATTTAGAGAATCTTTTATATGTATTCGAGGTTCTTCATTGATAGAGAATCATCTGTATTTGTTAGAGATTCTTGGTCAATGGTATCCTTCGACACATTTATATAGAATTCTCTTGGTCATTATGATGATCATGATGGTTTTAAAGACACTCAGAAGGGGCACTTGAAGTTTATTCTCTTTCAGAAGGACATGGATTAATTCAAAGTTGGGATCGAACCCGCATATGGGCTACCTACGTATCCTTTGTTTAGAAAAGGAATCAGAACCCACTTAGTTCGAGTAAGGGAGTATGATGTTTATGATTGATGGCACAAAGAAGGATGTCATAATTACTTTTACACTCTAAGCTCACGTGAGTCATGATCAGTGTGAGAAACAAGAGGTATTAGTAAAAACCAGACAATTGTGCCATGAAATATGCAATCATAAGAAATAATGTGGGGATTATGTATGTATGACTGCCTAAATAAATGAATATTAGGATTTAATTCAGGGAAGAAATCCAGAAATAGGGTCCATAAAGGTATATGTGCTTCATGGAGATTTGAATACTCTAACTTGGGGCTTACTCCTTAAAAGGAGGCCCAAATTAGGAGAGGACTTATGATTGGGTTTTACTTCTGAGAAGGAAGCCCAGATCAAAGGTAAATTAGGACTGGTTAAGAGAAATTAAGATTGGGGCTTACTCCTGAGAAGGAGGCCCAGGTTAAGGGACTTGAAAAATTAAGGGACTTGGGGCTTACTCCTGAAGAGGATGCCCATATTTGAGACTGGGGCTTACTCCTAAAAAAGAGGCCCAGGTTAATGAGGACTTGAGACTTATTCCTAAGGAAGATTCCCGGTCTTGAGAATTATTAATGCGGCTTATTCCTGAAAAGGAGACCCATATTTGAGACTGGGGCTTACTCCTAAAAAGGAGGACCAGGTTAAGAGAATTATGGTTGGGGCTTACTCATAAAGAGGATGCCCATATTTGGGAACTTGGGGAATACTCCTTAGGAGGATGCCCATATTTGGGAATTATAACTGGGACTTACTCCTGAAAAGGAGGCCTGGGTTAAGGTACTTGAGACTTATGACTGGGGCTTATTCCTGAAAAGGAGGCCCAGGTTAAAGAGGACTTGGGGCTTACTCCTAACGAGGATGCCCATATTTGAGAATTATGACTGGGGCTTACTCTTGAAGAGGATGCCCATATTAAGGGGTTCTCTCATCTTAGAGGATGAGGTTGAATGAATGAAATCTCAATCTTTAGTGACATAAAGATGTGAAAATCACTAGGTTTTGAGAAATGTTCCACGGAGTTCCTTTCAGATAAGGAATCCAAATCATGAAATCATGCCATAAATGGAATTGAAGAGTGTCTAGAAGACTGAATCTTTAATATGAGAGGTGGAACAACATAATAGGGGTTAAATGGGCAAGAAAGTCACCCAAAAAGGCAGGGGCACGCAAGTCCTGGAAGGTGCGCAAGAACTGCGTTGGCGCGCAAGTCCTGGTCGCGCAGGTATACCTGCGCGACACATGGGAACTTGTGCGTTTGTAAACCAGCATGGTAATACTTGGGCGATCCTTGACCAATGCCTTTAGAATTATATTGTGGTAATTCCAGAAGAGAGGCGTGCAAGTTTTGGTGAGGAAGTAGGGTGGCACTCAAGTATGTTCATTTCCCTTAAGGGTAAAACACCTTAGGTGCGCAAGTGTTAGTGAATTCTAACACTTATACCTTACTACTCTTGTTTAGACCTTCCATTATAGGTAAATAATTACCTTATTAGTGTTCGGAAGACCTGAAGAAGATACTTGGGCATTCAGAGCTCAAAATATGAATTCTGGAAAAATTCCTCCTCCTGAAATGGGGGGCCCATAGGGTCTATTTATAGGCTGGAGAAGACACCAGTAAGTTATCACTTAGGGCGTGCAAGTCAATTGCGCGACCATTAGGTGTCGCGCAAGTGGACTTGAGTGACCGTGATGGAACTTGCGCGGCGCATGTGCTTTTGAAGCCTTGTTCATGCCTTTGTCGATTTTTGATGTTTTCTTCAAAGGATGAATCAATTTGTGCTAAGTCATTTCCCTTTACATTCCTTTGGACAATGTGATGAAAAGGAGCGTCAACAAAAGTCCCCCATCAGAGTTGGATCCGGAATGACAAGAGGATTTGACTCTGAGGAAAAAAGAGAAACCAGGGGTCTTTGTGGTTATTGGAAGTTTAAATTCATGCATTTCAGACATAAAAAGGATAATATTTAAGGTCTAAATAGCTTTGACCGAATGGATTAAAAAATTGACTCAATTCCTTGATAATTTGTTTGAAAACATATTACCATATTCAAGTATGGAGGAAAATATGTAAACTATGACTTAAGAATATTTGAATTTGAGGAATGATATGGAAAAGAGCCAAAAGGCATTAGAAGAAGTAATTCCCAAGAATGAAGTTACAGTTATTTAACAAACCCGTTAGGGGGTTGAAATATGTAGGGCCACCTAAGGGCATTGGATTCATAGTCAAAGAAATAGCATCCTTTGGATGACAGGTCCGTTATATAGACTACTTATGCAAGGCCACCTAAGGGCACGTACTGCATAGTCAGGAAAAATAACTCTTAGAAATTTACTTTCCTAGTGCTAAAAAGCCAGTGAAAGTTTATGGAGATTCAAATTTTCCAAAGTATAGAGTTTTCTGTATGAAAAGAGGTACTTGAATATGGAGAAGATATTTCCAAAAAAGATTATCAAAGAACTGGATGGATATCACTCCTACGAAGGTCTGACCCAAACGTAGGGTAGAAGAATATAAAACATAGACTTGAATACTATCAGATCATGAAAAATGATATGGGACAAATATGTTAAGGATGACTACTTTTGCGGATCCCTATATACTATCATTTAAGACCAACAAGGGCAAAAGAGGATTTATTCTCAATAATGAAGTTACCAGTATCCGACAAACCCGTTAGGGGGTTGAATTATGTAGGGCCACCTAAGGGAATTGGCTGCATAGTCAAATAATAGCATATTTTGGCTAACAAATCTGTTTTGGAGACTGTTTATGCAAGACCGCCTTAGGGAACCTACTGCATAGTCAGGCAAAATAATTCTCAGAAGTTTGTCATTTTTGTGACTAGAAGTCAAGAAAAGGGTTATGAAGATATGAAAATATTTAAGGTTAGGATTGTGACACATAAAGATGGGTATTTTCCAATGTATGAAAAGATACACAAATCAATACTAACCATAATCATGTTGTGGTTGGGTCCTAAATGGAAATGTTGGACTTCACTACGTATCCCATAAGGATTAGAATAAAGCCATACATAGTTCTTGAACTATAGTTTAATGTCGTGTGGGAAAAAAGGATTGGAGATATTAGTTTAGGGTCATAGAGCTTGGACCATTATAATAAATACACAGTGTGTGTTTTCATGGGGACTTTTCAGTCAAGGGACTGAAAGTGAAATTTGGGGTTAGGCCCAAAAGACTTGGGGCTAGATTTGAGGGACACTCGAACGTTCCTACATATCCCATAAGGATGGGAATCAAGACCACATAGTTTTAGAAATACCCTATTTACAAATTTGGTTCGTACATGTGAAGGGTGAAAGGGGACTTTAGTACAATGATGGTTTAACCCAGGATAAAAGGTTCAGGTATTTCCATGTATGCACGTAGTCTTTGAAATGAAACATGATTGAAAATCAATGTAAATAATGATTCCCTCTCAGGTGAGGGTGTCAAAGAATATTGTAATTTATTGTCATACTGGACAAAATTGTTGTATAGTTTAACGTCGTATAGCAAGGACAAAAGTGAACCAATATAAAGATATTGATTCTAGAGGCGGTTTCACGAATCAACATCGTATGAGATGAAGGTGAACCGATATAAAGAGATGGGTTTTGGGCTTGAACTTTGGGAGGTTTCCTACGTACCCAACCTAGAAGGAAAGGATCAAAGTCCGCGCAGTTCAATTAAAGAATGAATTAGTGATCAAGTTGTTCTTGGGGACAACGACCTATAATGTGGGGTTGGGACTTACATATGGTTAGTAGCCTAAAGAGAGTGTTATGGTTGAAGTTTTCTCTAAGCTCACGTGATTCATACTCAGTGTGAGAAACAAGAGGTAGAAACAACCCTAACGATAAACAGTTTAATGTCATGTAGGACATATAAAGGGACTATGCAGTTTAAAGTCTTGCAGTTAGGACTATTGGTGCTGCACAGTTTAGTGTCATGTAGCTCGGACAAAGCACAATTTAATGTCTTGTAGGACGTATTAAATGAATTTCTGTACAGTTTAGCGTCATGTATTTAGGACGATGGGGACAATATAGTTTAATGTCATGTTGGAAAAAAGGGGAACTGTGCAGTTTAATGTCATGCAGTGAGGACAAAAGAGTACACCATTTAACATCATGTTGGACATATTAGGAAATTTTTCACAGTTTAACGTCATGTTGGACAAAAAAGGGACGATACAGTTTAACATTATGTTGAACGAAAGTGCGAATAGTTTACGTTCATATGCATGGACCATGGATAGTGATGCAGTTTAACGTCTTGCTAGACGTAATGAGCAATTTTAATGTCATGCAGGACAGTGGTGCAGTTTAAGGTCATACAAGACCATAGTGTAGTTTAAGGTCATACTAGACCATGGTGCAGTTTAAGGTCATACAAGAACATGGTGCTGTTTAAGGTCATACTAGACCATGGTGTAGTTTAAGGTCATACCAGACCAAGGTGCAGTTTAAGGTCATACAGGACCATGGTGCAGTTTAAGGTCATATCGGACCATGGTGCATTTTAAGGTCATACCAGACCATTGATGATATATTTCGTGTTTATACAAAATACTTCTTCAAAAATCTGGCATTGGTTGGAGTAGTGATGAGTTCTCCATCCATTGAGATTAAAGAATAAGCTCCATTGGAGTAGACCCTATGTATTGAGTAAGGTCCTTCCCATTTTGGATCAAGCTTGGGAGGTTTCTTTCCTGGTATCATTGGAGTTCCGAGAACTAATACCAATTCTCCCTGAGTAAATGAACGGAGATGAAATTTTTTGTTGAAAGCCCGTTCTATTCGATTCTCATAGACTTCCAAGTCATGCAAGGTGCACAATCTTTTCTCATCTAACCATTCCAATTCATTTAATCTCTTTTGAGATTTTTCATTTGTAGATGACTAATCAAAAATGGATACTCTGAGCGAGGGTAGTTGAACTTCAATGGGAAAGACTGATTCCGTTCCATATATCAATTAATATGGAGTTGACCGCGTTACAGTGCGGGTGGTAGTCCGATAAGCCCATAAAGCATGAAAAGGTTTATCAGGCCATGACTTCTTATCTTTATCCACCATCTATTGTTGTATATTTGACAGAGTCTTGTTGAAGGCTTCTATCTGGCTATTGGCCGTTGCATGATACTGAGATGAATGGTTGGATTTGATGTTGTATTTTTGATACAAATTATTCACCTCGGATGAACAGAAGTTGGTGATGTTGTCTATCAATATGGTATGAGGGACACCAAATCTGGTAATGATGTTAGACTTGATGAATCTAACAATGCATTTAGAACTTACTTCCTTGAGAGGTACTACCTTTTCCCATTTGAAAAAGAAATCAGTAGTAGTAAGAATATACTTAAACTGCTTGGTCGTAGCTTAAGGGTAAGGTCCCACCACATCCATTCCCTATGTGGGAAATGGCCATGAGTATTTTGCTGTATGATGAAACTATGGAGGTTGATGAATGAAGTTTACATGTACTTGGAATGAATGATACTTCTTTGTGAAATCAACACAATCTTTTATCATTGAAGGCCAAAAGTATACAAGACTTCGAATCTGATCAGACAGTCTATGTCCAGACTGGTGGGCACCATAGATTCCTACATGCACTTCTTTCATGATAGCCATTGTTTCTTCTCCATCAATGCATCTGAAGAGAACTCCATCAAAAACACGTTTGTAGAGAATTTTCTCTAAATGATCTGGGATATCATACAGTAAAATTAACCACAGGTCTCCAGATTTGTTCTTTCTTGGCTCTATCAGGTGGAAGTGTTCCATTTTGAAGGTATTCCCTGATAGGTGACATCCATCCTGTAGTATGGCCATATGGTTCAGGAATGGGACTAATTTCATTAATTTCCTCTATTCTGATTCGAACATAAGGTGAAATTGCACGACGGTGGGCAATACTGATGGTTGTATCATCTTGATTTGGATCTTCCAGAGCTGTAGCTATATTAGCCAGTGCATCAGCTTGAGAATTTTTTGATCGCGGGACATAAGAAAATTTCGGTTCTGAATTCCTCCATTAACTCTCTGATGTAATCATACAAAGGGATTAGTTCTTCTTTTCTGATGGCATAATCCACACTGACTTGTTTTATTACCAGGTCTGAATCACCTTTCACCTTTAAATGATTCACTTGTGCTTGAAGCACCAATTCGAAACCTGCGATGAGAGCTTGGTATTCTTCTTCATTATTGGTACCACCTTCCCATAATAAGAAGGAATAAGGCAGCACTTCCTTTTCTGGAGAAATGAGTACAATTCCTAAACCAACTTTTTTGAATTTAGGATTTTCCATTTTCCTCCCTGTTGGACTTCTAGAAGCACCATCAAAGTACATTTCCCATGTCTGAGGACTATCCTGAATAGTGTAGACTTCCTAATTAGGGAGTTCAATATCTGAAGACGTGTCTTCCACTAAAGGTTGTTCATCCAGGAAATCGGCCAGATCTTGGCCCTTTATTTCCTTTTGAGACGCATATTGAATTTCAAATTACTATAAAATAACTGCCGACCTTGCCAGACGTCCTGTAAGCATTGGACAACTAAGGATGATTTTGAACGGGTTATTGTGAGATAACAATTGGACCTCGTGATGTTGCAGGTAGTGTCTCAACTTCTGAACTGCAAAGATTAATGACAGGAAGCACTTCTCAATACTTGAATACTGGGTTTCTGCTTCATGCATAGTCCGAATGAGGTAGTAGAGGTTGTTTTCATTCCCAACATCATTCTTCTGAGCAAGAAAGGCACCCAATGATCACTCTAAGGCTATCAGATAAAGGATAAGTGGCCTTCCTTCAACAAGTGGCATAAGTACCGGTGGTCTCAAGAGATACTTCATGAGAATATTGAATGCTTCTTGACATTCTTCAGTCCACTGGTAAGTGACTCCCTTCTTCATCAATTTGATGAAGGGTAAACTTTTTCCTGCTAAATTGGTGATGAAATGCTGAATATAGGCTAAGTGTCCTTGAAGTCCTCTCAATTCTTTCAAATTTCTAGGAGGTGACATACCATGGATTGACTTGGTCTTCTCAGGATCGACTTCAATACCATGATGGCGTACAACAAAGCCAAGAAATTTTCCGGAGGTTACCCCAAAAGCACATTTTAAGGGGTTCATCTTCAAATTATGTTGTCGAAGCTTGCATAATATGACTTCCAAATCAGCCAAGTGATTAGAACATTGTTTGGATTTAACTACCAAATCATCTACATAGAATTCAACAAACTTCCCTAAGAAGGGTTTGAAGATACGATGCATGGCACTCTGATATGTTGCACCTACATTCTTTAAGCCAAAGGGCATTACCCGGTAGCAAAACACACCCTGAGGGGCTCTGAAGGCTATGGATTCCTCGTCTTCTGGGGCCATTCAGATATGATTATATCCGAAATATCCATCCATGAAGGAAAGTTCTTCATAGCCAGCTGTTTCATCAATTAAAAGTTCTATAATTGGAACTGGGAAATCATCCTTAGGAAAATGTCGATTAAGATCTCTGAAATTGATGAAAACTCTAATTTGTCTGTTCTTCTTCTTTACAGGGACAATATTAGCCAACCACTTGGGATACTTAACTTTTATGATGAAGTTAGCGTTGATAAGCTTATCCACTTCAGCTTCAATTTTGGAAGCATAAGTTGGGTGTGTTCTTCTCGCGACTTGCTTAAATCCTCTATGTTCTTCTGGTAATCCCAAATGAAGAGTAGCAACATCAGGATCAAGCCCGGGAATTTCTGTATAGTTCCAAGAAAATATATCTCTATTTCGCTTTAGAAAGGAAATATACATCTCTTGATCTTAAAGAGTCATGTCTGCACTGATTAAAGTGGGGCGTGGATCTTCTTTTGAACCCAGATTTATTTCTATGAGTTAATCCATGGTGGTAGAGATACCCTATTCAAATGCTGGAGGAGCATCTCTGAGATCTTCTTCTTCTTCTTCTTCATCATGTGTTATTTCTTCCATTTCTACTTACATATCATATGATGAAGCAAAGTTTCCATGATCAGAAGAGATGTCAAAATTTTCACATCTTGAAGAAGAAGCTTCCATTTTCGACCCGATTGATGATGAAGGGTCTTCTTTGGGTAATAAAGAGGAGATGATGGATTGAGAATCGACATCATTGTTCACCTACGATGTTGCTATAACTTCTTCTGGCATAATTGGTGAAGTATAGACTTGTTGGATTTCAGCAGATGAAATGAAGATATCACCATTTGTGCTTTCATCACTACTTGGTGGGTTACCAATTTCTCTAATGTTGTCTGGCTCGATTACCATAATTGACATTATGGATCTTTCCATAAGATTATTTTGATTTTGGTCTATCTTGTCAATTTGACTGATAGACAACACATAATCTGTACTCACATGTGTAAATGGATTTACAAGAATATTCTCCAAACCATATGGAGCATTAACTTTGGTAATCTCCATTGTTGTGGATTTCTCCCTTCCCTTCATGTGATAGAATTCCACCTCAATGTATTGAGACTCACATGTCTTGAACGAGTCCTTATCACCATACAATGTCCCAAATTGACCATAGAAACAATATTTGAGACATTAATGGTATGATTAAGGGATTACCTCATGTTGATGTAGCCAGGTTCTTCCAAGAAAGATGTTGAAAGATGAGTCTTGATCAAAAACCATGAAATCCGAATTTGATACAAGATCTCCAAACTGAGTTCTGAGTGTAACTTCACCCAGTGGTTCTTGTTCATTTTTATCATATCCTTGTAACATCATGGTAGAAGGAGATAAATGAGATTATGTGAGGCCCAATCAACGAAGTGTACGAATGGGCATGAGGTTGACTCCTAAACCATTGTCAATGAAATATCTTCGGATGTCTACGTCATTAACCTTGCCAGATAAGTAAAAAGGTATAATATGTCCATGCAAGACATCATCTTCATCTTCATCAGTGAAAGATATCACTGAATGGCATTCCATAGGATTATTCTCTACGTGATAGACTTCATCTGCAACAATTTCAGTTTCAAACTCTCGAGGACTTGACAAAGCCTCGATGAGTGCCTCCCGAAGATCCTTTGATAGATTCAAAGCATCTAGAATTGATAACTTGGCCGGTACTTGGTCCAGGTGTTTCAATACATCATACTTTTGATCTAGAGGTCTGCGTTTCCCAATAGGAACATGTGGTTTAGCATGTGCCTTGGAAGCAGATACTTTGGAAGTTGATGCATCTTGTATCGGGATAGGAGTTGGCAATATTCCTAGTTTTGGAAGATTAGACCGATTAGATCCATTTACTTTCTGAGAGGAAGAAGATGGAACCTTCAACCGGTTTTCTAGAATAACTGTGCCAGGACTGAATTTGCTATTGGTGGAAGAACTTGCTTGTTCTTGTTGAGCTCGCTGAAGGGCTCTGCCACAAGTTTCTGCTGCGTACACAGTTATAGTAGGGGTAGAATTAGAATAGTGGCTTCTGAAAGATCCACGTCTTCACCTGTATCCTGAGCCTCTGGAACTTCCTCTGATTCCTCTATTTGATATAGGTAATTTGGGGTCATTATAATTGAAACTGCAACTGACATACGGATATGTTAATTGAATCATATTAACAGTACCGAAAATCAATTCTTCATCTAATGAAGACTCTTCCTGACTAGCCAATTTAAGTTGTGCCGTTTGATGGGGCGGTGCCCGTTGCTTTGAAGTAGATGTCATGAAATCTGCTAGGGTCAAAGACAAATTAGTCTTTGACACGTACACATCTTCTTATGATTCTTTCTCTTTCTTTGAATCATGCCGTTTCTTCGAGGATTTTCTCTCTGATGAAGAGGGTTTTGCTGTGACATTCATGGTAGAAGGCACAATTGGTTTCTTCAATTGCGTTCTCAAAATAGCATGAGTTCAGTTGATCTCCTTTATGACCATCCACTCATCATATTTTTGTGCATTTTTGCTTTTGACTTCTTGCCACTTGCCTTATTCCTCTGGAACTGTAGCAGTAACACATGCTACATGGGCTGAAGAGCCTTTCAGTTTCACTTGTACCTAGTCGACCATCATTTATAGGAGGTCTTTGAAGACAAAACACTCCTGGATGGGATTCCCCAACATTTGATGAAAGGGGATATAATTGGGACGGTCTTCATCTCCTTCCTTGTTTGGCCTCTTGGGCCTTGGCAGCTGAACCAAATTATTCTCCAGAGCCGAAATGAAGTAACCAGAAACTTGTTCATTTCAGAAAGAGTACGTTTTGCTCTGTAGATCCTCAAATTGTTTTTGTCTTTGATTTCTTTGATCATCTTGATGAAACAATCTTTGATGTTGGAGCTTAGGAGGTGGAGCCCTTCGAGAAGATGAAGGTTTTGAAGTAGAAGCAGGTACAGGTGTTTGTTTAAGCATAACTGTAGCAGTCTCTGCTTTACCCGTTATCCTTCATGGAGCTGATGGAATTACATGAGATTTAGCCTTAGTCTGTATAAGAGAATCATCAATCTGTTGAGCGATTGACGTAAGGTCTCGAAACCCTCTTGTTTATTTCACAGGGATCAGCGGCGTGCATAATTCATCACACAGATTTGCCACATAGATTGGCAATAGTTCCTCTTGAGGGAGTGCTAAGCTCAGGGAATATGTTAACCCCTTCCAGCGAGAAATGAAATCAGATACTCTTTCATTATCCGTTTTCTTACAGTTTGTAAGATTTAAAACTGTTGTCTTTGGAAAAGTTGAGCTTAATTGAAGAAGAAATCGTTGACGGAGATCTTCCCTTCCGGTAATTGACCGGGATTTCAAGCTTGTATACCAGACAAAAGCTGGTCCTTGCAAGGTTCCCACGAAGCATCTGAGTTTCACCGCTTCTTGCTGCTCCAGAGTTCCCATCATAAGATCGCAACAAGACACGTAATGCGTCAAATGTTGTTCAGGATCGCCTGATCCATTGAAAATAGTGAATACAGGGTTCCCAAAATTTGATGGTGGAGAGATTGAATCTACCCATTCAGGGTAATCTTTCTTTTCTGGTTGAACCTGTGCACACTTTCCTTCCATATCATCCAACTGAGATATTAATCAATCAATAGTAGTTATTAAATTTTGAGAAACATCTGGTTGAGATTGAATCTGAACAGGTGCACTGACTGGATCTTGGACTGGTGTTGCAGCTGGTACTGCAACTGATGGCAGCACTACCAATTGTTGTTGCACTTGACCCGTAGGATTAGACCTGTGAGGGTGTGCTGATAAAGGAGGATATTTTTGATCCATCTCAGTAGCTGCAACAAAATCCCTTAACTGACTGACTCCAACATGCTTAGGAGGAAGACTACCCTGAAGTAGTTCTACGATCATCCTCTTTAATTCCTTCATTTCTTCCTCCTGTTGCACAAATATTTTCTCTAGTGAGAGTGATTGGCCTTCTCCAGAGAAAGGATATGTAACCCGATTCTTCCCCTTTCCCTTGGATGATCCCTTTCAGAGAGGGGGAAGTGGGTTATTTGAAGGAACACCCAGATTTTGGGTAAACCTTTGATTTCATGTACACACACCTTCTTCATTTGTGTCTGTGCGTACAACTTCTTGAGCAGGAACCTCTTCATCCGAGTCCCCTGAGTGAGCCTCATCTGGTGGATTAAAAACAACAACATTGATGACATTGATTGATGCATAATGCATCTCATCACTTCTATCAACATTTCTGTGATATTGTCTCCTTCCATATCTTTGATGAGACATTGCCTTTTTTTGATTCGATCCCTCAGGAACTTCTTGATGAACCGTAATTTGGAGAGAATCTCCTGATAATTTTGATCTTTGTTCCTCTTATGGCTTCTTCCCCAATTGAGAAAAGACAGAATTTCTCTAAGGAGGGGGTTGATGATTTGAAAAAGTCCCCAGTCCGGTGGACTGGGGCTGTTCCTCCTGTCTTTGCTCAACTCCTCGAATCCTATTTGTTGATTCTGAGGGTTGGTTGAAAAGAGTCCCCAGTCTGGCAAGCTGGGGTGGCTCTTGACATGCTATGTCTGAGAATTTCTTAAAATCTCTCCTGATCTTGCAGACCTTGGTCCGAAAATTAGCTGGATGCATCAATAAACATCCACTTTTATCCCCCCGGTTCAAAAGACCGTTGGATGATTTCTGACACTTCTGTCACTTGGTGATGTTCATGCTCCAAACGAGAGGCCTGTTCAATATTTTCGTTTGCTTGATGCATGAGTAATTCAATAACTTGTTCTCTGTATTCTTGATTTTGAGAGGAACTAGTTGAAGCCTATTCTTGGGAAAGATTTTGATTACAAACAAAGCCAGGTATCTGTGGCCGACCATGGGCAATAACATTGCATGAGGCCATTTTTTGCGGGCTTTACTGACTGGAGAGCACCGTGAAATGCAGTGTTCCATGAACACCCCATCCTCTGACATGAATACCAGATGGGGCATTGGCAATTAACTACTGCAACTTTCTTAGTGCTCCAAGGAATGAACACTGAAGGTCTCTCTGCTGCTTTTCAGCTTTCGGATATTGAGAGACTGATAGATATGCCAAGTCAATTTGGAATTGTAAACCTTTTATTATCTTAACATGATTTTCATATTTATCATAAGATAATAATTTATTTTTCAACTGACAAAGAGTTTTCCATATGTTGAGACGAATATCATGAATTCCATCTTCTGTCAACATTTCTGGAATGTCATACTGAGAATCAGCCAGAGGCCAAAACATGACTGGCACTTCACCTTTCGCCAGTTGTTTTCTCATGTTCAGCATTTCCTCTTTAAAATTTGATGAAGATTCTTCTACCTGTTTTGACCAGAGCTGGTGCTTCCTTGTTGCTTCATTGGATTCAATAGGATTGGTAGAGAAATCACTGATTAAACTAGAAGATGCATGACTTAGCGGTGGTTCATAGAATGACCTACACCCTGGGCTATCTTTCGATTGAGAAAGTATTTCACCTGCCAGCGATGAAACATCAGAAATGAATGGTTTCGCATTTGCAAGTGCCTCAAGATAAGAGGGCTTTCTCAGCACTACATTGTCCACTGGAGCATTTTATGGCCAATGTGAATCACTACTGTAGAGAGGACTTTCGCAGCGAAATTCATCATCATGGGGAGTACCACCATGGTGGGTTACAACAAAAGATGAAATCTCTTGCTCCTTGGTCTTCTGGCCACACAGAGGGTTCCTGTGGCTTTCATCTGAAGATGAAACATCGAGATCGACCGAATTTTCATGAAGCGAGCCTTCATGAGGAAGTGTCTCTTGAAGACCTTCGAAATTAATGTTACCACTATTAGGAAATGAGGGAGTAGAATCTTGAATTCCAACAGATAACTGTATGAGGGCTTCAAGAAATCCAGCATCAATCAAGGCCTTGTTACAGATTGGCTGTTGATCTCTTGACTGTGCTGGGTGGGTCTTTTTCTTAGACTCCTTCTTACTCACCTTGGAAACCACTTATTGAAGAAAGTGGCAGCTCTGAGCAGGTGTATGTGCCTGATCAGGAGAGATGGCTAGGTTAGGCTAATGATCTCCACTCAAATCAAGTGTATGTACCTGACTTGGTTGTCCGTATGATATGGGAGATTATTCCCCACAACCCTCTTGGACTGGAATAGATGTGTGTGTCTGTTCCGGAGTGAACTGTTGATGTGTCACTCCACTGGTAGAGATAGATTTATATGTCTTTCCCTGAGATGCCGTTGAAGCTGTTATAATATCCTGACAAGAATCCAGGATATGAGAAGGAATTTTCTTCTTCTCTTTCACCATTGATAGAATATGCTTGGTGACTTCAGCTGCCGGAACGAGGATATATGTCCATTCCGGGCTTGGAGTAGGTGTATGTGCCTGCTCCTATTCTCCTTTTCCTGTCAGTGAATCCTGACAATACTCAAGTGTAGGGGCAGAGAGTTGAGTCTGCCTCCTTTTTGTCGCCGTAACTTTCTGACTGACTTCTCCAAATGCTACAAAGAGAGACTGTTGGTAGTCTTGATCAATACTAGCAGGTGTATGTGCCTTCTTATTGCACTTCTCCGAACGTGGTTGATGAGATCCATCATATGTAGTCAAAAGAGCCTCCTGACTAGCTGGTGTTGTATAAACAGGTGTATGTTCCTGCCTATAGTACTCCGGCGGAATTGCCTGGCGGGATTGGCGTGATGCTACCAGACGAGTCTATTGGACAACAGAATTAAAACGTGCAGGTGTGTGTGCCTGCTCGTTGCTTGCCACCAAGTTAGGTTGGTGGACTTCTCCGGAGATGGCAGAGATGAGAACCTACTCACTGTTAACCATATTTCGCCTCTGGAGATTCGTCTTGCCTGCTCGGGTTCGAGGAACCTGATCCGAACGCCTGGAGTCGGTTCCCTCATCATGTTGAGTGCGCACTACTGCACGAGTCTGGCGGCGATTTTTAGTGGGAGCCCTCGGGAAGGACCCCTGTCTTCTTGAATTAAGGCCCTGAGGGAACTGCTCATTCACTTCCTCAGAATAAGGGAGCGAATGGTGATTGTGTTCTGGGGATAATGACCCAAAACGGTTGGAGACGGTGGTCAGCACTGCCTGTTTCTTGATCACTAGTCATCGCTGTCTGGACGACCAGGGTGAGTTATTCACTTGGAGGGCTTGTCGGGCAGCCTCCGGAGTTGGGATGGTATCGTGTTGACGGTACTCCTTAACCAGCGCATTTGATACCCAGTGTTGAAGACGCTGATTAGGTGATGTCATCCTCAGAGCGGACGATGATCCAGCAGGAGTAGCAGTAGTGGAATTTGCAGTAGCGGTATTCATAGGTGCGAACTTGAGAGCAACCATTTCCTAGAATGCAAAGAATCTTGGGAAAGAGTGCTTGTTTGATATGACAGACGTAATCAAGATAAATTCAGCCACTACATCTTTTGGATGAGCACATATGTCAATTATTGTTTTTGTTGGCCCTCTCATTGAGTTTTAAATAGGGGCCTAACAAATAGGTAAAACATCATTTTAACTTGGTTAAGGATTCATGTCGGGTTTACCATTTTTTGGTTCCCTCGAGAATTGGGGATGACCTCATCGATTTAAGGTTCAAACATTCCAAGCGGTTTCTAACAGGTTTGTTCGCAGAACCGGAAACATCCAATGATTCCATATCTGTTTGAACCTACTTTCCAAAGGTAGGTGCCCATTAGTTGTAGACTGATGAGGGTTATGAATTTTCATTGGTCGAGAGGATGAGAGGTCAGACTCATCACACCTTCTTGAGGGGAATTATTTTCTACTCCAGGACTCTCTTTATAGATTTAAGTTATGTTCGTGAATCCTTATTACATTACCAAGTATAAAACAAGTTTTCCTTCAGATCTGACAATCAATGATTGATATGTATGAAATTTAGAGAATCTTTTATATGTATTCGAGGTTCTTCATTGATAGAGAATCATCTGTATTTGTTAGATATTCTTGGTCAATGGTATCCTTCGACACATTTATATAGAAGTCTCTTGGTCATTATGATGACCATGCTGGTTTTAAAGCCACTCAGTGGGGCACTTGAAGTTTATTGTCATTCAGAAGGACATGGATTATTTCAGAGTTGGGATCGAACTCGCAGATGGGATACCTACGTATCCTTTGTTTAGAAAAGGAATCAGAACCCACGTAGTTCGAGTAAGGTAGTATGATGTTTATGATTGATGGATCAAAGAAGGATATCATAATTACTTTTACACTCTAAGCTCACGTGAGTCATGCTCGGTGTGAGAAACAAGAGGCATTGGTAAAAACCAGACAATTGTGCCATGAAAGATGCAATCATAAGAAATAATGTGGGGATTATGTATGTATGAGTTCCCAGATAAATGAAGATTAGGATTTACTTCAGGGAAGAAATCCAGGAACATGGTCCATAAAGGTATATGTGCTTCATGGAGATTTGAATACTCTAACTGGGGCTTACTCCTGAAAAGGAGGCCCAAATTATGAGAGGACTTATGATTGGGTTTTACTCCTGAGAAGTAATCCCATATCAAAGGTATATTAGGACTGGTTAAGAGAAATTAAGACTGGGGATTACTCCTGAGAAGGAGGCCCAGGTTAAGGGACTTGAAAAATTAAGGGACTTGGGGCTTACTCCTGAAGAGGATGCCCATATTTGAGACTGGGGATTACTCCTAAAAAGGAGGCCCAGATTAATGAGTACTTGGGACTTATTCTTGAGGAGGATGCCCAGTCTTGAGAATTATTACTGGGGCTTATTCCTAAAAAGGAGGCCCAGATTTGAGACGGGGGATTACTCCTAAAATGGAGGCCTAGGTTAAGAGAATTATGGTTGGGGATTACTTCTAAAAATGATGACCATATTTGGGAACTTGGGGATTAATCCTAAGGAGGATGCCCATATTTGGGAACTTGGGGATTACTCCTAAGGAGGATGCCCATATACGGGAATTATAACTGGGAATTACTCATGAAAAGGAGGCCCGAGTTAAGGGACTTGAGAATTATGACTGGGGCTTATTACTGAAAAGGAGGTCGATGTTAAAGAGGACTTGGGTCTTACTCCTAAGGAGGATGCCCATATTTGAGAATTATTAATGGGGATTACTCCTGAAAAGGATGCCCAAATTAAGGGGTTCTCTCATCTTAATGGATGAGGTTGAATGAATGAAATCTCAATCTTTAGTGACATAAAGATGTGAAAATCACTAGGTTTTGAGAAATATTCCACGGAGTTCCTTTAAAATAAGGAAGATAAATCAAGAAATCATGCCATAAATGAATTTGAAGAGTGTCTTGAAGACTAAATCTTGAATATGAGAGGTGGAACAACATAAGAGGGGTTAAATGGGCAAGAAAGGCACCCAAAAAGGCAGGGGCGCGCAAGTCCTGGCAGGAGCGCAAGTACTGCATGGGCGCGCAAGTCCTGGTCGCGCCGATATACCTACGCGACACATGGGTACTTGCGTGTTTGTAAACTAGCATGGTAATACTTGGGCGATCCTTTACCAATGCCTTTAGAATTATCTTGAGGTGCTTCCAGAAGAGAGGTGCACATGTTTTGGTGAGAAAGTAGGGCGACGCTCAAGTATGTTCATTTCCCTTAAGGGTAAAACACCTTAGGCGCGCAAGTGTTAGTGAATTATAACACTTAGACCTTACTCCTCTTGTTTAGACCTTCTATTCTATGTAAAGAATTACCTTAGAAGTGTTTGGAAGACTTGAAGAAGAGACTTGGGCGTTCAGAGCTCTAAATCTGAATTCTGGAAAAATTCCTCCTCCTGAAATGGGGGGCCCACAGGGTCTATTAATAGGATTGAGAAGACCCCAGGTAGTTATCACTTAGGGCGCGCAAGTCACTTGCATGACCATTAGGCGTTGTGCAAGTGGACTTGCACTACTGTGATGGAACTTGCGCGGCGCATGTGCTTTTGAAGCCTTGTTCATGCCTTTGTCGATTTTTGATGTTTTCTTCAAAGGCTGAATCAATTTGTGCTAAGTCATTTCCCTTTACATTCCTTTAGACAATGTGATGAAAAGGAGCGTCAAGAACATCATCATGACACAGTTTTGATGTCATTAAACATACAGAAACCCTAAAACTGTATTTTTACTATTCACTGAAAATTCAACTTTCTCAAAAAAATCCCAAAATTTCACCTTAACAAAATATCGATGCTCTGATTTCAAAAATGAACTCCATTTTATCAAAATAATTTTCTAAATATTTTTAATTTAATTTTTAAATTAAAACACTATTCACCGAAAATTCATTTTTTTCAGAAAAATCACTAAAAATTACCTTAACATAATATCGATGCTCTGAGTTCAAAAATAAATTTCATTTTATAAAAATAATTTTCTAAATAATTTTAATTTAATTTTTAATTAAAAAACACTATTCACCCGAAAGAACTAATACTTGATTAATAATTTATGAAACCGTTATTCAACCATTTTATTGAATCACATTACTTAATCAAGGTGTCTAAATTATATTAATACTTTCTTTAAGTGATAAAACTAATCCATTTGGTCACATTACTAACCCTAAGCATAAAATCACTATTCATAATTTACTATTCATCAAAAATTAAGTTGATCTTATTAGACTCTAAATTTCGTACTGAACATAATTGTAGAAGACCATTTTTTGAAAATCATTACACATTTTTAATTATTTAAGGTTTACATAAACATTTTTAAAATATCCATTCTCTAAAATTCATCAAAAATATGCATACTATATTTATCCAGACATTTGAAAATTCACAAACATCATCATAAGAAGAAATCACAATTTTTATTTAAATCAAAGGATTACACAAGGCAGTTACGGTCTCCTTACATAGCCCCTTATAACCCCAGCATAGGACCTAAGTGTAAGGTGTGCTAAGGTAAGAGAATCTGAGGGTAGCTCGACCAACATCACACGAGTAGTAATTTCTATTAGCTTGAACTTCTCGCGAAGGCGATTCCGTTCCAACTTTACACGATGAAGTTCGGCTTGGGTTTAGTCTAGAGAAAATCCCAATGGTGCTACCTCTTTCCCAAGTTCCATTAGATGGGCTTTGATTGGACCGAGACTACTGGATGAGTCCATCGAATCTTCTTTCTATATTAATTAACCAAGATCACTTATATTTAGAGACAATAATTGAAACTTTCAGTTTCCAACGGTCATATTGATCAATTGTTATATAACAGTAAAAACCCAACAGTCTTGTTTTAATTATACTAATGTTATCAAATGAAACAATTTTGTTGAGTATAAAATAAAATAACACAAAAAATTAGAAAACAAGATTTATTCAAAATTTCAGGTCGTTACAATCTTCCCCCCTTAAGAAATTGCATCCTCGCAATTTTTAAAATTGGGCTTGGAAATTTCATTGAAAGCACCACATCAAAAAAGAGTCAGTAAAACTATTACTTTAAAAGAAGGAAAGGGAAGTACAAAGGTCGCCTGAGTTAACCCATAATAGGATTCCATGTAGGAAAACATGGATATGGAGGAGAAAACAAAGGATCATGTTCTGAGGGAGATTGATAGAAAACATGATTAGGAGAATGTTAACAACAAGAAAATCACAAACTTATGATGTGTGTAAATGGTCTTTGATTACCCAGTAGGAAACTTAAACCAACAACGTTTTTGTTTTATGTTCCTTTTAATAATTTTGAGGAATTAATTTACTACATAGAATAAAAACATAAGCAAATATACCTACCTTCAATTAGAGTTTCATCCTTTAATAAGTTTCTACCAAAAATAATATTTTCTCCAAATGATGAGCATTCAAAAACACTTGGTCTCATCAAAACACAAGAATCATATTCTAGAGAGTCACACAATCCACAAAATATTAACTATCTATTTCTTCTATCTTTAAACATTATCCCAAAAACATAAAGGGTAAGATAAAACAACTCTTCAAAAAAAAGAACCCCATAGGAAGGGAAACTACTCTTAAATCTTTAAAATTCCAAGGTACTACCCAAAGTTCATCATAGACCATTCCATAAATAATTGTCCTTAAAATTACTCAAAATAAACTAAACTAAAATTTGAAACCCAAATATAAGAAGGATTTGATAACATAGTCTTCCAAGATAAACATTATCCTTCATCTCCATACAATATCAACCACTCCTAACATCTTATAAAAAAAACTAACTAACCGAAATAGATTTTCCCCAAGATAGGTTAATCATTTCCATAAGTAACCTGAATTATTATAAGTTCACCTTAAATTCATCGATTCTTCAAAATATAATTCAACCATTACTCCTCAAAGAAAATACCGTAGTAATCTATTTACCTCGATCATATAGGGTTCCCAAAATAGTGAACGTCTTCCAAAATAATAATCATCTTTTAATCCCCTAATCACCCTTTTTTTAATAAGAAAAGCTTCACTACATCAATATGTGGTACATAACAATAGATTTTTTCCTTAATGATATAAAACCATCTTAGGTAGTGACTCTATGTTCTTATAAACCATTAAAGATATGCTCATAGAGCACGAACTAAAATACAACATGACATAGACAATTATTGCGAAGAAGTTGCATGTACTTTAGTCATCATGATCCATCTCAGCATAGGACTTGCATTGTTCCCTTGTCCTTGAAAATTTTTGATGCTCATCATGCTTCACATCCCTTCCAAGAGAGCATTGCCTTCGATAATGTCCAAATTCTCCATATTTACGACATTGAAAAGTATAAGGTACATTAGATCGAACCTTATCTCTATTAATCACATTATCCATTTTTTTGAAGCAATTGGCTACTTTATGCCCTATCAACCCACAATTAAAACATCTCCCGGTTCCTTTGTGACATTCTCTTTGGTTCCACTTTCCACACTTTTTTCATAAAGGAAATTGGGTCTTCTTTCCCTTACCAACTTTATCAGATGAACATCCTTGAGACTTCATCTTCTTCTTCCTTGATGAATTTAGGAATTCAACTAGGTACCAATTATTAATTGTGATTTTTGATAGCTGGTTTGGAATAATCACAATATGTTCAACTTGATCTATCATCATATCTATCATATTAATAGGGCAATTGTCACATTTCCTATCACATTGGTTGTAGGGACATGTACTTCTATTTCCAGCCATTAACTAAGAAAAGAAAGTATAATTAGGGCTTAAATACATAGCCAATAATCATGAAAAGGAAACTTTAAGAATAGAAGGATAAACTTGTAGAAGAAAAGTATATCCTAACTTGTGATCCCCTAGGTTGCAAACTATGTTATCCATTATCATATATTCTTATGTGAATCATTATTTTATTTTATCATTGTTCCTTTAATAATGGTTCATACTAAGCTTATGAATTTACCAAAGCATATCCCCAAGAGTGTCGTAACCAAGAGTGTAGCAAGGCCCGTTGTCGTGTACCAGTTCCCGTTCGAGTCTAGCTCAAAGCGGTGTTTTTGAGTTTTACCCCTATGTACATTTGTGCCAGAGCCACCTCTACCTGCTCGTATCTAGACAAGGATATATTTTCTTGACAACCCGTTACTTAATACTCACCAAAATACCAGGAAGATTTCCTATATTTAAACTTTTCTATAGGGTTCTTCCTAAAGTTTTCATATCTTAATTTCCACAAATAACTAAAACATACTTTGATACCAACTATATCATCCCACATTTTTATCAGATAAACTTTCATTACATTTTACAAAATCGAAGATCTTTAAGGTTTAGTGTCTTGGAAACCAGGAAATTAAAACATGAAGATATAAAACATTCTTCATAAACACTTGAAAGGCTTCTCCTTAAGTTAATCCTAGGCTCATTACTGCATCTCGTAACCTAGGGATATACATCAAAAGAAAGGGTGAGCAGAAGGTCCAGTAAGGGAAACAAGGGGAAACATTTGACATGTGAACTTGAGATACATAAATAAAGTCATGAAAAAGAACTTTAAGGCATGAGAAACAAATCATGAGGCATATACAAATAAAAATAATGTATTTCATAACTTGAATATGTGGCTACAACATTTAATATTGACAATAATTTCTGTTTCACCAAGGTCCATCCCCAAGGTGTCATTAAAAATTACCAAGGTTATTCACCAAAGCGTCGTTAAAAATGGTCATTTCTAGAGATTAAGTCTTTACCCAATGCATTGGAATGCTATCAGGGCGCACCCTTAAATTTGACTTTATTATCATGTGATCCACATATATCATCATAAAACATTTCATAAATAACCCATATAGGATAAAATAAATGGGTTTCCTTTCATAATCATAACATTTTAAAAACTTCTTTAAAGACATGATCTTTATGTCACTTTAAAACCACAAAAAAGGAAAGCGGATTTCATGTATGTAAATCCCAGAATTTAAAATAGAACATTTTGATATATATGTGAATACCCATATAGAAGAAATAGCTTTGATTATTCACTTAATAAAATAAAAGAACTTTAGAAAAAGAGAAAGACATTTTGAGACGAAAATTCCGCACCATACGACTATGTTTCAGAGTTTTAGAAAATATTGAAAAGAGAGGAGACATGGAGAAACCACTAATAAATGATCCATAAAACAGTATAGGGACAAAATATAATGTATATAAGAACATGGTAATGAAATTTGAAAGATATACCATATGAAAGGAAGAACATGGAAGGAAGACAAAAATAAGATTTCTCTTATGAAAATTCGGCAGCCTAACAACGTCACTTAAACGTCAAAAAAATGGATTTATGTGATCAAATAGGGTCTCTAATAATATGAAAATAAAATATCAGTATGATATATATATATATCATACCTCAACATAATAAAAAGGAACTTGAAAGACTTGACAAGAAAATAGAACTTGAAAATGAGAAGGGTGAAAGAATCCCTTAAAAATTCGGTAGCCTAACGGCGTCACTTAAACTTCAAAAAAATGAATTGACGAGATAAAATAGGGTATCTAATCATGTTATAATAAATGATCAGTATGATATATATAGAGATCATACCCCAAAATAATAAAAAGGAACTTGAAAGACTTGACAAGAAAATAGAACTTCAAAATGGGAAGGGTGAATGAATCCGTTACAAAAATTTCAGTAGCCTAACGACGCCACTTAAACATTCATAAAACGAAATGATGAGAGTAAGAGGGGATCTCTCATAATATGAACATGAAAAGGGAAGTAATAGGAATATAAAAGAACATACTCCAACGAAATAACATGGAGCATAAAAGAAATGACATAAAAGAGAGTACTTGGAAAGAAAGAGGGAGGTAGGATCCCTTACCATAAAATGTAACTCTTAAAACTCAAAGGTTGGGACCTTGAGGGCTTGGGGGAACCTTGGGAGGAATCTTTGGGAGGTAATAAGACCGGAGCATAGTTGGGGGAGAGTTGGGAGTGAAAAAAAATGGAGGAAAGGGTGGGTATTTATAGGGAAGGGGAGGTGATACTTTTATAATTTCAAGGGACACCTCACAAGTGGTTTTCTCAAAACCATGGGCTCTCCCATGGTATTTCCCATGGAGTTAGGCCACATGGGGCCCCCTATACAATAATTCATCACCTTTGGTCGTCCAACCCTTAGAATATCTCATGACATCATCATGACACAGTTATGATGTCATTAAATATACCGAAACCCTAAACCTATATTTTTACTATTCACTGAAAATTCAACTTTCTCAGAAAAATCCTAAAATTTCACCTGAACCAAATATCGATGCTCTGATTTCAAAAATGAACTCCATTTTATAAAAATAATTTTCTAAATATTTTTAATTTAATTTAAAAAAAACACTATTCATCGAAAATTCAATTTTTTCAGAAAAATCTCCAAAAATTACCTTAACATAATATCGATGCTCTGAGTTCAAAAATAAAGTCCATTTTATTAAAAATAATTTTCTAAATATTTTTAATTTAATTTTTAAGTAAAAAATACTATTCACCCAAAAAAACTAATACTTGATTAACAATTTATGAAACCGTTATTTAACCATTTTATTGAATCACATTACTTAATCAAGGTGCCTAAATTATATTAATACTTTCTCTAAGTGATATTACTAATCCATTTGGTCAAATTACTAACCCTAAGCATAAAATCAATATTCATAATTTAATATTCATCAGAAATTAAGTTGATCTTATTAGACTATAAATTTTGTACTGAACATATTTGTAGAAGACCATTTTTTGAAAATCATTACACATATTTAATTATTTATGGTTTACATAAACATTTTTAAAATATCCTTTCTCTAAAATTAATCAAAAATATGCATACTATATTTATCCAGACATTTGAAAATTCACAAACACCATCATAAGAAGAAATCACAATTTTTATTTAAATCAAAGGATTACACAAGGCAGTTACGGTCTCCTTACATAGCCCCTTATAACCCCAGCACAGTACCAAAGTTTAAGGTGTGATAAGGTGAGAGAATCTGAGGGCGGCTCGGCCAACATCGCACGAGTAGTAATTTCTATTAGCTTGAACTTCTCAGAAAGGCGATTCCGTTCCAGCTTCACATGATGAAGTTTGGCTTGGGTTTGGTCTAGAGCAAAGCCCAATGGTGCTACCTCATTCCCAAGTTCCGTTAGATGGGCTTCGATTGGCCCGAGACTACTGGATGAGGCCATAAAATCTTCTTTCTATATTAATTAACCAAGATCACTTTTATTTAGAGACAATAATTGAAACATTTAGTTTCCAACGGTCATATTGATCAATGTTTATATAATAGTCAAAACCCAACAATCTTATTTTAATTATACTAATTTTATCAAATGAAACAGTTTTGTTGAGTATAAAATAAAATAAAACACAAAATTAGGAAACAAGATTTATTCAAAATTTCGAGTCATTACATGAATCATTTATATATATGTGCTCTAGTTGGTTATTACATCCAGTATTCCGCTATTTACTTATTGCATGTTATTAATGCTACTGCTATTTTTATCGTTTTCTTTTTCGTGAATTACTATGCCAGTGAGGGATTAGTTTCCCCACTATCACACCCAAGGCCCTCATTTCTAGTCAATAGCCTCTGGCGTTTAGGGAAATTCACTTGAGGCCATGTGACTAACTGGGTACGGGGCACCTCTGGGTGGCACCCAGAACCGGGATGTTACATTTAGTCTTCCCTGAATAAAACATTCCATAGGCCTTGTCATAATATAGTGTGCATGACACTACATAAATATATGGAACACTATTAATCATAGAAGAGAAATTTTATTACCATACAAATTGTATCAATGTCATGTAAATGTATAGAAGGGTTGAAACAAAAAATTAACTTGGTTTCACTCTTGTATGTATGATATCCAATGTTCTAGAAATATCATAGATCCTAACTACAAGCATGACACTACACATTAAAAATATTGTGACAATTGATCGCAATTTCCCCATCCATTCTTCATATCCAAGGATGGGAAGAACACAGAGAATTGCATTTCAACGTGATCCACAACTAGAAAATCCCACTGAATGTGTTATTATTATATTTCATAGATTCATGATATCTTCAAAAAATGGACTCTGTTAAAAAATGATGATATAATCAACAAAAATTGGCCCTAAATTATTGTCGCCAATGTTATTCTAGAAGAGATTAGGATATTGAAGGAATTTTTCATCAGTAATATGAAAATAATTATTAAGTATCCCTATTTAGTGAATTAAATCATCAATTGAAAAAATATCAAAAATAGCACAATGATAATCTGAATAAGGTGATTTAGGTGAATTCCTAATGATACACATATCCCAGGTTCAAATAAAACTCTGTAAAATTAAAATTAAAGACACGAAAGTAATAGTCACAAAAATACCTGAGAAACCACATCCCTTAGGGCTATGGTATTTTTAACATGATCATTGAGGTCATAAAAATAGGCTTGAAGAGTTTTGAATGTGAAATAAGAACAAACCCAACCCCAAGGAGGGATGATTTTTCTCATTAGAATGTTCTTCCTTAGAGGAAGTTAGTTTTCTCTTAATTAAGGGGAAAATTGTAGGACTAATCCTACTAATATTTACCATTTTGTGATTTGATATCCTCATTAGGATAACGCATGAATAAATTTTAATGATATTCACTTCAGATTATCATATGCTAAACAGCTCGAAGTGAATTAGTGAAGTAGAGGACAAGGCCTTGTATATGGTTTTGAAAAAGGAAGCCTCCAAATACAATGATAAAATACATGAAATGAATTATGTGTTAGTTAATTCCATTAACACTACCCCTGCAGACCATACAAAACACAAGACCAATACAAAGGTGATGGATGAGGATGTTTCAATTCAAAATATGGTAAACATGTAAATGATTGAAGGAGGAATGTGTACCCAAAACCCAAGGTGCTCCCTAAATCTAGGAGTTTAATCGATAAATCTACTATTACATCATTAGATAGCTCCCAAAAATAGAAAAGGGAAAAGTTATGTTGGCACCTCAACTAGAACATGAAAAGGTTTCACAATTGGGGAAATATTTTCTTGACAAGAGGAAGACATAAAATAATTGAGGATTCTCAATGTATAACAAATCTGAGGAATCCTTTCTTATATTTATGATCTACAAGAATATTCTGAATTTGAACTTCCAACCAGAGTACCTTAACAAAGGGGGTTCACCACAGCCACCAAAGTGAATTCAGAACATTCAATCAATATAGGTTACCATTAAGCAATATACTTGGATCCCACTAAAACAGATTGGGAGTTCCCTCTATTGGATATAAAACTAGAATAGGGTAAGGTATATCCTTACAAGCCTGTTCATATAGGAAACCCATTTCAAATACTAGCAGTTATTCTATAGATGGACATACTGATTACTCCCCCTATTCAATCACATAATCGACTAAAAATTCCTCACAAGATCACCAATACAATTTTTCAACAATAGATCTATTATAGGAAATGGAGGAAAGGCTTGTGTTCTTATAACTAAAGAAGAATCCATACCCTAAACGGGTTGATTCGACTCTTCACCTATTGAATTTTGGGAATCCAACATTTCCAATTTTTAGTGGTTCTGGGGACCCAAATAAACACAAGAAACATTTTCTATCCCATTATGACACCATGATGGGGACCCTAAAAACCAGAGTTATTGTGAATCATTTTATTCATGAAATCACCAAAGGGACCAACCCTTGTTTGGAAGATGAGCATGCAATCTCTATAAATTACAGGGTGTAAAGATCTCTGTCAAATGTTTCATTTCCAATTAATCTCAAATTTGTAGAATAAAATAGTCCCTAACCTATCAAGCTGCAAACAATAGAAGAATGAGAGTGAGACAAATTTTCTTCTAAGTGGAAAGGGTTGAAATACACCATAAACCTACAGGTACCTCAAGAAGACTTGGTGTCCATCTATATAGTGAATCTTCACAATGAGTTTCACATGCCACTCATCCCTATGAAATATAGAGGAGGGATTTAGAACCTTTCCAAAATTTCCCAATGAGTCGAATAATCCACCACACAAACCATGGGTATGTACAAATTAATTAACTCAGATCAGTAAAAGGGAACATAGAAAGAAGTGTATTCCACAGTTACACTTATGAAGGCCCCTGAACCCACTCCAAATACTTCACCATATCATGCGGTTTCACCACCTAAGTTTTAGTAATAATTCCATCCTTGTTAGGATGATCAATGGGAGAAGTGGAAAAAATAGATTGAGGGGATGAAGAACATGGAATATTCTTTCCTAAATTACAATGTCTCTATCTATTTTTTCTCAACATTGTATAAAAACATAATCATGTTTCCAAATCCCAAGAATCCCATATGGGATAGTGATGAATATATCTTAAAATATTTCACCTTCCATAATAATTGTTTCACAACATCTAAGAATGATTTGTTTATAAGGAAATCCTATATAAGAAAATGGACTCTAGGAAAGTGAATCTATACAAGGCACCTGCACAAGTGGCATGTGGTTATGCCACTGATCTAGTGGAGGAGAATGAGCTGAAATAAGTTAATTGCATGGGTAAAAAAATTAAATGAATATATGGTCATAAATATTATCAAAAAGACCCATTGTATCCTCTAATCATAGTTTCCACAATATACCATGCCCCTGACAGCTTCTACTACAACACATATAAGAACATCGACAACTCAGTCTTCTAAAATTCATTATTCTAAAAAACAACATTTCTAGAAGATAAAGAACAAAATATTGGAATGTGATCCTATGATAAAGAAAAATTTGGATTTTAAATTTATTATAATTTATCCCTACAGTCCCCGAAGCATGGGAACCACCCCACAAAATGGTACAACAAGAGTTGAGCCACCAGATTGAATCTTCATCAGGCGATGCGTTTATATTTGGTTCTATTAATGTTATTAACCTAATGGATCCCTTCTTAGATTATGATTATGATTATGATCCAAAATCCATAAAAATTATTGGGGAACTAGTGGAATAGGTCTTCATAGTCAAGGATATAGTGGAAGATATAGTCATTCCTGGAGTCACTACTCTAACTGTTTCCCTTTACAAACTGTCAAAACAACCAAAACTCATGAGAGATCTATTGAACAAGATCTATAAGAAAATGGAATACCCCCATAGGCATTACAAGGTATTCCTTGACACTTTCCTCTAGTAAGAACGTATAGAGGATACATCATCACCTAATTAGACTTGATATGTAATTAAACACAGTTGAATTAATCCACTGAGAGAAAAAACACCATTCTCTCATGTTCTAGCGACTGATACTTCCATATTAACTACATTAGTTCCAAAAGATCCTATAAAAGGGATTTCCCATTATGGGAAGAAAAGTTATTCGGACTATAATTATGATATTTTAAAGCAATTACCCTATTACTAGCCATGTTTTTCAATCATGGATGCCTTGATCCTATCAAAATACCAATTTGTAGCACCCATAGAGGCCTTGTTAAGACCTAATTTTTTTATGTTGGGGTTGCTGCATCCATAGTAAATCATGAAGAGACCGATCCTGTGAAATGACACATGATCATCCCTTTCATAGACTAGGACATGGATTCCATCATAAAATGACATGATAGACCTTGTATATATCTGGAAGGATAAATGGCATTGATATTCAATAATCCTTCATTAAAAATGGATATGGAGTCAACCTATTCTTGATACCAACTCTTCATAAACTAGTTTTTAACAAATCACATCTGACCCTGTCTACTCTATTGTTATATGTTTATGAAAAGAACAAGAAAAACCCTCCTGGTGAGATCAAACTCATGATTCAGATTAGGGATCTTATTACTGACTAAAAATTCATGGGTTTTCAGAAAGATATGAACTTCAGAATTCTTATGGGAATACATTGGATAAATCACGTAACACCCCAAGCTTCCACGGTACGTTTCTCTTTGAATAATGCAATAGCATGTGTTGTACTCAACTTCGAGTTCTAACACATACCACAACCAATCAAACTAGCCGTTATGAATAGTAATACCCACTTTTTGAAATTTTATTAATTTTATATTTCAAAATGGACTTCATTTTTGGATTCAGAATATCGAAATTAGCTTAGGGTGATTTTTTGGTATTTTTCTGAAAACATTCAATTTTTTATGAATTGTGAAAAAACACTGAGTTATAGTTTAAAAATGAATTTTTATTTTAAAAAATATTTATTTTATTTAAATTTAATTAAGCTCAAAATATATACATAATACCTATATAAGTTCAATGTAATTCATTGGAGTTATTTTAGAATAATTTTAGATATATAAATATTTTATGGAACTTTTCATCGTCTTTTACCCACCTCCTAGGAGAATTTGGAAATTCACGTAAAACTTAATTTTACCACTTCTGTGAGTGGAATTTCGAAAATCCAAGAGACACGGTTAATGTGAAGGAGTATAATGTGGTTCAATAAGATAAACATAATTTTTGGTGAAGAATTACTTTTTACTTTTATTTACCACGGTTATAGGGTAATTAAGGGTAAAAATGACATTAATATTACCCTAACACATGTCCTAATTCTATTGGACAAGTGTATCTGGACCCAAAACAACCTTAGGAACAAAATATTATCATTTAGGTCCACTTGGATTAGATTAGGACATTTATTATTATTTAATTCAAAAAAGAGTTAAAAGAGTTAAAATCAAAGTTTAATTACTAAAACATTTTTAATATAAGGTTATAAAAAAGATAAATTCGATTGTTAATATTCATTAGAAATATAAAAATATTTCCTACATAATGTTAATTTATTTATAATTTTTATACATTAAATAATTTAATTTATTTATGACACAATGGTGATGCAATAATTACCAAATTAACGAAATATTAAATTAATTGATATTATAAATATACAAATAAATGTAATTTGAGACTTTTTATGAATTAAAATAATTTTTTTGGTTAATATGACATATTATTATTGGTTATATGAATTTTATTTGAAGTAATAATTCTATTTTGAATTTATCAAAAACAAAATACCCAATAGTGTCACAATTGACATAAAAGAGTTTTTTAAAAAAATATTATATTATTAATTGATATTATATTCCTAAAAATCTAATGTTCGGCCAAAGGACATATATAATGATAGGTGTATCATTAATGGACCACTTTGGGGTCTCTTGGAAGTATATAGTATGTTTATTAACTATATAATATAAAAACACCAAGAGACATGGTAAATGTCAAACTATTTAACTAAGAGTCAAATTTAAAAGATAAGGTTACTATAGTGAACCAAACCTGTCTAAAATATATTTTATGGGTTGTTTTCTACCCATTCCCACCTTATAAATTGAATAATTCACTTTGGATCCATTAGAAACCGAATATTAATTTATTATAAATTAATAAATTAAGTTTTTCCTAAAGAGCCCCTCCTCCCCCTTATAAAAGGACACCAATTCTAACCAATTCCTCACACCTCTCAAGCCATTTGGCTTGGCCAAAATCTGCCCAAATATCCTCCCAACTTCCCTCACTTAAACCTAGAGGCATTAGTTTGATCAGAAAGCCAACCTAAGGAGCCCTTTTGATCAAATCAAAAGGATGAACCCGAAGAAGAGGTAACGTTTTCACCACCCTCTTTCAAGTTCCTTTCTTATTCAACTTCTTCTTTCTTTGTTATTTACATTCTAAAATAATAAATCCAGTATCTTATATATATTGTGATGTTATTATAGATATGGTACAACCATATTCAGTATTATATCCATCCTTTGAATGACATGTCACCATACGTGCGTACGTATGGCTTACTGTCTCCACGTCGTGGTGTAATTGTTATTCAAAACATTATTATTTAGATGGTTATAATAATGATGTGTAATTAATGTAAATAATAAATATAACATGATAATTATTCTGTATATATTATATACCATCCAATTATATATGATTTTAATATCAAAATATTGATATTATCGCTCATGTGTACGTACGGACTACGGTCTCCACGAATGCGATGAGATTCCTTCCCCATAGTATCCATACACGTATAATTCTCATTTTATGATTACAAATAATTTTTAAGGACTTAATATAATTCTGTATATGAATAATATTCAACCTATCCATAACAAACATGACTTATGTAACAAAACATATAAAAGAAAATGAGTAAGTTAACACCCGAAACGATGTTAATACTAACATATTATTAACAAAGAAATGTTAAAAGATCATATATGATATATTATTAATGTATATGATCATTGTGTAATTCAATAAATATTATATCACCATTATACAGGAGGCTAACCTACCCTCAACCAAGGAAAAAATACAAAGTAAGGGGTTTCTTATCTCACATTTAATTCTGTGAGATTTCCATTATTCACCACTTATTTATTCCATGTAGTGTGTGTACAGTCCATGATTGTATTAATTGCGTAATATAATTTAATTTTTGGATATCTACATCATCATTTTATGATCCTTCTTTCATGGGTGTATGTTTCTTATATTACCAAATTGATAAGGGAATTTGAAATTTCAATTTCAATTCATTCGTCTTTACGCATAATTCATCAGTTATTTTACTCCATGATTATGTGTGGAATCACTATTAATTTGCTTATGTCATAATCTACACTCCACTATCTGTGAATATAATTTTGATACACATAATAACTCCATTTATAATTTCTCAAGTCATCTATATGAACTTGATAAGAGTAATTTTAACTCAATCTCCATTTGTTGTGTTAAATATCCAATTCATTAGTGTTGTCTTTACAAGAATATGTGTGAATGAACTCTGATTGATTTACAATGAATATACAATCATATTGAGTGTATTTATATTTTTCACACATAATTATGCCATTGATTTATCCTTAACCTAAGGATACAGTCTTTATAATAAGTTTCATCTCAAATTACATTCCATTGAGACTCCTTTGTTGTTATACACCAAATCAATTTTATATGGTGTATATAATGTACTTTGACATAGTATATCAGAAATACCTTTATTCTCATGATATTAAAAAGTTTTGATTACATCAATTATTTGTATTCAAGTGTCTCTCCTTTGGTTAGAAACTCTAACTAAAATATCATTTTTAAATGTTTTGAAGATTTATTCTTTTAAATATTTCTCATTAATGTCCATGTTTTAAAAATGGTTTTAAGGATTTATTTATATGAACATTAAGGTTTTAAAATTAAAATTACATTTAAACATTTCAAAGTGGTATGGGACACTTTGTTTCAAAAATATATTTTTAAATGGCTTCTTGACAAATAGTGTGACTTTTAAATGATTTCAAGAAAAATGGGATATTTCTCTCAAATAATTTGGATGATTATTTTCATCTATGTCAATATATTTCATTATTCTCAATTGCGGTTAATCTATTACAATACAATCTTCCATATTTTACTGAATGATTTATGTTTGAATATGGATGTGTTATTTTTATACCATTCATGGTTAATGGATAATGTGTTGAAATTTCGTATGCTAGTTTCAATACAAATTTTTATGTTATGTTTCAAAATTTTCATAAGAGGAATGCATTAGACTTAGTAAGTGACAGGTGGAGCCCGATATAGCTCCTTGATGCATCGGTATGTCTCATAAGACAAACTAGTGTCTTGGCACAAGGCCTTGAGAAAATCTTATTTGTAGTCTTGGCATGAGGTCTTGATTATGTGGTTATGATAGTCTAGAATTATGCATTCCATCATTATGAAAGTATTTATTGATATTTCATGTGGTTATTCTACTAGTAGAATATCCACCTGAATAATTAAATGGAATTATTTCATTTTATCTTTGACATATTATGTTGAAGTTCAAGTTCAAAAGGATTTTGTTTTAGTTATACATTGCCTTAAATGTTTAATCTTATCTATGAAAGTTTCTGCTATATTGTTATCCTTACTGAGCATCTGATCTCACCCCTTTAAATGTTTTATTTTTCCCAGGATGTGAAGAAGTAATTTATGAATGACATGCAGGGTTAGTATGAGGGGATATGAAGACAAGATGTTGTTTTAGTTTTTTTACTTTATTATGTAATGTAAGACTTATGAATATATCTAGTGTTTCCAAGACTACTAAACTAATCGGTCTTTTGAGATTTGATCTTTTGTGATCATGCCAATGTTATGTAATAATGCACCAACTCTGGGTAACTGGGGTCGGGGCGTTACAGTTGGTATCAGAGAAAGTTTAGTACAAACATTGGAAACTATATTTATATAAACTCTGATTAGAGCACATAGCCCTAAGACAGACATTGAGGATTAGTATAGAAGAACTTCCTAGAATTTTGGTATTGTATAGATTTTGTGAGTTTTCCAAGAAATACATCCCTGTCTAGATACGAGCAGGTAGAGGTGGCTCTGGCACAGACGTACCTAGGGGTAAAACCCAAAAACACCGCTTTGAGATAGACTCGAATGGGAACTGGTGCACGACAATGAGCATTGCTGTACTCTTGGTTACGACACTCCTGGGGGATATGCTTAGGATAATTTACATTTTCTTTTCAAATCTATTTGAAGTATTGTAATATAAGATGAGAATTAATGACCTTGGTTAATCATAAGGTGTTTCAAATTGAGAATATGGTGTCATGATATTCTCTAAATAATTTTATGACTACTGTTACTCACACAATGCTTTCTGGTTTTAGTCAATGGCTGGAGTCCAAGGAAGTCATAGTAACTTTGAGGATGATGTAGAAGGTGGGAACGATGGTGGAAATGAGAAAAAAAATGGAATTTTGATAGGCTTAAAATATATCATGTTAATTCCAAATCAGTTTTCCAAAAATATGATCAACAACGTGTATATTATCCAACTCCCAGACTCAAAAAAGAAGAGAAAGGTGATGAATGATAAGAGATCCAGCAGTGGAGACCATGGAGAAAAGAATCCTAAATTTCCATCATGTTGGAAATGTGGAAGGAGACACCCAGAAAAGTGTCTCAATAGAACAAAGAAATGTTTTACATGTAGGAAAGAAGGACATAAAGTGAATAATTTCTGAGGAAAAATGAAGTGTACTATGGAAGAAATTAAAAATGGACTCAAGAATCCATTTACAGTCATTTTCCGAAAATGTAGGGGACCTGGCCATTACCCGAGTGAATTACCTATTCTATATGATATTTTCTTGGTCAAAGAAGAAGCTATATGGAATTAAATGGTTGGAGAAAAGTTTAAAAGTATTATTGCTCCTTGTTGATGGGATTACTTTGGAATAATTTTCTCTTGTATTTTTAACCCAGTAGTTTTCCATGTGAGAATGATATTTGAGGAAGTATTATCTTTTCCCTTATGGATATAGTTATAAATAACCATTTGGTTTTATATGATCATTGGGTTTGAGGCAATTACAAGTTATTATATTTTGTGATGAAAATGCAAGGTATGAGATAACATTTTTGGTTAAAATAATGTTATGGTTATTTTGAGAAATTTATCTCATTTTGGTAGTGTTATAAAATATAGTTTTTGAAAAAGGACAACACACAGACCATGTGACAAGCCGTCGCGTCAGACAAAGCTGTGGGAATACAACCCACAACCAAAGTGCGATAGGGATTTATCGCCTACCACTGGACAACATGAAGTCCCTGGTTATTGTGACTAATTATTTTTAGTTAAATGATTTTATTGATCAATAATAAGTTGATTTGGGATCTTATGTCTTATCAAGTGAATACCCTTAGTATAGGAAAATTATTTGGTGATTAAGTGAGAAATGTTATTTTGGAAGATGTTCGCTTTGTTGGGAACACTATATGCCCAAGGAAAGTGGAATACTATGGGATTTAATCTGAAGAGTAATGGTGGATTGTTATCTATGTTTTTATTGTGGATTTATAGTGATTTGGGTTATTTATGGAAATGATTAACCTATAATAGAGAATATGAGATTAGGTTAATTACTTTTAAGTATGTGACTTTAAGAGTAGTTGATGTCATTTGGAGATACAATTTAACATGGAAGACTACATAACCAAATAATTCTAAGTTTTGGGTTTCAATATTAGTTTGTATTATATTGAAGGATTATAAGGACAATTGTTTATTGAATGGTATTTATATATCTCTGGGGTATTGTTGGTTTAATTTTAGAAATTAAGATTAGTGTTTCTTTCTATAATAGAATATCATTTTGGGGGATCATCAGATCTTATACTAACCATTTTGGTTTTGATTAATTTCTAAATAGAAGGTAAATATATAGTTTATCCTTCGTGGATCATGTGATTCTATAACAAGTTTATTCTATCTCTTCCAGTGTGACCAAGTCTTCTTGATTACTCATCGTTTAAAAATGAGTTAGTAGTAGGAATTTATTAAAGAATGAAACTTTACTCAAAAAGTATGTATATCTCTTTATGTTCTTAGTCAATCTAAGAAATTAATTCCTCATCTTTATGTAATGTAACTAAAAACAAAAAAAATGTTGTCCGTTTACTTTTCCTATTGGGAAACTAATGACCATTTGTCCCATCACAAGTTTGTCATTTTATTGTTGTTAACTTTCTCCTGATCATGTTCTCTATCCCTCTCCATCAGAACTTGACACTTAGTTTATCATCCATATCCATGTTTTTCTACATGGAATCCTAGTATAGGTTATCTCAGGTGACCTTTTTACTTCACTTTCTTTCTTTTAAAGTGATAGTTTTATTTACTCTTTTCCGATGTGGGAATTTCCATTATATTCCCAAGCCCAACTTTAAAAATTGCGAGGACACAATTTATTGAAGGAGGGGAGAATGTAACACCCCAAGCTTCCATGGTACGTTTCCCTTTGAATAATGCAATAGCGTGTGTTGTACACAACTTCGAGTTCTAACACACACCACAACCAATAAAACTAACCATTATGAATAGTAATACCTAATTTTTTAAATTTTATAAATTTTATCTTTCAAAATGGACTTCATTTTTGGATTCTGAATATCGAAATTAGCTTAGGGTGAATTTTTGGTGTTTTTCTGAAAACTTTCAATTTTTGAGGAATAGTGAAAAATAATGAGTTATAGTTTAAAAATGAATTTTTATTTAAATAATTATTTATTTTATTTAAATTTAATTAATCTAAAAATATATACATAATACCTATATAAGTTCAATGTAATTCATTGGAGTTAGTTTAGAATAATTTTAGATATATAAAAATTTTATGGAACTTTTCACCGTCTTTTACCCACCTCCTAGGAGAATTTGGAAATTCACGTAAAACTTAATTTTACCGCTTCTGTGAGTGGAATTTAAAAAATCCTAGCGACACGGTTAATATCAAGGAGTAAAATGTGTTTCAAGAAGATAAAAATAATTTTTGGTGAATAATAACTTTTTTACTTTTATTTACCACGGTTAAAAGTAAATAGGATAATTAAGGGTAAAAATGATATTAATATTACCCTAACACGTGTCCTAATTCTATTGGAAAAGTGAATCTCGACCAAAAAAAACCTTAGGAATAAAATATTTTCATTTAGGTCCACTTGGATTAGATTAGGACATTTATTATTATTTAATTCAAAGAAGAGTTAAAAGAGTTAAAATCAAAGTTTAATTACTAAAACATTTTTAATATATGCCTATAAATAAGATAAATTCGATTGTAAATATTAATTAGAAATATAAAAAGATTTCCTACATAATTATAATTTATTTATAATTTCAGACATTAAATAATTTAATTTATTTATTACAAAATGATGATGCAATAATTACCGAATTAATGAAATATTAAAATAATTAATATTATAAATACCCAAATAAATGTAATTTGAGACTTTTTATGAATTAAAATAAATATTTAGGTTAATATGACATATTATTATTGGTTATATGAATTTTATTCGAAGTAATAATGCTGTTATAAATTTATCAAAAACAAAATACCCAATAGTGTCAAAATTGACATAAAAGAGTTTTTAAAACAAATATTATATTATTTATTGATATTATATTCCTAAAAATCTAAGGATTGGCCAATTTACTTATATAATGATAGGGGTATCATTACTGGACCAGTTTGGGGTCTCTTAGAAGTATATAGTAGGTTTATTAACTATATAATATAAAAATACCAAGAGACATGGTAAATGTGACACTATTTAACTAAGAGTTAAATCTAAAAGATAAGGTTACTATAGTGACCCAAACCTATCTAAAATCTATTTTTTTGGTGGTTTTAGACCCATCCCCACCTTAGAAATTTAATAATCCACTTTGGAGCCATTATAAACCTAATATGAATTTATTATAAATTAATACTTCACATTTTTCTTAAAGAGCCCCTCCTCCCCCTTATAAAAGGACACCACTTATAACCAATTACTCACACCTCTCAAGCCTTTTTTCTCGGCCAAACTCTTCCAAATATACTACATAATTCCCTCACTTCAACCTAGAGGCCTTAGTTTGATCATCAAGCCAACCTAAGGAGCGCTTTTGATCAAATCAAAAGGAAGAACCCGAAGAAGAGGTAATGTTTTCACCACCCTCTTTCAAGTTCTTTTCTTCTTCAACTTCTTCTTTCATTGTTATTTACATTATAAAATAATACCTCCAGTGTATTCTACATACTGTGATTTTATTATAAATATGGTACAACCATATTCATAATTCTATCCATCCTTTGAAAGACATGTCACCATACGTGCGTACGTACGGCTTACCGTCTCCACGTTGTGGTGTAATTGTTATTCAAAACATTATTATTTATGTGGGTATAATAATGATCTGTAATTCATTTAAATAATAAACATAACATGATAATTATTCTATATATATGATATAACATCCAATTATATATGATTTTAATATCAAAAGAATGATATTATCGCTCGTGCGTACGTACGGACTACCGTCTCCACGAACGCGATGAGATTCATTCCCCATCGTATCCATACAAGTATAATTCTCATTTTATGATTAAAAATAATTTTTAAGGACTTAATATAATTCTGTTTATGAATAATATACAACCTATCCATAACAAACATGACTTATATAACAAAACATATAAAAGAAAACGAGTAAGTTAACACCCGAAACGACATTAATACTAAGATATTTTTAACAAAGCAATGTTAAAAGAACATATATGATATCATATTAATGTATATGATCTTTGTATAATTCAATAACAATTATTTAACCATTATAAATGAGGCTAACCTACCCTCTACCAAGGAAAAAGTTCAAAGTAAGTGGTTTCTTATCTCACTTTTAATTCTGTGAGATTTCCATTGTTCACCACTTATTTATTGCATGTGGTGTGTGTACTGCCCATGATTGTATTCATTGTGTAATATACTTTAATTTGTGGATATCTACATAATCATTGTATGATCCTTCTTTCATGGGTGTATGTTTCATATATTACCAAATCGATAAGGGAATTTGAAATTTCAATTTCAATTCATTCATCTTTACGGATAATTCATTGATTATTTTACTCCAAGATTATGTGTGAAATCACTATTCATTTTCTTATGTCATAATTTCCACTACCCTTTCTATGGATATACTTTTGATACATATAATCAATCCATTTATAATTTCTCAAGTCATCTATATGAACTTGATAAGAGTAATTTTAACTCAATCTCCATTTGTTGTGTTAAATATCCGATTCATTAGTGTTGTCTTTACAAGAATATGTGTGAATGTCCTCTGATTGATTTACATTGAATATCCAATCATATTGAGTGTATTTATATTTTTCACACATAATTATGCCATTGATTTATCCTTAACCTAAGGATACAATCTTCATAATAAGTTTCATCTCAAATTACATTCCATTGAGACTCCTTTGTTGTTATACACCAAATCACTTTTATATGGTGTATATAATGTACATTGACATAGTATATCATGAATCCATTTATTCTCATGATATTACAAAGTTTTTATTACCTCAATTATTTGTATTCAAGTGTCTCTCCTTTGTTTAGAAACTCTAACTAAAATATCATTTTTAAATGTTTTGAAGATTTATTATTTTAAATATTTCTCATTAATGTCCATGTTTTAAAAATGGGTTTAAGGATTTATTTATATAGACATTAAGGTTTTAAAATTAAAATTACTTTTTAACATTTCAAAGTGGTATGGGACACTTTGATTCAAAAATATATTTTTAAATGAATTCTTGACAAATAGTGTGACTTTTAAATGATTTCAAGAAAAGGGGATATTTCTCTCAAATAATTTTGATGATTATTTTCATCTATGTCAATGTATTTCATTATTCTCGACTGAGGTTAATCTGTTAAAATACAATATTCCATATTGTATTGAATGAGTTATTTTTGACTGTGGATGTGTTATTTTTATACCATTCATGGTTAGTGGATAATGTGTTAACATTTCGTATGCTAGTTTAAATACGAATGTTTATGTTATGTTTCAAAATTTTCATAAGAGGAATGCATTGGACTTAATAAGTGATGGGTGGAGCCTGCTGTAGCTCCACGATGCATCAGTAGGTCTCATGAGACAAACTAGTGTCTTGGCACAAGGCCTTGAAAAAATCTTATTTGTAGTCTTGGCACGAGGCCTTGACTATGTGGTTATGATAGTCTGGAATTATGCATTCCATCATTATGAAAGTGATTATTGATATTGCATGTGGTTCTTAAACTAGTAGAATATCCATGTTAATAAGTAAATGGAATTATTTCATTTTATCTTTGCCATATTATGCTGAAGTTCATGTTTAAAAGGCTTTTGTTTTTGTTATAAATTGCCTTAAATGTTTATACTTATCTATGAAAGTTTCTGCTATATTGTTATCCTTACTGAGCATCTAAGATCACCCCTTTCAATGTTTTATTTTTCCCAGGATGTGAAGAAGTAATTTATGAATGACCTATAGGGATAGTATGAGGGGATATGAAGACAAGATGTTGTTGTAGTTTTTTTTACTTTATGATGTAATGTAAGACTTATGAATATATCTAGTGTTTCTAAGACTACAAAACTAATCGGTCTTTCGAGACTTGATCTTTTGTGATCATGCCAATGTTATGTAATAATGCACTGACTCGGGGTAACTAGGGCCGGGGAGTTACAAATCATCCCCTAGATATTACATTATCACCCCAAAAATTCCTCAAATATTGCATCAATGGCCAAATTGGGGCGTGCCCGGATAAAAATGCTATAATAAAATCCTACCACTAACAGAAAATTTATGAAGTATTCTACCAAAGACTAGGTTAAATGTCTGTGACTGAAAATGTTACTAATGTTAATGCCACAAATGTCCTAGATATGATTCCGGTAAATCCATTCAAGATGCTTAGTGAATAGTACATTCTTCCCATCAACCAAATCATTGTGGTGGGTCCAAAATCAATCACACAATCAGAGAATTCTATGATTTCATTCGTGAAAATGGAACCTAGAAATAATAGAGAAGTTGTTTAATCTCTATGTAGTAATGAAATATAGGATGAAAATATATTCATTTCATCTCATGATCTTCAATAAATCCATATTCAATGAGTTAGGTTGGAATAATTTTCCATTAAAATTAATGAAAATGAAGATACTTGTTCCCAGTCCCCTTTCTCCCCTTCATATCTCCCAAAAGGCACCACACTATAAAAGTATTCTAAAGTAGTTTATTTTTCTTTCAAATGATCAAATGTTGAATCCTCCCCTAACTCTGAGAAACATGCTTCATCACCTACTTCCCAATAAGAGGTAAGAGAGGTAAATAACAATGGATAAGAAGAGGAGTAATAACTTAGGGAATCCCCTCCAACATTTTAGGAAGGTGTCACCACCACTATTGACAATATCAAGGAAATAAAACTAGGCACATAAAAAGATACCCAACCCACTTTAATTAGTGTGGAAATGAATTCCGAAGAACAATAGGTATATACCTCCTTCCTGAAGCATCACAGGCATGTGTTCACCTAGAATTACACTAATGTGATATTACTTTATCTAGAGGTGGATACCCACCACTTGGGATCTCCAGAAGATCAATGAGGGCATAAACAAGGAGCTGAAAGTACACAACCAACTCATGGATCCAAAATTTAGGATGAAGGGGAAAAAACCATCAAGTCCAATATCATCTGGGAATTTTATTATCAGATTTAGACTGCCAAAATAATCACATTAATGTTGAAAAATGTGTAAATTAGCGTATTCATCAACTTCATAGATTATAATCGGCAATGTACTAAGGAAAAATTTCTAATTCCAATCACATAACTACTGATTGATTAAATGACTAGTAATATATCATTTTCCATAATGGATGGAAATTTAGTGTACATTTTTTTTAATTTCTCTCAAATATGAATAATCCACCACCTTCAGGGCCCCCATGGAGTATTCTATTATTAGGTATTTCCATTTTCCTTGAAAAATTACGATTCCACATACTAATATTCCATGCATCAAATCTTAAAACCCTTATAGTAGATTTTTTCGAATACTATATTGAAAATATAGTGTTTATGTCTCAAAAACTACAATCACTTGGATGATCTTGAGACCATCATCCATAAACTATGACAACAAAGCCTAAAAATTAACCCCTTAAAATGGTATTTTTTGTAGCATCATGAATGTTTCTCAGCTTCATCAAATTCCATCATTTCATAAAATTCATCCCTGTAAAGAAAAATAATATCCTTAGCATGTCACCACATTGAAATATTATACAGTTGAGAGGAATTCAAGGACACCTATCCTAAATCTGAACCATTATTCCTATCCTCAGAGTCAGGTGTTTTCAATTCTATAAATTTTAGAAGAAAGGGGTCATGTATCAGTTGAATGATGAATGTCAGGAAGCATTAAATAATCTACAAAAATATCTCTTTATCTCACCAATATTAAATCCATTTTTTAGGGAAATATATTCATTCTATATGTGATAGAACATGAGTGATAAGTAGGTGGTTTCCTAACACAAAATAATGATTTTATGAGTGAAAAAATCATTATTATCTCTTTCGAACCATGCTATATTATGAGACTCTTTATTATTATACCATTAATATATTCCTAGAATTAATATTCATAGTTTAAAAACATAGTCACTACTTGTAGAATCATGAGTACCATTTGGCCTATTGTAATTACCCTCTAAAATATATCATTATCCATCCTATATTGGCAGGATGTTCGACATGAAGGGAAGTTATCCTATAGTAATTCTATATATAGTTTGTGCCCCAGAACGTGGTTAAAGGTTATAAATGGAAATATTTTCATGAAAAACACACATATATAGAAACAACATAATTGAATACTGAAATACCTAATGAATAGATAATTTCTATTCAAGTTGGATCTCAAATTCAAGGGATGTATTTTTACGGTGAATCTAGGATCACAATAGGGAAAATAGTTGATTAATCTAATATCAAAAGTTAGTTAAGGTTTCATTATCATTTTCTAAGTAAAGGATGTTTAACATTACTCCTTCCTTCTATTAAAGATCTATAAAAATAAGGAGGAAAAATATCAGGCCCTAATTATAGGCCTGGAACTGGTGTTCCAAATACTAGTGGATCACCTAGGTGTGAATGGTGATTTAGAGTTGATAATCAAATAGATCAATGGAGATTATTATATATGAAAATAAGAGCTAGTCCCCCAGTATGATTATGTATGAGGTTTAATGGTAGAGTTACCCTTGGATCCATCATGGAATCAAATTCCATGATTATAGAATCCCCAGGAAAATGCATTAGTGAATATAGCCATAGATTTTGTGGAGCCAAATTGGGATGAAATAGTCATCAACATTTCTACTCTATGAATGGTCTCAACATTTATTCAAGTCAAAATGGTTGAGATCTAATAAATCATCCATCTATCCTAATCATTTGATCCAACCACTAGGTGGATGATACCAATCTTGGACTACCTCCATAATGGAGTACTCCCATTAGATAGTGCTGAGAAATAGAAAATTTTAGGGGGAGAATAAAATTTCACCCTTTTTTATGTCCCAAATTATGAGTTAGTCCTCCAAAAATTTAGCATTAATGGAGTCATTATCAGATGTATTTATGGAGAAGATACCACAATTTTCAAGACAAAAGTATACTCAATATCCTAGGGTTACACCAGTTAGGATAGTGGATTTTAAATTAAATATGAAGGCATGGATACTTATTTAATTTTATGACACATGATTGCTTCGAATTCACTATGACATGTATTTACTTTCATGTCAATGCCAACTTCATCAATAAACCCCATGTGTTTCTACATTCATCAAAATACAAATTTACATATTCCTTATGGGGAATGGATGTTGTAGGACCATTCCCTCCATCTACAGGAAAATAGTTCACAATATTCTTACTGAAACCAAATTATTCTAAAAATGGGATGAGGAAATACCCCTCAAATAATTTGGGTCCAAAATCATTGTAATCATCATAAAATCCAACTACATTACCATATTTGATGTCCCTCAAATAATGATAATGGACAAAGACACCCGTTTCTATTATGCTATGGTAGAAAATCTATATCAGGAGTACAATATCAAATTCAACCATTCATCATGCTATAATGGAGTTGATAATGGATAGATAATGACCATTATAATGAAACTATCAAACATACTACAGAAGATGGTGGATAAAATAAATAATATTATCCATATAATCTCTTTCATTCCTTGTGATCTTATCAAAATAGAATCCGTACTACCATATGTCTGACCCCATATTCACTATTGTATGGGAAAGAAGAAGTCATGTGTATTTTGGTCCAATTTTCATTTCTCCCCAACTACATATGTGATCAGTTATCCATGGGTGAGAAATACTAGAAATTACTAGATGGGCTGGAGTGACTTGATGAAAAAAGGTTGCACACCTTTTATTATTTAGAGGTCTACCAAAATCAAATAGTGTGAGATTTTAACAATAGGTTCCACCTATATTCCATCCTCCAAGGGGAATTGGTGCTGGTCACTAATAATAAAATCACACCATGGAATAAGCCTCCAAATCATGAGATGAAGTGGAAAGTACCATATTCCATAATAAATTTCCACTATATCAGATCATTTTACTTGATCAGGATGGGTGGAGATATCATTACGAACCCATCCAATGTGAGGTTTATCTAAATGTTCTTCATGTAAGAAAATTCAATACATCTCAACTGCATGACATTAAACTGTGTAGACTGTCTTTATTGGATAAATTTAAAAGGCATGATAGTCATCCTAGAAGTAGAATGTTAAACTAAAAAAAACTACAGAGTCCAAGATATAAGACAATAAACTACATATCATATCATCCTAATCATGTGAAATTATACTACATGGATCACGTTTATGTTTCATAACATAAAACAGTGTATACTTTCTATATATGTTTGACCACAAAAAAATATTATGTGTAGGTACCCCACTACACATTTAACTAGGATCTAAATTTGGATTGATTCTTATTATAATGACATACACAATGAAACCTAGAAATTATGTTACCGGACTATCCATCATTATATAATATATAAAATCCCCCTTTTTACCCATGAAAACACTTGATTTATATTGGGAAATGTTTTCAAGAACTATGTGTGTTCTGATTCATGCTCCAAAAAGATACATAGTGATGACTAAGTCCTATCTAAAGGTCCAACCACAATATTCCTTCCCACATCAAGTGACCCACATCCTTACCATAAGATGTTAAACTGAACAACTAACATCATCATTACATGATAATAAAATCCAAAAAATTTATAAGAACTATGTATGGATTGACTCTCATTTAAATGAGATACATAGTGATTCTTGGATATCACATACTAGTCCATCCACCACAAAATCTAATTTTCCCTAAACTTTATTTGAGTTTCCTTTGTATAGAGTAAGTAACCTTTTACCATTAATTATTTTTCACACCAATAATAGCTAACATGGTATTATGAATTTTTTTAAGGAAATTCCTTTCATACGTAAGGAATATCAATTTTCATTGGGGTTATCATGGTCTTGGAAGCAAGACCTTAAAAGGTTCACCAGATGTCTCCACCTTATGAATTTAAACAGTATGGGTTCCTCAAGAACAATGTGTGGCCTGATTTTAATTCTAATAAGATACATAGTAACATCCATATATTCAATCACGAGGGCATCCATAACACAATATGGGAAATTACACCTTTTTCTTAAGTATAAGTCAGATCTAGATAAGATGATTCAACATGTTTTATCATACTCTACATGATGCTGTATTAAAACTACCCTTTTCTTTACAAATGAATTCAATCAGTGTGGGGGGATATTTTCATAAAATAAATGTGGATTTATTTTTTCTCTAAAAAGATATGTAGTGATTCCTAGGTCCAACATCCTGGTCTAGGCACATTATCCCCTTTTCACATCGAGTCACCTTCATCCTTACTACATGACATTAAGCGGCATGGAAATTGTGACGGCCATATGACTTTTAACTGCATGGTACCTCATTAACTACAAGTAACTTTATTATTTCCATCAATGGAAATGTAGTGACACCCATATTTTTATCCTTGGGCCCCCACCGCAACATTTTACCTCTTTCACATCAACTCATCTTCATCCTCACAACATTCCATTAAACTACATGAGACTTCAATCACTATATATGTAATAATTATCATTTAAATGAGATATGTAAGGATATATTGACCTTATTTTCTTGTCTCATTTATGGGTTAAAGAAACAAACACCACCTCTCAAACATATAAACAATGATCATTACAAAAGTTCTCAATTTTGGTACCCTAATTCAAGGGTCCACTATGGGAATAGAGTTGAAACCTCCTATATATGAGTTATATTAATGAAAATTATCTATACTTATTATCCATTATCAGTAAAAACTATTTATTTCTACTTAGACATATCTGTTCTACACATCATTACCCTAATCATGGACACCATCGAATCTTCATAATATTTCTCTAGATACTGGAAGTAGAATGTGTGATACTTGAGGTCTCATTTTCGTGACTATATAGCAACCCACAACATTTGAATTTTCACAAGTCGCCTAAAACAATGGACTTATTAGCTAGGGGATTACACTATTTGAATCTGTTTTTAAACACCATAGTTATCTTTGGATAAATTTTCCCACAAAATGTACTTCTTAACCAGTGGTAATTTCACCCACAGGAGAAGCATATTCTATTTTTGTAATCTTTTGTGAAATTATGTTGGAACCCTATATTCAAATTTGGTATGTGTACATCCCCCAAAAACTTTTCAAATACCATTCATTTCTATTTAGAAACCCCCATGATCATGGTTTACAATTTCCACCCTTATTTCCGATGTATGCCAGAATGACCTTGGCCTTAATACCATATATTACCTATTATTTCCATAATTCTATAGTCCTAGTATTATGAATGGAAACTAATTGCACCATATTTCCCATGATTGGGTCAAACCAATACAAGATACTTTTCCCCCCATTATTGAGTAATTTTGACTTGGAATACCACTCTCATATTCGATAACCTTCCTTTTACAAACCAAACATTGTGTCGGTGTGGTCTGAATTGATATAAGCATCCTTTGTCCATCAGCAATAGAATGATGGAATGTTGATAACTAATTTTTCCCATAATATTGACACATTCCCTAGTTGTATTTTTATAAGTCACCAACATAATGGGATTTTCATCCAGAGGATGTTTCTATATGAATATGACGTGACATGCCCTAGTTGGATTTTCATAATGTCTCCGATAGAATGGATTTTTTAACCAGGGGTAACTTCATTCCTAGGAGAGAAAACCACTATTTTTAATATCATTTTTTAAATATGGAAACTACAATATTGTGACTCAAAATTCCCCTTTATATATTTGAATAATGTCTGATAATTTTCAGCCCAATGTCTTGTTTGGGTTATCATTTCAAAATTGATGGTCAATGTTGTTCAACATTAAGCACCAATATCTTTTTTCCAGATTTCATGACTTCAAACTGCCCATGAAAAGAGACGCATTACTCTCCCGATTGAAAACTCACTAAGTGAATTCTAGATAAAAAATCGAGTCTCATCTCACTATGCCAACACTATGGGTGTTTTAGGAAAACATCGATCAATGAAATGATAAATGGAACATAATTTTTTTGGATGAGAACCCAAAAAGTATGGCCTATGAAAAATTATGTCTCATATGATAAGCCTTATCCATATTGGGTTGAGTAAAGAATTATGGAAATGACACAAAAATACACAATATTTTCATATTTTTCTATATAAATTTATTAATAGAAGAAATATTATTTCTAGACCCTATCGTATTTGAAAAATTGTGAGTCCTCCCTGACACATGACATTATAATTTTAATGCGATGACATTGAATCAAAATATTCATTTTTATTGTCTTATTATTATTATAAAGAGGCAAAATTCAAGAACACATGATTGAAAAAAATCCTTCTCAATTTTTGTCCCAAAGTGGTGGGTAACATCAACATACTAGAAATTCTCTCCAAAATTTATAGTTTTTCCTCTATATAGGATTTGATAAGTTAAACTATAGATTTATATGTTTTAATATCTTTACATATCCTAGAATATTTTTAGAAGAATCCTACATAGAATTATGGTTCCTCTCCTACTCTTTAGTAGTAACAACTCTTCTTTGTACCAAATCCCCTAACATGGATTAGTGGAGTCTCAATACCTCTTCTAACATGAAATTTAATACTACAAGAAGGTGCATAGTTAGGATATATTTCTCATCAAGGAGATATTAATACTCCTCCACCTTCTTGGTATGGATGATATAGGTTAGTACATAATAGCCATGAGATTTTGAAACTGGAATGATAATTGTTCCTCAAACAACTATGATTTTCATTCATATTCCCACTTTCGAACAATTGAATTCACCATAGGATGGATCTAATGGAAATAAAATACATCATATCTAAAAATTCCAAAATTAAATGTATTTTTATAAAGTAAATATGGTTGGTCATTAGGAGGAGTCTTCCCAAATAACTTCCAGATGACCTAAAAGAAAACGTGGCACATGGTGAAAAGATCCTCCCCTATCTACAAGTATGATTCAAAGTCACTCCCATAGGGATCAGTGTATTCTTTGATTAGTTCACTCAATAAGTCATCTTGTCCTGATCCCTCCAAAATAGAAACTATTTCACTACCAAGGTTGGTGGAACTAGAAGAAAATCCTAACTCTCAGGGTTAGTCACTAAAGACAATGGCATTGAATAATAGGTTACATATATCATCAATATGAGGAGGTCAACAGGAAATAATGGAAATTAAGTAACTAAAGTGGATAATAATACTTACCCATTATTGGATTAACAGCTTGGATTAAAAACTCCCCATTGCTCTGACCCTCTGTTCAATGAGTGAGGACCTCATGGATAGGAGCTTCCTCATGAGTTTGATCAGCGAATGGGATTAGGGGATCTTGAGGATCTCCCACATTATGTTTCTCAACTATAACTCCCTTAGTAATAGGACTAGGATGGCCCTATTTTATTTGGTTAAGAAGTGAAATTTAAATGTTTACTCTAAAAAATGAAACACATGTTGATCTTTGATATAATTCATCTATTGAACCGAGGTCAAATATGTTGGAAAAATGAAGAAGTAGAAAAATCATGTTATTCTAATTAAATATTGAAACTATAAAACTCCTTGAGGGATCATGTGGTATCAATTACTATATTAAATAGGTCCATCATTTAATGATACACGATGTCAAGTCTTGAATCATCCTCACAGGTAGGGGAATACGAAACACATTTATCCAGACATGAATTGGCTCTATAGTCAACCCCCACTGCTGAATTATCACTGAGAACAATATTTTCAAGACTCTAATTATCATGATCAACATCAAACATACATTAGACTATCCAGGGTCCCTTTTAGCCCCTTCCAATGGGAAAATGTGGCCAAAATTTATTATTGAGAGGTCCTCCGATGTAGGAAATTAATCATACATATCATGAGATGAGAAAATCCAGAAATAGAACATGAAACATTATACTATGCATCTAACATTACTGTGGACCTCTCCCCTATATGAATGAATGGGGTAAGACATCGTTTCATATCATGCTGATTCATCCATAAGGATGATGGAATCATAATAATGGGTATGTTCTTTTCCCAGAGTTTCCTTCTCAATTCATGAAGAACCAATGAAAGATCCCTTAAGGGAGTAATGCGATTCGGATTCTATAAAATGAAAGATCTATTAAAAGGGTATCTCATGAATTTCATGATATCGAATGAAATAAAAAAATATTAATACAATACATACACTAAACCAACATTATTTACCACTTTCACTTCAATTCTTTAGATGGTTAAGGGGCCATACTAGTCCTCTTGGAAAACAAACATGATGTGGAAATTGAGAAGTCCCCCCTTTTATTTCCTCCACCATCATTCCCTAACATGGGGATAGTTTTGGGAATTTTTGTGGCTCATCCAATACCCCAAATGGGGGTGAATGTGGCCCCATATTTCATAAATTCTAGTGCCTTTTCAACTGGTTCTTCTTATTCTTTTTCTTCTTCTTCTTATCCTCTAAAAAATAAAATAAATCCCCCTAAAATTAATGATGGTAGGTGAATGATCATATAAGTTAAATAAAAAGAGGGAAATAGGTCTCCAAGGTTAATTTTTTTTATCATTTTCCTATTTATTGTGAAAAACTACACATTCATGTCTTCTCCAAACCAGCAAGTCGTATACCCGCATAGTGGTCATACCTGATCATTGGTTGTGTATATAAATGACTCTATATCTTTCATATATTGTTTTAACTCATCTAGAATGTTGTAAGGGTGAATATAAGAGGATTATATGATATCTTACATATCTAGGATGCATAATCCATCATGGAGACATACCCATTCATCTCAGATGCTATGAGATATTATCTTCCAGACTCATATCACTAAGGGTCACTCATAATTTCACTTGGAAGCCTTTTTAGGCCTCTCTTCTCTCATAGAAGAACTAGTGAGCCGAACACGAGTCTCCTAATAATTATTATTCTCAAACTCCTTGGCTCATAGGATGTGGATTTCTCAATCCTAGCATGCTTTATGATCCTTACATGGGAACTCCATAAAGTCTCCAGAGCTTCCACATCATCCCTATCAATTCGATCCTTTCTATAGCATGTTACTTGACTATAACTTGTCTCAGATTAAACTTGATAAATTAATTTATTTAATACCCCTTTATTGTATGAATATATCTAAACAATTACATAAAAAATATCTATCCCAATTGACGCTTCTGGATGAGGCATCATGATTTTCATTTTAGACACAATATTTTCCACTAGGATCCAGAACTTATGGTCTAATATTGGATGTTTCTCAATCCTATCATTTGTAGGTGTAATGGTTCTTGACTATTGTAGACATTTTAACATGAGATAAAATTTATATGGATCATAGGCCTCAAAAACGATATTGTTGTCAATGTGAGCCTCCTGTATCGTCTCTTTGAAGGCCATAATATGCGCCATCAGTTACTTATATTTTTCCTTTAAATCATCAGTAAATGTCTCTATCAGTGGATAGACAAATAGTATTATGTTTAATTCTCCCAAAACATTCAACAACATTATCATTTCTTTGTACTTCAAATACATACATTAGATTCCATAAATATCCCGACCAAATGGAAAAAATCGAATATTAGGGACTTTAACTAAACATAACCTAACATAAGAATCAAATTGTGTTGTATTCCACCCCCACAACATTTTAAACATACATGAAATTATAAATAGAGCCTTATCATTGTATGTACACAACAAACACCTATAAATTATTTCTAGTACAGGGGTATCTAACCAAATATGGATCAATTATTCTAGTTTGGATACAACAACAAAATCCCTTAGCCTCATACTAACATTGGATTTTCAGACTAGAAGTAGCTGGATACTCAACTAGATTGTTAGGATTCCAGCCAATCATGTATTCACAAAAACACTAGGATCAAACTTATAAACCCAAAAGATATATTATCCATTCTCTAAAATAGAATATAATTTTCCAAGAGAACCCTGATTCCCTAAAGTGGGGAATAATGTAGGGAGCATGGAAGTGGAACTTTCTCCTGAAGGATCCAGGAAATCCCTTATCCACTTTTCAAGATGGATGGAACCCATATGGTGAATATATTTATTCTACGCATTCTTTTCCACCTTAAAATGATCATTGGAGAAGGGAGGCGTAAATAATTAATCCTCATAAATTTATTTTAGTGGGATAAATTCAACATACATATCCCCTAGAATACTGGTTACATAAATTTTGCAGTCATCCGAAACGTTAATGCCAACTTCACCATGAATCAAGTGTAAGGAATTTGTATAAGGAATCCACTGGCCCATAAAATCATGGATAATATATAGGTTCTTGTTAATTTATGTTTTCCCTACCCAAACATCATCAAAGATGTTGATGCCTTACAGCTCCTTGTTTAAATATGCATAATTATAGAACACCCAGAACAACGAAACCCACTCATACCTGATCCCCCTCTGGAATGGAAATACCATTCCTTCTTCAATCATTGAGGATAATCTATTCGTGAATCCTGGAATTATGAGTCATATTAAGGAGGATTTGATTCCCCTATATGCAGCCTTAGATGAAGGGTGTAGTGGCTGTGGTGCATGAAATAGCTACTGGTGACCGTTTCTTTCTTAATATAAGCACCCATGGAGGAAGTGCTGGTAGAAGGTTAGTTGGTGTGCTTCACAATCTAGGACATCAAGAAGTAACTCCATTCCCCGTGGATGAAGGATTTAGTTTTATGTACATAAGTATACAAGGGAATATATTCTATTTGTGTATAATCATGTTTATATTATTCCATGTGCTTCACCATATATGGACATGTATATTCAACCATGTCGTAGTAATCTGGCCTGACAACGTTGACCATGTTGGAAGAAAATGAAATGTATTGTTCAAGGGAAGTCATCAAGGTAGAAATCTAAAACCTTCAAGAATACATATAAATTTGTTTAATTTACATGAAAATATGCACTTAAAATAATTCAACAGTTTTGTAAAGGAAAAGGCTCATGCATGACCTTCGATCTAGTGCCTCACACATCCCACTTGACCAGGTTTCTCACCTAGGACCCTCAACAAGATGCCTAACATAGAATTATTGGTGATGTGAATCCATTCAGGATAGTTTCTAAAGTGGTTGTACCATGTACATTAATTGTCAATATTCTTTAGAAGACCTAATCAAACAACAATCTTGACAAGGCCGGGAAAACGGGTTGCATGATGAGAGAAAGATGCATGATTACAAAATTTAAGAAATCAGCAAAGGGGTTAATAGTATTTAAATATATTGTAGGCCTACACATGGAGAATATCCATAGGACCTGCACCAAAAACCTTCATGTTATTTCTACAAACCAATCCTTCCCCATCGGCTTATATGGGTAACTATGCGGTAAACCTGTTCCATCTTCATAATCTTTTCCTTGCATTACATCAAGACTCAACCCTCATATACTATAGGATCCAATCCTAAGGGGAGGATTTTTTTTAACCCCATTTGTAAAGTATTATGAAAAAATTATGAAGAGTACCTCATTTAGCTTAGTGAGGTGATGATCCAAAAGAAGAATCAATGGAACTTTCCTAATATGGCATGCATGCACTCCTCTACACATTAGAAGGGTCTCGTTGCCCCTATGCACATCACTAAAGGAACGAACACCCCTTTACGAGGTAAATAAACTTGGTACCTCCTCCATAGACATATTCAGTGTAACTCCATTGACCAAGGTTCCTCAATATCCTTCAATATGGCCCTAAGGGACATCATTTTCAAAACTAAAAAAATAGAAAGAAACCCTGAAGCTTTATTCATGCATCCTCTTCAACCTGGTCCTCCAAAATACCTTTGGAAACCCTTTCAAACATGAAAATAGATGGAATTAAAGTGGATATTAGGATAAAATTCCCTACGTGGTTTTAAATACAATACACCTGCATGAGAAACCCATTTCTAATAGTTTACAACTAATTTTGTGAGGCCCCTTCCTTAATCGGTGACCTGTCTGAGACCAATACATGAAAAAACGAGGAGCCCCATTATTACTTGGAGAAAGCCTCACCAAAGTGTTTTTTCTTAGGTTTTCCATTTCCCATGGCATCTATATATCACACAGGCCTACCCCTTTCATGAATCACGTCTAGCTCCACCCCTGTACTAAGTGAAGAACCATTTATCACCATGTTTGGTCCTATATGAGAATTTTTTGAGCCTTATTTCTAGAAAAAAATGTAAGGTATCATGTTATTTGGATCCCTATTTTGTGGGAGAAAAATTAAAATATATACCAAAGCCTTCGGGCATCCAGGACCATGGTTGGAAGCACATCAGCATGTCTCCTATTTGGGTGTGCATTCTTTCATCCATAGGTATCACACACTTGTCCTACCATACATGTAGGGTACTTGGGGTTCATGCGAGTATCTATCCCTTAGGTAACAAAGACCCCAAACTAGTGGGAATTATTAATTATCCCCCAGTATCAGAGATAATTATTCATTCCTTATTCTTATAGTGTCGTCTTTATGACCAGGGTCCTCTAATTATTGGAAGAGAGGATGAGGATAGCATTTTATTTTCCATTTAACGATAGTGGCTTATCCTCCATTCTTCCCAAGGAACCAATCTGGGTGTCCCTCATAGATAAAGATCCTATACATTAATTCATGACCTATCATACTTTATTCCTTCCTCATTATCCGTCTCATATGTATATGTACCTGACTATAAACATTACATATTTTTGAGTTAAGTCAAAAATTTTACTTTAATTCACATCAAGGATATTTTTAGGTTAGAGATTTATATAATTAGTCCATAGTTCATAGGTAACAACTCAAATATTACAAAGTATAAACTTTTACTCAATATAAATTTTTTTACAAAACAAAAACTGAAAAAACATTTTTTTGTTTTCAGTTTAATCATCATAACATTTCCTTGATCCCATACTTGACTCTATTCCCCCTTAAAACCTATGAAAAAAATTTCAAAATTTGGGATGAGGATAAAAATATCATTAAGGGATACAAAAATAAGGACAACTCTTAGTATTTTGAAAACATGTAAATTCATGAATACATTAACATACAATAATACATTTCACCTTAAGATGTAGTAAATACTTTTCATTGAATATATTATCCTTTAATACCTTTCCTATAATTAATAAATTACCATAAAACCTATAAAAATCATATACAACATATAAATGTAACATGGGAAATAATCGTACTTAAATGGAATAACAAAACAATAATCTTCCATTAAAATAACTCTTACAAAATGGAATATCCATAAAACTAAATTTCATACCAAATAAATTGGAGGTTATTAAGAAAACACCCATCCTTAGTTTATAATGGAAACATTGATCCTGGTCTATGACATTACCACCATTCAAATTTCAATGTACCATGACATATAATAACACATAAAACATTTCATCTTTCAACATTTTACTCAAAAAATTTCAATTTCAAGCACAATAAATCATTTATATGTATTGAAATAATCAATAAAATTTCGAAAACATTTTCAATACCAAAATTCCAATAAAATGTAATAATTTATTTATTTTACTTTAAAATCATTAAGGCTTATAGAGGAATCCAAATATCAATAACGGTTATAGTGGAAGAGAATTATTTGTTGGAATATATGTTAATAACATTCCTTTTATTGTTTGTAAAGAAAGTAAAACACTTGTTAAAAATGTTTCCTTTTGAAAAATGCTGAGTAAAACTCATGCTAGACAAAAAATTTCTTGTATAATCCTTTTATATCCATATAAATAAATATGAAAATTAATATCATGAAGAAAAATATTTTATAATGAAATATTTAAAAATTAAAGGTATCCCATACCACTTTGAACAATTGAATATCAATATACATGAATTAGTTCAATTAACATAAAATTTATTAACATTAGTATAGATAATATATGATTTTTCTTAGTGGATTTATATACACATTACAAAATAATAATGTTTCATATTATGAAGAAGTGCCTCAATGATAGGAGTTTGAGATGGAATCCCTTACCTCGAGTCTGATTCATCATCATGTTATTTATTTTCCTGGATAATAAAAATATGTTAATTATTTATTTTTTTAGAACCTTTTTCATTTTTATTAATCATTTTATATCACTTATTTCCATGGTATAACAATTACATAATGATTAAAGTTCATATCAGACGTTTTGTCGATATTAAGTACTTGAGTCAAAAATGAACATGGTATAATGTCAATAGTCCATGTGGTCATAATTCCATAATATCTAGAATAATATTCCAGAAATAACAATAACTTTTATATATCAATTATAAATTAAAATCAATTTATTAAATATGTATATGGAAAATGAAAAATGTTACAGTCATTGAGACAGTAAGCTGTATGTACACATGAGTAATGTTTTCATTTTTGAATGATCATTTTGGAAAGAAGGTTAATTTTATTTTAGCCTTATAGAATTATCAAAATATAATTTATGTAATATTAATAATTTAAATATTCTTATACATTTTATACATGTGATGTGGCAATAAAAAACAAATCACACCGCTTTGTAGTGGTGATAATTCACAAGTACACATGATTGTCGTTGTCATTTTTATGTGCATGAAAAGTACAAAACATAATTGATATTTTATTTACTTATAATGATAAATATTTCATGAATATAACATATGGATATAAATTACATAATTACAACTAGTATTGAGATATGGTTATTGAAAAAAATTATACCCGTTTATGGAGGTGATAGTTCACACATAAGCACGAATGAATAATTATTTTCACATTTGAGGGGAGTGGAGATGCATTTAGTTGGTGATTTTAACATAATAAAGTATCATTATATTTATTATTATGGATTTATTATCTCATCTTGGTTGAATTAGACTTCATATAATATGAATAATAAATAACTTAGAAACACTTAAATAAAAATGATACCTCTTCTCGGATAATCTCCATTGATTAACACCTTAAAACCTTTAATGAGGGAGTTATGCCAGTACTAAGGCATATAGAATGTGGGAAGGGATTATTTAAAGGGTGTTGGGAATATCTTGGCTAATGCAATTGTTTTTTAGGTATAATTAATATAGATGAATGGGTTATCTTTTATAGGAATTGGTAGGGGGAATCTTGGAATTATGAAAAGTATTAAATTAATATAAATTCTTTTTATATTCCAAATGGGTAAAAATTGATTTATTTAGAATATAGGATTATTATGGGCCTAAATATAATTATTATATGAAAATTATAAAATATTTAAAATTATTTTAGTCCTTATTGTTATGTTTAAACCCATTTTAACTCTTACTGTTTTATAAAATAATTTATCATTTTTGGGTCAAAATAATTTCCATAACAAGACAAATGACCAATGAATGAGTAATAAATGAAATTTTTAGGCTTATAAAAAATTTTGGGAAGAATTTTATATTTCTATAATTTTTATAACATTTAATAGAATATTTTATATTTTAAAATACCATTTCTTGCAATTTTGTAACTATTATGTTATTGATTTATATTTAAAATATCAAAACATCACGATATAGTCAAAAAAACTATTTTAAAGAATAAATAACATGTAACATTCATATATAAAATTATTGGATGGAATTAATTATATCAAATTATATCTATTTAAATATTTATAATGTCATTTATTTGATTCTTTCATTAGTTTCGAAATTGCCTCATCATCATTGTGTCACCATTTAATTTTAATATTTATTTGATAAAAATTAGAAATAAATTTCCATGATGTATTTTATAATTTTATATTTATAAATAATTTTTATAGTTGACGATATACCCTTTATAACACGAAATTAAAAATACTTTACTTGTAAAAAATAAAAGTGTAACAAAAATGACTTCTCATAGAATATAATATTATAAATGCATTAAATTCATCCATATGGATCCAAGTGGTCATAATATCGACACAATGATGATCTTATTTAGAATATAGCCATCCAATTAAATTAGGACATGTTTTCGGGTAATTTTATGTCGTTATAATATAATTTTTTACCTTTAATTACCCAATTTACCCTTAACCACAGAAATAAAATTTATTATTGAATTAACTAGCATATTTTCCAAAAATAATTAAGACCTATTTACGTAATTTGGACATTCTGATTCAAAATATGGTATTCATTTTTTTCAAATTAAAAACACATAATTGAAAAAAATCAATTAAAAATTAATATATTTTCCCAAATAAGAAAACGATTTTTAAAGTAAAACATTAAAAAGTTCACACAGTTTTTGAATCCAATTTCAATTTGAAATTAATTCAAATGGAATACATTTGATTAAATTATAAAAACATAATATAATTATTCATTAAAACCAATTATGATTATAATTAGATAATAAAAATAAATTAGATGATTTTTTTTTGAATTAAAATGTTGTATTTTTCACTATTTATTAAAATATGTAATTTATCTGAAAAATACAAAAAATTTAAAAAAGTAAATTTTTATATCCCTATTCAAAATGATAATTTTATTTTTTCAAAAAGAACTTATAAATGTATAAAAAACCCTATTTAAAAATGGGTTGTCCATCAAAAGTAGGTAAAACTACCTTTTTAAAAATATTAGATAATTTTAAGCTTAAAATTGAATTTATTCAAATTTTAAGCCTATAAAATTTGTTGTATGAATGTAAAAACATTTAATAAACATGTATAAACATAATATATTATCTTCTTTTCATTCCCACTAATACAATTACTAAGCGATAACAACCATGTAAAATAATAATATTACAATATATTATTTTTTGGAACAATTCAGTATTGCGTGAAAATTTTGATTTTAGAGAAATACATTAATTCATATTAGGTACATTATCAATTATAACTTCCATTTAAGGTAAAATTACAATCTAATTAATAAATATTAAAAAATTTAAAAAATTATTATTCTATAATTAACTAGGATGTTACATCATTCCCCCTTTTTGGAAATTTCATCCTCGTAATTTTCAATTTGGGCTTGGTAACTAAGCATTCACATTTTGAAATTAATTCATTGAAATCCAACATCATAAAAAGTGTCAATATAACTTCCACCTTAAAATAAACAAATTGATGTAAAAAGGACACTAGAGATATCATATACTAGGGTTCCATGTTGGGAAACATTGATATGTAAGAAAAAACTCACTATCATGTACTGATGGAGAGTGATAGAGAAATGGTCATGAGAAAGTTAAAATTCACAAAACCATAAATTTGTGATAGGTTAAACCATATTTGACATGATAGTAGGAAAAATAAATAGAAAACATTTTTTTAAGATCCTTTTCTTAGAGTTGAGGAAATATATTACTACTTGGACTAATATCTTAATGAAATATACTTTCTTGATAAGTAGATTTTAATCCCTTAAATAATTTTAACCACAAACGCATATTTTTTTTCAAAATTAGGAGTATTTAAGATGATTTTTTCACTCTTGAATCACTGGATTCAAATTCTAGAAAATCAAAAAATCCCCAAAAGAAGAACTATATATTCCTCATATCCTTAAAAGTTATACAAAAGATTTTTTTTTGGATTAGACACTACTAGAATTTTACACTTTACCAACAGTTCACAACTGTTGGTAAAGGCCTAAAAACTGTTGGTATATAGTATACCAATGGTTCACTCAACAGTGGCCATGTAAGCCATGACAATAGGCCTATACCAACAGTTTTGTGAGAACTGTTGTTATAGGTGTCAAAATAGAAGGTATACTAACGGTTTGCTAAAAACCGTTGGCATATGTGTGTTAAATATAACATATACCAACGGTTTACAACTATTGGTATATAGGGGATATGGAAATCCATAAGGCTATACCAAGAATTCTGTTATAACCATTGGTATAGATTTATACCAACGGTTATAACAAAACTGTTGGTATAGTTATATTATAGAATCTACACCAACGGTTTCAAAACCATTGGTATACATTTACTCAACTCTAAATCTGAAGGTCCCTCTCCCCCCTCTCCAGACCTGCAAGAAAACAACTCCATAGCAACACACCTCCCCCTCTCCAGACCTGCAACAACACTAATAAAAAATCCCAATCCAAAGTATTCAAAATTTAGAATTCATTCCAGAATTTAGAAATTTAGAAATTTAAAAATTTAGAAATTCAAATGAAATAAATGGTTCCTGATGTGTTAGTGTAAAACATTGGACAATATCGACATATGAGATGGGTTACCAGAATAGCCTACATATTTTTCATAGACTTTTCAATTAGAATAATGGGGTATGTGGCTAATTGTAATTTTCTATCCTGGATGTGATGTGATATGAATCCCCATCTTGGGTAGTGGGTATGAATATTCAATTAAGTCTTTGGTATTGGGTTCCCAAAGTAACGTCAGTTTGGTCCTAGAACTCACTGTTTGAGGATGGGATTGCGGTGATCCATGGGGCTATGGTGTCACCATATGTATTCCTCACCATTGTGGTATTTTTATGAGACTTTGAAACTTATTTTTCAAGAATCTATGTGTAGCCTTGTTGACCAATTTGTTATATGGTATGCTTGAGTGTTCATAGGTTTCATATGAAATCACTATATGATATTTTTTTCTATGTTATTGTATAGAATGAACGATCCATGATTGAGAATTAGAACATGAGTGTTGGTGTATGTTCATGATGGGATGTCGAGACTCATTCCTAATATAATTCATGTTTTTCTATATATACTATGACCTATTTTTTTCAATATATTCCTTGTGAATATTTTCTTCTAATAATGTATGACCAATAGACCATATTTTATTTTTTATCCCTTAATTTTAAGAATCTATGTGTAGCATTATGAAGACTTTCCGTATGCCAGTTGTTGTTTTCACTTAAAAATGTTGTATATTTCAAACAAAAGTGAGAAAATTTGAGTGATACCAGTCACACCGTGCCTTGGATTGAGACTAGGTTGACTCGTACCCATCACAAATGATACATGGATCATTGTGCTAAAGTATCAACACAATCAAAATGTGTTTGGTCGGTTTTCCATTTTCCAATTGTTGTTTTCACTTAAAATCCTGTCCATTTCAAAAAAAAAGTGAGACACTTTGAGTGGTACCCATCACACCATGCCTTGGATTGAGGCAGGGTTGAATCTTACATGTCACAAATGACCCATGGATTGTTGTCCTAAAGTATTAACACAATCCAAATGCGTTTTATCAATTTTCCTTATGCCAGTTATTGATTTCACTTAAAATGCTGTCCATTTCAAATAAAATAGAGACACTTTGAGTGATACCAGTCACACTGTGACTCAGATTGAGGCGAGGTTGACTCGTACACATAAAAAATGAACCATGGATTTTTGTTCTAAAGTATCAACACAATTCGAATACCTTTGGTTGGTTTTCCATATGTTAGTTGTTTTGACTTTAAATATTGTCCATTTTAAACAAAAGTGAGACATTTTGAGTGGTACCAGCCACACCTTGCCTCGGATTGAGGCAGAGTTGACTTATACATATAAAAAATGACCCATGGATCTTTTTCCAAAAGTATCAACAAAATAAAAATGCATTTCATCGGTTTTCCATATGCCATTTGTGGTTTTCACTTAAAATGATGTCCATTTGAAACAAAATTGAGACACTTTGAGTGATATTGGTCACACCATGCCTCAGATTAAGGTAGGGCTGACTCATACACTTCACAAATGATCCATGGATCATTGTGCTACTGTATAAACACAATCTGAATGCGTTTGATTGGTTTTCGTATGCCATTTTTTGTTTTCAATTACAATCCCATCCATTTCAAATAAATGTGAGACACTTTGAGTGGTACCGGACACAACGTGCCTCAGATTGAGATGGGGTTAACTCATACACATCAAAAATGACCCATGTAATGTTTTCCTAATGTATCAACACAATCCGAATGCGTTTGATCAGTTTTTCCATATGCCAGTTATTGATTTCACTTAAAATGTTGTCCATTTAAAATAAAAGAGAGACACTTTGAGTGATACCGGTCACACCGTGCCTCAGATTGAGGTGGGGTTGACTCATACACGTAACAAATGACTCAGGTATCGTTTTGATAAAGTATAAACAAAATTAGAATACGTTTGGTTGGTTTTCCATATATCAATTGTTTTGACCTAAAATGTTGTCCATTTTAAACAAAAGAGAGACACTAAGAGTGATACCGGCCACACCATACCTCGGATTGAGGAAAGGTTGACTCTAACACATCAAAAATGACCCATGGATCATTTTACTAAAGTATAAAGATAATCTGAAATCATTTGGTTGGTTTTACGTATGCCAGTTTTTGTTTTCACATAAAATCCTCTCTATTTAAAATAAAAGTGAGACATTTTGAGTGGTACTGGCCACACTATGCCTCAGATTGAGGTGGGGTTGACTCATACATGTCACAAATGACCCATGGATGATTTTAATAAAATATCAATACAATCCTAATGTGTTTGGATGGTTTTCCGTATGCCAGTTGTTGCTTTCACTTAAAATGTTGTCCATTTCAAACAAAATTGAGACACTTTGAGTGATACCGGTCACACCGTGCCTCAGATTAAGGCAGGTTTGACTCGTACCCCCAAAAAATGATCCATGTAACTTTGTGCTAAATTATCAACATAATCCAAATGCGTTTGGTGGGTTTTCCGAAAGGTAGTTGTTGTTTTCACTTAAAATGTTTTCCATTTTAATTAAAAGTGAGACACTTTGAGTGGTACCGGCCACACTGTGCCTCAGATTGAGGCAGGGTTGACTCGTACACATCAAAAATGACCCATGGATCGTTTTCCTAAAGTATTAATACAATATGAAAGCATTTGGCCAGTTTTCTATATGCAAGATATTGTTTTCACTTAAAATCATGCCCATTTCAAATAAACGTGAGACATTTTGAGTGGTACTGACCACAGTGTGCCTCGATATGATTCACTAACTTCATAAAAGGAGTGGATATGATGAATTCAAATCAAGTTGATTCATATTATCATGACACTTGAATTTTAGAATGAAAATAGAAAACAAATCAAACTGCAATTATTGGGTATGTCATGCCACACATGACACCACCTGGTTCAATCGTGCCAAACACCTAAAAACACATATTTAGTCATGCCGCGCAAACCGCGCTTCCAAATTATGTGTTTTATTTTTTTAAACCTCAAGAATAATAATTAGGGCATTTTCGTATGTTTTCAAGTCATTCCGATGTCATTGGGTATGTATTTGACCGTAAAACACATGTTTTGGCCATTTACGACACACTAAGTGCGTTTTCGGCCACCGCGGTCACATGAAACCTCTGATTGATGTGCCATCTGGGCGACCATTTCAAAATTCACCCACCCTTTGTTGTCATCCGATTTCATGACATTCTGAGGTCTTTCAGCCAGTTTTGACCACCCCACGCACGCTTTTTCAAGCACGCCAAACACCTAAAAAATACATATTCAACCATGCCATGCAAACCACATGTCCAAATGATGTTCCGTCTCCTCTTACACCTCAATAATAATAATTATGGAATTTTCGTGGAATTTCAACACAATATGATGTCGTTCGACATGCATTTGACCGTGAAATGCTTGTCTTGGCCATTTACGACACGCGAAGTGCGTTTTCGGCCACCGCAGTCACACAACACCTCCTATTGATGTGACATCTAGCCGAACATTTCAAAATTCATCCACCCTTTGTTGTTGTTCGATTTCATGGAATTCCAAGGTCGTTCAGCTAGTTTTGACCACCCCACGCACGCTTTTCAAGCGCACCAAACACCTAAAAAACACATATTTAGTCGCACCGTGCGAACCGCACTTCTGAATGATGTGCTTTCTTTTCGTACACCTTAGGAATAATAATTAGTGTGTTTTCATGTGATTTCAAGTCATTCTGATGTCGTTCGACAAGCATTTTTCCGTTAAACGCATGTTTTGTCTATTTACGATATGCGAAGTGCGTTTTTGGCCACCATAGTCACACAACACCTCCGATTGACAAGTCGTCTATCTGAATATTTCAAAATTCACCCAACCTTTTTTGTCGTCCGATTTCATAGTATTATGAGGTTGTTCGTCCAGTTTTGACCACCCCACACACTTTTCAAGCATGCCAAACACCTAAAAAATACACATTTAGCCGTTCCGTGAAAACAACACTTCTGAATGACGTGCCGTCTCCTCATACACCTCAAGAATAATAATTATGGTGTTTTCGTGTGATTTCAAGTCATTATGATGTCGTTAGGAATGCATTTGATAGTTAAACGCATGTTTTGACCATTTACGACACACAGAGTGCGTTTTCAGCCACCACAGTCACACGACAGCTCCGATTAATGTGCTGTCTAGCTGAACACTACAAAATTCACCCACCCTTTGTTGTCATTCGATTTCATGGCATTATGAGGTCGTTCTGTCGGTTTTGACCACCCTATGCATGCTTTTCAAGCGCGCCAAACACCTAAAAAACACATATTCAGTCGTACCGTGCAAACAGCGTGTCTGAATAACATGTCGTCTCCTCGTACACCTCAAGAATAATAATTATAATGTTTTGTTGTGATTTCAAGTCATTTCGATGTCGTTTGGAATGTACTTGACCGTTAAACGTATGTTTTGGCCATTTACGACACGCGGAGTGCATTATTGACCACCGTGGTCACACGACACCTCTGATTGATGTGACGTCTATCTGAAAATTTCAAAATTTACCCACGCTTTGTTGTCGTCCGATTTCATGGCATTCTGAGGTCGTTCGGCTGGTTTTGACCACCCCACGCACGCTTTTCAAGCACGCCAAACACCTAAAAAACACATATTTAGTCGTGCCATGAAAACCATGCTTCACATTGACGTTTTGTCTTTATCTACACCCCAAGAATAATAATTAGGGTGTTTTCATGTGATTTCAAGTCATTCCGATGTCGTTGGGTATGTATTTGACCGTTAAACGCATGTTTTGGCCATTTATGACACGCAGAGTGCGTTTTTGGCCATCGTGGTCACACGACACCTCTGATTGATGTGACGTATAGCCGAACATTTCACAATTCACCCACCCTTTGTTGTCATCCTATTTCATGACATTCCGAGGTCGTTCGGATGGTTTTGACCACCCCATGCACGCTTTTCAAGCACACCAAACACCAAAAAAACACATATTCAGCCGCGCCGCACAAACCGCGTGTCTGAATGACATGTCATCTCCTCGTACACCTCACAAATAATAATTATGGTGTTTTATTCATATTTCAAGTCATTATTGATGTCTTTCAACATGCATTTTACCGTTAAATGCATTTTTTGGCCATTTACGACACACGAACTGCGTTTTTGGCCACCGCAGTCACACGACACCTCTGATTGACGTGACGTATAGACAACCATTTTAAAATTCTCCCACCCTTTGTTATCGTTCGATTTCATGGCATTATGAGGTCATTCGGCTAGTTTTGACCACCCCACGCACGCTTTTCAAGCGCGCCAAACACCTAAAAAACACATATTTAGTCGTGCCGTGCAAACTGCACATCTGAATGACATGTAATCTTTTTGTACAACTCACGAATAATAATTAGGGAATTTTCGTGCGATTTCAAGTCATTATGATGTCATTGGGTATGTATTTGACAATAAATCACATGTTTTGGCCATTTACGACACACAGAGTGCGTTTTCGGCCACTACGGTGGCACGACACCTCCGATTGATGTGCCATTTGACCGACCATTTCACAATTCACCCACCCTTGGTTGTCGTCCAATTTCATGGAATTTTGAGGTGTTTTGGCCTATTTTGACCACCCCACAGACACTTTTCAAGCACGCCAAACACCTAAAAAACACATATTCAGCTGTGACACGCAAACCACGTGTCCGAATGACATTCCGTCTCCTAGTACACCTCACGAATAAGAATTATGGTGTTTTGTGTGATTTAAAGTCATTATGATGTTTCTTGGAATGCATTTAACATTAAACACATGTTTAGGCCATTTACGACACGCAGAGTGCATTTTCGGCCACTGTAGTCACACGACACCTTCGAATGATGTGACGTCTAGCCGACCATTTCAAAATTCACCCACACTTTGTTGTCATCCAATTTAATGGAATTCCGAGGTCATTTGGTTGGTTTGACCACCCCACAGATTCTTTTCTAGCGCACCAAACACCTAAAAAACCATATTCAGCCGTGTCGTGCAAACCACACATCCGAATGATGTGTCATCTTGTCGTACATCTCACAAATAACAATTAGGGTGTTTTCATGTGATTTAAAGTCATTCTGATGTCATTCGGCATGCATTTGACCGTTAAACAAAAGAGATACATTTAAAGTGATACCGGCCACGCCGTGCCTTGGATTGATAAACCCCCATTGATCCATTTAAAATCCAAATTTTATATAGTAGTTCCTCCTAAACATTGATTTCGGTATAGATCCAAGTGACTTATCAGTGAGAGAGGTTCTTAATTGTAGTATAAATCCTTATTGGTAAAAGTATTTCACTAGAAATTATAGATGGTGAACCAAATTTAATTAGATGAATGACTATTCCAATGATTATAATAAAAAAACACAACAATAAGAGAATCTAAATCATCATCAGAAAACAAATAAAATCATTGAAAAACTATTTGATATCTTGAATAATTCAAAAAACCACATAGTCATAATTAAAAATATCTGTCATCATGTTTTTATCAAATAAGAACCTATGTTATATAAACCATGAATACATTATTGTGTGGTAAAAATTATTAGTTCAAGGGATAATTTCTTTGTAACCATGCATATATGAACCATTAGAATTTTTCTTAGAAGATAGAATCATATTCTTGTAGTCTATAATGAAACATTGTTGTTTGATATGGCCACTACATCATATTTTTCTTATAAAAGTAGGATGAAGAGATTGATCATTCAGAAGTGTTATACCATATATTAGAACATCAAAGGACATGAGAGGGTTTGTAGTTCATGATAAAATATGGACTTCAACCCGGATAACCCCCCAACCCTCGGATAGCCCCCCAGACCCCCCGGATAACTCCCCCTCACTCCAGAGATCCCCCTATCCCCAAAAATCCCCCCAACCCTCGAACATCCCCATCCCCCGGACAGCCCCCACCACCCCGGATAGCCTCCCACACCACCCCGATAGCCCCCCCGCAGCACCCGGACATCCCAACCACCCCCGAACAGCCCCCCTCAACCCGGACAACCCTCCCACCCCCCGGACAACCCCACCCCCACCCCAACCCCACGGAAAACCCCCCCTCAACCCGGACACCCCCCACCCCAGACAACCCCCCCGGAAAGACCCCCCTCAGCCCGGATAACCCCCCCGAACAACCCCCACGCCAGACAGACCCCCATCCCAGATAGCCCCCACCCCCGGAAAGCCCCCCCCACCCAGAAAAGCCCCCTAACCCCCAGACATCCCCCACCCCCCGAACCCCCCCACCCCAGACAAACCCCACCCCCAGAAAGCCCCCACCCCTCGGACAACCCCCTGCACCACCCAGACAGCCCCCTGCACCACCCAAACATCCCAACCACCCCCAGATAGCCCCCAACCCCCCCGGTCAGTGCCCCTCACCCCAGAAAGCCCCCACCCCAGAAAGCCCCCCAACCCCTAGAAAGCCCCCCCCTCACCCTGGACAGCCCCCCCACCTCAGACATCCCCCACCCCGGTAAAGACCCCCACCCCTTGGACAACCCCCACCCCGGACAGCCCCCCGCACCACCCAGACAGCCCCCGCACCATTCGGATAGCCCAATCACCCCAGATTTCCCCCCCCCCTCAACACAGAAAACCCCCTTACCCCGAACATCCCCCCACCCCGGACAACCCCCACCCAGGAAAACCCCCCAACACCCCAGAAACCCCCCCACCTTCGTCCAGACAGCTCCCCCGACCCCCCGGACAGCCTCCCACCCCGGACATTCCCCCAACACCTCAGACAACCCCACCCATTCCGGATATCTCCCCCACCCCTCGGACAGCCCCCACCCCAAACTTCCCCCCCACACCGGATAACCCCGAACCCCCAGACAGCCCCCACCCCCTGACAACCCCCACACCCCGTACATCCCCCTGCACCACCTAGACAACCCCCACCCCCCAAACATCCCCCCTCACCCCAGATATCCCCCAACCCCCCGAACACCCCCTCACCCCGGACATCCCCCCTCACCTTCGATGGAGGGTTAAATATTTAATTAATTAAATGGATCCGATGGGATGGAGAAAATCTACGTTAAATAAAAAAAACATACACATCAAAATCAAAACACAAAACTAAAATATTAGATGAATAACAATAATAATAAGGTAAAACTTAAAGATTTTAAGTGTAAAAAGAATAAAATACCTGGTTTGAGATGGATCTGATGGAGATTTAGCAGTTTGGATGGGGGAAGTCGAGCAAGGATGTCCTGTCGCTACTGCACATTCAGTTCTGTTCACAAGTGAGGTGGGGCTGCTAATTGGGGAAAAATTTTCCCAATGATTTTTAAAAATCATTGTGAAAGAGTGTCTATCCCAATGGTTTATAAATAACCGTTGGTAAAATCCCCTAAAAAATAGTCTTTACCCAACGGTTATGTAAAACTATTGGTAAAGCCTCCTACAAACGAGCCTTTCCCAATGGTTCTCTAGAACCGTTGGTAATGGATCCTACAAATAGGCCTATACCAACAGTTTTTATAGGGCCCCAGCCTTAAACCTTACTTAATCATGAGTTATTACAAGATTACACATTGAGGATCTTTTCAGGTTTAGAGTTTTAGAGAATTATATCATAAAACTTTCATTACATTACACATTTAAACAAAGTGGTTACATAAAATATAGTATTCATTTTCCCATAAAACGAAACATATTTAAAATAAAACATGGATTCTTTCTTGACACTTCCTTGACACTATCATCATATCATGTACCCTTCCCTTGACCTGTGAAAAACATTTCAAAAACATGGGATGAGCATAAAAAGCTCAGTAAGGGATATAAAAATTATGTAAAGGAAACATGAGTATATATATACATAAGAATGAAATCAGACTTTACCCATAAAACATAAGAAATTTTACATACCTCATCAAATCATGAATAAATCATAGAAATCATAATACATAAAGGTAACTTGAGGCATTCATAAAATTCTTACGTAGGGAGTAACCCTCTTGGTTTTGTTTGGAATACTCATCACAGTATATTCCCTAAATCTCTTCGGAGAAACCTCAACGTTTAACCCCTTCGTGTTACCCAATGCATTGGAGAGCTATATCTGGCTCACCCGCCCTTACTTTATCACAGAACCACCCGTCTTCATAATAATTCCCAAGAACCATAACATAATTGTATCACATAAAACATGCATAAACGAAACATAACATTTCCACTTTTCAATCACAAGATATCAATACAACACATTGATATAAAAACATTATGAAAACTATTTTCAATACCAAAATAAAAGAAAAGTAAAACACGGTATTTATTTTTCTTTTAAAAAAAGGTATGACTTGTAGAGGAAGCCGAAACACAAATAATGGTCACGGCGGTGGAGAAGTCGTTGTCGCCGCATATGTACGAAAAAAACATTCCCTTTTGTCGTTTAGTAAAACACTTTGTATAAATAAGATTACTTTAGGATAAATGTAAAATTCAAAGGGGTTTATACACCGTTTAAAATAAGGTTGTGTATAAAACAAAAATATGCCTCAATGAAAGGAGATTGAGACGAAGTCCCATACAAAGACGGTATCGTTGGATTAAGGATAAATCAATTACATAATTATGTGTGACAAACTAATACACCAAATATAAGTGGATATTAAGTGCAAAAAAATCAGAGGTTATTCACACATATTAATAGAATGACATTTTCAAGGAGTACAAGCTTATCCCAAAGAATCAAAATTGGGTTAAGAAGTTCCCTTGCAAAAATTTGACAGCCTAACGGCGTCACTACAAAATTCAGAAAATGATTTGATGAGAGATAAAAAGGGTATCTCATCACTTGGACATAAAATTTAAATAACTAAGGATATAGAAGAACATATCCCAACATAATGTTATGTGAATTAAAATACATAACAAAAGAAGTCTTTTAAAAAGAGGAGGGTGAAAGGTTACCTTACTGACATGGGTATCTTTCGAAACATACACCCCGTGAAAGAAGGTAAATACAAAATTGATGTAAATACTCATAAATGAAACTATATTACACAATGAGTAAAATAATAGTCAGTACATACACCAATCAAAGGAAATTGTGGAAAATGTATTATAAATCTCACGAGAATAAAAGTGAGATGAAAAATCCCTTACGAAAACTCGGCAGCCTAACGACGCCACATAAAACATCCAAAAATGGATTTATGAGATCAAATAGGGTCTCTCATCATATTACAATAAAATTTATAGAAAGAGGAATATAAAAGAACATCCCTCATCATATCAAAGAGGTTCTTAAAAGAAGTGACATAAAGGAGAGTACTTAAAAAGAAAGAGAGAGGTTAGATCTCTTACGAAGATTCGGCAGCCTAACGGCGCCACTCAAAACTTCCAAAATGGATTAATGAGAGAGAATAGGGTTTCTCATCATATGAAAATAAAAATTACAGTAAGAGTAATATAAAATAACATTCCAATCACAAGAAATATGATCTTAAAAGGAATGACATAAAAGAGTGTACTTAAAAAGAAAGAGAGGAGTCAGATCCCTTACCTCGGGTCCGACTTGACTCAATCGTTCTTTAACGTCCTCAATAATAAACTTGAGTCAATTTATACTTGCTTAAGAACCTTTTTCAAGTTCATTATTTCTTTTATATCACTTATTTACACGTTATAAACATTATGTAATCATTTAAGTTAATAATGTTTGTTTTGTCGATATTTGGTTCTTAAGTCGAAAGTGGACTTCTTACAATTACATGTTGTTCGTGTGGTCAAAGGTTCATTATATCCAGCATTATATTAATGATTTGGATATCATATATATAATATATATCCAGAATATAGATGTATTTATAATATTACATAATCATTTAAAGGTAATAAATGAAATGCACCGTTCATGGAGACGGTAAGCTGTACGTACGCATGAACGCTACTTTCATTTCTATGTCATATTAATGGAATTAAAACTAAATGAGAGGTATGTATATTTTAATTACAGAATTATATTCATCATTTATATGTAACATACATCATATATAATAACTTTAAATACATCCTTTATACATCCCACATATGGCATTAACGAATCAAATCACTTTGAGGGGGCGGTAGTCCGCACTTCCTAAAATTAAATTATCATGTTTACCCACAATGGAAACCATAAAGGTATACCACAAAATAAAAATACAGAAGCTTGAGTAAAACTTAAACATATTATATATCATATATAAATATAGTGACATCTTAATGGACACCTTTTAAGGTGTTATATGAGTGTTGAACAATCATCGTTTCGTGAGGCATAAATTCGCCATCCACAGAAAAAGTGTGTTCTTTAACCATTTGATGTAGGTGTGTGTAAGTGTAGCTCGAATTATTTTTATAACAACATCATAGTATATTTAAGATACTTTATTTTTTACAAAAGAAATGAATAAAAAGAGTTTAGTGGGTTGGAGAAGAAAAATAAAACAAAAGATCTCAAGTGAAGACATTACCTTAAAATCGGGTAACTCGCTTTGGTTTGAGCTCAAAGGCTTACTTGGGAAGAATTCTGACCAAAGTGAGTATTATAAGAGTTAGAGAGGGATGTGGAGAGACAAAATGGGTAGGGGTTGGAAGAGACAAAGGATTTTGAAGTGTGGGTAAGGAGGTAGATGTGGGGGCCTTTTATAAGAGGAGAGGAGGGGCACTCTTGGAAAGTAAAGAAATGTTACTTTATTTGAAAATGTGTTTTGGATTTAAAAGGTCCCACATTGATATAATTCTAGGATAAGTGATAAGGTTTATAAATCCACCAATCCAATAGGTTTTGGACATGTATAGGTCACAGATTTTAAATCATCTTTTCATTTTATTTAAATCCTTTATTAATGAGGTAATCGCTGCATCATTATGATGTCATATATAATTTTATTTATTTAATGTCTAAAAATTACAAAAAAACTATCATGATGTATTAAATCTTTTTATCTTTCCAATGACTATTTATAATAAAAAATATTACTTGTATAACCCCATGTAAAAATTGTTTTAGTAAAACAACTCATGTTTGTGTCATTTTTACTTTTACATTAAATAAAAAGTTATTTATGTCATTTCCCAACCAAAGTGGCTCCATGGGGTCCCCAAGTTGACCCATGGATTTTCTTGGTTGGACATGACACATCCAATAAGGGTAGGACATGTGTCAAGATCAGCTCATATTATTAAAACATTATTTTTACCTTAAACTACACTAATTACCTCTAATCGCGATTAAAAACTTAATAGTTACTATTCACCAAAAAATTATTTTAATTCCATTGAACCACATTTTACTTCTTAATGACAACCATGTATGTCGGTTTTTTGAAATTCAAAACACAGGGGTGGTAAAATTTCATTTAAACGGAAAAACAGTTTTTATAAGTACCACTTAGTGGTTTCACTATTCATCAAAAATTGAAGTTTTTCAAAAAAATACCAAAACTTCACCCTAAGCTATATTTGATATTAAAAACTCAAAAATGATGTCTATTTTAAAAAATTCAAAAAATATAATTTGCATTAATTAATTTAATAATTAATTCCCGCTGTCAGAGCAAATAACGTGTTTTTATGAAACAATAAGTATCAAAAGATTGACACTAGTTTATGTCCGATTTCAAAGTGAAATTAATTCCAATGACCACAATTGGATTAAATAGTAAAAATATATTCTAATTGAACTTTAAAACCAAATAAAAATATAATCTAATCATATAAATAAATTATACTAAAAAGTGGTTTTGAATTAAAATACAACACTTTTCATTATTCATTAAAAAAATGAACTTTATCGGAAAAATACCAAAAATTTACACAAAGTAAATTTTGATGTCCCGATTCTAAAGAAGAATTTTATTTTTTCAAATATAACACATAAAATTGTTAAAAAGTGGATTTAAAAGAGGTTCACCATCGAAAGGTGGTTAATCGACCTTTTAAAGAATATTAGAATGTTTATGCTTAAAAATTGGATTCATTTGCATTTTTAATCCTCTAACATTTATTGTAAAAAGTAAAAATATTTGACAAACATATATAATAATTTTGTAGTTACTTCTGTCCATTCCTGCTATTATAACGGTTAGGCGTTAACTACCATTTAAAATAATATTATTTTATTATTAGAGTGCAATGTAAGATATCCAAGAAACTCGTTGTTGCGTATTGGGTACGCCATCGAGCATAGCGTCCCCTTTAAAGTAATATTAATATTTTATTCACAAATATGGATAAATATAAAAATGTCATATTCTTTATTTACCTGGGGTGTTACATCTTTCCCCCCTTTTGGGAATTGCGTCCTCGCAATTTTAAAATTAGGCTCAGAAACATCCTTGAAAGTCCCACATCAGAACAAGAGTCGGTAAAACAATCACTTTAAAATAAATAATGAGAAGTACAGAGGTCACCCGAGTTAACCCATACTAGGATTCCATGTAGGAAAACATAGACATGGAGGAGAAAACATAGGGTCATGTTCTGATGGAGAGTGATAGAAAAACTTTTTAGAAGAATGTTAACCATAAGAAAATCACAAACTTGTGATGGGTTAAACAGTATTCGATTCCCTAGTAGGAAAAGTTAATAGACAACATTTTTGTTTTTTTATTGAGGAATTCATTCATAAGGAAACATAATTACTTATCATGTTGACTTTCAACTTTTATTATATTTCTTACACAAACTCATATTTTCTCCAAAAGACGAGCATTTAGGAATACTTGTTCACTATAATCAACATCTAGAGAATCACCTAATCCACAAAAGAGAACTATATACTTCCCATGTATTTATACCTTAACCAAAACTGAAACCAAAATGGTTAGTACAAGATCAGATAATCCAGAAAAGGATAACCCTTTATAAAAAGAAAATCTATTCTTAATCTCCAAAATTTGTCCAACAAAACCCAAAGTTCAATGAGGACCATTTGATAAAAAATTTGTCCATAAAATTCTTCAAAGTAAACCTAACTAAGATTGAAACCCAAATATTTGAAGGATTTAGTCACATAGTCTTCCAAGGTACAAATTAACTTTTATCTCCAAATAACATCAGTTGCTCTTAAATTCTCATATTGAAAAGTAATTAACCTAATCACATATCCTTGATGATAGGTTAATCATTTCCATAGATAACCCAAAATAAACTTAATCTTGATTCATAAAATAATCTAACTAAAAATAATTAGTCAAACTAATCAGGGACTTCACGTAGTCCAGTGGTAGGTGATAAATACCAGTCGCACTTTGGTTGTGGGTTCGATTCCCACAGCTTTGTCCGACATGACGGGTTGTCACACGGTCTGCATGTTGTCCTTTTTCCAAAACTATATAATTCTTAAAACATTCCCCAAAACAAGATAAAATCTTCAAAAATTATCATAACATATTTTAAACTCAAGTTTATCTCATGCCTTTCATTTTCCATCATAACATATAATAACCCATAATTACATCAAAAGTAAGGATCATATAAACTCTAATGGTTACCTTTATAATTATTACCTGAACTTCCACATCGATTGGCCATCTCGTACATGATGCATTACAGATCATACCAAGGTCAAAGTGGTTGATCATGACTCCTTGATAGTTGGTTTAGAATAACCACGAGTTTCCTCATTGAATCCCCCATTTTATCTAGTATCTTAATCAGAGAACCACCACAGTTTCCTTCAAAACTGTTGTCTCTTTGGTGCCTTCTAGATCCATCCATTCACTAAAAACAGAAATGTCAGTGTGAGTATATCAACAAAAACATCATGTACTAATTAGGATGGTAAACACTAAGATATACTTACTCATTCACTTTATCTAAAACTAGGACTCTTTCTGAAATCCTAACCATTATGGTAATGTCACTTGTGATTAGAGAGTACCCTAACCTCTAAAGTTATCTAAACTGACCTTTGATACCAACTATAAGGCCCCAGCCTTAAACCTTACTTAATCTTGATTTATTACAATATTACACATTGAGGATCTTTTCAGGTTTAGAGTTTTAGAGAATTAGATCATAAAACTTGCATTACATTCCACATTTAAACAAAGTGGTTACATAAAAGATAGTATTCATTTTTCCCATCAACGGAAACATATTTAAAGTAAAACATGGATTCTTTCTTGACACTTCCTTGACACTTCCTTGACACTATCATCATATCATGTACCCTTCCCTTGACCTGTGAAAAACATTTCAAAAACATGGGATGAGCATAAAAAGCTCAGTAAGGGATATAAAAAGTATGAAATGGAAACATGAGTACATATATACATAAGAATTAAATCATACTTTACCCATAAAACATAATCAATTTTACATACCTCATCAAATCATGAATAAATCATAGAAATCATAATACATAAAGGTAACTTGAGGCATTCACAACATTCTTACATAGGGAGTAACCCTCTTGGTTACATTTGGAATACCCATCACAGTATATTCCCTAAATATCTTCGGAGAAACCTTAACGTTTAACCCCTTCACGTTACCCAATGCATTGGAGAGCTATATCGGGCTCACCCTCCGTTAGTTTATCACAGAACCACCCGTATTCATAATAATTCCCAAGAACCATAACATAATCGTATCACATAAAACATGCATAAAGGAAACATAACATTTCCACTTTTCAATCACAAGATATCAATACAAAACATTGATATAAAAACATTATGAAAAAAATTTTCAATACCAAAATAAAAGAAAAGTAAAACATGGTATTTATTTTTCTTTTTAAAAAAAGGTATGGCTTGTAGAGGAAGCCGAAACTCAAATAATGGTCATGGCGGCAGAGAAGTCGTTGTCGCCGCATACATACGACAAAAACATTCCCTTTTGTCGTTTAGTAAAACGCTTTGTATAAAAAATATTCCTTTTGGATAAATGTAAAATTCAAATGGGTTTATACACCATATAAAATAAGGTTGTGTATAAAACAAAAATATGCCTCAATGAAAGGAGATTGAGACGAAGTCCCATACAAAGACAGTATCCTTGGATTAAGGATAAATCAATTACATTATTATGTGTGAAAAACTAATGCACCAAATATAAGTGGATATTAAGTGTAAAACAATCAGAGGTTATTCACAAATATTCATAGAACGACATATTCAAGGAGTACAAGCTTATCCCAAAGAATCAAAATTGGGTTAAGAAGTTCCTTTGCAAAAATTTGACAGGCTAACGACATCACTACAAAATTTAGAAAATGAGTTGATGAGAGATAAAAAGGGTATCTCATCACTTGGAAATAAAATTTAAATCACTAAGGATATAGAAGAACATATCCCAACATAATGTTATGTTAATTAAAATACATAACAAAAGAAGTCTTTTAAAAAGAGGAGGGTGAAAGGTTCCCTTACGGACATGGGTATCTTTCGAAACATACACCCCGTGAAAGAAGGACAGTAAAAAATTGATGTAAATACTCATAAATGAAAGTATATTAATCAATGAGTAAAATAATGGTCAGTAAATACACCACACAATGGAAATTGCGGCAAATGTAGCATAAATCTCACGGGAATAAAAGTGAGATGAAAAATCCCTTACGAAAACTCAGCAGCCTAACGGCGCCACTTAAAACTTCCAAAAATGGATTGATGAGATCAAATATGGTCTCTCATCATATTAAAATAAAATTTAAATCAAGAGGAATATAAAATAAAATCCCCCATCTAACAAAGAGGAGCTTAAAATAAGTGACATAAAGGAGAGTACTTAAAAAGAAAGAGAGAGGTTAGATCTCTTATGAAAATTCGGCAGCCTAACGACACCACTCAAAACTTCTAAAATGGATTGATGAGAGAGAATAGGGTCTCTCATCATATGAACATAAAAATTACAGTAAGATTAATATAAAATAACATCCCAATCACAAGAAAGATGAGCTTAAAAGGAATGACATAAAAGAGTGTACTTAAAAAGAAAGAGTGGAGTATGATCCCTTACCTCGGGTCCGACTTGACTCGATCATTCTTTAACGTCCTGAATAATAAACTTGAGTTAATTTATACTTTCTTAAGAAAATTTTTCAAGTTCATTATTCCTTTTATATCACTTATTTCCATGTTATAAACACTATGTAATCATTTAAGTTAATAATGTTTTTTTTGTCGATATTTGGTTCTTAAGTCAAAAGTGGACTTCTTACAATTACATGTTGTTCGTGTGGTCAAAGGTACATTATATCCAGAATGATATTCATGATTTGGATATCTTATATATCATATATATCCAGAATATACATGTATTTATATTATTACATAATCATTTATAGTTAAGAAATGAAATGCACCGTTCATGGAGACGGTAAGTCGTACGTACGCATGAACACTACTTTCATTTCTATGTCATATTAATGGAATTAAAACTAAATGAGAGGTATTTACATTTTAATTACAGAATTATATTCATAATTTATATGTAACAGACATCATATATAATAACTTTAAATACATCCTTTATATATCCCACATATGGCATTAACGAATCAAATCACTTTGAGGGGGCGGTAGTCCGCATTTCCTAAAATGAAATTATCATGTTTACCCACAATGGAAACCATAAAGGTATGCCACAAAAGAAAAATACAGAAGATTAAGTAAAACGTAAACATATT